>CAWUHX010000057.1:0-690462 GCA_963922205.1 Romanomermis culicivorax | reverse complement strand
AAGCAGTGGTATCAACGCAGAGTACTAGTAGGCCATGGAACGAAAATACAGAAAAAAGTTGTCTGCCACGAACGGGGCAAGAAATAAATCGCAATCGAAGAATAGATAGAAGCAACTCCGAAAGCAAAGTCCGCGAAAATCAAGATCAACTGCAATGGGTGAGTCGTCCGGACTTTGGTATTATCTCTGGTTGACTGGTTTGCCGGCTTTACGAAATAGATTAACAATACTCCATTGAACAAAACAGTGAACAAATTGGCCGCGTATAACATGTAAGGCTGAACAGTTTCTATGATCGTCATCTAGGTTTTTCACAATATCTGTATCACGATGCCGCATCTAAAAGCAAATTTATATAGCGGATCAAAACGGATTTCACAGCAATACACCTGTTATCGATTCCTGTGGAGAAGTGACGTTATCCGATAATGTAACATGCTTTTTTCTATCAATTTATGATGAACTGAATGGAAATAAAAATGGTGAGTGTTTAATGCCCTCTGTAGTAATTTTAAACGATCTAAAGCACGGGTAATGCAGAAGAGAAGAGAAAAGAAAAGAAAAGAAAAGAAAAGAAAAGAAAAGAAAAGAAAAGAAAAGAAAAGAAAAGAAAAGAAAAGAAAAGAAAAGAAAAGAAAAGAAAAGAAAAGAAAAGAAAAGAAAAGAAAAGAAAAGAAAAGAAAAGAAAAGAAAAGAAAAGAAAAGAAAAGAAAAGAAAGAAAAGAAAAGAAAAGAAAAGAAAAGAAAAGAAAAGAAAAGAAAAGAAAAGAAAAGAAAAGAAAAGAAAAGAAAAGAAAAGAAAAGAAAAGAAAGAAAAGAAAAGAAAAGAAAAGAAAAGAAAAGAAAATAGAAGAAAAGAAGAGAAAAGAAAAGAAAAGAAAAGAAAAGAAAAGAAAAGAAAAGAAAAGAAAAGAAAAGAAAAGAAAAGAAAAGAAAAGAAAAGAAAAGAAAAGAAAAGAAAAGAAAAGAAAAGAAAAGAAAAGAAAAGAAAGAAAAGAAAAGAAAAGAAAAGAAAAGAAAAGAAAAGAAAAGAAAAGAAAAGAAAAGAAAAGAAAAGAAAAGAAAAGAAAAGAAAAGAAAAGAAAAGAAAAGAAAAGAAAAGAAAAGAAAAGAAAAGAAAAGAAAAGAAAAGAAAAGAAAAGAAAAGAAAAGAAAAGAAAAGAAAAGAAAAGAAAAGAAAAGAAAAGAAAAGAAAAGAAAAGAAAAGAAAAGAAAAGAAAAGAAAAGAAAAGAAAAGAAAAGAAAAGAAAAGAAAAGAAAAGAAAAGAAAAGAAAAGAAAAGAAAAGAAAAGAAAAGAAAAGAAAAGAAAAGAAAAGAAAAGAAAAGAAAAGAAAAGAAAAGAAAAGAACTAAACTAAACTAAACTAAACTAAACTAGAACTAAGACTAAACTAAACTAAACTAAACTAAACTAAACTAAACTAAACTAAACTAAACTAAACAAAACTAAACTAAAACTAAACTAAACTAAACTAAACTAAACTAAACTAAACTAAACTAAACTAAACTAAACTAAACTAAACTAAACTAAACTAAACTAAACTAAACTAAACTAAACTAAACTAAACTAAACTAAACTAAACTAAACTAAACTAAACTAAACTAAACTAAACTAAACTAAACTAAACTAAACTAAACTAAACTAAACTAAAGTAAACTAAACTAAACTAAACTAAACTAAACTAAACTAAACTAAAGTAAACTAAACTAAACTAAACTAAACTAAAGTAAACTAAACTAAAGTAAACTAAACTAAACTAAACTAAACTAAACTAAACTAAACTAAACTAAACTAAACTAAACTAAACTAAACTAAACTAAACTAAACTAAACTAAACTAAACTAAACTAAACTAAACTAAACTAAACTAAACTAAACTAAACTAAAGTAAACTAAACTAAAGTAAACTAAACTAAACTAAACTAAACTAAACTAAACTAAACTAAACTAAACTAAACTAAAGTAAACTAAAGTAAACTAAACTAAAGTAAACTAAACTAAACTAAACTAAACTAAACTAACTAAAACTAAACTAAACTAAACTAAACTAAACTAAACTAAACTAAACTAAACTAAACTAAACTAAACTAAACTAAACTAAACTAAACTAAACTAAACTAAACTAAACTAAACTTAACTTAACTTAACTTAACAAAACAAAAGAACAAATAGACTGGGGAACCGAAAAAAGATTGAGATAACAAAAGCATTTAGAAAAGTAAACAAAAGCCAAGAGAAACATTCGTAGCTAGTTGGAATTGCATTTTGACCTTCGCTTTCCACGATCATCGATGTTACAGCAGATTTTGAAACACTTTTGGGAATCAACGGCATTGGATAACTCGTAATTTGTTTCCCTTTCAGAATAGCTGTGTACCGTATTTCAATCTCTTAGTTCGCCATAAGATTGAAGTGCTTACACTGAATTGATGAATTTTATGGCGAATTTTCAGACTCTCAAAGTGAATCAAACAGGGTTGTCCAAAAAAACGTTAGCCGAATACTCACTTTCTGTTACTCAATCTGACATTAAAGGGGCAGCGAAACCGAACATGAATGTCAAGCTTATCTTCACTCCGACAATCAGTAATTACTTACCCCCTCTTGATGCAGCAAATTAGGCTAGAGCTCAACAAATTTTATCGATTGAGGCTTATTCTGCTGTTCTTTTGCAGCAAAATATTCCTGTTCACTTTGAAAATTCTCCATTTTGAAAACTCTTTGGTGTCAAACACCTATATGAGTGGAATCAGGAACTTCCTGCCCACGCCCGATGTATGATGTAGACGTTTAGAACTGTGATCTGCAGAAAATTGCAAAATGGGCCATTTTGGATCGAAAGCTGCTGCAATGAGCCCGGGCGACGTTTTTTGGACCACTCTGTAATCTGTATTTTCAGAAAATGATTGTTTCTCCATAGCCACAGAAATTCAACTTTAAGCGCTTCCATTTTTTTCGAATTTCACCATGTCATTTCAGTAACTTTCTTCTAAACCGCGTATCATGTGATCTAGAAATTTTTTCTCCTATCCACTTTGACCACCTGATTGATTCTGCCTGCCGTCTGTTGCCCATTCAATTAAAATTATAGACGCATGGAGATCCAAGAAAAGTATGTTAAATTTGATACGCAATTTTCACTTAGTGGAAAACTTTGTACCGTATAAAAACGCTCATTTTCTTCATGAGAATGGGAAAGGTCAAATTGATTTTTGGACAGAACTACGTCGATACTTGAATGCTACTCAAAAAAATTTGGACCTATAAACCAGGTTATTGCAGGAAATTTTCAGCTGCTCTGATTGCTGCTCAGTGAAAAAAAATTTTCATTGATAACAATAATAAGCTTAGTAGTTTTTCCGTATTGAACTTATTTTCATGAGATCGCTGCATCAATCATTTCGAAATGAATGGAGTTAAACGAAACTTATGACATTTGCTGGTCGATGTCGTAATATGAGACGCACCATTCATGAATTTATCGACAAAACTTCCAGTGAAGAATTATTCGTACTCTGTGCAAATCGAACATAAACTCAAAACTAGTTAGCATATTTGCTATATCTAAAACTAGTTTTCCACCAATCTGGTCTAGAAACGTTCATCCCTTACTCATGTTCTACATAAATTTTTCGGCTTCGGGCAATAAAGTTCCATGAAGAAATGTTACTTACCCTGCGCAATAGAAAATTTTGTCCGTCCTTCATTTTCGTATGTTTTTGTCGTTTTTGTGCATATATATCTCTCCAAAATTCTAGACTAAATGTCGTATGCGACAAAAAATGCTGCTTATTCGACCACTGATACGGCACCTCCACCGTACGAAAAGAATCCGGGTGATCAACAGAGAAGCCAAGAAAATTATGGCCAAGAAGAAATCCAAAATTATCGCAACGAATGGTTAGAATCGGATCAAAGATTGGAACGGAGTAGGAACGATGAACAAGGAAAAAGGGACACCAAACCGTACCTGGCTGCTTACAAAGCTATGCGGTATATGGCGATTATCGAACTGATTTTGGGTATGACATTCTCTTATGTGCACCTGGATTAAGAAAGAACAGAAAGGAGATGAAGAGAACAAAAGATTAAAATCTAAAATGAAAATAGGAAAAAATTGAAAAAAGAATGTAGGACTGTAAAATCAGTCAAGAATGTACGAAAACATCGGCATACTATAGTATGTTTTTTTGTAAAATACCTAAATGACATAAGAACAAGTACCGCTCTCAAAATCCTTTCCACGAACGCCTTACTGTGGGATTTTTACTTAAAAAAATTGGTGGTTGCTTGGTTCAGAACTCCAAAAAATCCTCTGTGACATAATGGCCCGGCGGGAAATCGTAAAAATAAGAAATCGTACCAAACTTCCATTTGACTATTTACAAGAATTTCAAGAAAAACAAAAAAAACTGAATTAATCGATAATACTCTTGAGCATCTGACTGCCCTACTTTCTCAAGAGGTTTTCTTAAAAATCTGATATCACAATCGATTTGATAGAAATTTCAAAAACTGTTTATCAAAATTCTAACCAGCTCAGAAAATAACTTTTAGAACTTACTCGAAACATAACATAATGAACTTTCCTTGTATGTTAAGAACTACAACTAAAATTTTAAAAATAATAATCCCGAATAAAAATCGCTTCAGTCGTCGAATACCGAACATTACTCCCTTTGAGCACATACAATAAATTGGATTTATATTCTCGTCTAAGTTTGAGTTGGGAACTTGTTCCGTCCTGAAAAGTCTAGTTCAGGAAAAGTAAAGTCTAGGGATCACGTTAAAAATGATTTTCACGTTGCTAGAAAGTATACTGCAATGTCTTCCAAAATTTTCCTAATATTGTAACAGTATGATAGAATAAACGAATTTACAACTTTTACTTACTTACTTATCATTTTACTAAAAATTCATTGCAAAAGAAAATTTATTGAGACAGTCGGACATCAGCGTATCGATGACACACAATTTCAGCAAAGCAGAGGTATGTCGGTTCGGATTTTTTTGACCCAATGTCAATTACCTCATTTTAATGTTCCAAAGTTTTGTTTACATAAGTGCGCAGATTATTCTAGGAATACATAGATATGGAATCCTTAGAACCATAGTTTTCGAACTATTTTCTTGACTGATTTCAAAAACATTCAACTGAACTTCGGTCAAACCAGGAAGAACTTTGAAAAAATCTTTAGAAGAGCAAGGTCTATTGATACTTCCACTTGATAAAAATGCAGTTCATGGCTGCCAGAACTTCAAATAATAAAATTGATTTTGACTTGACTCGACCACCCAAACACACTGCATCTGCTTATTGCGCTTGTGAGGCTTCTCTACATTGATATGTGTCGATTTTTTGCCAATCCAAAATGATTAAATCTTGTCAATACGATGAATCGCCCAAATTAGCGTATCTCAACTGTTAGTGTAGAAACATAGTTCAAATTTCACACGAGAAAATACAGAATCAATGCAGAATTCGAATTTAAACCAGATATCTGCAGCAGCAGAGAAACCATGACGTAGGCCAACCTTGCCCATGAAATCGTTGAAAATGAAGATACAAAAAGTTATGTGTTTTCGAGTGTATCTCGACGAGATCTCTCGATTGATGTCCATCTGTTGCATTAACGACAAAAAAATCACTGTTTGTGTTGAAGTCTATGGGAAGTCAAAAAATCTCTCCGAAATAATAGACGCAGCAACATCACGTTGACACGCCATTTTCACGTAGTGAAAAACTTAATACCTTAGACAAAACGATGAATTTCTCTGCGACAATGGAGAAGCCAAAATCATACAGGAAATATCCTCCTCACCCCCTTTTTTTGTTGGATAGAATTGCGCCAACATTTGAATGCTACTCGAGAATTTTTGACCATTTAACCAGATTATTGAAGGAATCTGCATTTGCTCTATTTGCCGCTCATGGATGAGAATTTTTTTCATTGGTTACAGTAAAAAGCTTACTAGTTTTTCCGTGTTGAACTTACTTCATGGGATAATGAAAATCCAAAACGATTTATACCAGTATTGCGAAAGCAGCTTTTTTGAATCATGCATACTTATTCCAGGTCTCATCGCCCTGATTTTTGGCATCTCCTGCGTCATAACCGATCAATCGTCAGCTCATCCGACAGCCACAGCGGCGACCAACGTACTGACCGCAACCACCCAAGAACCGCAGCAACAACGTCCGCCATCGTATTGCGTCGAAGGTTCGGGCATCTGGGTGGGCCTCCTGTGCTTGGCCACCGGAATCGTCGGCCTGGGCGCTTTGCCAACGCCCACGGGTCGCAAGTGCCTGCTCGCCACGCACATGGTCTTGAGCGTGGTGTGCGCCGCTGCTTGCGGCGTTCTGCTCATTTTTTCGAGCATTTGGACCGGATCGTCGGCCTCTTATTACCGTCGCACGTGGGCGGCGTTTTACCTGGCGATTTTGGTTTTCAACGTCATTTTGATAATTGTTTCGATTGTTCACGGTAAGAGTCTGTATTCACTACCGAGTGGAATCAGAATCGAAATATCTTAATGACTCATGATCGGAAAAGTGATACAATAATGTCATAAATCTAGGTAAATAACTAAATAACAACTCACTTAGCAACTAAACAAATTTGCAAATAATAAATGAACTTAGTACGCGGTCGCCCTTTTCTCATTTAGGTTGACCGTAATAGTTAGAACCATACAACTTGAAGAAAAATGTTAGCTACTATGCATTCATCACCCGCGCATGGATTTTTTTGTATATTTCGCATTACCAGGTTCATTGAGCTCACAAGTCTGAAAATAAATGGACTACCCAGGATAATCTTGATAAGTTCGACCAAGAGAGGCAAAAATCGTTGAGTGAGTATTTCACAATCGGGGCACCGAAACCTTGTAAATGATAAAAATTATTTGTTCTTCAATTTCCTTTTAGATTTCTCGTCTTGTTCACCTTCATTTCGAAAATGAATCTTAAATTCTGTTTTTTTTTCAAAAAGCTTGCAAATATTTAGAGTGAAAAGCAAGTACTACTTCATATTTACCACTATCTGCTAAACCATACGCTGCATCGGACTGACAATTTGTGAGCCTACTCAACTAACCCTTGCTATTTTATTGTTTTGACGATTACCATCTTGCTGCAGTAAAAGATTTTTGTAAACGACTTTGATCTACTTATTTTTTGTCATCTTTTAATTTACAAGTAGATCCTGGACTGTAGATCATGGAAACCGATGTTCTTAAATGCGAAATTGTTTTGTAGCTCACTTTTAACCAAATTTTGATTCAGATACTTCAGATTTGATTCAGTTTAAAAAATTATCATCTGTTAACACGTACCATCGACTGCTGAACGTTAAGAAACGTTCAGTAGTGTGTGCTTGCACCAAAATTTAGATTTCTGAATTATTTAGAAACACATTGAATTTACAGTCAAATCTCTATTTGAAGTTCAAAAATTCAGAAGTTGAGTAATATGTTTTGATTCGTTTGATTAGACGAAACAGTCATTCTTACGCTAAAGTTCAGTGGAGTCACCATACTCCTGTCCATGTAGAAAAACCAACAATAATTTTCGGCGTGAAAATATAGAGAATAGTCACCTCTAAAAAGTATTCCTCGAAAACTAGAAAGACGTATGCTAAAAGACTTCTGAACTTGTAGATTTTCTATAGGACATCTCGAATTGCACTTCTGAGCTTCAATCTTTCAAAGAATTCAAAAGTCGTTGGTGCAAGCAGGTTAGACATAATCATACAGGATAGGTTGCTTGTTTCTTGCTTCTATTTTTCTCTGATCTCATTTGCTTTTTCCACTCATTATTTGTTTAAATCTCATTTATTGTTTAGTTTGAAAAAGGGTGCGCTCTAAAAAGATCCAATACCTGTACTTGTAATTTTGACTGTAAGCTCAATTTTGTAATCTCCGTTTACTATAGAAACGATAGATGTGGAAAACGATAATGCTGAAATAATGCATTATTCTAGAAATGCACCTCTAAAAATTTGAGTTGTGAAAGGCACTTTTTTCTCGGGGTAGAGTTTCAAAAAATATTTGATTTATTTCATGACAAAAGTTGTTGAAACTCTTTATTTCCTATGGAGGAGTCCAACACTGCCGTATTATTCATTTTAAAGAATCAACATCCTGAACTATTGTCTGCTTTTATTGATTTTGAATAAAAAATCTTACAGTAAAAGCTTTGTGTGTAAACGAGTTTGAGGGTGGACTAATTTTTTGTCATACTTCCGTTTACAAGCATTTTATAAAAAATAAACTATAATAATTTTTTATTCTCACCTTTTGCAGGTATATTGAGTATAGTTTCTGCGTCGCTTTTGTGCTACAATTTCAACTGCTGCAAGGACTGCAAACCGAATCATCGAGGACACAGGATCAGCAATTCGTGAACAACGAAGAAGCAATCGCGACTATGGAAGAATCTCAATGTTTATGTTTTATATCATGCATTGAGATAAGCGCGCTTTTATTGAAAAACGCATTCTTTCACTGTGTAGTACTTTATACCTGAATTAAGACACAGATTCTGAGAAGTTCGACTGTATTGTATTGACCTATGATAAATTAAAAATTAATCATACCTCAAAAAGAGATATGTTTAGTCGGTTGATGCACTGAATTTCGCTGTAACAATTATTTTGTTGAAAAATCGAAATTTGAAAATCCGAAGTTTGAAAATTTGCAATTTTTTGACGCCTTTCAGGTATTCTGCCTGACATGGCTGAAAATAAATTTTACTCCGTAGATATTGGACTATCATCTCGTCTAAAAATAATTTTTCGTTCATGCACTTCACACTTGCTATGACTATTTAAAGCAACAAAAACTAAGATAAAAAGTGAAAACCCTTGATTATACACAATGCCAAGCATGTCCCGGAATATTTTGTTATTGCATAAAAAATTTTTTCTCGAAACACGATCTCTGAAAAACCAGCGAAATTTTTCCCATCCAAAACGCCGAAAATTTGATACTAATCTATTGATATGCCTGAGAGTTGTTCAAAAATGCCATTCAGAATGCCGGATATGGGTAGAAAGTGTGCAAAAAGGCTCGTCGCATGTTGCACTGGAAAACTTGTTTCTGTTGCTTAATGGAACATGGAATTCACGAGCTTTAATAATGCTATATATGCTTCGGAAGAAAATTTATTCTTCTTCAAAGCGCAGTTTTTTGATATTGACTGTCCCATAACAAATCTAAAGTCTTCAGCTCTCCAGCTCAAAATATTATACGTACCATTCAATTCTCATTCTCATCGAAATCTTAAAGTATATCCATAAAAAATTTAATCAAAATCTGACTTAATCTAAACAATTTTTTTATCTATAGAAAACAATATGGTATCTACACAATATAATATAGTAACAAAGTTAGCATATTTTTGCAGATTACCAATTTCGCAGACAACAAATGTTGACTTATTCCTGACACGAACAATTAGAATTTTTTTCTTGACCAGGTTTGACACTGTTTTCAAATGGTCTCAAAAATTCCATAACCCTCTAGGATCCTGAAAAAATTAAGCACAAGTTTCTTTTTGATTAAAAATTTTAGACTCAGGCGCAGCATTATTGAATTTGAATCAAGCTAAGGACTCGGGGGAAAGTTTCATCAAAGATTTAAGCTAAAGCTGAGCTGTAGGTTAAGCCGTACCTTAACTCTATATTATGAAAAATAGACTCTTAAAGAAAAAGCAGCATGCCCATTAGATATCCCATACAAAATTCTTTCTAATACCCTCAACTAAAATCAATATATCTTTGATTAGTTTTTTCAGAAATACTCGTCTGCCACCCATCATGATTCTTCTTCAAGATGACATTTTGCTTTTCTTCAAGACAGAATCTAGATTTTTTCAAGATGTCATTTTTTGGTTTTGTTTCAAAATGACATCTTCTCGAAAGAAATGTACTGCATTGGAGAAAAAGTCAAGTATCGTATAACTTATCTTCATTTTTTAAGTATCTTGAAATATTTTTGATGCGTCATATAAAAATGTTGCGCATGATGTACAGAGTATTTGTCGTTTTCTGTACAAGTGGATCCCTGATTTGCTCAGCCTTTATCTCGGTACATGCTCAGCATTGATAATACTGTACATACTGTAAAAAATAAAACAAGGCAAACTGGAATATGATTAGAAGAATTAGAGCCTCACCCGATTGATTGTTACTCAATTCTCAATGGTACCATTGTTGGACATTGTCATCTGAATTGGAACTGTAACTGAATAATTCACATTAGAAAAAAATCTGAATGCTAATCATTGTGAAAAAATGAATTAGTTCAAAAACGCTGATTAAGTTTAAAATATAAGATTTAGTTCAAAAATACAAGATTAAGTTCAAAAAAATTTGACTCAGTTGAAAAAATTTGATTCAGTACAGAAAATACGATTTGTTTGGAAAAAAAATGAAAAATGGTTCATTTCAAAAACAAAGTTTCAGTTAAAAATTCCACCTCAGCAGAAAAAATCTGCATTCCCGTGATTCACTTCAAAGAAATTGATTCAGTTGAAAAAAATTTGATTCAGATCAATTTGATTTCCTATAATAAAGTGCAACAATTTTTGATCCGGATCAGAAAAAAATTCATTAGGATCAAAAAATCTGATTCAGATCAAAAAAATTTGATTTTGAAAAAATTCGTATTCAAAATGATAAAGTGCAAAAAATTTCGATCCGGATTAAAAAAAATTGATTCGTATCGTGAAAGAACAGCTCAAGAGAAAAAAATTCAAAAACATTTATGTAGATAAAAATTTTAATATATGTCAAAAATTTTGATTCCGCTGAAAATTGATCATATTAACATCCAAAATATTCGATGTGGGAATCATTCGCATTTCCATACGAAAATATAAAAAATTTTGATCTGGATTAAAAAATTTGATTTAGATTAAAAATTTGATCCGTAGCATGAAAATGCAGTTCAGGAGACAAAAATACGAAAAAATAATTTAGATCAAAGAGTTTTGATCTGGATCAAAAAATATTGATACTGACAAAAATATTTGATTTTAAGATTATCCGTTGTCCGTATTCAAACAATTATCCGCCTTTTAGTACGGACAACGGACACCCTTCGGATCGTCCATCTTTTAGTACGGACAACGGACACCCTTCGGATCGTCCATCTGTCGCTTGTCATCTGCAGTGTTATCCGTGTTTTAGGTGCACCCCAAATCTGAGGACGAATAAATTGAAACATCTCATTTAAGCACACCATCAAATAGACGGCCGAAAAATAGTATTGTTTTGAGTGATTACTTGTCCAGTCTTGCGACAAATGTGGAAGTTTCATCAAGGTTTGCATACATTTTTGGAAGAGCTGCTCTGTTTCGGAAATTTAATGTATTAAATGCAAGTCTCAATGAATTCTTCAGTCCCTGCCATGATATGAATATTTGAGTTACTGTAAATTACGTAACTGGGGCCGGTTTCATCAAAGCGACTTAAGCTCCTGCTGAGCTGCAGCTTATGCTGCAGCTTAACTCTATATGTTATACCATTGTCGTTAAGCTGCAGCTCAGCTGTAGCTTAACTCGAACACAAAACAGCTGCACCTTAACGGCAATGCTATAACATATAGAGTTAAGCTACAGCTTAAGTTGCAGCTTAACTTTCTCGATATGTTTTGTGTAGGAGTTAAGCTGCAGCTGAGCTGCACCTTAACTTTTCGTGTGAAAAAAATGTTTCCATGGCGCATTGATTTTATCCGAAAACTTTTCGTTCGATTATCGATTTTTTAACAGTCATTAGTAGTGGTTTATCGACTAGAAAATATTCTGCTTTGTTGGAACTTTGCCAGTAGCTTGCGTAGGCAGTTTTGGAAGTTTGTTAAACTATTATTTATGTTTATGTGTTAAAATGGACCAAAAAACGAACGAACTAAATTTTTTCTAGTCGATTGAAAAAATCAATAATCGAACGAAAAGTTTTCAGGTAAAGTCCGCACAATGGGCCATGGAAGCATTTCTTTATACGAAAATACAGCATGCTCGTACACAAAACATATCGAGAAAGTTAAGCTGCAGCTTAAGCTGTAGCTTAACTCTATATGCTACAGCGTTGCCGTTAAGGTGCAGCTCAGCTGCAGCTCAGCTGTAGCTTAACTTTCTCGACATGTTTTGTGTACGAGTTAAGCTACAGCTGAGCGGCAGCTTAACGGTAATGGTATAACATATAGAGTTAAGCTGCAGGTTAAGCTGCAGCTCAGCTGGAGCTTAAGTCGCTTTGATGAAACCGGCTCCTGTGCTTTGAAGAAGAATAAATGTTATTTCGAAGCATGTATAGCACATCATTAAAGCTCGTGAATTCCACGTTTCAGAGAGCGACAGAAACAAGTTTTTCAGTGCAACATGCGACGGGCGTTCTTCCACACATTCTACCCATATAACTCCGTCAAATTCTAATATCCGGCATTCTGAATAGCATTTTTGAACAGCTCTCAGGCATCTATCAACTGGTATTAAATTTTCAGCATTTCGGGCGGAAAAAATTTTGCTGATTTTTCAGAGACCCTGTTCCACGGCAAAAATTTTTCCTCCTTAGAACGCAACAAATTCCTTGTCAACCGATAGATTTTTTGGACATTGATTTGAATATTCTATTCAGATCGCCGGATAATGACATTTGACAGAGTTAAGGATCATTTATACTTGCCTTTTTCGGCGGAACGGAACGGAATGCAATCAACACACCGTTACCGAACAAAAGGGAAATTTTCGCTCCATTCGGTTCGGTTAGAGGCTACCGGCTGTCATTTTCTAGAAAATTGCAGTTATCCTTTCCGATCGAAAGCTGATTTTCAGGCTGAGCGTTTCAAGCTGTTGGCGATCGGTTCCGTTCCGTTCCGCGAAAAAGGCAAGTATAAATGACCCTTTATGTAGGTACAACGCGTTCAAAAAGGTCGTTTTGCATGTTGCACTGAAAAATTCGTGTCTATTGCTCCATGAAATATGAGCCTTATGAGATTAAATAAATCATTTATTTTTGTTCAAGGTTCGGTTACTTGATTTACAGTCTCTAGGTATCTCAAATATTCATTTCGCGGCAGAGAATTAGTTGAGACTGGTTATATTTAGTACTTTTCGAACAAGTATGTATTCTTTGAAATGGTGCAGCTCCCCAAAGGGTAGCAAATCTCTATGAAATACTCTCATTAGTTGCTAACATTAATCTAACAATTATATATGTAACAATAAAATTCTGCGGCATCCTACTTCTTGTGTAATGGTGGTGTAGGCATGTTAATGACAAATGTACAACGAAACGGTGTAGAGTAGTTTTTTACAAGGAAATAGGTTATTATCTGCTGTAAAACGATCATTTATCAACAGAACAGTGTTTTTTCTGCACAGTGTAGACTTTTTAGGCTTCGTGCAAAATTTTTTTTGTGATTTCTGCACTGGTGCTGAATTTTTTTGAGTCATGTATTTGATCATATTCTTCTACTAGTTTATCAGAAAATGCCCTGATGGGACAGAAAAAAGAAGAATATAATTGCTTGGATAGTTGCCAAGCTAGAAAAAGAAGTGGGCCAGATTTTTGAGAACATTGGGTTAAAGTTGGAAAAAATGCACTGTCGTTATATTGGACTTTGGTTCTTTCTCAAAAAAAAGTTTCCATGTCTGTGAAAAAGTATATTCTGCAGCTGAGCGCGCCAACACACTCTCCAACCAAACATGTGCATCACGGAAATTTTGAGGAGGGTACAGGGATTCAAAAAAAGTTGACCAAAAACTTTTTGTTTCGTAACTAATTTTCCAGTTTCAAAACTCAGGGTAGTTTGTACCCCCTCACACCTAACTGCGTTGAACTGTTTTGTTAAATTTAGTGTCAACAAAACTGGGATCAACTCCGGGAAAAAGACACACGAAATCCTACTCAGTTTTTTTAGAAAAGACTACAGCACAAAGTCTTCTTATAACTAAATCGATTGTGCAAGATATGTTTAATTTACTCATTTTATACAACATATCGTATAGAATTCACTCCGTAAGTTTTACTGATTACGAGCTATAAACAAATTTATTTTCCTCTATTTAATCATTCAACAAAATAGCATCATTCACAGTTTTTGGATTTAAACTGAAATTTGCAGAAAGAGCGCTTTATGCGGGATTGCAGACGGGAAGCAATTTCACCCATCCCTGTCGCTCCCGTCCTGCTTTAAAAAAGTCGTACCATTGGCTTGGGAGTGCCGGTAGAGTCGGGGAGAACCAGTTACGGGATTCGGCGCACACCCCTAATATAGGCACGGCTGAATCAGGAACATTTTTGTATGCTTTACCATGTTCTCCCATTTGCAGATCGGTGCCCAATGACTGTAACCAAGGCCCAGTTGCACTAAAGGGGTCTGAGCTCGAGCTCAAGATAATCTCAAACAAAAGGCGACTCGGTTTGATCTCAAGTTCGGTATAAGTTGAGTGTCATCAGGACTATAACGAGCTCAATCTCGAGATTATCCCCAGCTCGAGCTGTTCGGTTGCACTAACATTTTCGCATAATTTTCTAATCTCTAAAGCAAATAAATATAAAAATTTGCCCAAACTCGAACTTAAAGCTCAGTATTAATTAATCCTGAAGTGAGTATCGTTTGTGCACTGAAAGAAAATAATTTGGACATTGCGATTAGCTCAAATTCAGGATCATCGATTTAATCCCGATCCTCATTTTGGGTTAGTGCAACCATCCTCAGGTTTCTTTATAATTCTGGAAATGATTATAATATGCCTCCCTCACCATTTTTCAGCTAGTGTGAGAGGCAGAAGTTTTGAACCATTAGAATGCTATTGGTCTACCATTTCTTTACATTTGAAGTCATGTGCATATAATTTTCATATAGAAACATGTTACTGTAGTTGATGCCAGAGGAAGGACAAAATGCACGATGCTGCAGAATATACTTTTTCACCGACATGGAAAATTTTTTTCCGAGAAAGAATGAAAATCCAATATAAGGAAAGTGAATTTTTTCCAACTTTAGCCCACATTCTTAAAAATCTAGTCCTCTTCTTTTTCTGGGTTGGCAACTATCCAAGCATGTATATTCTTCTTTTTTCTGCCCTATAGGGCATTTTCTACTAAACTAGTCCACCTCTTTTTAGTGGGCCTCAGCCATGCATGAAAACCTTCGTAGAAGCACATTGAAAGTTTAAATTTGGTATTGCAGAAATACATTTGTTTACACTCAATGTATTTTTGTGTGTAAAATGATCCCATTCATTAAATTTCCCGTGGTCGAAAACCCCATCCTCAAAAAAATCATGAAAATATGCATTTTTACACCCGGGATAATTTTTGTGTAAAGTGACACATCCATTGAATTTCCTATGGTTAGAAACCTTTTCCCCAAAAATCACAGAAATACATTTGCTTACACTCAATATAATCTTGTGTGTAAAGTGATCGCATTCATTAAATTCCCCATGGTCGAAAATTTCACGGACAGCCGCTCATGTGATATTACAGTATACCTTAAATCTCGTACAGTATGCTCGTTTATTACTATATTTGTTTGCTTCCATGTTCGCGTCTTTTTGAAACTATTTCTGTACTTGGCAAACAATTCTAGCAAACAGAGTCGGCATCCCTCCAGAGGCCTTCTTCCCACGTCTCTACAGGAATGCATGCACACTGTTCTTGACAAAGAAAGGCCAGCGTAACTTATTTTTGGCCTTCAGCTCGACTTTCTTCTCCTCCAAGAAGACGATTACTGTAATCATCTCCTCCTACCGTACTCAGGAGCGACTGACACTCCTACTCCCGCTAGCATAAATACTGAGTTTGTTCCACCAAACTCGTATTTTGATACTCCGGTATAGGATTGACTTGAAGCTTTTAGGCCAATGTCATCTTTTATATTAATAGACAATTAATTTGAAAATTTTGGTAAGTCTTCTCCGTAAGCTATAACATTGGTATTAGGCTCCAGCTCTCTCTCTCCTATTTCTTTGTCAATTTACCCCTTCAGTCTTCAAGCAGGTTTCTCCCTCCAGGAACTCCCCATTAATACTAAGGTTCCAGCTCTCCACAAGGCCCTTGTTAGGACTAGGATTGCTGACGTCTCTCTCATCATATACGGAAAGTCACTCTATGTGATACGCTCTGTGATGTACAAGGCGAAAGTAATAAGTAGTGTTTCCTACCTACGGTACCCAGCGCCTGCGACTCCTGTAGCACCCTTTGGTCCTCACTCTTGAGGCATCGCTACTTCCCGACTACATCCCCCACGACACTTCCCCTAACATTACAAAAACCCCTTACCCAAAAAAATCACGAAAATATGCTTGTTTACACCCGAGATAGTTTTTCGTGTTAGGTGACCGTGTCCATCATATTTCCAATGGTCGAAAAACCTCTTCCTCCAAAAAGTCACGGGAGTACCTTCATTTACACTTATGATGATTTTTTGTGTAAAGTGACCGTTTTCCATTGAATTTCCCACGATCGAAAACCCGTACATCCCAAAAATCCCAATAATGCTACCGGTTCAATTGAGACTGCAAAAAATTATTTTTTTGAAGCGATAAGTTCATTTAACAAAATTGCCGAATTTCGCTGTTTCTGGTAGTTTAGAGCACCATATGATTGAATTGAGGCCATATTAAAAAAACGAAAATTCGCATTTGAGATTGCACCCCCAAGATGCTTAGGCTGAAGTATTGAACCTGGATATGGCACACCCATTGCGGGGCATGGTGTAACTAGGGTCCTTAAAAGGTGCGTTTTTTGCATGTTTTTAGGGCCCCACCGAGCACTACTTGCAGATAGAGGCAAAATGACAAAAGGCACCCCATAGTTTGCCCCTATGCCCGAAATTATGAAAAAAACCCGAAGGTTTTAGCTCTTACCGTTTTTGCTCTAGGGTGGGGGGCATGAAATTTCGGGGCCAAGTATATTATAAGTTTTTGCTATCGCGCCACCTATGATAATGTGTCAGTCATTGATTTTGAACTTTTAAAGTCAATTATTTTTATTTTAAGGGTTTGAAATCTGAATTTGAAATCACACTTCTGACATCAGTGAATTACACATTTAATGTGCTTTTTTCCTATATTCACCATTATTGTATTGTAATAGGAGAAAAAAGCAGTGCAGAAACTTTTTTTGACTTTTCTGCACTGTGCAGAAAGTCGGGTGCAGAAAAAACCACCGCTACAGAATAAAGCTGAAATATCCCTGAGCAAGCTTGTCAAATCAAACACATTTTGGAAGGTACTCTTAGAAGCTGCACCCCATAGGTATACAAGTCATGACGGAAATTCTACTACCACTCACCACACATCTCATCCAATAAAAAATAATATTCTGCAACATTCCATTGGAAGGTGCCTGGCCGTACCTATAATGACGACTTTTCACTTTTTTCGCCTGATTTTTTTTAACATAGAAAGAGTGAAGTGCGTGAGTGAACAATTGTTTTTAGACGAGTGTATAGCCCAATACCAGTGGATTAAAATGAATATTCATCTACTCGATAATATCTTCCCTGAGCTGAATTATACCAGGTCAAGCAAAATCATCGCAAAAAGTTTTTTGCTTTGCATTGGTCTGGAAAGATGGTTCGATTTTTCTCTGCGTTTAAATTTGCATAATGTTTGTATACATCTTTTTGCATTAGTTATGTGGCATCATTGTGCTGGGCCACAACACGGGTAATTTTAACAGTATCTATTCAAAGCTGTATAAACCCATGCTATCTTATACGTTCCATACAAAATGCCAATGTTGAGCGACTAGTCTGAAAATTAACAGCCTGGTTCATCAATTTTCCCACAAATATTTACAAAATTGGCAAAAAATCGACCAATAAACAAAACTTGCATCAACTAAAAAAATTTATGGGTAAAAAAATGGTGATTCCTGCAAGCAAAATTGGTGAAATCAAAATTGACTGGATTGGGATCTTTGCAAGCAGAAATGGACAAAATTGACAGGTAAAAGTTGTTTTCACAAGTGCAAAACATAAATGAAGAGTAGCAGGGTATATCAAAAACCTGGCTGAGCTTAACAAAAACAAAAAACCGCCAATGATTTTTGTGGATAATTCAACCCCAAGATAACATCAATAAAAATGTGAAAAATATAAAGACAAGTGAAGGTCAATGGTTAACAACAAAAAATTAAAAATTAAACCCTTCATTTCTCCATAAAAATTTCCTAATTTGATTGACCTCTGTCCTTTTAAAAACTTATTTGTATTCCATTTAACTTTTTGTTTTCCTACAATTTCTTTGTGACTTTTGTATCATTTATTGCATGATTCATTACTAACTCATTATTTTTTTGGCACCATAAAGGTGATTATTTTTTTCTGATTTCTAATGTGATTGTATCAATAAAATGTATTTAGTCTGGTGGAAGAAAAAATGAGTAATTTAGCATCATCACTAGATCCCCACACAGTACTCATTTCGGGGGCTGAAAAATTTATTATACTTTGTGCCTCAAACTTTAGCTTGAGGTTTTTTACTCATGTATCAATCATTCATTGTGAAAAAACTTTCAATATCTATTCAAATTTTTATAAGTTTTCACAAAAGCAAAATTAGAATAACACAAAGCCCATCACATATACCTCTTTTATGTCATGTAAATTAACCTTTTTATCACTAAATTGTAAATCTATGACACCTGAGGCAAAGTGCAAACATATTTTTGCATATGCAAAGAAGAATCCTGCAGATGTTATATTTTTGGAAGAAACACATATAGTTAAAAAAATTGAGAATATGATTAAACTAGAATGGGGATGTGGCACAAACTCAATCCCTTTTTCACATAGAAAAAGTAATTCTAAAGGAGTTGCCATACTCTTAAACAATCCGTGTTCACATGAGATCATAGCCTTAAAAAAGGATCAAGAGGGTGGATACCTATTCCTTGAACTTAAATTATCAGATCATAAGTTTATTTTAATAAATGCTTATGCCCCAGTCCATGAGAAAGAACAGTTGCCATTTTTTGAAGATCTCTTTCGCTAGTTAAAAGTTTTAACAAAGATGACTTGCCAGTTATTATGGGTGGAGACTTCAAGAAATTTTGTAGTTGGATCAGCACACTGTACAATGGAGCAGAAGCTGTAGTCTTGAACTCAGGCTTTATAACAAAAAGATTTAAACTGACACGGGGAGTCCATCAAGGATGTCTCATTTCTCCATGTGCGATGGAATTTCTTGGCTATAAAATTGGGAGCATCCCAAGGATACAAAGGATTGCAAATAGACTCATATGGTAACTATGCATGCAGATGATACTACACTGCTTGCACATGATGAACAAGATATACAAAATGCATTAAAAACACTGAAAGAATACTCCAATGCATCAGGTTTACATGTCAATCTTAAAAAACACAGATTCTATGATTGAGGGAAAACTGGTCGGAAACAAATAGAATAGGCACATACAATTTAATAGACACTATAAAATAGAAATAGTTACACTTTTCATATAACCTTGATCTCATTACTACAAAAAACTTTACAAAAAAAATCAAGAAATATTAGAAAGAATGTAATATATGGCAAACGAGATGTCTAACATTTTATCGAAAAATAACAGCTTCGAATAACTTGATAATATCAGAACTAAACTATACCTTTATAAATTTGCTGGTAGATGAAAATCTAATCAAACGTCTTGAAACAAATGCAACAAAACTTTATGTGAAACGGCTCAACTCCAAAAATGAAATCAACAGTCTTAATGCAAGATCATGAAAATGGAGGTATAAAACTTCCGGATATTGAAGTAGTGGCTAAATCATTGAAAGCCAAATCGATTGGGTGGCTACTAAACTCTCCTGGCAAATGGAATAAGGTTGGAACATCATATTTTGACAGAATAGGAGGTTTCCCGGAACTAATTCAATCAAAATTTTGTTCACATTGACTAAATATTAAAACTTGACTATTCTACAAACAAATCTTAGAATCAATCAATACGCAGCATTCGAACCAGTAGCATATATGAAATTATAATGCCACTTTTGGCTATCTCACAGAATATAAATAACAATAGATACATTTTGGTAAACAAAAAAGCTGTTTTCTTACACTCTCTTCATCAGACAAATTTCAACTATTTGTACCATTGGGTAGATGATACAGGGTCTATTAAGTCACATACACTATTGAAGAAGGCAGGGCGTTTGATCAATTGGTTTGATTATGCGAAAATAGTTTATGCAATTCCACAAACTTGGAAAACATTAAGAAAAAACTATGAAATACACTGGAATGAGCATGAATTTGACCCACAAATACTTGATACAAAACATTTGGACGCCATAAAATGTATATGATAAATGGACGAAAATGCACACCAACAAAGAAATAGTTTGGATGGATAGACTTAAGATCCCTTCTGAAAAATGATTTAAAGAATCGTGGAAAACATTGCATGAGTTGAAAATCGAGAATAAGCACAAGCAATTTCAATTCAAGGTATTACACAACATACTAATTACACCATATTTGCTTGCCAAATACAAAATCCAAAGATCTAAGCTATGCACTCGCTGTGATGTGAAGGATGATATTACCCATACATTGTATGAAGGTGCAGTTGTTAAAATATTTTTAACAGATTTAGAGGTGAAAATACAGAAAGCCACACAACCTAATTTTAACATAAATGAACTCCATTTCATTTTAGGTTCAAGAAATATAAACAAAATAATGAGAAACACACTAAACATTTTCATGCTATTCACTAAATTTCAGATTTAAAAAACAAGAAGAACTGTGAAAGATCTGAAATACAACTGCAGGGTGAGCTAAAAAAATGGTACCTGCAATTTGTGGAATTTTTGAGCTCTTAATTCAAAACTAAAAAAAATACAATGATAAGATTCAGCATTCAATTCTGAAAAAAATTTCATTAAAATAAATCAACAAACAATAGAATTAAATTTACAAGAAATTTTCACAGTGCCCTCCAGTGGACATGAGTAGTAAGGCCGGACCGTATAGGTCGTACGCTTAAGGATACTCCTATCTTTTGTGTACGACCTATAATTTGTCACTTTCGGCCGATTTATAGGTCGTACAGTAAACATATACGATTGGCTTTTGCTGGATTTACAGGTCGTACAGTAAACATATACGGTCAATTTCTTTGTCGATTTATAGGTCATACAGTAAACATATACGGTCGATTTATAGGTCGTACGGTTAAGAATGCATGTTCTTGAGTTACCATAATAGTAGAATTACGGTAATTTTTCGATTATGGTAATAAATGTGTTACTGTGGGTGGAAAAGGAAAATCAATGATGAACGCAAAAAGGAAAACTAAAATGAACAAAAAAATGGAAAAGAAATAAAAAGAGATTGTGTGTAAAAACGGCTTCCCCTCTGGGAAGAGGAAGCCCTCAAAAATTTGCACCCCGGACCCCCTTTGTCAAAAGGCTGCCACCTGCAGGTGTAAATATATTTCGGAGGTCCCATTTTCTGAACGATCATTCAAGTCAACAAATGTCAGAATGGTCAATCTGGTCAGTAATGGTCTGTTTAATGAGTAAAATCTTGGGAGAGTCATTACGCGATGAAACATTATCCTTACGGGTGCATGCGTATAAAGTTTGATGTTCTGCCAAAAATGACCAAGAAGGTCTTTTATAAAAATGACCAGAGCGAGCTGGCCATAAAAAGCATGTAGACAAATAAGGTCTTTTATAGAAAGATGACCAAACGAGCTGGTCGCAAAAAGCGTGTAGAAAATTTGGAGAGTTGACGTACGGTAAAGGATACAGATTCGGGAATTATCGTAATAGTAGAATTACGGTAAATTTTTCTATTATGGTAATAGAGGAATTAGGGTAATAGATGTGTTACTGTAGATGAAAAAGGAAAACATGAAATGAGCAAAATATGAAAAGAAATAAAAAGCGATCGTGTGTAAAAATGGCTTCTCCCGTGGGCAGAAGAAGCCTTTCAAAAATTTGCGCCCCTGGACCCCCTTTGACAAAAGGGCGCCACCTGCAGGCGTAAATATGCTCGGAGGCCCCATTCCTGAACGATCGTTCAAGTCAATCTCAAACGGTCAAATCGGTCAGTAATGGTCTGTTTGATGAGTAAATTCTCGGGAAAGTCATTACGCGATGAAACATTATCCTTACAGGTGCATACGTATAAATTTTGAATGACTGCCAAAATTGACCAAGAAGGTCTTTTATAAAAAAATGATCAAAACAAAATAGTCGTAAAAAGCGTGCAGAAAAAGAAAAAATCTTTACATATCAAAAAGAAAAATTTTTTATTCGATGCAACATTCTACTTTATTGTAAAAATCATTTAGTCCAACCATAAGGAAATGTACAAAAATTACGTTTCAAAATACATTTATCATATACTATACGAAGTTTTTTCAAAGTTTTACGAGTAACAACTTTACGATCTTGCTGATGCTCTATACAGAGACTATGTACATCTACTTTTTCTTTTCCATTGTTTTTTACAAAAGCAAAAACCATTCGACGAAGCGAATATAAATTAACTTTTTTCATAGTATCTGATGACAAAGTGATACCGCGGACTTTGATTACGTGATGGTATTGGTCTGTAGAGGGACTGTACAACCTGTAGGCGTAATTTTTAGGACCTCCACTAACAAATTCGGTAATGTAAGATCCAGAACCATATTCACGTAACTCGTCAGTCATTTCACCAAGACACCAACCAGTGGGTACTTGATATTGTTGTTTGTCAACTGTTGACAGGTAAATAATACTATCCGTGTCAAAATACAATACTCGACTTTTTAATCGCTCAATGTAAGAATATAACTTTAATCCAGCTTGAGCCGTTGTATAAGCTGCAATAACAGCATTAGTATTTCCCGTGACTTCTGCAAAATCATCATGTTGACAATATGTTGTTGACACCAATTGTTCATTGATTAGTCTAACATTCTTAATAATATTGGCGACATTCATCACAAGTTCAAAATATTCTTTGGGTGCATTGTGGATAACAGTCTTATCCATATTGTTTCGTTGACCAAACTAAAAAACATAAAAATAATTAAATGAAATACAAAAAACTATGCATAGTTACTTTTCCCCAGAAAGAATTTAGCATTAATTTAGCCAAAGCCCTCTTTCCAGGATTTTTTAAAATTTTTGAAGAATCCAATGAAATATTCTCTCGATTGTAGACCTCCATTTCATATTCACGTTTCTGCTCATCTGTCTGAGCTTTAGCAGGATAGCCTTCACTCTCCTATAAAAATTACAATCAAATTCTGTCACATTTACATAATATAAAATTTACTAGTTTCATTTTCATAAAGGTATTGATGTATCGAGTAAATAAACCACCAGTGGGGTTTTTGGTTGGATGATATTGCTCAATATTATCATAATGCCAAACCTCAAAAATCTTGAGGATCTGAAACAAAAATAATATACATAGAAAGAGAACCATTACCGTAACAATATACCTTATATCCCTTCTCTAAGGCTTTATATAATTCTATCGTAACCCATGTACCGTCTAATGCTCTGTCTTGGTCGTTATGCACGCATGTGGTCTTTTGTGAATCATGCGTGCAAGTTTTGCATAAAGGAAACAATAATTTACCACCATGTCGATACGGTAAAACAGGATGTAAGAGTTTGGGAGGTGGTAAAACTGTACACTTGATTAACCCCTCATAAGGCTGTGACGTTGAACTGACCTCTTCAAAATCTTCAGTAAAGATTTTTGGATGACCTGTAGGGTATTTCCCGTATTTGTTGACAAACGGGTATAAACTGCATACATCTACATAATTGATCTTTTCTGCAGGTGTACCATCTTCATTGTACTTAATTTTATGATACAGTTTTACAGCATTTGTGCGACCGCCAAAGAAAGCTAAAACAAGAAAACTTTTGACAAAATAAAAAAGAACAATTCAAGATTTTACCTTCTCGAGGATTTATAGGTTCCGGTATTTTGACTGTATCAAAAAATGTTTTCATTTCGGGATCTGAGTGAAGTTGTTGTAAAAGTTTGCACTCCCACATTTCGACTACGCTATAACCGAGTGATTGAAGTTCCATAACCCGGTTAAAAGTGCGTTCATATGCATCGACTGCTTTTGTATTATTATCGGCTGTTAATTGATATCTATTTTTCATACATTTAGGGCAACCATGCCAATAACAACCGTGAAATTCATAAATTGTGGTGTCTTAATGAGCAAACATATAGATATTAAAATTTCAAAAATTTGAACAAAATTACCTGATAAACCATCAACTCTGTATCTTCCAATTTGAACTTCACCACCATTAAGTTTATGTCGAATATACAGGTTTTCATTTTTATGGACTAACCACTTCAGCCATTTTAAGGCTATAACAGATTGTCTTTCTTCTTTACCATAACCTTTGTATGGTATTACACCAATAGTATCTGGCTTCAAAAATAAACGTCGGAAAACTAAGTTGCAAGCACTAGCAATGGTTATTGAATTTTCAAAAGGATCGACATTTGTTTCTTCCATAAAAATATCGCGAAATTTCATACAACATTGTCGTAAAACTTGCACATCGCTACGACAGTAGTCAATTAACTCATTATCAAAATTAAATTGACAACCCTAAACAATGATGCATTTAAATGCAAAACTTTATACTTTTGCAAACTTACTGCTTCAAGCTTTCGATTATACCACTCCAGAAACGTGGCACGAGCCGCAGGTTTCATAGCATTGTAACTGTACATTTTGGGTGATGGATATGAGCCAATATATCCGTAATTTTCTTTTCTATTAAAGAAATGAGGGAAATATCCTTTACATATTTCACTTATTTCAAATGTTTTCAGTAAAGCCGCCAAAGGCATCGGAAGAAAGTTCAGAGAATCAATAATTTTTATCGATACTACATTGATACACATCAACTCTAAACATAAAAATAAATAAATAAATAGATGAAAATGAAAAACTATAAACAATTTACTAATTCACCCTTATTAATGATATGTAGTTTATGATGTCCATTACGATACAAACACTGCATTATAAATTGTCCATCGAATCCTCGAGAATTATGCGCTATTGCAGTAATGTTTTTCATACCTTTTGCAAAAAGGTATTCACAGAAATCATTTAGACATGTAGATCCTTTGAAAATACATTTGCGTTGACCGCATGTATTGCAGCAAAAATTTCCCTCGTTTTGACAACACTGATCGCATACAGTATGGACAACACATAAATTTGGTTCATGTTCGAACACATCACCTAATTCGCTTTGTCGTAGAATTTTTTCCTATGTAGTCTCAAAATCATAAAAAACAACTTTTTGATTAACAGGGCGCTTATCGGTAATTCCTGTTTCATTATCATCTAGACACTCATCCTCATCAACATTTGTTTCAAATATATCTTCTTCCTCTTCAATTTGCTCACTATCAACAGGTTGCATAAAACATAAATGACCTAAAATTAAAAATTTTCATATAAAATAAAATAAAATTATTATACCATATCTAATACCTTTTTTAGGTACGCTTTTCTTGCATGTTTTGCATTCAAAATAACTGCAATTATGAGGATTAGAATGTGCTCGTCGAACCAGTGTATCACATTGTTCGCACACCTTGAAATGATCGCAAATAGATACCCCTGTTTTTTGACGTTTCGATTGACGTCTTTGAGTAAAAACAAGCTTGTGTCGAGCAAAACACTTATCGTTTTTAAAATATCACAGACAATCTTTGCATTTTCGAGCATTAAATTGATTACATGGGGGTGTATTGTAACACAGAGGACAAACATTTCTGCATCTGTGTTCCATTTTGTTATTATAGGCCAGATCACAATGAGGACAAAAGTAGCCACGGTCAAAAAATCCAGGCATCTTTGTAATGACGGAGTAATGATTATTATGGTGGTAAATATTGAAAACATGCGTTGCTTCAGGTCCTTAAAACTCTAAATATGTACACAATAACAGACAAATAAAAAACTTTAACCTCTAAATATCAAATCTTTAAAGCGTTCTTTCCTAAAAACTTTCATTTGATAATCGGGTAATAAAACAGTTTGCAATTGTTCCCACTGATGAAAACCGCAAGCTCCTTAATGATTAGCTAAGCCTGCCAAGGTCATCAGTTCTTTAGCAACCTTTGTTTGCAGCAGGTGTGACTTGTCAGACTTTCGAATACTTTCCCATTTGTACTCTGCATTCTTATCTTTTTTATGAATGTAAGCTCTAGCAACAACTAGAGCTCTAGCAAAACATAAATCATCCATGTTGTTGATTTGAATAATACAGCGTTTATCTTTTAGAAAATCATTATGTTTTAAATATTGATGAGCATTGTGAATACCTTAAATAAATAAATAAATAAATAAAAATCTTACATAAGTAATTTTAATTCGCTTATGGCTACCCTCAGGTGGTGTTACAACAATCGTACAAATTGTAGACTGACGACTATCAATTTGTATTTGCTCATTTGATTGAAGAACAGCGTTAAGAGTGTTTACAATCAAGTCTCTAGTTAAAGCATGTTTCGGTCTAAAAGGTATCAAAACATGACCTTTCGTCAAATCTGGATGGTCAAAGGAAAACCCTATAAACGCATTATCAGCGACATTCTCAGAAATTCGCCCTACTATACCTTGAAACGTTGGCACTATTTGAGCATTTAAATCATCCATATGTTCAGTATTACGAAAGTTCACAGAGTACTTGCGACCTTCGGTATTAAAACGCCTAATATTTACGGTACTGGGTTGACCTAGTTCGAAAAAATCATCCGCAACAAAAGATGTATTTGTTACACCTCCACTACCCCCACCACCACCACCAATTTGAGCTGTTTCGTAAATTTCTTCCTCATTAGAACTGTAAGGCATATAACTTTTGTATTGATCATCTTCATCATCATAATCTAGAACAGTTCCTTCTTCTTCTTCTTCTTCCAAAATATTATTATTATCGAGTGTTTCTTCTTCTTTCTCAGAGGTAATATTCTCTGAAGACTCATTCACTATTGTTTCATCGTCTTCATCAGAAGTAATATGTTCTAAAATTTCCATAGGCATGTCGTCTTCGTCCGAAGTAATATCCTCATAAATAGGTTTCATTATAAAAATTATCTAAACTAGAAAATATAAAAACTATAAACTAGAAAAATAGAAAACAACCTATTCATCAAAAACTTATACAGTAATAATAATAGAAAATTTTTATAAATTAGCAAAAACTATTAATTTTATGGTAGAGATTTAATTATTGTTTACGAGGTTAATGTAGTACTTTTCTTTTTTATGATGGGAAAGCTTTAAAGACCTCTATAACTCATGAACACGTGCCCATATCATTTCTTTAGCTTATTTTATTAGCATATAACCAGTTAAAACCAGTTGAAAACCTGTTTTACTGTACAACCCTAGTATTTTTGTTTTGATTCTTGAAGCTATAAAATAACTGTAATAGCTGCTTATAACCCTGTTGCACCATCTTTTCTTTTTATGTGGAAAAGCTTTAAAGACCCTTATAACTCATGCGCACATGGCTATATTGCTTCTATAGCTCTGACTTTGATAATTACTATAACACATAAAACACATATATTTTTCTAGCTTTGATCTCAAAGGTTACCGTACCGCATAAACACATTTTATTTTATTTTTGTAGAACATAGCTCCTCCTCTCATATACTCCTCAGAATAGTAGAATACTGTAGGATATATGTCTTGAATATTTATTATGCTTATAACTCCTCCTCTTACATCTATAAGCTATATATCTTGGTTATTTTATTATAACTATAACCTCCTTTTACTCTAAAATTTTGAACACTTTATACATTTATCTGTTTTGTTGCTACAAAAACTACTCGCTTCTTCTCTCTCTCTGTCTCTCTCTTTAATATTTCTTCAAGAATTTTCAAAAATGGAACACCAGTTTATGTTAGACGAAAACATGGCATTATTTGTAGTGGTTGAAGGTAGATACGTGTCAATCTATTTTCGTAACGTCGACCCTAAAACATAAGAGGTGTACGGTCGCGGATTCAAGCTCATTTTACCACAATACGGTATACTAGGTCGCAATGTCAATATTATTGAAAAGACATTTTCACATGGAGGTCGATGCGGCATCAACCTTGGTTATAAAATGCTGGTCGAGAGCGACGGGTTACAGTACGATTTAACAATTTGTTTAATGGAACGACATGGTGTTTATCTAAAGAAGTGAGTTGATATATGAATTCTTTCTTTCTTTCTTTCTTTTAAAATATAATGTTTTATTCTTTAGCAATTTTGGCGCTGGACCAATATGATACATGAGATAGCGCCAGCTATTTCAAACGAGTACAACGCTTTAGCAGCAAATTTCCAGCTAGCGATAAAATGCAAAACAAACGAAAACGACGACGTAGCTGGAAAAGATGGTTCTACCCCGAAAATCATTAAAGAAGAAGAAGTCGGTGCAGATAAGAAAATTATTAAAGAAGAAGAAGGGATTCATGCTACAAAATTCGCCGGAGAACAAAGCAATGCTAGTGAAGATCAGAAGGAAGCTAGTGTTCAAACGTCATTTATTAACGATCTCTTCATCAACTGTTTTAATGATCCTGACTATGATTCAACGTCGGATACCAATTTGTTGGACGCCAAAACCAAGTGTATTTGTGAGTTACGTGTTCCGGGTTTAGATATTCCATGGTTTTTTGATGAGCAGGTAGTAAAAGGTGAAAAATTATTGCTGAACTAGTTATACAAGACATCTTTAATGGGTGAATTTTTGATTGTTATTGTGCAAAAGAGGTAGGAATTGTTGAGGATCATCAGTGTCCAGCTCGTAATTCCATATATAATATCGCAATTACACCAACAGTTAATCGTTTATATGAAAAGATGGGACTTATCATTGTTTTGAATATGTTATAGGTGAAATTCAAAGTTATTACTGTCTTCGCGCTTTTAAACAGATGATTGACATATTTAGATGTATACCACTTACAAGTACTGGTCGTAAAATTCTTAAGGATACTGTAGCTTGTTTTATTGATGAAGGTTATCATTATGATTTTGATGATGCTGTTGTTATCAAAACACTACGTGATTTTATTAACAGTAAATTGTAAAAGTTTTGCTTACATTCATTACAGTTTGTATGTTTTAATTAGCTATAGTTTGCTTGCTTATGTAATTGCTTACGTATTTGCTTGTTATATAATTTCATACATATATTGCGCGTATATTTTTGCATACAGTAATGTTATTCTATTTTATATAATCATCTATCTGTCTTTATATTTTACATGTGCACTGTTTTATATTGTGATTTTGATAATTGTATATAATAATAAAAATCATTTTAAAAATTGTTCAAGTAAAAAGTGGTTGGTTTTTGTTGTTGTCAAAAAGAGATGTCAAATGATGATGATGAAAAGTTTTATATATGGAAACATCCATTTAACTGTATAGTTTCTGCTCCAACAAAATCAGGAAAAACACAATTTGTTAAAAAACTTGTAATTTTTGCTAAAGAAATGCTTCACCCTGCTCCTGTGAAAATTTATTGGTGTTATTCGGAATGGCAAGAAGCTTACGATGAATTAGTTCAGAAATGTTCTTATGTAGAATTTATTCAAGGTTCGCCTGATTTGAATGAACTTCAGAAAAGTAAAGATACACCTAAATTATTAATTATGGATGATATGATGCAAGAGATGAAGAATGATCAAAGTTTAACCCAACTTTTTACTAAAGGATCGCATCATTGGAATATATCAATTATACATATAGTTCAGAATGCCTTTTTTGATGGAATGCGTACGAGTAGGATAAACGCTCAATATTTAATTCTTTTAAAAAACCCAAGCGATAGATTACAAGTCCGCACACTGGCTCGACAGATTTTTCCAACTACCTCAAATTATTTCATAGAGGCGTATGAGGATGCTACTAGTAAACCATACGATTATTTATTAATAGATCTTACACAGACATGTCCTGAAAAATATCGACTTAGATCTAATATATTTCCCGACAATGATCATATGATTTTGTATGCACCTAAATGATTCATCATTTTTACAAAAAAACTTAATACAAGTTAGTCAGATCCTATTATTTTAGCGACATGATATACAGTAAATACATTTTTTTGAATACTCTCGCTGTGATTCTTTTCATAGCTGTTTTTATTGTATGGGTACAATACCCTTTTCAATTTTATGGAAATGAAGAACCTGTAAATGTTACAGATTTTACGATACCAAACACAAAAAATGTTACAGATCAGAAATTATTATTATTACAAGAAAATTATAAATTACATATAATACCCTTACTACGTTATGTAGAAAAAATTTTACATTGTCCTCAGAATGATGGACAATTTATGCAATTACGAGCGTGTTTCAAAATATATATTTTCAATTCTGTCGTATTTTCTTGTTGTAGTTGGAACAGTAAATTTCAAAACTTGTACACCAATGGAAGTAGATTACGATATATTGATACGATAGCTTTATTACATAATCAGAAAAAAATATTATACCCTTCATCAGTCTAGTCCAGAATTTTGAAGACGTTGGTCGTTTTTCTATAATTTGTTTGTTTTGTGACAATTACGATGTCAACTGTTTTTGAAGTTTTTGTCAGAATGGTGCAAAATAAAGTAAAAGGTAAAAATTTTATATCTCTTCTTTAACTATTTATTAAACTATAGTATTTTTATTTAAGGTAAAATACTAAACAACAAACAGAAATGCGAAATAGCTGATTTGTTTTGGACTCGTTTCTCACCCAAAGCCAAGATTTTTTACAAAGACATAGCTAAGGCGTGCAATCATTTACATCACGAAGTTGGTTTACCTATGGGACGTAAAAAAGTTACACAATTTTGGTGTTTTGCCAAATTATTACTAATAGAATTGGATATGATGGAACCTCGCTCTATTTTTGTAGAAGATCTTTTTTTATAGCTAGATACAACACATAAACTGTTTTTTATGAATATGAATATATTGTGTGCTTTTTCTAGACGCGAAGAGTTGAATATTATTATACAAAATGAAGCTTCATTACTATCCTAATGTAATACATTAACTGTTTCAATGTTCATATAACATTTGGTCATTATTGTAATATTTTTATGTACTGTACGGTCTGTTTTGTATGGCTTCTAGATTAAAGAAATATATTCACGAGCTCAATGTGTTGAAAAATTCAAATTGTGTTCAAAGACGTGTTTTTCTTCAACATTCTTCCCCCGATTTGATCTGTTGTATATGTGAAATTTGTTTGAACATTTTGAACAGTAATATTCCTATTAATTCAAACTTAAAAAAGAAATTGGCCAAACATAAATTATTGCTCAGAGGTTTAGCTACAAGACACGAAAAAAACAAGAAAAGAGATTTACATAATAAACGTGTAAGAATTGTTCAAAGTGGTGGAGCATTTTTACCTCTAGTACTACCCGTTTTATTATCTACATTAGCAAGTTTTGTTACAGAGAAATTATTATAGAATGAAATTTGCTAATAAATTTGCTCTTATACCTCAGGAGGTTCTGAATAAACTGAATAACTCTCAGGCTTCTTCTTCTTCAACGACGAGTTCAAATGAAAAGACAGGTATAGCTAAGCAAGTTGACATGTATCGTAACGAGCTAGAGCGCATTTTGAAAGATAATACGTTAACGCCTGAAGAACAATACAAAATGTACTCGCAACTATTTTCGCAATATTTAACTTTTGAACATGAAAAGGCTCAACCTACTACAGTGATTTTAAAACAAAAAGTTATTGATAACGAAGAAGATGAGAATGATAGTGACGATTTGAAACAAAAAGAAAAAATTGGCTGAACGATGAAAAGTTACTTAGCGGTATTCCTAAACAGTTTAAATGCTCAGCATCCTTATTATTGGAGCATGTGCGACGTAACCCTAGTATAAATGTTAATAAGCAAGGTGAAGTATTAATTAATGGAAAATTAATTGAAGGATCACATATTATTGATTTATTACATGATTTGTCTCGTAAACGTTCAAAAATTACACAAATGCTTGGAGTAGATGAGTTTGTTAATGCTTTGAAAAAATATAACGTACCATTAGAGGCTATAGGAAACCCATTACGTAAAATGTTATTCACTTTACCTCGGAAACTCTCCTACCATACACCTCCGGAAGAATCAGATGATCATACAGTTAGTAGTGTCAAATGGTTGAATAAACCATTTGTGAAAGGTGTTGATTTATTTTCAAGTGGTGCCGAGGAAGATATCAAAGACGATTCATTCTTTAATAAAGGAAACTCGACAGAAAAGAAGATACGACGCAAAGCTAGAGCACTTAGACGGTATACTCCTTTGTACTAGAGCGATGAACACCTTACTTTCGAAATTATACAAAAATTTACACGGAAATCCTACAGCTTTTTCTAGTATTGAAAAATTATATGCTGAAGCTAGAAAGCACCGTGATACAATTACACGTAAAAATGTTAAAGATTGGCTTTCAAAACAAGATAGTTATACTCTACATAAACAAGTCAACAAAAAATTTTCACGTAATCGTATTTATGTTACAGCTATGGATCAGCAATGGGAAATTGATTTGGCAGATATGTCTTCTTTAGCAGATTTTAATGATGGATACAAATTTATGCTTACATGTATAGATGTATTAAGTAGATACGCATGGGTTGAACCCTTAAAATCAAAACACTCAAAGAATGTTTGTGATGCTTTTCAAAATATTTTAAAAAGAGGTCGAATCCCTTGTAGAGTGCGCAGCGATAAAGGAAAAGAATTTGTCTACAAAGATTTCCAAAAATTATTGAAAACTAACGATATAGATTTTTTTACTTCTCAAAAGAAGACATTAAATGTTCAATAGTGGAACGGTTTAATAGAACTTTAAAAACTAAATTATTTAAATATTTTACAGAGTTTACCACTTATAAATGGATTGATATTTTACCCTCAGTTGTTTCCAACTACAATCACTCTGTTCATAGATCGATTAAGGAAAAACCTATTAATGTAGATTATTCTAAAGAAAAAATTATATGGCAAAGACTCTACCCTGAAAGATTATACTCTAGAAAGTCTAAGATTGATATAGGAGATTACGTGCAAATTAGTAAACATAGAGGTGTATTTGACAAAGGTTATTTACCTTAATGGAGTGAAGAAGTTTTCAAAGTAAAACATATTGTGAAGACCCGAAATCATATACTTTATACAATTCAAGATCTGGAAGGCGAAGATATAGAAGGACGTTTTTATGAAAAAGAACTACAGAAAATTGATTTTAATCCTAATATCAAAGAATACAAAATTGAAAAGGTTTTGAAAACTAAACGTTTACTAGATGGTCAGAATAGAGTACTTGTGAAGTGGTGGGGTTATCCTGAAAAATTCAACAGCTGGATTTTAGAAAAGGATATACAAAACGACGACGACGACGATTACAATGAACAACTTTGAATTGACATATTATGTTCAACAAGATGCGCTATTATCGGAAAATTTTTTAGGGGTTTTTGCTTGCGATACTCTACCGAAGATAGTTAAAAGACCTGCGGCTTTAATTGCAAACACCGATACATCTTTTCAAAAAGGAAGTCATTGGATAGCTATGTATTTTGATAATGCTAACTCTGTATATTATTTTGATTCTTTTGGTTTACCACCACTTATTCCTGCTTTTATAAACTATATTAACAAAAATGCTTTAATAAGATATACAAATAAGAAACATTTACAAAATTTTAATAGTAGGGTTTGTGGTATATATACTTTATATTTTTTGTATTATAAAGTGCGACATGTTCCTATGTATAAAATGTTTAAAAGTTTCAGTAACACAAATTTTGTTTATAATGATAAATTGATTTGTAAGTTTTTTCATTGTAAATTTTCTGTAAAAGGTCACTTGCGAAATAAATTATGTACACGTTTGTAAAAAGTTAACTCCTTCTTTATGTGTTTATATATAAATTTTACTCCATTTTGATAGCTCCGCCTCCTTTATATTTTTATATAATTTTATTGGTTACTTTAGTAGCTCCACCTTTTTATAAATTTATAACTGAGTGTTTAGTTGTTAAATAAAAATTTTTTATTTTGAAATGGATAGTAGTAATAGTACGCATTCAGAAACGTCTCGCATTAGCCTTTGGGAGTTTTTTGGAAAACGTCTACCTCGAAACGAAGTGGTTTTCTCCAGTCAGGTCATACTCATATACATTGTAGTCATTACAGCTATAATAAATTTATCTCTCTACAATAATAATACACAATTGTGGGTTGGTCTTTTGTGCGCTTGTATAGGATATTTATTATCTAGCCCCATACTGACAGTATTACAGTCATCTAATTCATTGAAGACCCTACCTATAGCAACAGCAAACAACATTATAAATAATGACAACCTTTGAAGATCAATTTTATATCACATTACCTAGTAATAGCAAAAATGGAAACAAGCCCTCTGATTTTTCAGCCCATCTACCTTACCATTTAAAACTAGATGGAAGCTGTGAGGTAGGGCTAAGTGAAATAATATACCCCTATAGTTGGGCTACATTTACCAATCATGGTGGAGATAATGTAATAATGTTAACTACGGATGGTGTTGGAAATGAGGTCAAAAAAATTAAAGTAATAGTTTTTGAAAAACATTACTTTACCATATCTGAATTAATTGAAGAGTTGAATGCAAAAGTTGGAGCAGCTATTGCCGGAACTAACATGGAAATCATGTTTTCATACGATGAACATAGTAGAGGATTAGTTAATTCGAAAATAAAAAGTGGTACAATCTTACGTAAAATCGAAATAAGCAAACGATTAATGGAGCTTCTCGGATTTTGCACTACCAATACTGAGGCCTATGCAACTGCTGATGATTTTTTAAATAGAGCTGTGAATATTAACTTATATACTGTTGGAGAGAAACCTCCAAAAAATTCTAACACACATATTCCACCATCCAAAGCTGTTTTTCTTGCCGAGCCTGGAACTAATCATTTATACATGTTAGGTATTCAACCACCAAATTTGAATGATTTACAAAATTTTTATGTTTACTGTAATATTATTGAAAATCAGATTGTCGGAAATACTTTAGCACCGCTTTTACGTATAGTAAATGTTCAGGGAAAATACAAAGATAATGTGAGTCGATTATATGAAACACCTCACTATATACCCATTCAATTGAAAGAAATTACAGTACTCGAGATTAATATAAAAAACAGTATGAATGAGCTTATACCCTTTCAGTTTGGGAATGTTATACTTAAATTACATTTTCCGCGACGTACTCCTTTATTCCTATAATCATAGTAGCAAATTTTTATTTACTCATTTATTCATTTGCATTTGGACACGTTGTCGTCAGGTTGAATTTTTGCAAACACTCTTAATTAATTAATTCATTTAGTTGTTCCTTTTGATTTTCAAAGCAAAATATGCATACCGTATTTATCCCTGAAACCGTTGATTACTGGATCAAAATTTATCAACATAGTATTCAAGATAATCAATTTCAATTAGGTGGTACCTTAGAAGGTTTTCGAGCAGCATACCCATATTATTATAGACATCAAGGAGCTGGAGTTGGTAATTTTTTTAAGAGTTTGTGGCGTCTAGCTATGCCTTTGTTAAAATCTGCAGGAAAGCATGCACTTGCTGCAGGTTCAAAAATTGCAGGCCATGTTGTAGAAGGTCGTTCTTTGAAGAAGGTCTTCTTCTTCAAAGAAAATCTTCTTAGAAGGTCGTTTGCTGAGCATGGACGAAATGCAGCTGGTAGCTTATTACATGAAACAGGCAAGTGCGTTCATAAAGGAAAAGGTTTAGGGAAGCATAAACATATAAATTCTACGATACATATAAGAAGCAATAAAAAGTTAAATGATGGTCAGCATCAACAACATCAACATCAAAAACAACATAAACGTAAACACCTGAAACGACGTTCCTCATTCTTAAAAAAGACTCCACGTAGAGTAGTCAGTTTCAAGGATATCTATTCAAAATGAGTAAATTTATTGATGCTGCGTCATCTCCTAGTAGTAAAACGGAGTTAGATTTATTTACCGTACCTCCAACACAAGTTGCTATTCGTAGAAGTTTTTGGTCTGAAATTCAGTTACAAAATCCTTGTACTAATGAAGGACCTTACGAGTTTGTTATTTCACCTGAGTCATATATGTTGGACTTATCAAAAAATTTGATATATTTTACTATTCAAATTACGAAAGCTAACGGCGCTGCTTGCACTTTAACAGCAGACGCCAACAACAATATCAGTGGTAACGTTGTGGCACCAATTAATTTGATCGGCAAAACATTTTTTAAACAGATCAAGATGTACTTAAATGGAAAATTAATATCTGACAGATAAGTTTTATAATTAAATGTATGTTTACGTTTTTTTAATTTTAACATTTTAACATTTCAGTGGGGATAGATACGCTTACAGATCTTATTTGGAAACGGAATTGAACTATGGTCGTGATGCTAAGTCGACACATGTTGCAGCTGCTGGTTATGCTTTTGAAAATGGCGATGTTCTTGATATAAAGAAAAACAAGGGTGCTTTGGAAAGAGTTCAGATGTTCAAAAACTGTGCAGTTGTTGAATTAATGGCTCCTATACATGCTGATCTATTTATGCAAGAACGTTTCCTATTGAATCAATGTACTTTGAAAATTGATTTATACCGACATAGAGATGATTTTTGCTTGCAAAAATTTATATCTACTGACAATGAAGCTTATAAAATCGAGGTTAAAAGCATGTCTTTATTTATTGAAAAAGTTGAAGTTGCGGATAATATCAATCTAGCTATTGAATCCATGTTACAAAATACAGCTGCAAAATACCCTATTCGTCGATGTCATGTTACAAGTCTATACATAACAACTAGTCGTCGCTCAGCTCCTCTGAACTTATTGTTCACAGGTCGTTTACCTCGTCGTCTCGTTGTGGTGCTTGTTGATGGTTCGGCTGCTAGGGGTGATTATTATCAAAGCCCCTTCAATTTTAAGCATTTTGGATTAAATGAAATTAAAATAACAAGTGGCACTACAACACTACCTACAACACCATATATGCTAAATTTTAAAGAAAACAAATATTTGCGCACTTTTGTACAATTATTTGAGGGTGTAGGAATTGGTACAGATAACAAGGGTAATGAAATTACTCGAAATTCTTTTACAACGCATAACACGGTTTTTGTTTTTGATTTGACTCCTTGCGGTATGGATGGTAATTTTTGGGAACTCGTACGTGAAGGAACCACTAGTTTACAGATGAATTTTGGCGAAGATATACCAGATGGCGGTATTGAAGCACTTATATACGCAGAATTTGACTCTCTCGTAATGATTGATAAAAATCGTGAAACCTTTACAGATTATAGTATTTAAATACGTTATATTTATATGTACATTTCATCTCATTTTTTATAATAATAAAAATCATTTATAATTGTTGTTGTTTATACAGATATTGTTTCGCTATTGTTTAAAAATATTCTTTTAATTTATTCCTAATTATAAATGAACTTCCTTTCATTACTCCTTCTTTCCTTTATTTTCTCCTTTAATTCTACAGTACTATGTAATTATCTTGTACATTCCTTTTACCTTAAGACCTGTTTGTGCATATTCTCTACATATTGTTTACTCGTACATCTCTAAATATCTGACTACAGTAAACCCTTTTTTATATTCCCGAAGTTGACACACACACACACTCATAGTAGAACTCTAAAGAAATTACCTTTACTATTAAACGCAATAAATAAAAAATTTTATTAATTTTAATTCAATTTAATTTATTTGAAACAAAATATATATACAAAATTTAAAACAAAATAGAATAAATTATACATATATATACAAAATTCAAAAACAAAATAAAATATACATATATACATCCACTTTCGCCGCCACCGCCTCCGTCGCACCCCCCCCCCCCCCCCCGCTAGAGGTTTCACGCGTATCCACTAAAATTTTTACAAATTTTAATAACTATTTTAGTTAAACAAAAATTTTTACTCTAATATATCATTTAACTGTTAAGTAATAGGTACAAGATCTATCAATAGTCTTTATTTATCATAAAATTTTATCTTATAAAATTGTGTAAATATTTGAAAACTTCTAGAATATTCTAGAAATGTTTTTTGGTAAGTTTTAGACAGCTGAGCTAGCTAGCTTATAAAATTTATATATCTACGACGTGTTTTAACTATAACATCGTAACTTACTAGAAACGCGGTAGCGCCAGTCCTATCCTCTCATCGACGTAGCGATCGTCGGTGTTTCCCCATTCAGCCCTCGCACCAGGGGGAGGATATTCCACAGGTGCGAGGCTAAGTGGCCGTCGTCCAGCGAAGGGTTTTTGAACATCCGGCGTAGATGTTTCATTAAACCCCAAAAGGGTTTCTGTCTAGCCGGATATTCAACCCCTCGCTGGCTTTTCCACCAGCTCTTGAAGTCCGTCGACACCTCCTCCCAAAAGACGGACGCCCACGCGTCAATGTCGACCATCGTTATAAATGGCTCTAAATTAATAATATTATAAAATAGCGTCCATATTAATTTTTAAATCAAAATATTTGTAAAATCATCGTACCGTATGTCATGTAGGCGGCTCTTAACGCCGAAATAAACGTAACGAATAGGGCCTCCATTGGTAGTCTCAGGTGTCGAGCGCAAGTACAAAAATAAGAATGGTTCTTCTTCTTCTATTTTTTCTATTTATACCTCTTTACCTTCATTAAACCTTTTCCGGTTTTTTCTGCTTCTTGGTTGAATCTTTTCAGTTTTTCTTTGAAGGTTCTCGGCTCTAGGTTATTCTAGAAAACTATCAAAATAACAATAATCACCACCTTAATTGTTTCGGTATTGCGTCTCTTTAAAGGCTTTAGGCTATAGGTTATTCTAGAAAGCTATCAAAATAACAATAATCACCACCTTAATTATATTGGTAAAGCGTCTCTTGCTACTGTATTTTATAGAACCTTTGACCTTTTCTAGCATTTCTAATTGGTTTTACGATCTAAATGGTTTCAGCTGTCTAACCTTTCTATGTTTGCTCTGGAAAACACTCTGTATACAAAACCGCATCTACCTACATAAATCATCCAATATAATGTATTAATTTTCTATACGTAGAATAACGTTCATGTATTGATGATTTAGTTCTTTTCTTTTTTCTTTTTCTTTTCTTTTCTTTTCTTCAAATATTTTTGTGGTATCAATTACTTTTTTACATTTAGAATATTTTTCATCTCAAGTGTTCACTTTTCTACACGCGTTTTATGCCCATTTTTCTATAAAAGAATTTGGTCATTTACGACCTTATAAGTATAAACCCGTAGGAATAATGTTTCAAGTTTTATAGGCTCTTAGAGTTTTTATATGTAGAATTGAGCATTCTGATCTAAAAGACCGTTCTAATTTGGATAATTGTTCAGTATGCAGGGCTTCCAATTAGCTATTCTGTGAACCTGCAGACAGCGCACCTCTTATTTTGGAGCCCGAGGGCGCTTTTTTTGAACGACCTCCTCCGTGGGCAGAGGGGGTCAATTTTATAATTGTTTTCTTTCTTTCTATTTTGTTCACCATTTTTTTGTTCACGTTATGTTTTTTGTATTTAGATTACACTATTTTGGCGATAAACAAAAATAAAATAGTGTTTCAAAAGTTTTACAATAAAATAAAATGTTGCATCGAATTAAAAATTATTGATATGTAAAGATTTTTTCAACTCTCCAAATTTTCTACACGCTTTTTACGACCAGCTCATTATGGTCATCTTTCTATAAAAGACCTTATTTGTCTACATGCTTTTTACGGCCAGCTCGCTCTGGTCATTTTTATAAAAGACCTTCTTGGTCATTTTTGGCAGAACATCAAACTTTATACGCATGCACCCGTAAGGATAATGTTTCATCGCGTAATGACTCTCCCGAGATTTTACTCATTAAACAGACCATTACTGACCAGATTGACCGTTCTGACATTTGTTGACTTGAACAATCGTTCAGAAAATGGGACCTCCGAAATATATTTACACGTGCAGGTGGCACCCTTTTGACAAAGGGGGTCCGGGGTGCAAATTTTTGAGGGCTTCCTCTTCCCAGAGGGGAAGCCATTTTTACACACAATCTCTTTTTATTTCTTTTCATTTTTGTTCATTTTAGTTTTCCTTTTTCCATTTTCAGTTCATCATCAATTTTCCTTTTTCATCTACAGTAACACATCTATTACCCTAATTCCTCTATTACCATAATAGAAAAATTTACCGTAATTCTACTATTATGATAATTCCCGAATCTGTATCCTTTACCGTATGTCAACTATCCAAATTTTCTACACACTTTTTACGACCTTCTCGTTTGGTCATCTTTCTATAAAAGACCTTATTTGTCTACATGCTTTTTACGACCAGCTCGCTCTGGTCATTTTTATAGAAGACCTTCTTGGTCTTTTTTGGCAGAACATCAAACTTTATACGCATGCACCCGTAAGGATAATGTTTCATCGCGTAATGACTCTCCCGAGATTTTACTCATTAAACAGACCATTACTGACCAGATTGACCATTCTGACATTTGTTGACTTGAACGATTGTTCAGAAAATGGGACCTCCGAAATATATTTACACCTGCAGGTGGCACCCTTTTGACAAAGGGGGTCCGGGGTGCAAATTTTTGAGGGCTTCCTCTTTCCAGAGGGGTAGCCGTTTTTACACACAATCTCTTTGTATTTCTTTTCCATTTTTTTGTTCATTTTAGTTTTCCTTTTTGCGTTCATCATTGATTTTCCTTTTCCACCCACAGTAACACATTTATTACCATCATCGAAAAATTACCGTAATTCTACTATTACGGTAACTCAAGAACATGCATTCTCAACCGTACGACTTATAAATCGACCGTATATGTTTACTGTACGACCTATAAATCGACAAAGAAATTGACCGTATATGTTTACTGTACGACCTGTAAATCCACCAAAAGCCAATCGTATATGTTTACTGTACGACCTATAAATCGGCCGAAAGTGACAAATTATAGGTCGTACACAAAAGATAGGAGTATCCTTAAGCGTACGACCTATACGGTCCGGCCTTACTACTGACATGGCAACAAAGCACACCCTGATGCGAAATTGATCAATGGCTGAATTAATTCTTTAATCGTTAATACTTTAATCATTTCAACTTTTCTTTTGAATAAACTTGGCAATTTTGGGTGTTGACTGGTGGAGTGTCACTAAGAAAGTCTTTTTCATTGAAAAAAATCATTTTAATCATAGTCGACTTTTTAATTAAATGTAATATGTGCTTAACCCTAACGAGCCACTTGTCATTGGTTTTCTTGTCAAGTTCTTGAAGTGGGACTCATTTAAATATATTAACGTTATTTTCTTTCAATAACCGATTAACAGATCGCTGCAAAATTTCAAGTTTTTGAGCAGTTTTTCGCTGTGTCAAATGTACACCAACCGTGTTTTTCGGGCTATTTGCCAATTTGATGGCCATTCGTGCATTTGTTTTCGTTCGAGTGCTTCTTGGTCGACCGCTGCAGGCGACTCTATCAATTGATCTTGTTTTATGGATTTTTCGGACCAAAGTGCAAATTCCAGAGTACGTCTAATTCGGTTCGCGAGAAGTGTTGAATATGCGTTTGGCGCCATAACCATTGTTGACTAGTTTAAGCACAAAGGAGTAGGATTTTAATGAAATCTTTCCTGTTATTAAATCAATTTGCATAAAATTTTGTCGTGATATAAAAACTGGTTGCTTTAAGGCGTGTTAAAACATCATTAACTATGTAAACTGAACCTAAGACACTTTGCATAAAGATTCACTACATAGCCATAGCATCAAGCCTCATAACTGAGTAGTGGTTTATAAATTTATTTTCGTTTTTTGTGAATAAAATTGTATATATTTGTTGTTGTATTGATAACTTAATCAAATCGACAGAAAAAAAAGAATCACTGAAAAACCCCAAAACTTTACAATCAAGCTTTGATAGTAAAGTTCGGCGCGTCAAATTAGGTAACATATTCTATTTTGAGGTTATGACTAGTTTTTTATTTATCATAGCAAAAGTCGAACTTTTCAGAAATCGTGTCTTAACAATTTTATAAAAGAGATGAGGTACTGTGTAGAATTGCAAATACAAAATGAATCTATAAAGAAATTTTACGTAAATAGTATTTTTAGGATTTGGCAGATGCAGAATATTCATTATATTATTGCTTTATCGCGGTGATCTTAGGATTAATGAAGTATACATTCCGGAGTCTTTAGTCTCTATCCGTTGGAGTCGTGAGATCGTAGAGAAAAAATTATCAGGCGAATTTCTAAAATCGTCTATGAACTGTGCTCGATACTCTCATCAAAATTTTATGTGGCACAGAATCATAGTGAAGAAATATAAATAGTCTGTTTTTCTTGAGATAGCAGTGGAAAGCAGGCGCTTTTCATAATTTATGATTTTCTACATGTCACGTAGGATTGAAAACTTGTAAACAAACTGAGCTAAGCTTTTACAATCTTAAGAGCAAAAAAGTTTTATCGTAAAGCTTCCTGCCAACGACGCCGACGATGCAGCTAACTTTTTTCGTTTTTGATTTACAAGCATTTTATAAAAAACGTAGTTTATTTTCTATTATAAATTTTTCCTAAAATGCTTGTAAATGTGAAAAATGACCAAAAGAAGCTTCAAGCTTCAAATTAAAACGCTTTTACTGGAAAAAGTTTTTCATTAAAAAATGGACTATTTGAGTTGGTCAGGTTGTAGCTCGCAAATTTCATACACATTGTATAACGCAGGTTAAAGTTCCGATCGTTGTCTTTTTAATTGAAATATCTAAAAGCGAATTGAATAGGAAAATTTGTGACATGATTGGTAAGCAATTTTAAAGATAAAGACTATAGAGTGGACGCACAATGGACTGCAATAATGAGAACGAATTCCAATTGCTACTGAGAGGTTGGCTAAAATTCGGTAATCTGGTTCGTGCTATGATCGTTATCTTGATTTCTAGGAATATAATCTGTTCTCCTTCGGATAGAAAAATCAACAACAAAAAATCTTGAAAATCAGAAAGGGACGAAAGTTTGTATTGTCGTCTACATTTTTTTCATAAACCTTTTAATTTTTGCTGGGAAAATTGCTAAAGGTTAATCGAGCATGCTCACAAATTTTCAGTCCTACGTGACATATGGTCTAGCAGCAAGTCGCAGAATTATGAAGTAGCAGTTGCTCCCCACTGAAAAACAGATATATTATATACGCGGGATAGATGCACAGCTAAAATTTTCCATGTGGGAGGATCTAAAATAATTTTTTATAAGTTTCATGTCCTCTTTTCTACCTTATTGCACTTTTTTGATCTGTAAAGAATAGTGGCTCCTTCATAAAATGTAATCATTTATGTTACAGTCAAATATTTTGAAACAGTCGTCTATGCACTGTTCCGTATGAGTTCGCCATCAATTTTTGGAAACTACTACGTATAAGCGCTGGTAGTTGAGTGACATTTGAAAAAGCACGATTATTGCACTTCAACAACATCGTAAATGTTCTATTGAATTCCTGTAAAATCACTACTGTAAGCCGATACGAATGTGCCTAATTAATCAGCGATTAACGAGCAAACATCAATTTCTAAATAAATCTTTAAATCAATTTCTAAATAAATCTTTAAATAAAAGTTTCAAGACGTAGTACTGGCCGTTCCTGATTGAGTCGTTCTTTTTGTGATCGCCACGCTCTTTCTTTTAATTTTAGTATATACCGATCGTTTTTCGGCCGATTTATCGCTAGCATTCGATTTAGTAGTAGACTTTGATTTTTGCACTTCAGATTCATATTTTTTCGTCGTCGTTTTAGGAACAGTCTTTTTCGATTTTTCTACAACTTCGGATGTAATTTTAGTAAATTGTTCTTCTGGGTTCAAAGGTACTGAAAGAGTGCAATGCTATTGTAAAAAGTTTTCGTAGACATAGATTGCTGCTAAAGTTACTGCTTATTCATGCTCATTAACAGCGAACTAACATTCTTGGGTGGCATTTTAGCTCAATCCTTAACCTGGATGACAACATTTGATTTGTTCACAACATCAATACAATATAAACGAACGTGCATGGACCGAACAATAAATCTATTTCTCCAGTTTTAGTAATTTACTGTGTGATGATTTTCGAGAAAAATTTTAGAAAATTGTGTCGTCGTGGATGGATATCGTGCTGTATTTATTATTAATGGCTTTAAGTGAAATTCTTGGCCGTCTCAAGGTCTGTCTGCAGTGGTCATCTGCGGTGATGGGAACAACTTTTTTGAATAGCCACAACTACCAGGTCCTAGGCTTCATCTTGTCTACTGCATGCGACCGTAGCCTGAAAAGTGTCTGCATTTTTTCAATTCTTAGCTAAGATTTTTTCTGGAAAAATGTCATTATATCCATAAATCATGAATCCAACCTTTAAAATTGGCAAGACATGAAAATCACGTAAATTTTAAGCTTCAATCGGCAACAGGAATTTTTGTTGTCCATTTCCAAACACACTAATTTATCTTGAAGATATAGTACTGTTCAAAAGGCGCCAGTCTTATTCTCCTTAGTATCTCATGAACCAGAAGAGTCAGCACACTGAAGTTCTCGGCGTAATGTGACCACTGACTATCGCGTGTCCTTAACTTACTAAAAAAATTGATTGGGTTTCAACATAAACGCATACAGTCCGGAGATAGACGTGTTTCAACAATAAACCATAAGCCTCAAGTCTTACTTTTCTGTAGTTAAATTCATTAAAAGCTTTTATATTGCCATTAAGGTAAACAAAAGTACCGCAATGTGGGGTCTCAGATGGGGCATTGCTGCTTTTGATTATCATAATGTTGAACCTAACTAACCAAGGGCTTTAGCGTAACATTGTGGCGGATAATCAGGGATGTGAGCTTCCAAAAACAATTGATATACATAGCAACAAATTGCATGATCGGTAATTTAACACTATCTTGGTGTTTCACTATACTTTAGTACTAGTGCATCATGTGATAATAAACAAGTCGAACAAGTGGGATTGTATATCAAGTGAGTACAATAGGTCAGTCAGATGACTTCACATCTCTTTTTTGTCACACATAAGATTTCATGTCTGTGAATCGATCTACTATGGTGAACATTGGAAAAGCGCTCTAAAGCATGTGGAAGCTTTCTGATACGTAAAAAAATAGTTCTGAACTCTTGGCTCGGTGAAAAAGCGCTTAATTGGGTCAAACGTTGGAAATTAAATAACACTTTCTAAATTCCGTGAATTATTGTTACGTTCTTATGACTAACTGTGCAGCGGATTTGTTTCAAAATGCTCCATACACATTTATCTGGTTTTTGCAGAAAGAAATTTTCTATAACTTTTCGCTAGGATTGAGAACATCGCCTTTCTGATACATGCAAATTCTAATTCTACAATTCACCATTTATAGATGCTAGCATAGAGGCTTCCACGGTTCCGTCCATTGCCGTGGCTAACTTTGAGTCCATGTTCGTAGAATTAATCTTTTGGGATTCGATTTTTGTTCGAGATTTATAGGCGATACTTCCGCTAAAAAGCGCTTCCCATTTGAATTTTGACGACGTTTTTTCATCGCCGTATTTTAACGATTGGTCTACTGTAGGCGCTTCGTTTTTTTCTGAAAATGACGAGAAAGAATTGCTGACCAGAAAGTTAGGTCAGGTAAGCAACATTGATTCGACAATAAGATTACTGTATATTTTCAGTTGCAACTTTTATTACTTCTGTGTCGTATGCAACAAACTATGAGGCCAATGATGATAACCACAATTGATAAAATAGCTATAATCACACCACCGATAGCGGTTAAGTAATCTGGAAGTAAATTTTTGTTCGGAAACTTATGCAAATTATCTATTTATTGTCGATTCCTCACAATTTTGATCGTACATTTGCAAAACTTCGTTTGTCGCTAACGTTTCTACATCTTGGGTATAATCTGAAAAAAACCACTCGTGAGTCCTGTGGATATTACAATCAAAAGGGACTGTCCACAAAATTTTCTTCTGCAGGGCTTGCTGTAGCTCACAAGAGTGACAAAAGAAGATTACATGACATCGGTAAAAATACGAAACATAACGAAACAGCACTGTTGTGAAAACTGAATGATCTCAAGTTACCTTATTGTCATTCTGAGTTGAGCGTCAGCTCGGCTGAGGTCATGCAAACAATTTTTCCATTGATCAACTCATCTTTGGACAATTATATCTTGGAGTTCAAATATGATGTTTATAGTGATAAACTTTGTATGATTGTTTATATTCCAAGATGCGAGTTTTGAGCCAAAATCCGAGCCTGGGACAGATTAAAAATTTCACTGATTTTTATGCAAATCTGCTCACAACCTGATTTGCAATGTGATTTTTCAAGCAAACTAATGAGCAAACAAAAAATTTTCGGCAGGGCAGGCTTGCTGTGGAGCGGATACTAGAATTTTTACGCAGAGTAAAACTTACGTGTATGATCCAGTGGACGTGTAACTATTGATTCTGTTTCAACGGAAATATCGGTCGAAATAGAGTTAGTATAAAAATTTGCAGAAAATTGATCCTCCATCAGGATTAATGAGCAAATGAATCAAGGTTGCTTTGTAAAGTTGAAAATAGACTCACGTTTGCACCTTTTGTGTGTATCAACTTTCCATTCATGGTTTTCCGCATGGAAATTGTACATTCTTTATTCTGCTGATAATCACGGAAAAGGCTCGATTGATGGGGAATTTTTTCAGAATTTTCTGCAAAAATTTTATTAACAGATTCTGTTCATCAGTGCGATTTGTATCGTAGGAGATTATTTTTTCTGAACATGAAATTTTTTAATGCAAATTTAGCACTAGTTTGTTTTTTTGAAACGCTTGTTAATACTAAGAATAGAAAGCAAGTAATATTCCAAAATTTGCATCGTTTTCCCCTAATCCATGCGTCGTATGAGAATTTAGATTTACGTGCCCTAACCGTTATCATTCTTTAAGTAAAAAATTCTACAGTAAAAACTTTATATAAACGCATGTGAGGGTGGTCTTTTTTGTCATCTTTCAGGCTACAAGTATTTTATAAAAAAAGACCATAGATGAAATATCCATGCAAAATCTCTAACCTGCTATGGTTACTGTAGGCTTGTACTTATAGACGTTTTACCAATTTTCCTAAACGTCAGCAAAGAATGATGAATGACGTAGCAACTTTTCTCTTTAATACGGATATCCAAAAGCCATAATTTAATCAATCCGCTGCGGTCGCCATTATTTTCTTGGCAAGACGACCATTATCGAGAAACTGTCTCATATCCACAAAGTGGAATAACTTTTATCAAATAAAGATCATTAAATAAAGCACAGGTGCAAAAAATGATCGTAACGATACGGATGAAAACGCAGAATAGGTGGTCCAAAAACGACCCGTAAAAAAGCATGTTCTAAGAAAATTAAAAAATCACCTTTATTATACAGTGATCTGCACAATTTAAAAAATCAAAGTACTTTAAAAAGAGTAATTTGAAGTGCTAAAAATGATACCGTTGAGCTTTTCGACCAAAATTGAAAATTCGCGGAGATAATGAGGTCCAAACCACGATATTATCGATGTTTTGATATTTAATATGTATGAGCTTGATTCGAGATAGTGCAGAGCGATTTACAACCATTGCGCCGCGTTACCCTGACTATCCCTTTTTTCCGATTATCCCGCTACCCCGTTACCCCGACCTTCCCACGTCCCAGTGTCGTTATCTCCGACTATTGGCATATGAGTGGTATCAAAATTACCATTACCCCGACTGTCGCTTCATTCCGAGAATGCGTTAGCTTTAAAAATTTGAATAAACTGTAGTAATGTTCACATTTTTCCTTGGTGGTTGCTTTCTAATGTGAGAAAGTAAATGTTCGATCTATAACCGATTATAATGAATGATCAAGGCACAACTACATTCATTCTTATAGAATATCGTACTTCAAGCGCATTAGTAGTTGAAAGTACTACCTATTCAAATAGATTCATTTATCCCAGAAAAATTACTCTGTTCGACCATAGTCCGTTTACCTCGGAATGGCAGATGCAGCAACAAGATAGGAATATTTCAATTTGACGAACAATTTCTACCGAATAAAAGACTTACTGCTGAAAAACATTAATTTCTTGATGACAAAAAAGCCGCCAAACTCAAAGAAACAGTTTCTTGTCAATTGATCTAGGTAAAACTTTTACCGGCACCAAAGTTCAAGTCCATTCAATCAGGTTATTGGTTAAAAATTGGCAATCTGCCTGTTTGTCTATGATTGACGATAAAGTTTTTCCCGTTGATTACGGTAATAAGGTTATTATTTTTCCGAATTTAACTGACTTTGACCGCTTCGTTGCATCTGCCATTTTAATATAAATAGATTATAGCTAATAGACTACAGTTAAAAATAATCAAGAATTGGGCAATCCTGAAGCTGGGTGACTTTTTCAACATTCTGCGACTTTCGTCACTTTTCCTCAGTCTCAATAACTATCTGCGGCCCACGGTTTAAATCTCAACTATCGGCTCATATGACATTCGTCAAAAATGACAGCTCTGCGTCCAGGTTAGCGTCTTTGAACAACTAAAGGATCCATCGATTGGTGTCGAGTTTATGGAAATTTATCGCAAGGAACCTTTTCGATTGAAACATGGTGTCCAAAAAATAAGCTATTTTTTCATAAAAACGCTAAAACTTAAACCAATAGGTATATCTTCTCAAGATCTGTTCAAAAAAGCTATTGAGACCGCTGAACATCAATTATTGATGGAATTATAAGGGGATAAAGTATACAGAAAAAGCAAATTTTTGACTTGTGCGCTATTTGTAGGAGTTTCTAGGAAAATGTGTCTTAAAAAGCCTGTTGTACTACAGGACTATTTTGTTGTTGTTTTTTTTACTTCATTTTTCAAACTTAAGCAATCAGCAGTTTTCGGCTATTACAATCTGTTTTAACTGTTAAAATGATTTAACACCAATCAAAACCTGACGGGATAAACAGCAAACGTCTGTTTTGTGGTCACTACAAAAGAAGTTTTAATAATTATGAGGGAAAATGAATTCGAAAAATCAGCAAATTTGTAAAATTTTCAAAACTTTTCTTTGATTGATGGGTGCCTAGCAAATCGACAATAATTCTTAAGCTAACTGTTTCCTAATTTTCTTATGTAAGGATCTTATTTAACGAGTTTTATTGCGAATGGGACTCTTCAGCGGTATTTTTGTTTAACTTGCTGATTTTTCTACGATCTGTAAAAAATCATGTAAAACCACAAAATGTGCCAAATGCTATCCCAACCAGTCTGCGATTTTCAAATATAAATGAAATTCCAAAATACGATATTAGAGTAATTCTCCTATCGAACGCAAAAGATCGGAACCTCAGATCTGCTCTGGTTACAGTAAGGTATCACTTTTAGACGGACCTTTGTTTTGGACCACCCTATATATAAAAACAGTCTGTGTTTTATAAAATGCTTGTAAATTGAAGAATTATAAAAAATAAGTACCGCCTCAAAGTCAGTTATAAAAAGTTTTTATTGTCGGATTTTTCGCTCCAAAAAGGAACCGTTAGTCGAGTAGGCTCACAAATTTCTAGTCCTACGCGACGATGTACTTGCTTCCCACTTTTTTATTTACAAGCATTTCAAGAAAAACAGACTATAGTGCATTTTCACAATGAAACCGGAACTGGTCATTAGTCACAGACGAATTTCGGATCTGGTCGCTGTACCGTCTCGTCGAATATTCTTCGACGAAGGGAACAAAATACTGACGAAAGCCTTCCGATATTCGGCGTTGAAAACCGTGTAGATGACTTCAAAAAGACATTTTCATAAAACGGTAACAAAAATCAGCCGACAATTAAAAGAAAACAAAAGTAGAAATCTGCAAATATTGTTGTACTGAGTTCTGATTCAAAATTTTCAGGTATCGACAGCGAATTAAATTCAGAATTTTTGAATTAAATCTCATAATAGAAAAAAACCAAAACATCATTTTGTTACCTGGATTCATGAACGAATTCATGTAACCCAACCAAGTCGTCAAGAAAAACGCCAGGAACGAAACGCATGGTCGGTCGAATTGCAGCATGCAGATCGAATTGGACATGTGGCAAGTAAAGAAAGGCACCCAGCAGAGCAGAAATACAACTGTAATGAATATTTGGATTTAGGATTATATGGATAGCTGAAGGTTCAGTACTTTTAAAATGCACTCAAAAAATCACGCAAGAACCTATGTCCGCAGAAAAAGAAAGGCAGAAAGTAATATTTTTGCCAATAAATCCCAACAGCTCTTAAACGTGCAACGAAGTTTGGCTTAGATTTCAATGTACATAAATTTCTTTCAGTGTATTTGCAGCATGAGCATTTGAATTTCAGTTCACGCATAGATGCACATAGGCGGTAGAGGACGTAAAGCGTCTTACCTGGAGCTCAAAATATCTCTGCCGAACTTTTGAACATGGTTAAAGTGGTCATTCACCACTACATAAACTTTTAAAAATTGACAAAAAATTGTTAAATAATCAAGTTTTCTTGCCACAATTGGTCATTTTGGACGAAATTTTTACCCCTCGCACGGTGCGAGTACTGCTTTCATAAATGTATATATAAATTTCCCCTCTGGAACTCCATACTTGAAAAATTCTCGCCTTGCATTTTTAAGTAAAATTTTTCTGGGTCGTTTTATTTCCGAGGCGAAAATGAACAGACTCTAGTGTTAAAACACTGACTGTCTGCAGTTAGAGAAGGTTTTGGTGGCTTTAACATACATACTTCCTTTTTTCAAAAGCGTTTAATGAAATGAATTTGAAATATAGAGAATAATCATTTTGCGTGAATTTGAGTTGGGAAGTTACCCAATGAAGCAATAGTTATAGATATGCATGATGGACATTACATTGAATTCAATGAGCAAGAATCACATTTCAACTCATCTGGTAATAGAATTCCACGAATACGTCAACCGAGAAGGGTCACTTTTTTTCGTCGTAACTTGAAAGTAGGGCGCGAAGTTCTCGATGACTCTTCAAAAATCAAACCCCGTAAATCAATTTTGCTTTGTAAAATTCAAGATGTTGACGGAAAAATTAAGTTAAAACCTCACACGATATTCAAAGATTTCACACTCGAGAAATCAAGTTGTAACTTGATTAAAAAAATAAGAAATCAACTTGCATCTTGATTCAAAAAGAGAAATCATCTTGATTCCAAAAAACTCCCGAAATTCAATCATCAACGGGATTATAGCTGATTAACTTTGAAATGACAGACGCAGCGACAACCAAAAAATTAGATTCAATTTGACACACAATTTTCACGTAGTAAAAAACTAAAATGCTCAATTTTTACTATAATGGGGTTTAGAAAAAACATCATACTTATCCACTTTTGACTTGGACAGAGCAGCTTCGACACCAAGTGCTGTTTGAGATGTTTTGATCAGGGTTATTAGAGGCAATTTGCAGTTTTTCTGTTTAAACAGGAATTTTTTTCATTGGTTGCATAGTTACTTCCGTGTTGAACTTACTTTTATGAGATCACCGCATCTATTTCTGCATAAATAAACTCAAGAGTGGTCCTTAATCAAATAAATTTATGCACTTTTTAGGAAATCTACTCACCCAAGACTACTGCTAAGGTATGCGTGGCACGCTTTTCCTTGTAAAAATGTCTCGATTCCTTTAGCCTCTGTTTTTTGTTCAATTTGTTCAAAATACTGTTGGCGTTATTTTTTATGGCCGTTGCGGCGGCGTTGTTGAAAAGATATTGCGACGAACTTTTCTTATCGCTTCGGGACGTCGGTGGCGGTGAAGAATCGGCTTTCGACGAAGGTTCGGTGCAGGACCGGTGCGGTGCAGAGACAGAAGGCAAAGGGTAATGAAAACTGACGATCGAATTCAATTTTCTCAATTGGCGACAGTTTTCCGAATTTTTGTAGCGATTTTGGTCGTAATAACGATTTACGGGCGATTTTCTTGGACTTCTGCTCATCGAACAAGGTGAAACTTCACTAATAGGCAGGCCAATGCTAATTTTTTCCTGTAAGATAAAAAAATCAAAATTTGGTTTCAAAAAATGCTACGTACTACAAAAACAGTCAAAATTAGTCAGTAGAAATATCTGCTCAGTTCAAATATACTTTCTTGCACAAAAGTTTCATCAAGCACGCAATCTATGTTCATTTGCAATAAACTGTTTTCTGTCAAGTTTTTTAATACATAATATGCGTTTATGGGTCAGCTGAAATTATCCATGGAAACACTCCTTATAGTAGAATCTTTCCAATAAATAAATACGTTAAATATAGTAGATAGATTTATCATCAAGTAGACAAACTCTTATATAGTCTAGTTTTTATAAAATGCTTTAAATTGACAAAATTACAAAAATTAGTACTGTCGTCATAATGGTTTTGCACAAACTGCTTTTCGACAAATTGTGAGGAGTTAGTTGAGAACTCACAAATTCTCAGTCCTATATGGCATATGGTTGATTAGAATAAAAATTGAAATAGTACTTGCTTTCCAATGTTATTATTTGGATGTATTTTAAGAAAAATAGACTACAGATATTTCCGAGTTCTATCATTAAATTTCTTTCCATTAAACTCTTTATGCCCATTTTCTTAAGGAATTGTTGAATTTCTGAGTTCATCGAACAAACTGTACAAGATCGAAATTCATCACTTCGTGCGTTAAGTCTGTCTATTTTGAAGTCACAGAAGCAGCCAACCAATGAGAGTGAGTTAGGCGCGGGAAAAATGAAAAGCTTGCTACTATAATGAGAGAAAATTTTTTGTCCATGACCTTCAAAAGAAACCAACTGATAATTTTCTTCGATAACGTTTACAAATCACCAAAATTTGTCGAGTAGTGCATTTAGGTGCCGACACAGTCCTATTCAAATCAAAAGTGGATGAGAAGTGTTTTTGCTATGATTCTGGCCTCTCCGTCGTCATAAAGAAATTCAGCGGTGCACTACAGCATAAAGTTTTCGACTCGCTAAAAATTGCGTGTCAAATTGGATTGTGTGTCGATATCCCGACCATCCCTTTATCCCGACCATCCCTTTACCCCGACCATCCCGTTACCCCGACGATCCCGTTACCCCGACTAATGTTAAAAGTGAAATACAAAAAACCCCTTTATCCCGACCGTTCCTTTATCCCGGCCGTCCCTTTACCCCGACCGTACCGTTATCCCGACTCCCTTGATACTATTTTAACTAACAACTTCATTTGGAAGAGCCTCAACAGCGCTGCGCCCTTGGGGCGCAGCTGCTGTACCCTGAGCCTAAGCCTAAGGAAAATTTTAAAGGAGAAATAAATGCCTACTCACTAGTTACAGAAATCCATGCTCAAAATTAACAAACAACTCATATACAGTAATTAGGCTGAAGGCCGTATTTATTTTTTTTGATTTGGTCTGAATTATATGAAAAATAAATGAATCAGAAACGTTGTAGTACCTGTAATATCATTTCTCATAATCAATTCGTTAATTTTGTTTTGCACTAAAGTATGTAAATCTGTAAGTTCCAAACTACAACGTAAATACAGACTTGCAAAACACTACACTCGGAGTAACGGGATTATTATAAAAGAGGAGCCTTTCATGAAATTTTGCATTGGTCGGAATATCGGGAATTTAATGCATTAGTCGGGGTAGCGGGATGGTCGGGATAAAGGGATGGTCGGGATAAAGGAACAGTCGGGGTAACGGGATGGTCGGGGTAAGGGGACACAACGTCAAATTGAACCTAATTTTTTGCCTGTCGTTGCGTCTACCATTTTGAAGTTAATGGACTGCAGTAATCACGGCGAATCAGTCTAAATTCGGAAGTTTAACACAAAGAAAACCTTTATACAAAAATTCTACATTTGACGGAAGGTACCTTTCTTGGACTACTGAAATTTAGCAGTTGAAAGGGCCAACAAAATTCTTTCCGTTTTTTACAAAGAATATCTTATTTTTTTGTGATTCGTTTCTCATTGTGTAACTTCCAATTCCTTGTTGAACCAAAATTGTCAAGTCCTTCATTTACTACTGAATGTTTTCAATCGTTGCGATATTTCAGAACATTTGACGAAATTTCTGGAAACAAACGCTGTCACATGCTCACAGAGTACTGGAGATCTGTATAGACCATCACGTGATGTTCTGCAGACGGAATTTTGTAGAAATTTTGTAAATTTCACTATTTATACATTTTGTTAAACTTCATTTTCTTAAAAACTTGTTTCCTTTCGATTCTTCGTTTCGAATTGATAGGTTTTTCCCCAACTCACTCTGAACGACGCTCTAATATTATCTACGCTCTCCATTTGAGCGAGAGGCGCCGAAACAACCCTCAATCTGGGAGGCGATTTGCGATCGAAGTCTTCATCTTCGATGGTAGAATTCACTGTTTCATCAACAAATGGCACTGCTCCGTTTTCTTGACCTCAAAAATTGTCAGTAAATTTCTTATTATAATTTACACGATTCACGAACGTACCCACATATGGTCTGTTTTTTATAAAATGCTACTAAAATGAAAAATGACACAAATATTAATTGACTTGAATATCCTGCGCATGAAGCTTTTACTGTATATTTTTTTACTAAAAAAATTTCCAAGTGTTAAGGCCGATGTATAGTAATTAGTAATCCTGATCCTTAATTCTGAGTTCCTGACCCGATAAGGATCAGGAAAGGACAGGACCAGGTAAAGTTGTCCTTAACGTCCCTAAATTTAAGGATCGGGAAGACTACATGACTAATATTTTACAATAAGATCAGATATTCAGATAAGTAAATTGTATAAATGAAGTCGACCAGAAAGTACATTTTATTCATTTTATTGATCGTGTACATTATATTGATTTTTTTGTTTGCGTTTACATTACACATGTTTACATACATGTATTTACATTATTTTGTTTGCGGTGTTTTTCGTTTACTTGTCATATTTTGATTCCCCTTTAACTTTTTTTTCAATTTAAAATTTTGAAATTTTGAAATTTTTTAATTTTAAATTCAAAAATTTTTTAATTTTAAATTTTATAATTTTTTGAATTTTGAATTTTAAAATTTTTTAGTTCTTAATTTTTAAAATTTGTCAATTTTTAATTTCAAATTTTAATTTCAAATTTTAAATTTTAAATTTTAAAATTTTTTCATTTTAAGTTTTAAAATTTTTCCATTTTAAATTTTATTTTTTTCATTTAAAAAATTGATAAATTTTGAAATTAAAATTATTTTTTTTTGTTTTTAAAACGTTAATTAATCATTTAAAAATTATAAACGCTGGAATCAGTCAATAAAAACAGCAAATCTGCCGTTTTGTTATGGCTACAGTATTAGTACGTGCTGTAGTTGCAAAGGATTGCACTTGCGTAAAGTGCGCATATTTCACCAAAAGACATGAAAAAATCTATTTCGTATTCGACTACTCTATCTTATCTGGTAGCAAATTCTTAGTTTTTGCTAATTTCACTTTATTTTCAATTCCAATTACCGAATGATGTAACTAGGATGATGCGCAGGCTAAAACTGTTGCGGATTTAATGAGTATTTACTACAGATGTATCGGGCCCAAAATTTTAAGAATATCGGGTCCGGGTCCAAAATTTTAGGAATATCGGATCTGGGTCCGGGTCCAAAATTTTAAGAATTTCGGGTCCGAGTCCAGCAAAATAGTCGGGTAATTTCGGGTCCGGGTCCATTATATTTTTCCACATGCTATTCTGTGTGACTTTATTCAGAAACAATTTCTGAGATTTGACCTACTGTTCGATTGACCTATGACATGTTGGAAATTAATAATATCTGAAAATGAGATATTTTGAGTGGTTTTATATGCTGAGTATTGTGACAGCATATATTCGGCGCAAAAATCAAAATTCGCATACCTACAGTACTCCAAAAGTTGGAAGTTTTACATTTTTTGGCATTTTTCAGTCTCTATGCGAGTTTGGAAACATAAATCTTCAAATGTTCATTATATGCAGAAGATATGAAGGAAATTTTCTGACATCTTACTCTCTTAAGTGTCAAAAATGAAGTCAAAATAACCTGAAAGAGTCATTTGAAGCTTTTTTTGGTATCTTCATATAGGATGCCATGGAATTTTACCTCTATTTCTGTAGCCAGTAGTACCCAAAACATTGTATTAAAATTTAAATCAGGTTTGTGTACCCTTTTGGGAGCTGTAGATGTCTGCACATCTTGAAAATTGATACAAAAATGCTGTTTGATGCCACTAAATATGCCATCAACGGGATGCAGGAAACATGAAAAACGTTCATTGGAAAACTCTTGCGTTTTACTGTAAAAAACGTCCGAATGGCTCGATTTCTCAACTTAAATAAAAAAATTAAAAAATTTTTTTGACTTTTCGTTTGAGGCATGTCGTTCAGCAAATATCAAAGCTAGATGAATCAAAATTTATCTAGCTTTGAAGCCACATTTTTTTCTTATTCATTATATAAGTGATGGCAAATCATATTTTCTCAGAATTTTATTTGTTGGGAATTCATTCGGATTCAAAAATATATTTGAATGGATGCGCAGTGTGTGCAAATCCCAACAACTCAAAAAACGGCACACACATTGTATTGAAATTTTAACATAATATGTCGCACATTAGTCCCTACAAAAATGATGAAAACATTCTGCAGTATCCTATGGGAAGGTGTCCGGAAAGATGTCCAAATGAGTTTTTCGGCTTTTTTCCGCCTACTTTGGACACTTTAAAAAGTGTAAAACGTGAAAAGACATTAGAAAAATTTTCAAACGCAGTATGTAGAACCACACAATATACCCTACTTTTCATTTTCCACTCATCATATTCGAACTTCTCACAACTGCATCTTAAAATGAATGTGAGAGAAACAACATCATATTGAAATCGTGTGATTTGGTTGAGACACAATAAACCGATTCGAGTCACTAATCTCTCGTGAAATATTAGTGAGTTAAGCATCTTTATAACTTAATTTTTGATCCTTAAATTTATATTATAAATAAAAATCAAGATTGAAAAGACGACGACTACAAGAAAAACGGCCGAAAAACTATTTATGAAATATAACTTGGGTGCTGTAGATTTTAAATCTAAGTCAGTCTCAAGATGATCTAAGCAGTAAAGTGTTGATATGTTATTTTTTATATTTCATTAGTTAATTGATGTTTTCTTTAACATGGGTATTTGTTTTCAGCTAAATGACTATGTTAAACACCAGACCCGAATCAGAATTGTGACAATTTCTTCGGGTCCGGGTCCGCGTCCAAAATTTTAAGAATATCGGGTCCGGGTTCAAAATTTTGAGAATTTCGGGTCCGGGTCCAACAAAATAGTCGGGTAATTTCGGGTCTCATTTCGGGTCCGGGTACCCACTACGGAAGGCTTGTACTTTGTTCCTGACGTCAAGAAAGCCATCATTTCCCGATCACGTAGACATCGGGAACCCTTTTCCTTATCAAGTCGGGAACGCTGTTCCGATCCTGATTACAGGATTACGGATTGCATCAGGATCGAAAATTTAGGGAACGAGCTTTCCTGACTCAGGAAAGGCCATTTCTTAGGGATCGTGACTACTACACATCGACCTTTAGTTGAGTGCCGTCACTAAATTGAGCTACAGCTTGGTAGAAAATGCTGTACTTGCTTTCCAGATTCATTATTTGGAAGTATTTCATAAAAACAGACTATACGTACATAAATTCTGGCAGGAATTAGGTCAAGTCTAGTTTTTACATCGAGCAAACACCCAGCGTGTGCATGCGTTTTGGGAGCTGATGATATGAATTGGTTATAAAAAACAGTCAAGTTTTCATGCGTAAATTTTTACAGACAAAAGCATTCACATCTAAATATCCGAAAGTATACAGAAAGCTGAATATACTAGGGACTCAGCAGTATGTCAAACAGAATATCAGCCAGAGCTATCGAATGGAACTTTCAGCATAACTGTTGTAGTTAAAAAGATTATGCACTTCAGTATTCGACAAATTCATGCAAATTTTAGTCCGATGAGGAACGAGCAAAACATGGATTTGAGAAACTTGATATCATTATATTGAAACTTCGATAGATCAGTAGTTTTATAAGATAATTACTTACTTGTCCGTTTCTGCCAAAAATCTACGGAAGTGGGAGGTGAACTGAGATTGGGCGTTTCCGACAACCCAAAGGACGAAAATATTTGCGTTTCTTTCATTGCACTACCTAAGTTAATAATCGTATCGTCCATGATAATGCCGTTTGCATCGTGATGCGGACTTTTGCTCATTCCCGTGTACACGGTCACTTCTTTTTCGTCTGATACTGTCGACGTCCCTAGTGCGCCTTCTTCGACTGCAAAAAATCTTCGTGTAAATTTTTGTACGGCCGAACGGCTTTGAGTAATGATGTTTCATTTATTTCCTACGTAATTGACACGAACGTTTTTGAACGTTGTTAATGGTTACCTTGTAACCATCTGCAAGAACTACTTCGCAAGACTTCAATGCTGAAAGCCTATTGCAAGCTAACAAATTGATGTTTTTTTATCATTTGTTATTGACTCAACAGCCATCAAAGTGCAGATTGTAGACAAGTAAACTGTATGTTCGAGTACTTATGTTATACGTAATGTAAATCCATTGAGACCCACAACGAACAAATGACAAATATTCTTTAAATAACTTGGTGGTGTAATATTGTCATTTTTTCCCGTGCACTGTCAGCCGTACGTTAATTAACATGTCACATCACACTTTACAATTGTTAAAATATTCCATTAAATAAAAATATATCCCTCAAAATATATCATACTACTTTTAACCGCGCTATGCCATGATATTAAATAGTTGTGCTACGATTTAATATATTACGAAGTGTCGTCGTTGATAACTGAAGTGAGCCGATTTCATCAAAGAGACTTGAGCTCCAGCTGCGCGGTAGCTTAAGCTGTAGCTCAATTCTGTATATTATACCTATTAAACCATTGCCGTTAAGGTGTAGCTCAGCTGTAACTTAACTCATACACACAAAACATATCGGGAAACTTACACCATTTCAATCGGAACAAAAAGTTTCATCGCTTCGTGACCCATAAGAGTTGTTCAGCTTACCGAAAGTCTTGGTTTCGAGCGAACAAACCGTCGTAGTCGAGCTGTGCTTTTTCATTTGACTACGGCGTAGTCGTTGCCTACTCTGCAACGTTTTGAGCACTACGGTGTACAAAATTAGGATGGCCACGCAGGGTAAAAAGAAGGAGCCCACTGACGAGGCGACGATGTAAGTGGCGTTCGTGAATTCACAATGTTCAGTGTCCTCCAGTTTATTGAGACCCGTGATCATAGGGACGGCGATGAAAATAGAAATGATCCAAATGGAAATGATGACACCTACGACGCTCCTCAGTTTTTTGGCTTTGCGGGCGTAGAGCATTGGTCGGCTGACAGCAATGTACCTGCAAATCCATGAATGAATTAACCTTTTCAACTTGTAGATTCACAGACGGCGTACGCGTAGCGCAGTGATCAGTAATTTTTCAAAGTTTTCTATAGCCTTGAGCCTCATTTATTCTTCCCGTCACGGAGATGGTCACGGCGCCCATGACCATTCAGATTGCCCCGCGAAAAATTGGCGTTAAATATGGATTGGTTGCGTGTCACGTGCACCGAAATTTGAAATTTCTTGGAAGGCCAAAATCAAACCAACAACATCATCTTGCTTATCTATTTATGTTCTGGAAAGAATTGTATCGACACGTATTTGCATTTAACCCGGTTATTGGACAAAATTTTAAGTTTCCTACTTTTCGTTGACGAACGAGAAAGTTTTTTCCACAAATTACAGTAATAAGCCTGCAATTTTTTCCGACGTGAACATGCTTTCATCGGTCCGCTGCATCTGCTATTTTAACATGGATAGACTAAAATGGTTGTCAAACTGTAATGGGTCAGTTCAATAAAAGCAACTCATAAGATTCGTCGTTTAGCAGAAAAATCATACAGTATAGTACAGTTTCAATATACAAAAGTGTTTCGAGAAAAATAGAGCAATACATTATTAAAAAACTGAAAAATAAGTATCATTTCATGCTTTTAGAATCGAAATGGTAGATGCAGCGATTTCATGAAAGTAAGTTTAAGACGGAAAAATCGGTAATGCTTTACTTAACGAATGACGAAAATTTCTTGTTCACGAGCGGTAAACAGAACAATTTTCTCTCATAACCTCGTTAAATAGTTAAATTTCTCGAGCAACACTCTGGTATCAAACACAGTTCTCTCCAAATCAAAAGTGGATAAGCATCGTGGTCCTTCAGTACTTTTGGTGTACCCACTGTTATGGAGAAATTTAGCGCTTTTCTACACTATGAAGTTTTCCACTCCCTGAAACTTGCGTATCAAATTGAACTGCACTTTTGGTTGTCTTCGTAATGTTTCTGAGTAATGCATGACACGATCAAGGCAAATTTTCTGTATAAATCGGGCACTTTCAAGTAAATTTTAGCTATTCAAGGTTTTCAGTACATTCTCATAACAGTTTCTATTAAAATATTTTTCACATCAAAGTGTCCGCTTATGAGTCCTTTACATCAGCGAATACGTGTCTGTCCTAATGGATGCTGAAAATATTTCCGAATACTGATTCCTTGAAAAAAAATTTCTTATGTAATGCCGTTCCCCAACGTAGAGAAAATAAAGTTCCCTGCAATTGTAGTGTTCAACATACTATTGTCGGACTCAAATGAAAATTACATCAAATTCACCTGTCCCAGCTGATTGCTACAAGGTTCAATATTGAGGCAGTGCTGGCACAAACGTCCATGGCCATGTACATGTGGCACAGGTCTTTGGGCAATCGCCAATATGAATTTTCAACCTGAAAAGCATATGGTAGTAAGTCCACTTTGAATTATCGGCTGTGTCTCCAGTCCAAGGTCCGAAAAATTTGCTTTCACATCAACGACTTAAGAAATTTCTTTTGAAATGATTTGATGGCTTTTTGTCAACCAGAATTTGTAGATTGGAAAGCTACTTTATGCATGAGAGCATGGAGGAAGAGTCCTGAATTGAATTGTGTTTCTTTTGAAAAATTTGGTAACCTCGAGTCCTTCAGATTATCTTCAGAATTTGATCTGATATCCAGTTTTTTCTAAGTGCTTCTTACAACTAGTTGAACTACATTGGGCTGGTGAATAATTTAAACCAAATTTGAACGGCCGATCATTAAATTTTACAAAGCTTTTTTTGGCAAGTCCCTATTTTAGAATTTTTTCACCTAACCATGATTCTATTCTATGCACTATTTTTTCCTCTTTAATCTCAAATTTCCCCCGAGATTTGGCGGGAATGCTTTTTTCAACGACCACGATTTTGACAGATGGAAATTTATTTCTTTTTTTTTCTTGGACTGCCGGCCGAACAGCTTTCCTCCACGCCATTTTAGTCCTCGAAAACATGAGATATTACGAAAGAGCATAAACAAAAGCACGTTATTGACCCTTTGGTCATACGTTTTCGGGAACGAGCTTAATGAAGTAAAAACGCAATTCTCTACGATTTGTGGGTCGTTTTTGTTGAATTATTGCTATTTTCTCTTATTTTATTGACCGACCATGGAAAGCATAACGTTTTTCAACGTTTTGCAATTCGAACGTTATTAGGAGAAGATATAGATGGAGGATCAACAGAGAATATAGAATGAAAATAAACGGCGTAAAAAATAGCATGAGATCATAAATATGAGAAATTAATCGAAAGCACATTCACTGACTGGCTAATATATCTCGATGGCTCCTTGTGCTGAAAGCTTCAATTCTTGACCTTGAGAAATCCATCTATACCACTATTTGGAATACTTTCATAGAAGTGTTATTTCAAAAGTTAATTTTTCATCAATATACACTTAGAGTGCCGATATAATGTTCAGGTGTCTGAATCAGTAATCGTGAACCTCAAGTATAATCACTATCCTCAATCAGAACCTCTCTTCAAATATTTATTACAAACAGAAATCAATCGGCAGAAATAATCAATTGGGAATATATCCTATCGAAAAAATTTGAAGAACAAAAACGTCCTAGCAACCAATCTTCTGAAAAGAAAAGAAGAAATCATTGATAGTGAAAAGATGAGAAGCATAATGTAAAATCTCAACTTTTTTTAATTCTGCACTATCTGCATTGTCATAGCTCTTTAAGTCACGATGACGATTCCATGTTATAGGTACACATTACCAATAAAGCGCCCTCCGTATTCCAATTGTATAATCCTTCAACTGAATGCTTGATGAAACATTTCGTAGTCGGCAGAATTTTAATTTCTTGGAATCAAGAAATAGACCTTTAGTCGAAAAATGTGGTCAAAACGAAAAAACTGGAAAGAAACTAATGTGGATCGTAGGACATAAAAAAGCAAAAAAGAAAATGAACACGAATAAACAATGTATGCCTTTTTTGTATAATTTTTCAATATTACAATTTTGTTCATGAATATTTATCCAAATTTTTATCTCTTATTTCCAATTCTGAACCGATTAATGTTTCTTTCTAGGACGCAAATTAACTTTCAGAAATCATTATCTAGGTAAGGCTAAGGATCAGGTTTTGATAAAAAAATGCTCAAGTGATTTTTCGGGGAGAAATTTTTTACCTGATGTCTATGAGATTTTTCCTTTGGAATGTGCCATCAATATTCGAAATAAAGAAAATTATCAAGTTTTTCAATAAAAATCAACTAATTCAAAATTGTTGATGTATATTTACATAACCCTTCCAAAAACTGATGACGTTGATTATATCACACCAGTCCGCATTTTCCTACCGCAGGTTTAGGGAAAATTGACTAGCATAGTTTTCCTTTTGAACGAACTCTTGACTGTGGGAAGAAAAAACATTAGATTTTTGAATGTTAATAAAGGATATGAACCAAATCAGCCTTCCTTAGGCAATGGACCTTCATGTTTTCACCGCTTCGTTGATTTCATTTTTGAGAACTGTCTCTGTTTTTCATATTCACGTTTCTCCCTTTCCAAATGAAGTTTTTCCAATTTTGTTGCTTAGGAATAATTTATCCAGAACCTAGAGATGGAACGGGTACCCGGATCCGGATCTGCATTACCCGGAGCTTTTCAGGATTCGGACCCTAAAAAATTTAAAAAACTGCCAGAAAAAATTCTATAGTAAACGTTCTATGTAGACAAATTTGAAAACAGTAATAATTTTCTCCATTTTTGAATTCGCAAGCATTTTATAAAAATAGGATCACCTTACTTTCCACAGGATTATAATATTCGCTATTTAGATTCCCGGCCACAAAATTCAATTTGATTTTGCCAGTGCTCCTAAGAATTAAATTTTTGCAAAACACAAGCTGGGCGTCACATCAAGTCATTCTCAAATTAACTGGTGATCAACTAAGGCTGTCAGCGTCTTGATGAAATCTGGCCCAGGAATCAATATTTTTAATTTCCACTTATTTTCCAAACACGCCGTTTCCGCCCACCTCGAAAATTCACTATTCCCCAAAGAAAAAACGACGTCAGAAGACGAGTATCATTTCATAATTGGGGAAGGGTAAAAATCCGAGAAAAAAAGAAAGATAGATTATCCAGCAAAGAAGCCATTCTAATAAGTCCCGAGATTACTGTAAGAAACTGACGTTCGCATTCCGCAATGAATAGGAAGAGAGGCGATCGTCGTGAGATTAATCAATTTTCTTGGTCTATTTTGCATATTTCGTACGCAAATTAATTAGGAATTTGTGCATTCAGTAAATTTATTTCCTTATTTTGACGCGGTTACGTGATATTTCGCATAGAAGGAAGATTGACAGCCGCGAAGAGGGAGAATGAGTAAAAAGAGAAGAAACAGGACGAAAAAATTAAAAAGAAAAGACAATAAAAATACATATGAATTTTCCGAGAAATAAGTGCAAAAAATTATTAGTCGAGAGTCTTTTACTTCCTTTTTGTCTAAATTGCAAATAAACAATTTATTAAGTGATGGGTGAGTAGAGAAGAAATTGTGAACACATATATGTCATGAGGATGGCGAAAATTCTGAAAAAAGTGAGTAAAAGGGAGCCTTTTAAAAAGAAGTTCGAACGCTTAAAATTGCAATCAACATTTAAAAAAGTTTTTCATCTAAGTGTGACTTTTCCTTAAAAGATGTTATCGGATGTTATTTTTATTGTATGAGGCGTGATTCGAAGCCTGCTCTATCCTCACACAAATTTTAACCGTCCATGTTTAGAGTAGCCAAGAGCATGAAAGTATCGCGATTACTTCCATTTCCGTTTGCTCAATTCTCAAGTGTTTTACAATTGTATATTCGTGCAGCTGGGGTCTGTCAAGTGTAAAAATTAGCACTCACAGTTTCTTAATAGACTTGCAAGACCAAAGCCAAAACACAGATAGTCGAGTGAGTAAGTTCAGGAAACTTTCGGAGCAGGAAAAGAGCAAGTGTGAACAGAAACAGCGAAAAATGTATCGAGACTCATTGAAACAAAAAGGAGCAAAATATGGAAAAAGTCACAACGAAATCATGTGCAGAAGTTAATCTAAGAGCGATCATGGGGTTCTCCCAACACACTCTACTGTCGTATCACAAGAGATGGAACAAATGTAGAGCGAGTAATCTTGGAGCGACCTATAGTCTACTTATTTTCAAGTAAGCCTCGGAAAGCAAAATACAATAAAGCAGACAATAAACCTGCATCGTACGCCGAAATCTTTTTTTGTTGGTTTTTTTGCCCAACTTTTTGCTTTCATTTTTTGTTTTTATCTTTTTCCCTATTACCCTCTTTTTCTCTAATGTTTTAGTATAAATCGATCCTATTTCCAATTACTAGTTGCCACTGTTTCTAACTGAAATGAATTAGATTCCTTCATTTTATTCTAGTTAACAAAATGGAACAAGTTGTTCAAAAAATCGAAAAATGGACAAATTTCCATAATTTGTCAGTTAGAAAAAATATTGTGCATTGGAATACCATGAAAAATGTAAATTACAATTAGACGACAGTAAACAACCTGTGGGGATTTGTAAGGAGTTCATAAAAAATTGTCTAGCTACACTTGAAAGATACGAGCTACCATGGAAAACAATTTAGGGGTTTTTCAACTCTTTTTCTGCCTGTTTTTTCTTGTTAGTAGTATATTTATTTTTTCGTTTATACTTTTTCACGCAAGTATTAAAACATCTGAATATAACTAGGGAAATAATTCTTAATTTTTATTATTTTGTTTTTGTGTATGAAGTCTTATAATTTCAGGCTTCAAAATGGCTGGCGCTGAATTAGTTGGCGCCGAAATAGCTTTCGCCTAATTGGGTGGAGCCGAAATGACGGCGCTGAAAAGATTGTTGTTAAAAACAAAATAATAAAAAACAGCACTATGTCTCTGATTACTTACACAGTTTGTAATAGTTGTGTAAAAGGGTATGAAAGAAAGAATAAATATACCACCAACAAGAGAAATTAAAAACAGAAACAGAAAAAAGTTTAAAAACTCTTTTATTGTGTTTTTCAGAGGATACTCTTACCTTTCGAGTTGCCCTTCCTTAAAAACACAGTCTAATTGTAGGGTTATAACTTTTCCTTTTTCATAATATTCCACTGCACAGTATAATTTTGTGATTACTGACAAATTACCGAAACTTTTTCATTTTTCGATTTTTGGCACAACTTTGTTTTCTATTGTTTTGTTCAACTGGAATAAAATGATCTAATTCATTTCAGCCAGAAATAGTGCAAACTGGCAACTGACAATGTGAGGAATTTATTAGACATTAGCGAAAAAGGAGGTAATAAGGGAAAGGATAAAAACAACGACAGAAAAAAGAAATACAAAGAAAAATAAAATATAAAGAAGGAATAAGATGAAAAAAGAAGAAAGGTAAAAAACGGAGCCAAAGATTAAACAAAAGAAAAACGCCGAAATAGCCGGCATCAAAAGGGCGGTGCCGAGATGGGACTGCCGCAATGCTGGCACCGAAACGTCCATATCCGGAGTTAACTTACGTCACCTTCTGTGATACCTACCAAAAACGCTTCCTTTCAAAACTTGCTCCTGTTTCACAGCACTGTGACTTGCTCCTGTATGTACTCCTGCTTTTATTTTCTAAAACGCCAGGGAAATAATTTTGAGAAAAATGCATGTTGATAGTCAATAAATCACCCGACAAAAAGTTCGGTCGAAGTTACTGCATGATAACATCCAAGATCAAACAAATGTTTGATATACTTGAAGTTCCTATACTGAATGAAACGGTTTCTGTTTGATTATAATCAATAATTCTTCATAGTAATCGATAAGATAAAATTTCAATCAGAGTGAAAAATATTCTTAGTCCATTCTGATTTAGTTTATACAGGAAAATCTTTTTTCGTAAAGATAAACCTTTTCTTAAAGAACTTAAAGTTTTTGAGCGGGAGTGCCCAACATGACTGGTTGAGAAACGAAACTTGAACCTTCTGACTTGAAGGATTACGGAAAAGAAAGGCCTTTTCAGAAGAAAGATTTTCAGTGTCTTCGTATTTTTGAATTTTTTTGATGAGAAATCACAGGTTGATGTTTCATAACTCCGTCAAGAATCTGGAATAAATCCATGAAAGTAATTTTTTGGGATGGAACATTGTCTGTTGACGTAGGAGAAAAAAATTTCTAGACTGTACACTTGGAACAAAGTTTCTAAACTTATGTCGCAAAAAAGTTGAGTCCAACGCCAGCATCTGTAAGACGGACTATGTCTGAACAACTGTTATTGCGATGCAAATTTGCTCTGCTAGATTAGGTTCCGATAAAAAGTTCATTTTAAACTCCTCGTTATATGTCACATTATCAAAACGCGGCGGTCACTTCGAAGCTGTGATAGCTATTCCCTAACCTCAACGTAGACCGCGAAGGGCATGACGCACAAGGCCACTAAAAAATCGGCTACGGCCAGGTTGACGATCAAAAAGTTAGTTGCCGTTTGCAGGGCTCGATTTTTTAAAACGCTCGCAATAACCAACCCGTTGCCGCTGATGGTCAACAGAGGAATAACCAACAAAAATAGGGCATAATAATTTTTGGGTAATTCGACGAACAGTTGGAAATTGTCGTTCTCAGCGGTCTTCAAGGTTTTATTAATAATGGCTTCGAAATCTTTATCGTAAAAAATAGTAATCACATTGTTCATTAGTTCAATAGCACTAATAGTTGATGAATTAGAATTAATCATATATGACCATGAACAACGATTTGAAAGCTGAAATGAAATTCGCGTAAGATTTTCGATGCTTTTGGTCGCGCGGGTTTGGCTATACTCGTATAAATCAGGGAGCAAATGAATGGATAGTATGACACAAGTGCACTGTGAAGCAGACAACCAAAAAATTAAATCGAAACGGCACACGTGCTTTTATAAGCTGCTCTTGTAAGCATCATGTCTCAAAAAAGTTCATTTTCTCATGGAACCATTAACTAGGGGACAAAAACACGCTTTCCATCCACTTCACGGCATCAAGACTCAAATCTTACATATAACAAAGCACGCCAAAAGCTGTTTTTTGTCCTTGCGGAAAATTCGGTGACGCTCGACTGCGTATTTTCTCAGCATTTATCGGAGAGAAGTTGTTTATCTCTCGGCAGAAGGAGCTGATCGAGAAGATGAAGTGGCAAAAAATCGTACAGATCCTCAAGTTTGGCCGGTAGTCAAACACTAAGAAAATTGACGGAAAATGAGGAAACAGCAAAAGATCGTTAATATTTGGTTTTCTTTATTTAAGACTCTTGAATGTGAATATTTGATAGTTTTTGAGAGAAGAAAATAAACACCTGCTGCATTAGCTAAAATGCAATACTTTTTAGAGAATGACCTGCTCCACATTCGAAAAATTCACAAATGTTATGTCAATTAGATGGCACAGATTCTAAAAAAATTCCCAAACAATCATTAATTTTTTGCCTACAGTAAATTTTTAACCGAGATCTATTAATATCATGAAAAAATCATGCCGCACGGCAATCTCTTAGCCATGTGCTATGTTTATTGCCAAGCATTCTCAAACCATCATGCTAAGCTTCAAGGCTTCAGCAGTACCCATTCCTAATGATGCCCGTAGATGCAAGCACACCTTATAAGTTCAACTCATCATTATGAAGCATAGCCACAATGACTAAGTTAACAGTCATTTTTCAACTTCACACACGAAGAAAATGAATTTTAGTGCTTCAACGCATATTTCACCCGCTAGAATGTAGATGGAATCATACCGACGACAGATATTTACAAAAGAATTATTGTTTCTAAAATGAATTTTTGAGTTTTAAAAATATTTTCTCTAGTAGAGATGAACAATATCATCCGACGTGGTGCTCCAAGAATTTTGATAAATTTATTTGTGATAGTGGGGGGCGGTCTGGAGAGAGATTTGATCATCAGCAGATCCCTACTGACCCAACGCAGACTTCACCGACCATTTGATCGAAAGGATGACGAAAGAAAAAAATCAAGGGATACGAAGAAAAAAATGAAAATAAAGTTCTTCACGCAATTTTTTCAGGCGATAATAAGAATGCTTGATTGCAAGGAAGTGAGTAAAAAGCCATATAGTCTATCTTTTTATAAATGCCTCTAAACCACAAAATGACAAAAAACAAAACTGTCTTGAAAATCGTTTACATATGGCTTTTACAGTAAGACTTTTCATATGAATTATTGAAGGTTAGTTGAGTACGCTCACAAATTTCTAATTCGATGTTACGTGTGGTCCAGCAGAAAACTGTAAAAGTATGGTATAGTGCTTGCTTTAAAAATTTTGTTATTCAGAAGCGTTTCAAAACAACGGACTATAATGTAGTATGACAGTTTTACATATTTCACAAAAGAAAAAAAATCGAACCCAACTCCTGTGCTGGCTGACCCCCATCAGAATTTCCACACACCGTATCTAAAGATACAATGCCTGACTTTTTTGCTCATATAATGCAGATCTTGTTATCATGCGAACAACATTCAAAATATTCATTTTGTTCAAAGTTCTGCGGACCGAATATTGTTTCCTGGTACATTAAGCTTGTCAATTTATAGGTTGTATGTTTTAAATCGTTTTTCATGTATATACCAGTGAATTTTGTTAAGTGTATGTATACTTCCTTGCGTTTCTATTTATTGGAGTTTTTGTGAGGCAGTCAAAACCAAATTTCGACCACTTAACTTTTGAGAGGCGGCCGGTGCACCCGATAACTTGCGGACTGGATTTAACTGTTCTCTCAGAAACTACAGCATTTTGAGACCTATTTTTTGACAGCTATCAAGGCTTGAGTTCTAATAATGGTACATTAGAGTTGGCGAGCATTAGTGTAAAATCAGACACTAGACGTCCATCTCATAGTCAGGACGCAAAAAGAATTGTGCGTCTTGAGAAGAACATATTTCTCTTTTCCGAAGATTTTGGAAACAGATGAAATAATATTGTCATGATCATACTTGTATACAAGCACAGCATAGAAATTCTGTCAGCTAAGACAGGGGGTGGAATAGAATTTTTTTCGTCCTTGATAACGAAAAGAAAGATCTTCTAACATCCAAGAAGCATATTTAACCTATATCAGTCAGATATGTGAAATTATTCGCTTAGACATAACTTTTTAAAGTTTTAATGTTACTTCTTAAGAATCAAGTATGCTTTGTTTAGAAAAATTGTTAGACTACAGCATCATTTCCATTTTATGACGACTTCTTTTTCTCTCTTGCTCTTTTTCTTTTCGTCACTTTCGCAATCATTGCTGGGGAGATTAAATCTACTGGGGGTCAACAGGAATCTACTGGGGGTCAATCAAAACATGCTGCTGGTCAAACCCCTCCATGTGCACGTATGCTTACTTGTCTACATTATACCATATAAAATTGCATAATTTTCGATCGATAATATTTGGATGATCAGGATTAGATGAAAACTATTAATTTTAATAAAATTTATACATCTGAAATGAGTGTATCAAACTTTGCCAAAACATGTGCAGACGTACATTGAAAGTCCATTTTATCATCAAAAACCTGAAATTCCTGGAAAGTCCCCAGATGATACAAAATATGTCGCGTAACGATTAGTGTAAAATTGGGTCTTTCAATAATGCTCGCTTTTCTAGCGAAGATGCACCATTGAATTTTTACTATACTCCATTCAATTTGGAATGATCGATGCAGCGGTCGGAATTTTGACCAACGCAGCCTAACTAGAGATCAAGAAACCAATTTTTATAATCTTGAAATCATTGAAAAGAGTGATCATCAAAGAGTCTGTATCATGAAAGAAAACTTTATTGAATAGAGTCAACGAGCCTTTCACAATATTCGATAAAAGTTTAGCTGCGATCTCGCTGCAGCGATCATTTCAAAATGAATGGAGCATAGAAGACTTTCCATCGAGATAATATAATAAATTGAGTCTATCTGAGACCAATTCCGTCTGCACTGCAGACAAATAATAGTTTCATCCGATAAAAAAGCTGCATTGAGTATTGGCGAATCGACTGAAAACAGACGCTTCAAGCTATTGAAGCTCATCCTGAACAAGATAAGCGCATGTGTTCAAATAAATTTGAAATTATTTTTTTAAATTTAGAAGTCCAACTATAATATATTTGTTTCTAAGATAAGCATGCAGTCATACTGTAATTTTCACAGACGGAAAGATTAGCAATATAGCTCCGATCCACTTTTATCAATTGTATCATATGTTATGTTCGGTAAACGGTAATAATTTAGGAGTAAAAGCTTGTAAGATTTACGAACATTCCTCACACGGCGTTGAAAGGTATGTATAAGTACCTCGTAGGTACGAAAATTGAGTTGTTTCCTACCCGTAACATAATTTGAACTAGCTCTTTAGCCGGAGGAAAGTTGCGCTGGGTATCTAGGATGAATTGGGAGAGAAAACGTTGTTCCCAGCTGCATTAAAATTGGAAATAAGTACAAGGGCAATTTAGTCGCACATCGTTATGCTTTCCGTAGGGGAAGTGAAGCTGCGACTTGGGTTAACGTATAATACTTCTAAAGTATGTTCTGGGATCAGGATATTTAGGACATAATGCGTCAATTTGCTAACATACAAAATGAAGGTTTTTGTGGCAATGATACTCACATTGAGGAATCCAGAATGAAGAAGTTATTTTCCAATGGAAATTGATTGGAAGTAAGCCTGAAAGTTTTAATACCTTATGATTTATGATTCAGTCTTCCCGCAAGGTGATCCAACGCAATGACCTGTCCAGATGTTCTATACTGGAACCGACCCAAGATTCCGGTTATTGGATTTCGTAGCAAAAGCATTGTCGAATCATATTTTATGTTTTACCTCTAAATGAGAGGACTGATTCTGATGACTTGACGTGAAGACACTATCTTTTTCAGGCATGCACGGGAAGAATTTTTCCGGGGTGTCCTGGGCCGTTTCATAGAGGGAGAATGGAAGTGAGTGAACAAAAAAACAATAAGAGAATTCCATAAGCATTATACCATATATAACATGCAGAAAGTAATAAAAAAAAATTTCTTCAAAAACGTTTATGGGGATATTTGACGATTTTTTTGCGAAAAGTATCCGGAGTCTCGGGTAGGAGGGTTTACCCTCCCTATCCCCTAGGTGCATACATGATCTTTGAGTAGCAAAATCAGCAAATTTGATGGAAAATATAGTTAAATAGCCCCATCAAATGAAAAAGGATAGTAAGATATAGTCTGTTTTTTATAAATGCTTGTCTATCGAAAAATGACAAATATTAGCAGTGTTGTTGACATCGTTTACGTGAAGCTTTACAATAAAATTTTTTCCTCCAGAGATTGTTGAACGTTAATTTAGTGGTTATCGAAACTTATTGTAGCTACACGTATGTAACAGAATTTGGAACGCTTCGGTTAGGATTTTTGACATATGACTGAAAAACTATGAATTGGTTTTTACGTCAAGGGCGCGTGCTTAGGAGGAGGAATAGATTGAGAGCATTGTCGCAGACATAAAATTCTAACTGCTATCATCCCATATTATCAACGAATGTCATGAAGATATACTTAGTGAATCACCAATAAGATTTAGCGTTAAAAATACTGATGTGAAGGTAAATTGATAAATCCTAACCGCCGCACCGAACAATCTCAAAAGCAGGCTTTCACAATGAATAACTATCTGATAACCACTCAACTCCAGCAAGGGCTCAAATGTGTCAAAATCAATGCATTTCAGTAAATTCTACGAAGTGAAAGAATATTTAAATCTGTCGCGCGATGTACGTAAATTTTTTGACAGATCTTGATTGATTCTTATGGGCATTCAGTCATTTTAACGTTCCGTCGCAAATAATTGTAAAACGCTATTAGTTCGCAAGGCTTGTACTTCTGAAAAATTTCACGAGCTGCATCAAAAAATTTGAGAAAATTTTTCATTTTCAACAAAACATTTAATCCGATGTTCAAAAAGTCGTTATCTATTAGGAAGTTGTTGCTAAGAAACTACTGTACGTACTCATCACTGTATTGGAAAGTTATCACGAATAAATGAGAGCATAAGAAAGTTAGGAGTCTAATTCAGGAAAATCAGTATAATTTAATTGTCAGACATTGAACAAGCAGTATACTTTCTGAGGCAAAAATTATATTGAACAACTCTTCCTCGTCAAGGGCACGCTCGTTATGTCGGAAAGGTTTGAAATATGCATAACTTTCATGCTAATTAACCTCAAGTTTCAGCGTAATTAAATATGCTAGCGTATGTACACGTTCGGGAGAAAAATCTGCGCCCTACAAAAGGGATGATGGAGCGCGCTTTTGTTTCCCCCAAAATCGACGATAATAAGTCACTCTTGGGAGCCGAGGAGATGTTGCTTAACGTTTTTATACAAATGAGGGTAACAAACAATGCCTCGAGTCTTCACTTACGAGGAATATGGGATAATTTTCGAAAATTTGTTAACCACTCATTAGGATGTTGCTAAACAGCTTGGAATAGCGACAATTTTTAGCCGACTTTGAGAACGCTCGCATATTTCTGGGCTCCGAATGAGACCTATCTTTTTTATACCAGAGAATTAACGATAAATTTTCATGTGACGAGTATCCAAATATGTTTGTAGGACATAAAGTAAAGTGAAATATGGGGCACGGGGTGAATTTTGCAGGATTTGTTCGTTCTCTGCAGGCCAGATCTTTAGTCCAGCATCGGACTTAGTAATTCCAACGATGTGTAGATACGTTGGTTTTCTCAACATTGCTTCCATAATTTTTTACTTTAGTATAGAACACAATTTTGATCTGTTAAAATCTCTGAAAAAATGTTAAATCGAAGTTGAGCTTCTAAAACAGTCGACTATCATCCGAATGTCTTGATTCGAAAACACCCCCAAAGTTAAAGCCACGATACTCAAATACTGAATCATAATTTCCTGGTACTTCTGGAGTCCGTTACATAGAATGTTTTTGAATCTACAAGCTAAAAGTTGGCACTAAAATATCTACAAGCTACAAGATAAACACACGAGTCGAGAACTTGTAGCTGCAAGTTTCTACAAATTGTAGAGGGAGAAAGTACAAGATAAATTTCATGTAGCACTAAACATGGGTGTTGTAGACTTTTATCTACAACTCGTAGAAGCTTGTAGGTAAACATTGCCAACTCGTACCTTTGTTTATCTTGTAGCTTGCAGATCTCAACATAAACCTGTAGCTTACAGGTCTACAAGTGTATGCAACGGATACCTGACAACTGAAGATGGTCATTTCTCCGTACCACGTAGACAAAGATCACCCATTTTCTAAAATAATTTCTAATAACTTTCATAAATATCAATGTTGAAAAAATATTCTATTGAAATAAAACAATTCCACAGCTGTAGAATGTTTAACGCCGTAAGATATCGCATATAGAACTTATTCGTATTGACACATAGATGAAATGATAGAAAAGCACCAGATGTGAAAAAGCTGTAATCAGTCACACGAAACTCACATAAACGTCATGTTTTTAATCAAGTCATCGTTCTAGAAGATTAGACAACTTCGAAGTACTTCCGTCACTATATTGTAAGCCAAAAGCATATGAACATTTTCGCGCTTTATAATCTTGTATTGTGCGATCACTGCTATGATGCCTTTTATCAAATACTACCATTTTATCAAATACTAACCAAGTTTACGGCAAATTTTTTCGTCTTGATTTTCAGAATGCAAAAAATACTTATATATACCATTGAAAAAAACAGAAGTAGGTGCACAGTAATAATATGAAATCTATTTAGCTTAATGTTCAAAATTTCACGAAAAGACACTAGAGCATCGAGTTTTACTCCACAAAAAAAATGAACCATTTTTTATAGACCAATAACGAATTTTATAAAAAACCACAGGGCTCATTAGAGAAAAGAGACTCACGAGTACAAGAAAATTACGGAGCATGTTGATTGATCAGATGACAACCTTGGACGAGATAAAGAAAACGTGTTAGAGCAAGAAACAGTTGTACATCAGCCTAAGCCCCTTCAGTGTGCGTAGCTTTTTATCTTTGGCTAATCAAATTTCCAACAGAAAAGTTATAATTTACAGTAACGTGGCTTTATTGTGTGACGTCGGAATATAAACTTTTCCAAGTCGGACCGATTTTTACCAACATCTTATTCTTTCACGTGGCAGAGCATCGTGTTTCTCTAAGAAAGTGGAAAGCATAAGAAAAACGATCCCGTGTAAGAAATTGAATTACATTGCTAACACTGGTTCCAAAAATTTTTTGTGAAGCTATTATATTCCATTCATTTTGGAATGATCGGTGCAGCGGGCGGAGTTTAGGCAAACACAATCTTATTAGGGATCAGGAAATTAAATCGTTAATCCTAAAATAATTGAAAAAAGTGATAATCAAGTAACCTGTACCACGAAGGAAAAGTTTATTGATTAGAGTCAACGAGCATTCCATAATTTTGAGTAAACGTTTCGCTGCGCATCGATCATTTCAAAATGAATGGAGTATAGTAGAATGATCGCAGACGAGTGAATTTAGCGTTGCTTTGTCCTTTGTGAAATGAGGACAAAACGTTCCTGTTAGGGGAATAGTGATGTAAATCTAGTAAAGATCAAAAAGATTTACTGGAATTCACGAATACAGAAATCTCTGATTGAAAAGATTAACAAAAGTTAGTGTAAATCTTAAAGACAAATTCCCTAATATTGAGAGTAATCTAAGTACTATCTCTATATTTTCGTCGTTTTCAGTCGAACCTCTCTGATCAGTTGACCGATTAGGCGTGAAAAATAAAATATCAAAACGTCTGAGTAAATGGATTGAAAGACATGATTTGTTTTTGATAATTTCAAACTTACAAGCATACATAAAAACGACTAATTCAATTTATACAAACGTACAATTTACATAAACGTTGTCTACGATGGGGAGTTCGCCTATAACTGATCTCAGCAATGGGTATGCTGAGGCTTGCGTCATATACGTAATTGTGAGCACAGCGAAAATGTCCATTAAACGTATAATACCGTATAAAATACACAATTCTGAACTTTGGCTGAGTTCAAGAGCTGACAGATTGAAAGTGATGCGACATCGGATTTCCTACCTGTGAAAAACTTTTATTATGTATGCAAGCTTTGTCAAATGTGATTTTTCACTTGTTCGTTTCTGCCATATTTACAGAGATTTTCGATTGTTAGGCACATTTATTCAAATTTGAATCTAAAGAAGACATTCGGGCAAAAATGGTCAGTGTAACATTACTAAGGTTGCTGTGGCCATCAATGCACTAAAACACGTATGATTTTAAGATTTACACTTGGTGACTCTTATTCCATTAGTTTTATAGGTTTTTATAATTGTAGAGATTGGGTATGAACATAGGTTATCAGTATTGTTTATATTTATGCAATATTAGTGCAAATCAAAGCTACAGCGAGCACTTCAATATGTTCCATAGAAGAATTAATAGAGCCTGGCTTTGTTTGGAAAAGTTTCATCTGAGATTTACTTGCTTCTCAGAAGCTGTCAACGAAATGGCTGGTTTTAAGCGCAACCTCGGAGTCCAAATATTTCGAGAAAGCGTGTTCAATAATTGGCAAAGAATAATTAAAAGAGACAGACTCGGCTCAATTTAATCTTGAGCTCACATCCTCAATCAAGAAATGCGAAATTCGAATTGAAAGGTATACTAGAGGAATCAATGTCTGATACCTCACGGTCACGATTTTAGCCTTTTCGCTTAATTAATTTCTTATTCAACTATTGTACTGAAACTCGACTTCACCCTCATTCACGCATGAAAAGGAACATTTCCACCTGATTAATGATAGTAATTACAAAAGAGAGCATAATCAAATACAGTAGTTGAAAAAATAATCCGATTGAAAATCGACCACTACTAGAAAACCGAAATTTCTGACTTCGAATCACTTCGAGCTTTCTTGATGTTAAATTAAGGCTCGAGATGTGACTAAAAAGTTAATCTTTAGTTAAATCGGCGACGACTCGTTCTCGGTCTACGACAATAGAATATCCGTTGAATATATAAGCCTATAGACGCGAAGTTTTAAGAAAATATGTTTTTATGAAGCGTGAAAGACTGCTTCTAACGGAACAATGAGAACATATTTTTTTCGGCCAACCCATAATTTGTTATTTGTTCGGCGACCATTTTTCCCATTTCTTCCTGACAGCGGGGCATGGAAGGGTGTCAGATAGACAAATTTTTTGATAAATGCTTTGTATACGGTCTAAAATTTTCGAATTCACGATTAATGAAGCCCGATAAATTTTTTCCAAATTAGTATTCGGCACACGAAAAAATTAATTCGAACCAGACTGATCAAGGTTTCACTTTCCACGTTCCAACACGAGACGGAGCCAAAATTGGTCTATGGGGTTGTCTAGTAACTGCTCTCTATCTTATGTGTTATACTCCATTCATTTTGAAATTCTCGATGCAGCGAGGTCGCAGCCAAACTTATATTCAAAATTATGGAAGGCTCGTTGACTTTAAATTAATACATTTTTTCATCATAATACAGAGCCCGTGATGATCACTCTTTTCAATCCTTCCATGTTAGCGAAATCAGTTTTCTGATTTCTAGTAATGCTGTGTTTGCCGAAACTCCGTCCGCTGCTCGATCATTTCAAAATGAATAGAATATACATAGTATCTTTTAAACGCCAAAAGTCCGTAAATCAGGTGAAGTATCCTGCATGATTCCAAACATGCTACAGACAAAAATATCTCCTAAAATCTGACCATATCTCCAGACAAAGATTCTTCGAAAATTTCTTTGTTTCCACCAAGTTGACGAAAGCTCATGACTCATGGCTCTCATGAGCCTCGATCTTCAAATCAGAGACCATTTCAACTAAGACTTCTGGTCAAACTACTTACTGTAATTATATTCCATTCATTTTGAAATAATAGATGCAGCGATTCTATGAAGTAAATTAAATACGACAAAAGCTTGTAAGCCTATTACCTAAATCAATGGGAAAATTTTTTTGTCAATGAGCAGAAACAGAACAGATCAAAATTTCTCTTAATAACCTGATTAAATGGACTACAGTCTGTTTTTTATAAAATGCTTCCAAATAGAAAAGTGACACAAATCAGTGCAGTCGTCAAAGTCGTCTACATAGAGTTCTTATCGTGAAAGTTTTCACTCGAACAATTGTTAAAAATGAGGCCAGTATGCTCACAAATGTCCAGTCTTATACGATGTGTTGTTTATCAGAAAATCGTGAAAATTTGAAATCCTACTTGCTTTCCACTTTCATTATTAGGAAGCGTTTCAAGAAAAACAGACTATAGATTTCGCGAGAAGCACTCAGGTATCGACGCACTTTTGTCCAAATCGACAGTGGATTCTCATGAAGAAACAGCGTTTTACTGCAGTATAAAGTTTTCCACTGAGATAAATTGCATATCAAATTGAACTTGGGTTTTTGTTTATCGCTGCACACCTCATTTTAAATTAAATGGCCTATAGTAAAAAATGTAAGGAGTTAAACCTGACAGCAAAATTGTAAGCTCGTAGTCGGGTAGTTGAACACATTTTGCCCGCTCACTCAAGGGAGTGGGTAACCTAGTGTAAATTATGAAATCACGAGTGTTATAGTGCATTCGAAAGCTCACGCAAACTTGAGAAATGTTACACTGATCATTTTTGCTCACAGGAACTAGTTTAAAAACTGGAATTTGCTAGAGTATCCTAAACAATCGAAAATTTACCTATAAGTGATCTCAGGAACTATCGCAGATATGGACGAGTTTTAAAACGCGTTCGATAAGCTGACTAAAAAGAGCTTCCCACAGGAAGGTAATATGATCTCGCACCGCTTTCAATCAGTTAATCTTTGAACTTCATCAAAGTTCGGAACTATGTATTTTATAATGATGTCAGAGATGAACGCTTCTTCTAATGGACATTGCTGTAGTGCTCACAATTATCTGTCTAATGCACGTCCCGTGTCTCAGCTCTTTAAACTTTTTCCCTTTGCTGAGATCGAATATAGGCGAACTTACCACTATAGACCACATTTATGCAAATTTTAGAGTAAGTAGAGCATGCGGGCAAAAAGTATTAGTGTAACATCATTCGCATGCCAATAGGCTATCGAATCAACTACAACATGTAAATATTTAGAACTTTACGGAATACGAGAGGAGCCACTTTAAAAAATCGTTAACACTTGAAAAATTTGTTACCACTTGAAAAAAGTCGTTACCAACAAACATGATGATATTTTTTCAAGATGCATCGCAAAATTTCAAGATGCCTCGCAAAAATTTCATGATGCATCGCAAAAAAATCAAGATGTAAGAGTTTTTCGATGTTCGACTTTCTTTTCAAGTCCATCGCAATTTTTTAAAGATAATCTTGAAAAAGAATCAAGATGGCTTATCCCATCTTGAAAAAAATCGAGATGAGCGGCGCGTCGAAGGATGAACTTTTCTGAAACTAGCAGGGCCGTGCCAAGGATTTTTGCGGCCCGGTGCGAAGTAGATTTTTGCGGCCCTATTTTTTAAAATTAGTAGGTATATACATCTATACAGTCCTAAACGTCTATGCAGTCATTTTCACGTGAAATAAGTCTTAAATGGGAAATTCTATTGGTGTTGCACATCTCATATTGCAGAAAAAAGTTAAGAAGACTGTGTATGTTGCGAAGAACCAATATGTATGTTATTCAAAAGATCATAACATGAACTTTCATAAGCTGGAGCTCGATTTGATATCGCTTAAGGGGACAAAAGTAACAAGCGTTTGTACATTAGCAAAAAAGTTATGCGTGAAAAACTTTTAAAAATCACAAGTAAGGCAAAATGGAAGGCCGCAAAGATTAGTAAAAAACAGCAGTAATCTACATACAATACAACGTGAAGCTGGCGAGTATGATAACATTATAGGAAACAGTTAAATACGTGCTGAGATACATACAGACAAATGTGTAAAACTATCGATACAGACTTTACACAGTGAAACACAAAGGCGTGCTCCTGCCTTGTCGAGCATACACGTACAGTACAGTATGACACGTATGTAAGCTAGTTCAGCTCAAGTTCTTGCGGCCCCTAGTGAATGATGAAACATCAAATTTTCTGTTACACAGAAGTGCACATTATTATTTTTATTCGTGTTCGCATTGTCTAGCATACATATAGTGTACAATATATGTATACAAAGTACAAACTTAGGTCAGTTAAGTTTTTGCGGCCCCTAATTCTTTGCGGCCCGGTGCGGCTGTACCCTTCGCACCCCCCAAGGCACGGCTCTGGAAACTAGCATAAGCGTTGCGTCGCCTCCTATGTTTTTCGTACAGGAGCAACCCTTCAAAGTGGATTCCTGAGGTGAAGACTTGCTAGCGGAGAGCTCTCCATGACCTAGGGGAAGGTCAATTTCGCATGGGGAATCCGATAGACATATTGATTTTTTGATGAAAATTTTTATTCTTCGAGATTTTTCAGAAAAACCTCAAAAAAATTTTTTTCGCTCAAAATGCAGTAATTTCGGAAAAGAATCCAAATTTTTGTTTATTTGTCGGATTCTTGCCCAGAAAAAGAATGGCATTAGAACAGCCGACAAAATCCAAAATTGTAATTATTTTCCATTATTATTGAATTTTGGGTGAAAAACAAGCATATTTAACGTTTTTCTGAAAAATCACGAAAAGTGAAAATAATAAGGAAAATTGTTATGTTCATCGGATTTCCCCTTGAAAAACAACCCTCCTCTGCTACACCCTGTAAAAACCCAAGGCGCCGCCTGCCAGCAGGCTGTGACCCCAGAAATCCACTTTGAAGGGCTCGCTTATATATAGTGTAATGTACCTGCTGACGCAGTACTGTAAATATATAGCATACTGTATGTGATAGTCATTTATTAAATATTAATTCATTTTCATAATTTATCGTCTCAAGGGTGTCTGGGATTCACACCCAAACATTCCTGTAAAATTATGTGAAGTACTTTATTTTGATCCTTCCACAACCCGGTAGCCGCTATTGACCCAATTAAGGCACCCCAATTAATTTGCACAAATGGCAGCTGGTCACCTAGAACCTACACTAAACTACACATTCCAACGCTACCAAAATTCCTCATAAAAATCGTAAACAACACCTGCACACAGTAAAAAGTAAAAGCCCCGCCAGACAGTAGTCTCAAGTGGGATGGTAGCGATGGTCCCACAAAACATGTGTACACAGAGGAAATAGATACTGAAGCAAGCACAGAAGCACAGAGGTGTGGCTAAGCCCACCGTAGGAAGCAAGCACAGAGAAGACACAAAAAGCATACCATACTAGAAAAGCATTGAAAGGCGTGACCAAATTAGTGAGAATAGTGAAGCAGGAAGCGGCGATTGGCGGAAGAAGATGGACAGAAGCAAGACCTCCAGCAACGCCCAGGGAGTGGCCAAAACGCTGTATTTAAGGAAAAGCAAAGCATGATTTAATTAGTTCTCAGTTTTCACGATTTTTCATGTTATTTGCAAGCGCTGTTTCCTATTTGCAAGCGAGATTTTATTTTCGGAAGCAGTTAAGCTGTGTTATAAATCGCCCGCGTTGTAATTCTTGTCGTCAACAAATCAAGCGATTGTCCAACCTGTCCCGCAATCGTACTATTGAACCATGCCCCGTATTACCCCCTTTCCATTGTATGTCGTTTCAGCCGTCCATTCAGGATAAAGTAAAGTGCTTCTCAAAACTGGTCGTTACATATTTTGGTGACCGTACCATACCATTAACCACTGGAACTCCCTGCCCCAATTAGGTGTATCCTTTATCTGGGCATCCCCAAGCATTAGATAATACAGTAGTAATCATTTCCTACAGTAAGACAAATATTCGTAGAAAGCAAACTGGAAATCCCCTCCAACAAAACATTAAGCGATACATTTTTATGAATACAGCGTGAAGCCAAAATTCAAGCATTTAAGCAGAAATCCCAGTGTAAACCAAGAATGACCCATCAAAGGCAAGATCATTTAGGAGAAATCGTTAGAGAACAGATAAACAATTTATTTTCTGAACATTTTCGTACTCTACACACACAATTGAACCAGAGTACAGTAAACCCCACCCTAATTGAGGATCTAAGAACAGCAAACATTCGTAATAATATGGCAAATAATTTTTATGCAAAACCTACAGTATTCTTGGGCGGCGTGACCCAAAATTTTGGTGAATGGAATAAATGTTTAGAACAATTCATGGCACTCAAAGGCATGAAAGATACAGACCTACAATTAAAGTTGGCCCACTTAGAGATTCATTTAGGAGGAGCCGCGTTAGCACAATTCAAAAGTTTAGCCAATTCTGAAAACCCTCCCAACACACGAGCAGTATAAAATTGCATTGCAAGCCTTTTTCCCAAACAATCGAGATAATGAGCTACATCAACAATTTTTGCGAGAGAGGAAACAAAAACGATCAGAAACAGTAACTGAATTCTTGTTTGATCTAGAACACCTAGCGACCCTCGCCTACCCCAGCTTTAACACAGATGCATGAGAAATGATCATAAAACCCCTTTTTGTAGAAGGCATGCAAAATGAAATCAGGGAAGCAATTAAGTATAGACGATTCACGACATTAAAAGAAATGTCAGACGAAGCAGCTTACATTGAACAGCAAATCCTTAGAAATAAGCTAAAGTCCAACACCCTTACCTCCAAAACCCGAAACCATCTTTTCCCTAACTAAAAATACGGACCAACAGGACCTCTTGCATCAATTGGAAAAACAAGTAAAAGATTTACAGTTGCAGATCAAACAGAAATCCCAACCCCCACAACAGAGTAACTACAACAGTTTCAGTAACAACACTTTCAGCAGGAACAATGCTTACAGGAACAATACTACTCCTAGGCGACCCACATGCTCTCAGTGTGGACAACTCGGACACGTAGCTCGCAATTGTAATTCAGTAGGGACCCAAAAATCATGTGAAATTTGTTTTCCTAATAATCACAGTACGGGTGATTGTAAAAGCCGATGCATTCACTGCTCCCAAACAGGATATAGATCTGATAACTGCCTTTCAAAACCTTACTCTAATTTTCAATGTTTCCTATGCAAGCAGAGAGGTCATACAAGTAGGTACTGTCCAAATCAATGAAGTCGTAATATTCAAAATTGCATTGAGTACGGGCAACCCCAACCCCTAATGGACATTGATGACCCTGCATTCTACTCAACATTACCGGCCATAATTAACGGCCCTCAGACTTTTTTAGGAACTATAATATCGACCACCCATCACTGCAGTCAGGAGGAATATGTCCTAGACTTGAACATTCCTGATTGGTGCGCAATGTCGCCACCCTCCACGCCCAAAGCCAACAAAGTTGTAAAATCCCCACCCACCATCCCCGCGGATTATAAAATTCCACAAAAACCAACGGCCAATTCGCCCACTGCCCCACAGACACCCTCCAAAACCGGCCGCAACCTCCTATCCCTCTTACACAGCCTCACCCCTGACCCCTACAGATTCCGCCCCCACCAAACACTATTGCCGACCCCCATGAGTAAACAAATCCAGCACATTCTAGCAGATAAAATCCAGGAATTCGAGATCCAAAATTTGAAAAACGTTTGGAGTGAATTATGCAGACAGGCACAGCGTCACCTTGATCTAGTATGGCAAATTTTGTGCCTTGATGCAACCCTTGGGGCACATGCATTCTTACAATGGACCGACATAATAGCAGAATTCACAGGAGATGCCCTCACAGTCTGGCCCAGTAAACACGTAAACACATGCAAAGTCTTTTACAACCATAAAATCAACCAAACATGCTACAAACTTTTAACTATTCTGGTAGGAACCAAACTCATGTTTTCAAACCCAGGAGGAAACGATTTGACCCCTTTCTCAGGAACCGTGGACTGCCATCACATGCATGTAGCCCTTTACAAACAGAATAATACATGGGTCAGGGAAACAGGATCCCCACATGTAACTGATCTACCTTTAGAAATCGTCTGGAACCAAAATTTCATCTCTTTCATTTTAACACACCTGCAATTTTTCATGATCAACTCGCAGCCATTTCAACCAACTTACTCTTTTTGAAACAATACATTTACAAAACTCACACATTCGAAAACGTTGTTAAAAAACTCATCAATTACACCGCCCAAATGTCTCTTTATTCTGATACAGTTTACAACATGATCTCAGGCAGTGGCCAAGCAATCAGCAATACCCTCTCTGGCGCCGGCCAAGGCATAGAACATGTAATCACCAGCACTACCCAAAGCCTCACAGACAGATTAAATAATTTACTCAAAGGACCCCTCCAGATCATTATCAATCTAGCCGTTATCACTGTAGTCATTGCAGGCGTCTTTTACTCTTTTCTCATTCTTCGAAAATATTTCCCTTCCCCAAAACATCATGTCACAGAGACCATTCCCCCATCATTCGGCCATGCTCTCTTGGAATTAGCTAATCATCACCGAGCCCAAACGTAGCAGAAATACATCCTTGTCGATATCCATACCCCCAGAACTCCTGCAATCCAACTCATTAATCAAATCGACCAATCTGGATCAAATAAGCCACCCCAGAATGTACCTGAGAAACAGAACCCTCACATTCCGACACACTTAACAGCAAGCTAATTACAAAAGGCATGATTGACACTGGTGCCGTATACTCACTCATTGATTCACGAATCGCTCAAATCTTACAGCTAGACATGAAACCCCGCTAGTCCAAGCCAAAGCAGCAAATAACCTTCCGATTCACTTTGTAGGAACCACTTTTGTTACAGTAACAGCCCAAACTATCCAGGAACCAATAATGGTCCATGTCCAAAAAGACTGCACAGCAGACGTCCTTCTAGGCAAAAACTTTCTCAGTCGATTTTCAGAATACACTATCAACAATCGGAAGTCCAAGGTCAAATTTGGCAATGTCATACTACCTTGTGATGGCCTGGAATATAGTCCCCTTTCCACCCCTGGTGGAACCTACTTAGACGAGAAACTAGAATTACCACCCCGTACAGTCACCGAATTTACTGTCCCCCTGCCCAAATCGTACTTACAAGTTAAACAGCTTGAATTTACTCCAAAACCCAAACAGAATGCCAAAGTTCATTTCACAGCTTGTGTTTCTGAAAATCAAAACAGTCGCATATGCATATTGGTCTTAAACACTTAAGGCACAGTCCAAACTCTTTATCCTGGAACATGCATTGGTACAGTCTCATGTTACATCCCAAAACAAGATGCCCCCGCTAAACTAACCCCCTCGATGCAAAACCAGCCAAACCATTTTGATACATTCACATGGTTAAAAGAAAACGTTAACTTAACCTCCAGTGACCTCAAAGAAACAGAAAAAACCCAACTCCTACATGCCCTATCAAAGTATCCTACGTTATGTGCTAAATCCAAAATGGACATAGGCAGAACCACCCTTGTTTCACATACAATTGACACCAATGGCTCCCAACCCATACGTAGACACCTTTTTTGGACTTCCCCAAAAGAAAAGCAAATCATACAAGCAGAAGTTGAGCAACTCGCAGCAGCAGGTGTTATCAGCCAGAGCAACTCTCCATGGTGTACCAATACAGTTTTAGTCCCCAAAAAAGATGGAGGCCATCGTTTCTGCATTGACTTTAGAGGCCTCAATAAAGTAACAAAAAAAGATACCTACCCCTTGCCCCGCATAGACGAAATTCTAGACACCCTGCGGGGAATGAAATATTTTACGTCTCTTGACCAATCGAATGCCTACTACTCCATTCCAATTGCAGAAGCAGACAGAGAAAAAACTGCCTTTAATTGCTCAGCCGGGCAATACCAGTTTAACTACCTCCCTTTTGGTCTCACCAATGCCCCAGCAACATTCCAAAGGTAAATGAATGTTATCCTTTCGGGATTGCAATGGAACACCTGCCTTGTCCATCTCGACAATGTTTTAGTCTTTGCAGACTCCCATGCCCAAATGCTAGAACGTTTAGACAATATTCTCACTTGTTTCTCTAAAGCAGGCCTCAAACTCTACATACAAAAATGCAAATTTTGCCAGCCCCAAGTCCAATACTTACGTCACGTCATTTCTCAGCAAGGCATTTCACCAGACCCCAATATGGTATAGTCCATTTATGACATCCCCACCCCCAAAAGCTCCAAAGAAGTCAAATCATTCCTTGGCCTACCCTCTTATCATCTCAAACTGCTCTTAAATTTCTAGCCCCCTCACAGCGTTACTCAAAAAGAATTCAGAATTTTCATGGGGGCCTGAACAGCAAAACACCTTCACTAAACTCAAAGAGTTGCTCATTCATGCTTCAATACTGCAGCATCCCGATTTCACCAAACTGTTCATTTTGCAAACTGACGCCTCCAAACTTGGAGTTGGCACCATTCTCAGCCAATTAGACAGTAAAGGTCAGGATCGCCCCATCGCTTTTGGGAGCCGCACATTGAAACCCGCAGAACGCAACTACCCAATAACTGAGTTGAAAACCCTTGCAGTAGTTGAGTTTATCAAGTGTTTCCGCCCCTATCTCTTCCAGCAACATGTTATTGTCCACACTGACCATACTGCAGTTCAGGCAGTCTTACAGAAAGAAAACCCATCCCCTCCTATTGCCCTTTGGGGATTAGCCCTCTCCCGTATTCAGCTAGACATTCGACCTAAGAAAGGCGTTGCTAACTGCAACACAGATGCTATTTCTGGTTTCCCCTCAGAGACAGCGAAGCAATCCTTTGATATTGAGCAACTCGAAACCCGTCCTGAGATATCAACCATCAATTCTGTTCTTGAAGCCGAAGCAACTGAACAAGAAGAGCAACAGAAAAATTTTGCTGAACTTCAACGCACTGATTCAACTGTCAAAAATATTTTAGCAAAAATCGCCAAAAAACACCCCCTTACTATGATCAAATTCGCAGTACATCAAAATATCCTCTTTTGTATATAGTCAACAAACAGGCAAAACTATACATCCCCAAATCCCAAATACAGGATCTCATCACCTCCCATCATGACAGCAAGTTTACAGGTCATTTTGCATTCCCGAAAACCCTACACTTGCTCCGGCAAAAATATTTTTGGCCCCAAATGAGCTGTGATATCAAATGTTATTGCAAAACCTGCCATCCATGCCAGACACAGAAAGCCCTCCAGCACAAAATACATGCGGATCTTGTCCCAATTCAGCTGACAGCCCAGTTTGATAGAGTCCGTGTTGATTCATGGGACCGTTACCCCTCACTAAAGATGGCAACCGATTCATTGTCATCTTCATTGATTATTTCACCAAGTATGTGGAGGCATTTCCAACCCCTGATATCACTGCACCCACTATCGCCAAATTATTCGTCACTAAAATTGTTTGCTGTCATGGCTCCCCAAAAATCATCCATTGTGATCATGGCTCCGATTTTGTATCTGATCTCTTTTCAGGAATCACTAGTTTATGCAATACTTAAAAAATTCATACCACTCCATACCATCCCATTGATAATGGGGAAGTTGAGCATTGTAACCAGACTGTAGCCACCCGTATGTGCATGTACATCAATTCAAATCACACTGATTGGGATACTTATCTACCCTATGCCATTTTTTCGATTAACATTCATACGAATGATTGCACTTTGTATCCCCCGTTTGAATTGCTCCACGGTAGACAGGCTAATCTTCCATCCGACACAGCCTTAAATTTTTTCCCCACATCCTACATGGTTGATTTAGACAATTATGCCCTTCGTGTAAAATCTCACTTTACGGAAGCACTCTCAACCATGCAGAAAAATTTGCAAAAAGCCCAAGATCACTATACCCTTCAGTATAACAAGCATGCTCAGAACATCTATTACAAGGCAGGTGATCTTATTCTCTACAAAAATCATTCATGTAAACAAGGGCTGACTCCCAAATTCCTCCCTCGCCAAAATGGGCCCTATACAGTTACAAATTTCATGTAACCCAATGTTACACTCAAACACCCCCACAAGAATATCACATTTACGGTACATGTAAACGAGACAACCCCTTTCTACCCTCGAGAAGTAACTGTCGCAACCACCCCCAACCCTCCTCACCCTCGGAACCCTTGAACAAGGACGTTCAACTCCGGAAGGAGGGAAATGTAACGTACCTGCTAACGCAGTACTGTAAATATATAGCATACTGTATGTGATAGTCATTTATTAAATATTATTTCATTTTCATAATTTATCGTCTCAAGGGTGTCTGGGATTCACACCCAAACATTCCTGTAAAATTATGTGAAGTACTTTATTTTGATCCTTCCACACCCCGGTAGCCCCTATTGACCCAATTAAGGCGCCCCAATTAATTTGCACAAACGGCAGCTGGTCACCTAGAACGTACACTAAACTACACATTCCATCGCTACCGAAATTCCTCGTAAAAATCGTAAACAACACCTGCACACAGTAAAAAGTAAAAGCCCCGCCAGACAGTAGTCTCAAGTGGGACGGTAGCGATGGTCCCACAAAACATGTGTACACAGAGGAAATAGATACTGAAGCATGCACAGAAGCACAGAGGTGTGGCTAAGCCCACCATAGGAAGCAAGCACAGAGAAGACACGAAAAGCATACCATACTAGAAAAGCATTGAAAGGCGTGACCAAATTAGCGAGAATAGTGAAGCAGGAAGCGGCGATTGGCAGAAGAAGATGGACAGAAGCAAGACCTCCCGCAATGCCCAGGGAGTGGCCAAAACGCTGTATTTAAGGAAAAGCAAAGCATATTGATTTAATTAGTTCTCGGTTTTCACGATTTTTCGTGTTATTTGCAAGGGCCATTTTCTATTTGCAAGCGAGATTTTATTTTCGGAAGCAGTTAAGTGGTGTTATAAATCGCCTGCGTTGTAATTCTTGTCGTTGACGAATCAAGTGATCGTCGAAATCAAGCGACCACAATCATACTATTGAATCGTGCCCCGTATTATCCCCGTCCCATTGTACGTCGTTTCGGTCGTCCATTCAGGATAAAGTAAAGTGCTTCTCAAAACTGGTCGTTACAATATGAACACAGGAGGCGGAGCAAAGCCTTTGATTGGCTTCTTTCAGAAATTTGTATCCTTTGATATGCCGCCCATCTTGATTTTTTTCAAAATGGGATCTTAATTTTTTTAAGATTATCTTGAAAAAAATGCGATGCGCTGGGAAAGAAAGTCGAAAATCAAAAAACTCGTACATCTTGATTATTTGCGAATCATCTTAAAATTTTTGCCGTGCATCATTAAATTTTTGTGATAATCGAAGATAACAAATTTTTAGTGTGGTAACACATTTTTTTAAAGTGGTAACAAATTTTTTCAAGCGGTAACGATTTTTCTCAAGTTGCCCTTATCATATTCCGTATGAGGACCCTCCCCAGTCACTACATATTTTTGCTAAAGTTTTCTCAATGTAGCGAATTTGAGAATTTATTTTTAAAAAATTACTTTGATAAATAGGTACCGAGACATCAGAGCGCGGGACAATAGAGCGCAAGACATTAGAGCGCAGGGACATTAGAGCGCAGGATAATAGAGCGCAGAGACATTAGAGCGCAGGACAATAGAGCGCAGGACAATAGAGCGCAGGAAGATTAGAGCGCAGGGACATTAGAGAGCAGGACAATAGAGCGCAGAACACTAGAGCGCGCAGGACATTAGAGCGCAGGACAATAGAGCACTGAAACACTAGATCAGAGTAAAATAAAAAAATAAAAAAGCACTGAAACACTAGATCAGAGTAAAATAAAAAAAAAATTTCTTGTGTTTTTTCTCTTCTATTTTTTTATGTCCCATTGTTCGTTCACTGTCTCGTTACTTACATTTTTTTATTCAGTCGCTCATATGGGATTTACCTCTAATTCATGTTGGAAAACACTGTGTGAGTAGATGAACAGCGTGTTCAAGTTGTTAGTAAAAAATGGGGCATGCAAATCTTTCATAGAAAAGTTGAGAAAAACAGAAAATCACAAATATTTGACCTTTGAACCTGTGAATCAAATTGTTTCAATTTGTTATTTTCGAATTCATCTTGAATTTCTAACTCGCCTTCAGAATGACACACGCAGTTTCTTGTCAGCTTTTGAAGTAAAGTTGCTTGCTTAAATATTTTTCATGTTCAAAAACAATTCAAAATTCGCGTTCATTGCTGATCATGGAACGTTGGCCCGAAAAAAATCAGTTTTTCTAAATGCACTCCAATGTCCTTGCGATCTTATGACCCTGCGCTCTAAAGTCCCTGCGATCTATTGCCCTGCGTTCTATTGTCCCTGCGCTCTATTGTCCTGCGCTCTAATATCCCTGCGCTCTAATGTCTTGCGCTCTATTGTCCACGCTCTAACGTCCCTGCACTCTAATGTCCGCGCTCTAATGTCCGCGCTCTATTGTCCAGCGCTCTAATGTCCGGTCACGTGATAAGTGCTACCTTAATAATAAGAGAACAGAGTTTTGAATCAGACAACTTCAAATAAGAATAAGCTACAAATAGATTGAGCAGCAAAATTTAAGGTTATTTCCATTTCAGCCCAAGAAAGCGTATATAAGCGAAGTATGAAATCGACCCTGTTTGTATCATTTCCCTTAATCTTTTTAATTGAATTCTGAATCAACCTCGACATCATGGATAAGTGTGGTACAACCGGTAGAGAAAAAATGCAAATGGAAAACGTGCGAAAAGGGATTAAAATCTGTCAGTGAAGGTAGCCCGGCTTTCAGTTGGTAGTTAGATCTAGGGACAGTTTTGGCTCAATTAAGGAGTAACGTTCATTAATTACGCGTCGAGTTGGACCGATTTGGGCGGACTGTGATGGATTAGCCTGTTGAACAAGTTTTTGATCGTTTCGATTTACCAGCAACGGGTTATCATAACATCATTTCACTATAAAAAAGCGTAGTCGAACTGAAGACAAAAAAATTTATCAACTGCCCCAATAATCGCAAAATCATAATTGGCTGTTGAATGCTGCTAAACACAGCTTTTTTCAAAAATATACATAGAACATACGGATCGCTATTGTTTTTCATATGCTCTTCTCATTACATGCTCTATCGAACAAATACCATGTGTTTTTATAAAAGACTGCATCTTTCCTGATTATGTAAATCTAGAGTTTGTTTTTTTATAAAATGCGTATAAATTGAAAAAAGACAAAAATAAACTGTGTCATCAAAATCACATCACAAAGCTTTTACAGTAAAATTTTTAATTCAAAAATTATTAAAGGTTGATTGAATATGCTCACAAATTTTCAGTCTCATGTGACGAAAGGTTTAGCAGAAAATTGTAAAAATTTAAAATAGTACTTGCTTTCCACTTTTATAATTCAGAAGCATTTCAAGAAAAAGAGACTATGTGAGCTCTAATTGCCAAGACACACCCCCCTACCTCGTTCAGATGCTTGGAAGAAAAGTTGAGCAGTTATTTTCGTGATAATGAATAGTCCTGCTCTTTCAGTAATATTAATTGTCAATTATTGAGTGCATACGTGGGTACATCCTGACAGTAGGAAATTTGATCGTTGCCTCATCCATGGATTTACATATTAGCATATGGAGAAAAGGTCAACTGTACAAACAAGAAAGCCTCAAACGGCTAAATCATGAACGATGGGTATGTGACCCTCGCTAGATAATAATATGTTCAAAAGCAAGAACGACATTTTCCCCTAAAGAAAGTTGTTAACGGAATATGAGAAGAGGCAAAAAAGCGCAATAACCTTCCATATACTAACTTGGAAATTTTATGCTATGAGGCTTCGTATTGGTGCCGGGACGTTGCTAAATGGCTCATAAATCAAAACCGAATAATGAGCTCAAGTGGAAGGGGATACAGAGGAGACAGGGCATCACCTATTGTGCTCGTTACGTTGCTTGTTGATACCGGGAGACGCTAGAGTGAAATGTGTGTGGATAAATATATGTTCGCGATTTTTCAGAGAAGATTGATATGAGCAAAAGCTGTTATACATCATTCAAGTGATTTAATGAAGATAAAGTATCAAAGAAAAGCAAATTGTTTGTTTTTTCCCAAATATTGTCAAAAACGGTTTCGTTTCTTCAATACAAAGAGCATTGAGGACGGGTTATGTGAGATATAGAAAAAGGAAGATCTGCTATTCTCCATTCATTTTGAAATGATCGATGCAGCGAAGTCGCAGCCAAATTTCTATTAGAATTTATGGAAGGCTCGTTGACTCTGTTCAATGATACAGACTCCTTAATGGTCACTCTACTCAACCATTTCAAAATTATCGAAATTGATTTCCTGATCTCGAGTAAGACTGCGTTTACGGAAACACCGACCGCTGCATCGATTATTTCAAAATATATATAGTGTCAAGGTATAGTGTCAAGGAGAGCAAGAGGAAAGAGCAACACTGAGTCGATTTACTTTGAAATGACAGACGAAAAAATAGATTGAATTAATCGAGACATTTTGAGCACTTGGCCAGGTCATTGAAGGGAATAATCAGTTGGCATGTTTGCCGTTAAGCTTACTATAGTTTATTTTTCCAAATAAGCCTCTGGAAGAAAAAAGATGTTCACGCAAATAATAAATAACCTGCGTACACTGCCGCCTTTTATATCAGATTGACTGTAGCAGTCAGGACTACAACTTCAAAGGGGAAGTTTCTACTTGCGATAAATGGCCATCATGCCATCATGTGCCCAAGAATTTTTTTGCATTTATTTCATTCCGAGGCCCATTTTTTGCATTCCGAAATGAATCGAGTATAGCTTTTTTCACTTTCATGGAATCGCTGGATCGATCATTTCAAAATGGATGGACTATACTCTATTCATTTTGAAATTATCGATGCAGCGAGGTCGCAGTCAAACTCTTAATTTAAAATTATGGAAGGCCCGTTGACACTATTCAAAAAACGTTTCCTACATGTTACAGACTCTTTGATGATCATTCTTTTCAATCACTGCATGATAATTGAACTTGATTTCCTGATTTATAGTAAAGTTGCATTTGCCGAAACTCGACAGCTGCATCGATGGTAAAGTGAATAGAGTATAGTGTTATACGTGTATGACTTGCAGCGGCAATAGAAAAAGTCCACCAACCCCCTTCCCTTTCTGACCACAGTAAATCTTGGCTGTCGTACATGTATGTGTGTTCATTGCTCATTTCATCCAAAACCCCACTTGGGCTGCAGCAGTACTGTTAAGCCACTGCTATACTTTGCCGATCGGCGTCAGCCGGCGCGAGTCGGCGTCGATTGCAACATTTTTGCTGCTACTTCAGCTGGCGCTGTCCAGCAAGTGGGAGGTTGTAATTAAACTTTCTTTTCTCTAATTATTCCATTTTTGTGATTTTTATTTTTATTAACATTATTATTATATCGATTTGTGTTCTAAATGTTTTGATTCAAAAATTGATAATTTTTTGGACTTTTTTTGAAAACATCCAAAAAACGAAAAAATATAAGGTTTTTGATGTAAAAGTTAGTATTTTCAGTCAAAATCGCAACTGATTATAGTCAAAATCAGTCTAACAATCAATAGTTTTTTGCACCCTATGTTATAACGTTAGTGTCGGCTCGTTCCGGTTCAGAAAATTGCGATTGAGTTGAAATTGGATAACTGGCGCTGGCCGGCGTGACCAAGACGAAGTATAGCAGCTCGGTTCGGAGCTGCTATACTATAGTTTGTTTTTCTTGAAATGCTTCTACATAATGAAAGTGGAAAGCAAGTAGTATTTCAGATTATCCCGATTTTCTGATAAACAATATACAATATAGGATTGGAAATTTGTCGGCATACTGATATCACCGTTAACAATTTTCAAGTGAAACATTTTACGGTAGGAGCTCTCTGCAAACGATCTTGACGATAGTACTGATTTGTGTCACTTTTCGATTTGGAAGCATTTTATAAAAAACAGACTATACATTCACAGCCGACCGGCGCCTTTATTGATAAATACTATTGTGAATGTGGTCAAAATCGCATGTTCTACAAATCGCATAGTCTGCATTATAAAAGGCTTGCAAATCAGAAAATTACAATAAGAAGACGGACATTAATAATACAAGTTTTTCAATTTAGAATTTTTTGTTTAAAAGTTTTGTAGGATTATAGCCTGTTTTTCTCTAAATGCCTGCAAATAACGAATCTGGAAAGCAAGTACTAGCAAGTTCATGTAGAAGATTTTGGGTTCACCACATATATGTGTCATTTTGCGCTTTAGGAAACATTTTATGAAAAATAGACTATAGTTGAACGTGCTCTGCAGCTACATAGAAAACGTGGTTTAGCAAAGAATAGCAACACGTTAAATAGTATTTGCTTTCCGGTTTCATGATTTAGAATCATTGCATAGAAAATTAGAGTAAGGAACTTCCAAGCTGGCACGAACGGTGCATTTTTTGTCGAAACAGAGATTCCAGGTATATGACAACGAAATCTTCACGAAGCCTATCTTGTTAAACATAAAAAAAATTTTCCGGTGAAGTTTTTTGGCATTAAAAATGCCAAAACATCTCATACCGTCATGTAAGCACAAAGAGCCGAAATTTCTAATGACGGCACATATCACTTAGAAATGAATCGTCCATTTTGGGTAATCCTGCTTTTTGCTCATTTAGCTGAAAAAATGGAGTGAAAACCGCTTCGTCATTTTATAGAACTTTTCAGGGCTTGAAAAGAATCATTAGTTCTTACACATCCGACCACTAAGAAGTGGCAATGATTCCAATTCTAAATTCTTTTTGAAATCCCGAAATTGTCAAGCCCATTTTGTAGAGATTTGGCTCTCCATATTTATTTACGAGAACCAATCAATGAAGGCTGTCATAAGCATGTAAAAAAATATACCAACTTTCTTGGTTGCAAATGTTTTAGTCTAACTTAGGTATAGCTTGAGATAGGGAAAATCGTCTATCCTTACAAAAATGAATAGAATGTGTGAAAAAAGGTGATTTCAGGAAGCCACCAGGATTAAATTACCGTACTCTTGTAAAATAGTACATTTGCTTTATTGCCCGACAAGTTCACTGAAACCAAAATCACTCACAAAGGTTAGTAACTAAAATAAATAGTGCTCCCGAATGTTTTGTCATCATACACAGGATGTCAAGGAACATCGTGTAAAGGGTCATTTGTGGTCACTATTTATGGTTAGTATGCATGGGCGCAAAATGCAGTACCATTAATCATATCTCGGTGAGTTAAGCTGCAACCTTAACGGATATATCATACCATATATAGTTACGCTACAGTCTAAGCTGCAGCATGGCAGGAGCTTACGTCTCTCTGATGAAATCGAGCCCAGTGCCGTAATTTCCGTATTTTTGAATCAGTCTCGGTCAATTTTTCCCGAGCATTGATCTTAACGATGTGAAATTAATTTATTTTTACGTCAATTCGATGCTTTTTCAACCTGGACCGTTAGAACTCAATTTTTATTTTTATTTTGCAGTTACGTCACTACAAAATCAAATGCCACGGTTGAAAATTGGTTCTATTCGAATTTTTATCAGCAATGGGTTTGCATTTGGCTTCCATATTCATTTCTAATAACTGTTGTCACAAGTTATTGAAGTTGATTTTATTCAAAATTGAAAGCTCTCTCAATTGCAGACCCTTACACGCTTGACATCTTGTAGTGTACCTTATTTACATGAAATTTGGGTCAAGTTGCTGATATCCGCTCAAAGCATACATGAAATTGGGGGGAGTGCTACAGGAATCCCCCCTCAAAAATTTTCGGCCATATGGCTTGCCATTGTGCGAACCCTCCAGGATTTTCCAATCTTATGGCTAGCCATATCTTAGTCATAGAGACCCCCCATGCTGTTGAGCATAAAAGTACTGCAAAATTAAAATTTTTGATGAAAAATGCAAAAGTTGAGCAAAAAAATGGCCAAAAATGTCAATTTTCTCGGTCTTTCACGTTATGAATACATTTCTTACGGGTTTTTTTAGACAAAAATTACTACTTTTTGTACCCTTTTATGGACTTTTCTGGTGGAAAAATCGATTTTTTTTCTTTCAGACACCTTCCTAAAATTTTGGGGAATCAGGGAACCCCTGGCCTCAAAAAACTCGCTCAAACCCCCCCCCCCAGACCTCGGGCCCCCGTTACATGTATGGCTCAAAGTTGCTATGGATGTCGTCAGAATATTTCAAAACTGAACGGTTGTGTGCTATTTGTTATTGAAAACACCAATCCATGTAAGTGTGTGACCATGAAGAAATGGCAAAAATCTTACCACACTAATTAGATCATTCATTCAGCTGGGAGAGAATAGGAATTCGAATTATTACGTTCGATGCTAAAATAGAAATCTTTGATGATCTTCCATGACGGGAACACAAGAGACCCAATGACTAAATATCAGGTTGCTAGAGGAAAGGACATTCCCTTAACTACAGTTGATAAGATTGTAAAAACGATAACTGCAGTTTTCTAAGACTTTTGCTTGATGGACTCCAAAACATTTTATATCATGAAAAATGAGAGTTACTTTCAATAATCTGCGAATGATACACAAATTTGCGCAGAAATCTAATCAAATATGTAATGCTTACTGTAGCATTCATTAAATTTATCACCAGAGGATCATAAGAAGTAGGAACATGCTTATAACTTTCATGAATTGGTTTCGGAGAAATTTCATGAAATTAATATTTATAATAGCACTATATTCACAAGAATCGCTGAACAAAATTTCATGCATGCTGAAATGGTTTTCGTCATAAAGAATTCACTGAAGATCTTGATATGCAGCGATAGTCACAAAGTGTAAGTAAATCGCGAGACGTATATAGAACATTAATGATGTGAAAACAGCAATGACGATAGATTATGATCTCAAAGTAAAATAACATAAACAGTTCAGTTGATATGCGTCATCTTGTTGATAAGAATAAAATTGCACTCCAAGGGCTTCTTGTGCAGAATGGGTGGTGGTGCGATGATTATCACAGTATCACAGTAGATAAAAAATATCCGAATCTTATTTATAAAGTCATTGGAGTTTCAAGTACTTTCGTCGAGACATACAGAAATCTATAGTCTGTTTATAAAATGTTAATCAAGCAAGCTCAAAAATTTATAGTCTTGCATGACATAATGGGGAGAAAATCATAACAATGTGACATGTAATTGCTTTCTACTTTTATTATTTGGGAGAATTTCAAGAAAGGCAAATTATAGTTCAGATTTTATGATTAAAAAATTGCTGTTTTTGTTTCTAAACTACAGAAGTATATCGAAGCACTGTAAATCTTCACTGGTAGAAGCTTCAACAAGTAGGCACGTTCTCAACCTTTTCATATAAAATTTCTCGCAAAACACATCATGCAAGTTGAAATATTCCAAGCTCTGTATTCCTGTGATCCTCGGTTTTTCTAGCAGACCGTTTCTGACAGATTTTTAGAAAAAATTTCAATGGATCCAGTTTATCCTTGTTCTGTTGAAAGATTAATTTATTTAATGATTCATTTTGAGGAAGATCTGACATCAGAACATTGAAACTTGGATGAAAGAAATGTGAAGCTGAAACCGTGAGAAACGTTCATAAAACAGGATCAACAACAATAGAAAAATTTCACTGTCTGGCTTGGTTAACGGACTGGTTGTGGTATGTCTACAGCAACATACGGATTAAATTCTGGAAACCGACGTTTCGGCGCCGCTATTTCGGCGCCAATCTGTCTATCTTTTGTTTACTCTTTCTACCGTTTTTTCTTCTTTCTTTTTCAGTTTCACTATTTCTTTATCTTGTATATTTCTTTGTATTTCCGTTTTCTGTCGTTTTCTTGTCTTACGTTTTCATTTATATTTCCATTTTCCTTATTACCTTCTTTTTTGCTGATTGAACCAGACATAATCAGCATTAGTTCCTTAATTACTTTCACAGGTTGTAATAGTTGTGTAAAAGAGTGTTGAAGATTGTTTTGTTTGGAATGCATGTTTTATTCTACATAGGTAGGATTGGCAGGATAAATAGAATTGACTTGCTTCGATTCTTATAAAATGTTTTAAGAAAAGTGTATAGAGCAAGTACCAACTCATATTTCTAAAATTTTCTGCTTATATTATGACGCATAGGACTAATACTTCGTAAGTCAATTCAACTAACCATGGCCAACCATGGTTAGCCATGGTTAGTTGAATTGGCCAACAGCGCAAAAGTCCTGCAGTAAAAGCTGCCGGCAAACAACTGTGGGAACAATGCTTGTCTATGTTTGATTGCGCATCGGTATACCGAATAAATCGGTATCCCGAATGTATCGGTATCCCGTATGTATCGGTATCCCGTATGTATCGGTACCCCGTATGTATCAGTATCCCGAATCTTTCAGTATACCGAACAGTGTTATACAATAAAAAAAAACTTCTCCGTATACCGAATGTATCAGTATCCCGAATGTATCGGTATTTCGTACGTATTGGTATTCAGTGTTCACAATTAAAAATTTCTCTGTAGACCAAACGTATCTGTCCCTGAATAAAGTCAGGGCTTAAACCTAAGCCTAAGCCTAAGCTTAAGCCTAAGCCTAAGCCTAAGCCTAAGCCTAAGCCTAAGCCTAAGCCTAAGCCTAAGCCTAAGCCTAAGCCTAAGCCTAAGCCTAAGCCTAAGCCTAATCCTAAGCCTAAGCCTAAGCCTAAGCCTAAGCCTAAGCCTAAGCCTAAGCCTAAGCCTAAGCCTAAACCTAAGCCTAAGCCTAAGCTCTAAGCTTAAGCCCTAAGCTTAAGCCTAAGCCTACACAACTACCTCAGAAAGTGACGAAGGAAATAATGCTGATTCTCCATTACTTTGTTTTTGCATATAAAATTTTATGCCAGGCGCCAGGTAGACTGGTGCCGAAAAAGTCCAGTGCCCAACTGACTGGCGCCGAACTGTCGTAGATCAATTAAATTTATTAAGTCATACTGATACTAAACTTGCATAAGTTCATGGTATAAATACCTGGCTTCGAAATGCCACAGCATTACGGTCGAATAGGATTCAAACCGGTGCCAGCTAATTCGGCGCCTGACATTATAAAATATGTAAGAAAATGATTGTGGGTCGATTCTCCGACTATTTCGATTCTCCAACTGTTCCGATTCTTCGACTGTTTCGATTGTTCGACATAACGGGAAATGCTAAAAATAAAATTGTCGTTTTGTGGCTTTTCTCCGACTGTTTCGTTTCTTCGACTGTTGCCGATTGTCCGACTTCTTCGATTGTATGACTACACTAATGTCGCGTTCCTTCGACCGTCTCGATTCCTCGACTATCTCGATTCTCCGACTATATTGTATACTGCATATTTTCTTATATTTGATTCTTTTTGTTTGTTTATTTAAATTTTTTTCCAATCACAAAGTAGCATATTCAAAAGCCACTGTCTCGCTACAGCCAACAGAATAAAAATACGTGCCCCACTAAAGCCACCAATTATTCAGCGACTGTCCCACTACAGCTACCACCAAAAATTTATGTTCCATTGATAGCTTAGCAGTAATATTCGTGTTTTTTCTCCTCATTGACATGAAGGAAAAAGATTTGTAAACAAAATAAAGAAAAACAAAAAACAAATAGACAAATGAAACAAATACAACTCGAGAGAAACAGAAAAAAATAAAACCACAAAAAGTAATTAAACGAAAGGGCAAAACAATTCAGTAAATAAACCAACAAAGAAAAACAGAACAAAATCAAATCGGGGGAAAAAATGAAGAAAAGATATGAAGAAAACAGAAAAAAAGATAATGAAAGAAAAAACTAATAAAAAAGAAGTAACAAAAGCAACAAACTTAGGGAAGAAGAGGAAGCTAGCCAGAAAAACAGTGGAAAAACAGATGAATGGGAAGGACAAAAAGATAAATAAAGAAAGAAGGCAGGACACATTTTCTAAATCTTATTTCGTATATTCTTCACTTGCCTTTCTTATCTTGCTTTTTCTTTCTTCCTTTTTTATTGTTACTTTTTCTTTCGTTTTCGCTTTTTCTTTTCATCTTTCATTTCCGCTTTATCTTTTCATCTTTCTTTTTGCTTATTTGTCTAAAAATCTTTCTCCTCGCTTACTGGTTTGTTTACTAGTTCGTTTTCTTTTCTTGATTACTCTATTATTGTTTTCTTTTGTCTTTCTCTACTTCTTGGTTTTTCGATGTCTTTGTTTATTTGCTCATTGGTTGTCTTTCGCTTTATACATGTTTGTTTTTCTTGCGTGTTAATAATAAAATATAAAAGCTAAAGCTTTCAACTAAAACAAATAAATATTGGTGGCTAAAACGAGGCAGTGGCTATAGCGAGACATCTTTTGAATAATTAGTGGCTGTAATGGGACAATAATTTTCGTTGGTGGCTGTAGCGAGACAGTGGCTGCAGTAGCGCAGTACATATCATCAGCTCCATTCATATGTTAATTAAGTTGCGTTTTAATATATTGTGAGACAGCCTAAAAATATATTATACCATAGTCAGACAATGGGAACAGTCGAAAAATCGCAACATGAAAAGAAATATCACAGTCGAAGAAAGGAAACAGTCGGACAATCGCAACAGTCGAAGAATCGGAATTGTTGGAGAATCGAGATGGTTGGAGAATCGGAATGGAACGAAAAAAATCAGGTTACTTTCAGGGGCTGTAATAGTTGTGTAAAAGAGTATATAACGAAAGAATAAATGATTAACAAGAGAAAAAAATAGACACAGAAAAGAGTTGAAAAAACTAATAAATTACAGAAAAGGAAAAATGCGTTTTGCAATGAGACAACGTTACAATGCCTGGTTCCATTAGCGAAAAAGAGGTAATAAGGAAAAACATAGAAACATAAACAAAAATATAAGCAAGACACAGAAAACGACAGAAAAATAAATACAAGGAATAATATAAAATTAAGAGGGAATAAGATGAAAAATGAAAGAAGGTAAAGAAAACGGAAGAAAATATTAACCAAAACAAAAAAGACATTCGCGCTGAACACCATCTTGACTTATGTTACACGGATCATTTTTGCCAACAAGCTTTCTTTACACTAATTTTCACAAATGTGCTAAACAACCAAAGTCTACATATACTTGACCTCAGGAACTGTAGATAATGGGAAATCACGTTCGATAAAGCTTGTTGACTAAGAAAAGTTTCTGAAAGGAAGGCAATTTGACATCATACCATTTTTGATTTGTGAGCTCTTGTACTTCATAAGTTCAGAACTGTGTATTTCACAGGCTATTAAAGATAAACGCTTATTCTAAATGGAGATTATTGTGGTGGCCAAAATTCTGTCGAACGCATATTTAAGCAAAATTCTGTCGAATGCATATTTAAGCAAAATTATGTCGAATGCATATTTAAGACACGATTTCTGAGAGATTCTGCCTTTTGTTCAATTGACCTATGATAAGTTGAAAGTTAATAATATATGAAAAAGGAACATTTTAAGTAGTTTTACATGCTGAGTGTCGTGACAGCATTCATTCTGCATAAAAATCAAAATTCGCATAGCTACAGTATTCCAAAGCTTGGAATTTTGAGTTTTTTGACATTTTTCGATCCGTACACGTGTATCGAAATATAACAGCTCATAAAAGACGTGACTCTGAGGCCGAATGTTCATTGCATGCAGAAGATCATCCTCTATATGCAAGTGTGGAAAACATTTTCTAATCCCTTATTTTACACTTTTTATTCCATTTTAAAGTATAAATACGGAAGTCAAAATAAAGCGAAAAAGTCCTTGGGGGCCTTTTTTGGGCACCTTCGCATAGGATGCCGCAGAATTTTTTATTGATTTCTGTAGCCACTAATGCCCAAAATATTGTGTTAGAATTTCAATCAAATTTATGTACCGTTTTGGGAGCTGTGGGTGTCTGCTCATTCTGAAATTGGATACAAAAATGATGTTCAATGCCACTGAATATCCCATTAACGGGATGCAGGAAACATTGAAAACGTTCAGATTAGACGAATAAAGCGGAAAGATGTGAGTCGAATCATTGATAAAATTTCATCGATCAATTTACAATTGTTGCCCAACAGGATGCCTCAGAAAAGATGCTACAAAAATATCTCTCAATAATTTGACTGGAAAAAATTGCAGCTGCAAGTTTAGTGATACAAAATAAATGCCGGTTGTCTGACTCCGGCCTATGTTATAAGCTGTGCGGAAGTTCTCTACAGTTGAAGGCACCCTGTTTCACACCTCGTGGTGTTAGCCGAAAGAAAATAGAGCAAATAGAGAAAATGATAGTAGATTGAAATGCCTTTTCAATAAAGCAAAGAGTATCTGAATACCTCTTGCCGTTTTTCTGTAAATGGATTTCAAACAATCACTCAATTTTCGGAATTTAATAGAAGTTTTCGACTTTTCATTTGGAGCACTTCGTTTAGAAATCATCAAACCTAGATCAATGAAAATTTATCAGGACTTCGAGTCACATGTTTTCTTATAATGTGTTGGGTAAAGACGCATCCTGTGTTCACTGAACTTTATTGATTGGAGATTTATCCAGATTCAAAAACACGTTTGAATGACAGTGCAGTGTATGAAAATCTCTTCAGTTGCCAAAACGGTGGTGATGAGATCTTACTTTCGCTGCTGCTGTAGGAATTTCTGAACTAAAGAATAAAGAAACAAAGTTCGGTAGCGTTGTAGGTGAAGATGCTCGGGAGTGCCTCTAAACATTTTTCTTTATTTTTGCTTCTCATTTTCGACTGTTTAAACTTTCTTGCAGTGTGTAAAATGTTCGTTCGTGGAACAAATAGTACATCAAACTATTATCTGTTAGTTATTTGATCATTATATAGTATGGATGATAAGTGCATCACAAGGGGATAAAAAGGGTCAGCTAGAAGAATGATTTCTGAGCAATTTCCATTAGTAAGTCTTCTTCAGAGCTGTGTAGCTCTCAAAACGGTACAAAAATTTTGATGAAAATTAAGCCAATACAGTAAAAATGTATAAGCTATAAAATAAGAAAATACAATTCTGCGGCATCCGATGGGAACGTGCTCGAGAGTGCACATAAACAAAACTTTTTCGATTTTGAAGTTTTTTGACAATTTAAAATGTCTGACAAAGTGTAGTGTGCAATTATGTATTGTAAATATTACATCCAAAAATAGCTTATTCTCTCCTGTGTAAAATAAATATTCATTTATCGAATGAGATCAATCCGATCCTGAAATATCGCTTGGCTTGTAAGACCACTGAAAAATGCCAAAAATACATCAATTTTCAAACTTTGGCATACTATAGCGATGTGAATTTTCGCTTTTATGCAAAAACAATGATACCACGAAACTCAGCTCACAAAACTATTAAAAAAATCTCATTTTGAGATATGATTAATTTTCAGCTTATCATAGGGAAGGTGGAACTTCTCAGAAATCGTGTCTTAAATCTTTTTCAGCTACTGAAATCGGCTGCAGGCAAGCTTACCACTGTAGATCACATTTATGAAATTTTTAGAGTAAATATCACCTGCCGCATACCTGCATGCTATCAAATGTGCTATAAAATGCAAATATTTGGATTTTACAACTGAAGATCTTCCCTAGTTAGAAAATTTTGATTTTTTGACCAGTGGTTTTCCGGATTACCACATGTGCATTAAGTAAATGATTCAAGTCCTTTCCTCCTGACGGGATTTGACTTTGATGAGGAAAATTCCAAGAGTAATTCCAAAGTAGACTTCGGAATCTGTTGTCGGTCAACTGATTCCAGCATGAAACATTTCTCTGCTCATTCGATGATGACGTCATCGAATATGTTCTTGTTTTGGACCTGGCAAAATAAATTTTGCTGTTCACAAATACTATGATCTGATGAGACGATAACCTTAAACGTCACTTCTACTTATTATAGAACCAGAAGATGAAATAAATTTAACGACTCTAAACTGACCCGTTTTCATCGACATCGGAAAATATACTAAACTACTAATGTAGAATAAGCACTCGCATCGGAAGAAATTTGCATATTTTTTATGCGCGCCGTTCTCTATCTGGTAGTCGTGGAGAGAGTCTAAACTTTCGGTGAGTTATAATAATGAGTGCTAAATCTCCTGTTAATGTTCAAAAGGCGCCATTTCGATTTTCCTCCTCGATTCAGTAGGGCATGGTCACTGGCTGAGTACTTCGCTTCTATCTATTCGATAAATATTAATCGCTTCCTCGCAAGAAAGGAATAGCTGATAAGGTTTCTACTTTATTTTTTATTGCACAATTCCTTACTGTAGCATTTGAACATGAATAAGCTTTCCCAGACGGATTCTCTGGAACCATATCTATTCACAGCAGACTTCTATTGTAGAATCATTAATTAAAAGATTAGAAGCTATTCAAAGAAATGAAACGCAAAAAATTTGGTTGTTCATTTTTTCAATTAAAAATATACGAATAGAATCAATTATTGTGCCTAGGATGTCGAACTTCGCCGAAAGGAAAAGAAACCCTGATTCAAGTTTTCGTATTCCACGCCAGAAATACTGCAGTTTTAGATTTCCGAACAGTTTTCCGGCGCCTATGCTCACAGGATATGGTGCTCATTTTCCACCGTTGTGTCGAATTCTGAAAAAATGGTAATAGAATTGAAAATTGGAAAATATTCTAAGAAATATAATTGTTTAGTCGATGGATTGTCGATTTTTTGTCGATTCAACGATTTTTTGTCGATTCAACAACAAATGCTAAGAAAAAGATGCCAATTTCCACTCCAAGTCACAAAACTGAATGAAGAATCATAATTTCTCAATTGGCAATTAAGTTGCATTAAGAAAGTTCATACATCATTTCAAGAGAGAACCGTAGCATCTGGTTAAGAACTAGACTAAAACTGATGAGATGTGTTATTTGTCTAGTTATGAGTACCATTGCCTAAATCATTTATTCTTATTTTTTCATTGTTCCCATCCGAAAGATATGACTATATTCCGAACAAGTCATTACTGCGGATTGAGGTTGAATTAATTACATAGTACGGAATACGAGAATAACGGTGAAAACAAGTATTTTCGATGTTTTCCCGAGAAATCTCGAACAATGAAATTGTAATGAAAAACCAATATGTCCATCGGATTCCCCGCGCAAAACAACCTCCTCCCTGGGTTACATCCCCTAAAAACCAAGGACGCCCTTATCTAGCAAGCCTTGACCTCAAAAATCTACTCTGAAAAATCCGGTATATACAGAATGAGCCAAAAAAAGCGACCGATACTCACTTTCATAGCTTTCAAATGGGTGGAGCTTTTTTAATGCGGTTTCCTGCCGTTGATGGATAAAACATCTGGCATAAAAACTGCAGAGTTTCAGCCAGATTGCTCGAATATTGACTGACTAGAATCAAAAATATTAAACATCGATTTTTTTGCAAATAAATATTTAATTGCCAAAATTGACAAAATCATCATGTTTTACGGCAGAAAAGTACAAAAGATCTAATCATAAGAACCATATAAGATCTAGAAATTACAAGAGATCCGTTTCAGTGTGTCCTACTTTCTGTTTCATTAATAATTTTAATCGTTTTCCGATCTGGTGAATGACAGAATTGATTTTGCTTTAATTTTGCTTTTTTTCCAATTTCAAGACAAAAGCTCTTGATTCTCGCGAAATTTTGCCCATGTTGAAACAAGAGGTTGCGGACTTTAAATAACGTGTAAATTACAAATCTGGGTGATTTTTAAAATATTATCGTGTGTAAACAGCTTTACAAAACTTTTTTTCACAATAGGAAAACTTTTACTTTGATTTCACAACTTTTACTTTTTGAAAAATGACCACTGTTACTTACAGTAACCATAAATGCTAGGAGCATAAAATTTGGCCCTTGTAACAAAGACAAACAGGGCATTTTAATATAGCAATACACATTATAAAAGCTTCATCCGTTCGAAAGCATCTTGAAAAATATTGTGCATAATTTTCGATGGTAACGAATTCTTTCAAGTTGTGACGATGTTTTTTGCAAGTGGTCCTTATCGTATTCCGTAGAATAGACTTTCTTGAAGTTCATCCGATTGATTTTCAGAATCTATATTTGATAATGTCCATAAATCTCAACACTCATTCATACATGAAAAACGAAGAAAAAATTAATATGAAAACCCTACGCTGCGAATGACAACTATCCGAAAGTTTCGAGGAAAGTAACAATCCGAAGAGTATAATATAATGATCAATTACTATAGGAAATGTTGTACACATATGGAAAAAACTCAGTTTTCAAATTTTTTCCCACTAGTGATAAAAAAATTTACATTTTTATTTTTTGGCAGTTCAGAAAAATAATCATATCAAATCATATTGCAAGAATTTAGACAAAATATTCTATTAGTATGGTCAGAATCATGGTAAATACGGTTCTTACTCGGGCCAATGACTTGATATAGGCGTAGGCAGAGCGAAAAAATAAACAAGGTGCTTATTTTTGGGCACCTGATCATATTGGAACTATTTGACGTAGATATTTTTTGACTGATCAGAAACGTCTGGAAAGTATTACTTCTAATCATGTCCTCATTTTTTGACCTCTTTACTTTCAATCCAAAAAATCTATGCCCTTCCGAACTGAATTTCTGGCTCTGCCGTTGTGACGGGGAGCTGCGTGTGAAAAATGGGATGGTCGGGTTAAGAATGCTTGGAGTAGGAGAAAAATCATTTCTTCTATGACTGGAAGATTGTGCCCCAACATTTCCACCATCCCAACATTGCCACTGTCCCAACACTGCCACCGTCTCAACATTGCCACCAAAAAATCCCAACATTGCTGCCATTTCAACATTGACACCATCCCAACATTGCCACCGTACCAACATTGCCACCATTTCGTATGAGGGCATAACATGCTGACATGATTTTGTGAAGCAAACTGGGTGTCTCCATTTTCTAACTCATTTCCTCATTTTACTGAATCAATCAAAAACTTCAACCAAGCAGGTACAATAAGTGTTCCAAATATCGGCGAACTCTAGCACGAAAATCATCATCTTGTAAACCCACAAAAGCGTTTTTTGCACGCATAAGATTACTTGTACATAGCGGGAGGCTAATATCAGGAAAGATGTTACCGCCTATCTGAAGAAATTGCATGCAGAACGCCTTGGTTGTGCAAACGTGCACCGAAAAGAGCAACCCCAAACTTCCATCACAAGTCAATCATTTCCAAAAAATAATGAAAATTAAAGACATCATGATTAATTAACATGTTTCATGAATTTATAGGCACCGTGTTTGCTTCACAAGGTTATCGCATTATGTTACACCAAATTTTCATCCATGATGCCACTTTTAAAAAATGGTGGCAATGTTGGGACAGTGGTAATATTGGGATGGTGGCAGTGTTGAGACGGTGGCAATGTTGGGACGGTGGCAATGTTGGGAATTTTCGGTGGTAATGTTGGGACGGTGGCATTGTTGGGACTACACCGGCTGGAACGTGTGTGCAACCGTCGAACACTTCCCGTACATGTACTGAGACGTAAACATTTATAATCTACTTTTCTTGAAACGCCCCTAAATAATAAAACTGAAAAGTAGTATAATATATTTTTACGATTTCCTTCTATATTATATATCGAGTGAGAATGCGAACATTGAGCGAACTCAACGATGTTTGGAATGACAATTTCCATAATCAAAGCTTTGTATATGCTCTTTCGATGACAGTAACGACAGTAGTGATTTTTGTCATTCTTCAATCACAAAGCATTCAAAAAACGGGCTATAGATATGGTCTATTTTTCTTGAAATGCTTTATAAAAGTGGAAAGCATATTTTTGCGATTTTCTGTTAAACCATGTATTAAATTGGGCTGAAAATTTGTATAAGTCTTTTAAATGTAGCCTTCAAATTTTTTTCGAGTGACAATCATTTTTATTAAAATTCATCCACCCGTTCCGTGACAAAATGGGACGTTTTGGCGCCACCATTTCGGCGCCCAACGTTTCAGCAACGGCCATTTTGGTGTCGGCCGTTCGTGCGCCAGCTGTTTCGGCCCCAGCCGTTCCGGCACTAGCCGTTTCGGTGCCAGTTAAATTGTTTCTTTCGAAGGAAGTAAGTGATATGCTGGCACAGATTACAGATTTTGAAGGATTAGTTATAATTTTATTTTCAGAGGACTTGTGAAAAATCAAGTTCTGGATAAATCATACAGCTACGATCAAAGCAGCTTACTCTGTAGGCATATTCTGTATGTTTCTCTTGGTCTCGTTGATTTCCCTAGTTTTGATTTTTTTGTCGTTTGCTTGTATTTTTCAAAATTTCAGCCGTATTTGTGTCAGTTTTTGACAAGCAGAAAACGCGATTGCCTATGTTTTCATACATATACGGTGCAAAAATTTCATCGTGAGCCGATTGACAGACCGGAAATAAAAGCAAGGAATGCAAAATGAATTATTTATGATCACAGATCAAAAATAGCTGAGCATCATTTCTCACCATGTTCAACACATTCTAAGCTGGTTTCTCGAAGTTCATATTTTCGTTTCATTACCCTGTTGAATACATTGCCTATTCAGAAAGATCCCTAAGTAGGATCATGCCGCCCTAATTGGTCGGTACAGTCATCAATATGTAGATTGTAGCACAAATATTTGTCAATGTGTTATCTAGTATCGCCTAACTTTTTTGTCATCCTTCGAATCAAATATTTTCATGGTTATGTTTAAATTACAATATTTCAGCATAATAATGATTACATATCAATATATTGCTCAATCGCTTATTGGTTGTCAGTCCCATGTTGCATTTATTGCCTGAAACTTTGATAAAAAGTGAAATTTTGCGATTTTCTCTGGCAGAAATTTGAACCTGCATACTGTATTTCAGTATGGTTTTATGACATTGGTGTATCATGTTCAATTGCCGGGTTGGTGAAGCCTGGAATCAGATTTCATGACGATATCAAACCGGTTTACTAGTGAATAATTAGCTTCTATGGAAGAGATTGTCGCTGATCTGCATGTTTTGCTGGATGACTACATTAAAATCATAATTTGAAATCAAACCGTTCTAATATATTTGATTTTCCCCTTGTCCTTCCTTTTATTCATTTCGTTTTTGCATCTTCGTCCAGCGATTTTGGTGGCAGATTAGAAGAAGAAGTTATAATTAAATCAATCGGTAATTAACTAATTTGTAATAGAATTAGAGTGGATAATCAGTAGTTGCACTTTCACATGTAATGAGGGGAAGTGTGATAAGAACACCCTAAGAAATTGTCGACACCCAAACTTTGCCAATTATATGGCTGATTTGCGGCCAGCGATTAGAAACCCCTTTCATTTGCCGAAAAAAGCTGAAAATGTTAATTTTTTGATAAAAAAATTATCACTTTTGAACAAAAATAACCGAAAATGCCAATTTTTTTCGGTGCATCACGCCATGGTTGCAAAAACGTACCTATTGCTTTTTATACAATAATCACTAATTTTTGAACCATTTCTAGGCGAAAAATTCAAAACTAGCATAGATGAGCTCAGAACGAAGAGTTCCCTCACATCTTGGGTTGTATTAACTTTTTAAAAAACTTGTCATGTTGGTTTACTTTTGTTAGAATTCGGGATTCGTTGTGTATATTCGTGCTTTCTGAACTCTAAGTTTGGTCAGCCACACTTACTGTAGGGCTTTGTGAGCTGTTTTTCTGCCTCTGTTAAAAATAAAGTCACGGTGTAGCAGAGAAAGCGTGTCTGAATGTGTATCATATGACGCTTTCGTCTTTGACAGCGATTTACCAGAAAAACCATTTCTCTGTTTTGAGCTGATTCTGTTTCAAAGAGAATGAAATATACCAAAATATAGGATTCACAAAGCACATTAGGATCAAAGTATCAGTACAATTTTCTACATTAATTGTCGATTGGGCAGTATAGTTAGGACTAACCTAAAAATTTGACCGTTAGGGTCAAAACTTGAAATCAGATTTTTGCCCATACTGTAATGTCTTATCAGCCATACTCGATGATGAAAAAATATAAGATCATCTACCTCAAATCCTATATTCAGTGCATGCGTCATGATTTACCTGCTTCTTTTCATTGTCACTTTGCATTGCCATTTCTTCAAGGAAAGAAAGTTTCTGACGCTCGGATACCTGTTACTGATCCGAAGAGATTTCGATTCTGACGTAAGGACTACTACCACAAACGGGCGGCGTAAGATGGCGTGGTTTATATCTTGTGGACTGTAGGATTTTACAGACATTCTGATGTATCTGATCACTGGATTTTTATAATATAATGTCATTTCAGATTCTAGCTGTTCTTAGTGAACTTCAAAATCAGTTGGTTTTATCAAGAAGAAAATCATTACATTTTTTATTCACATGCTTATTTATATTTTTCGTATATCTTTTGCACGTTTGCACGCTTACACACCTATCTGCATGAAGCATGGCTCGGAAAAATTTGAAACAAATTCCGTTCCTACAATTTTAATTATTGACAATTCGTTATAAGAACTAAGCTTAGTAAAGTTTTGGGTACAGTACACCTAATTTTTTGATCAACAGAAAAGTAGATGGAAAACAAATAAATAATACGGATATCAGGGAACAAATATTTCGATACAAAAATATACCCATCATGAAACTAATAAATACTTGACCAGAGTGATAAGAAAACCTTGAATTCCCATAAACTGAACGAAGCAAGAGAAAATATTATTATCGACATTGTAGCAGGAAAATTTGGTCATATTTTTATGAAAATTAGTAGAGGTAAGCCAACAGCCTTTTTCCCGAACTCGACAGTTTAGACCAAAAATCTTCATTTTTGTTGCATGAAAGTCGATCATGAGACCACATAAACGAGTACATCAACCTCGTTCTTCTTTTCCTTTATTATCAAATTTTTCGTGAATTTGTAACATTCCTTAAAATTATTTGGAATCGGACGGATTCATCGATCGTGATGAAGTGACAAAAGTGGAAAAAGGTGATGCACTGTAGTATGATGAATCCACCGGTTGGGAGTCAAAAGCGCAGCCGGTTTAAAAAAATAGCAAGTGTTTCAAAAGCGCAGCAAAAAGTTTCAAAGCGTATCAAAAAGTTTCAAAAGCGCAACAAGTGTATATTCAGCCTATTTTGTCTTCTGCTCGTTTCGAACTTATTAGTTCATGAAACAGTCCCTCTTGAACACTTATTGACGTCACTAAGCATGTACAAGCTTTTGAAATTCTGATTTTTGTACATGTCTATACTGAACTGAAAGGGATGTCCGCGACCGCTTTTTTGAATAATATGTTTTCATTACTTCTTTACAGGCTTTAAAAACATCGTTTTTTGCATAGAATGTCATAAAATTTTAACCAAATCAGTGTCCGTATTTGCTCAGAAAAACATGGAGAACAATGAGACGAAAAAGAAAGGGCACAGAGACGGTGATATGAAGGAATGGATCTGCAGAAGAACTCAGACGCGCTTTTAGAAGATGATTTAAAGCATAATGCGCTTATGCTTTAAATCATCCTCTAAATTTTAAGGTGTTCACGCTTCTACAGCATTTTTCGCATGTTATCATTTATCTGTTTTTGGAATTGTGATGGACGTCGAAAAATTTTCTTATGTTGATGAGATTGCGTTCATTTCTGTTTGATATTTAAAAACTGTATAGATATTATGCATGTACGAATATCATTGACCGGGTTAATTCGTCAAGTCAATGAAAATTCAATAACATCACATAGCAAATGAAAATTTATAACTGGCTGCACTTTTGAAATTTGAAACACTTTTGCACCATTGCTGCGCTATTGAACTTTTTGCGTGTGCTGCGCTTCTGAACCCTATCCCCCCGATCCACCTCTATAAAAACATGTCTTCAACGCTACACGCTGTAAAATTTCGAAGATGAACATTTTCAGTCAAAAAAGCACCAAATATTGATCGATAAGATTTACATAAAATTAATAGTAGTGCATTCTTTCGAGAAAAACAATACATGTTAATTTTCGAAACAAGCCGCAGCCGTGCATCTGCTTAAAAAATCTTTATTAAAATATTATGCCATTTAATCATTGCCAATCTTTATCGTTTTCTGAAAATCTTGGATGATTTATATTTGGCGAGAAAAATACATTTCATGAGCTCTGTTCATTACACGATAAAAAGCTCCATTTTTCACAATCGTTTCATAAAAGCAAATACTGCACAAATATGTATATCAGACTGAACGGTGGGAAAACGGTGATCCTCAGCAAACTGATCGAGTTCGATCGTCAATCGAATGCCTGATTTTCATAGCCGCCGTTCACATGCGATGCTCGAACGTTTGGCATAAAATTATAAGCACAGGCTTTCCGATATGACGATTCGTTCTCGAAAAGCTGCTATTCGCAGCCGAAAAAATAATTTCCTAAAAGGTAAGCGTGTCTCGTATAGGCTTATAAAATATTAATGGGAACAATAATCTTTCGAAGGTCTGATGCGGTCAACGTGCGTAACACGAAGGTCTGATGCGGTCAACGTGCGTGAAAAAATAATTAGCAGAGGACTATAATCTTGTAAAGCAGTAGAACGATCACATGATTCAGAACTTCAGTTAAACTGGTTCTTGAAAAACAGAAAAGCAGTACAGCAGAGAAGTAACTGTAGGGTAAGGCCGATTTCAAATGACTGATACTTCAAGAACCTTCAAGCTAAATCTTCATTCAGAACATATATGAGTCGCAAAACTCCATCACGAACATAAAAATCGGGAATTTTTCAGATGCTTGAGATGCTCAAAAAAGGTACATTTCTCTAGCGTTTCACAGGGTGGGTAGCTTCAAACTTCACATTCCAAAAGCATAATGCCAACAGCCGAAAGGTTGGTGTGATACCGATAAGAAAAGACTGTTTGTTTCCGAAGCAACCAAAATTGCTGTAAGCTTGCATCAGGTATCTTGATCTTTTAGCTGCAACTACAAGATTCTTTACTTTATATGATTGTGGAGAATCAGAACTAATTTTCTATCATTTTTCAAATTTTTATTTATTTTTTCGAGAAGAGAAATGAAAATTCAATTTTTTTATTTGATCTTTATTTGTACTGCATTTCCCTAGAAATAGATCTACTTTTCAAAAGCTGAACATTGTACTGGTCTTATGATTTATTGTAATCAATTAAATTTGAATTTTCTCACCGACAAGCGATGGAGATTGTCTCTTACAACCAGGATACTTAGAGTGTACAAGAATAACATGAAATGTAATTTTAAAGTTCTTATTCAAGCCGAATTTTCTTTACCACCGTTTCAAAAAACAGATTTCTGACACTTTTAACCTGTTGGTTTCGATATTGCATCAGTGATTTTTGATCAATACACTCAGTGAGTCCAAAGTTCAGAAGGAATGACGAGATAATACATCTCCCAATTTTTCTATCTTATCTCAGCTTATACAAAAACGAAAATATGTTTTTGTTTACTACGGCAAGCACATTTTACTTATACGGGTGGAGTTATCAACATTATTAGGTAAACAAATATTTAAAATTAAAAATTTGAGTAGTTTCCTACAAATGTTTTCTTAGATTTTTCGATCTACAGTCAACTTTCTAATGGTTGGTTTCACGATATATGCAATAATTTCAATCTGCTCAGGATAACCAAAGAATCGGCTGCCTGAAAACTACAAGTTATTCGTTCTTTTTGAAATTTATGTCATGGCATCGCCAGCATGAAAATGTGGGGGCGGGAGTGTGAAGCAGATTCTAACAAAACTTTGGTTTTGCGTAAAGTGTTGCAAAATTCTCATTTATATTGTCGATCGATTTATGCGCATTTTTCCTTTTTGGGCATTCTCGATGCCTAAAAAATATGTTTTTGGGTGATGTTTTGATCCGGAGTTTCATGTTGATTTATGATTTGAATTTGAGTTTCTAACCAACAGATTGGTTCATAATTACATGCTGGAAGTGATGCATATTTCAAGCGTGGGTAGAATCACGTTTATAGATGCAGGTTAAAGAGTTACTGAAATCCGAAATTCAGTACAGATATACCACGCATGCATCCTGTTGATTTTTTTGAAAACTTTCTAAAATGAAATTTTAAGTTCTGTTCAGTGGAAACTATCCAATTAAGTAGAATTTACCGTGCGCGGAAGAAAGCGTAATGTTAACATTCCTCTAGACCTTTCTATATGACATATATATTATTGTCATCGAAATCAGTAATAACACGTTAACAGTAATTTAATTAGCGCTATAATTGCACGTACATAAATAAGTTAGTACACCAACTAGCATTTTCCATACAAATGTCCCAGATTGGTCAAGGTATAATATACTTTTGAAACCGTTTTTTGCAGTCATTAGGCGTATAAATAACAAAAAAAACGGTACATTAAACAGTGACGATGCGTCACACGTAATAACAACTTAATGATGACTATCGTCCTCCATTGTAGAAACTAACCACTAAACTGTACCACCACCAACCAACCAGTCACACTTCATTCTAATATCACTTGTCGGGAAAAATATCTTTTTCTTCACTATTTTTATGCGTGTTAGTTTTCATTGAATTTTTCCTTTATCACGTGATAAGAGCTCGCCCGTTTCCACGTTTGTTTCAAGAGGCATTTTTACTTTGTGCCTCGCGTAACGGTGGTTATTTTGCGGCGATCATGCTTTTTCCATCTCGGTCCTCCACTCTTTTAGACAGGTTTTTGGTTGGTGGTTTCTTTATCATCATTTTTTTTGTTGGGGACACAAAAGATACCCAAAACAACAACCGGTCTGTTGGTATATGGAAAAAGAGTTTTTTTACGAACCGTAACGCCCGAACAAACACCCGAAGGAATAACAGAAGCACAAACAGAAAAATTTGAAGCAGAAAAAACGCGGGACCGAATAATCCGCGGAGTAAGATACACTGTAGAAGTATTGAGGAACCACAAAAAGTGTTTTTGTAATAAAATAGTTTCGCCGAGAGATGATGCGGAAAAATAAGAGAAACTGAAAAAATATGGAAATAAGTTATACAACAAATATTGATCACTGCAGTATGAAATGAAGCAAAGAATTCGGGGAGAAGATGAAGAACGATAAAAACTTGAATGAACAATGAGAGGGAAAAAATTGGATTAAACCTGCGATATTAAACGAGTAAAAAAAGCAACAAGTGACATGCCAGGGCCCGATCCGTTTGTACTTAGAATTCCACAAGTCGTCGATGACCATTTTCCAGATTTCACTCGCATAAGGTCAGCGATCTTGCAAAATCCTCGTTTTTCCAAGTTTCAGCTATGCTCAAACTTTTTCCAAGTTCCTAGACTTAAAACATAGTATTTTTAATTCAAAATGATAAACGCAGCGAAAACAAAAAAAAGTTTAATTTGATGCGGAATTTGAATTTTGTGATGGGAAAGGAATTGAAAAATTAGTATGCTTATCCACAGTCGATTTGGACAGAACTGCGTCGATACCTGAGTGCTACTCAAGAAATTTTGATCAAAATTTAGAAATTTTTGTCACGCTCACTGGCGAAAAAAATTTTCATCGACTACAGTACCCTTTTCCGTATTGAAGTTACCATGACCGGACATTAGAGCGCGGGACAATAGAGCGCGGACATTAGAGCGCAGAGACATTAGAACGCAAGACAATAGAGCGCAGGACAATAGAGCGCAGGGACATTAGAGCGCAGGACAATAGAGCGCAGGGAATTAGAACGCAGGACAATAGGGGGCAGACAATAGAGCGCGGGGACCTTAGAGCGCATCTGTTGGTTCGAAAAAATTAACCATCATTCCGTGGTCTGAATGAACGCGAATTTTAAAATTGTTTTTGAACATGAGGAAAGAGAAGCAGCTTTATTTCAGAAGTTGACAAAGTTTTCAAAAGCTGACAAAAAACTGCGTATGATTATGAATGCAAGTTAGAAATTCAAGATGAATTCGAAAATAACAAAATGACACAATTTTATTCAAAGGTTCAAAGGTTCAAAGGTTGACAAGCAATAAATCAATAAAAATATGTGTGCGATTACGGATTAGAGGTAAAGTCCATGTGAGCGACTGAATAAAAAAATGCAAAAAAGTATGAGTAATGAGAAAGTAGACGAACTATGAGATATAAAAAAGGAAAGAGAAAAACACGAGAAAATGAATACAAAGAGAAAAAAGATAAACAAAAAAATAAATAGGAAATAGGGGACAGGAAAAATTAAGAAAAGTGAAAGAAGAAAAAGAACAAAAAATGGGAGAAAATACTGCATGGTAGAAAAATACTTTGACCTGAACTTCTTTAGAGACACGAAAAAATTTGAAGAAAGCATTTCTGAGCTGAAATGTAGTTATTTTTCAAAATATTTCATTTTCAGATTTTTTTTTGCTCTGATCTGATTTTTCTGTGCTCTATCGTCCTGCGCTCTAATGTCCTTGTGCTTAATTTCGCCTATGCGTTATTGTCCTGCGCTCTATTGTCCCAGTGGCCGACGCAAAAATTTGTTTGGTGGGAGACCTGGAAATTTTTTTTACAATTTTCATATTTTTGTTAAATTAATTGCATTGATATATTTTTTCTTTTTTTCTTATTTTTTCTTTAAATCTTTTAAAAAAAACGAAACAAAAAAGGAAACAATGGAGCAACTGGCAAGAAAATAGATGATAGATTAAAGAAGAAAAAAGGAAAAATTGGAAAAAAGTAAATTTTGGCTGCAATATTTGATTAACTTTTGCAGATTTCTAATAATTTGTGTTTAAAAACTATTTTGACAGGTTTTATTTTTGGAACATGAGTATACCAGGCGCAGTCGCCCCTACTCCCTGCATCCGCCACTGCATTGTCCTAGGCTCTAATGTCTGCGCTCTATTGTCCTGCACTCTAATGTCTGCACACTAATGTCCGCACTCTATTGTCCCGCGCTCTAATGTCTCGGTGTAACGCCCGATTTCTACCATACTTTCACTTGTTTCAGTTTACTCGATTCACGAGACCCTCGAGGCAACAACACGATAATAATGATACGAAAATATGATACGATAATAAATGACAACTGAATAAAGACATCACACCCCGGACGGCTTATACTTTGTCCCCATTTAAATGAATATTAGAACCAAGCTTTCACACGCAGATTTTAAAAGAACACCAAAAACTAAACTATTTCACTCTTCTTCCGTCTTTTATACTGCTTCCTGTTGACCACACACTTGATTCGTGGAGGGTCCACTTTCTGATTTCTTCTTCCAACCAATCATCTCTCCCTGCTTTATGCGTTTCCATATACTGTATGATTACCTAGCCACGCCTTTTATGCTTTGTAACTATAGTATGCTTTTACCATGCCTTTTTGTGTTATGCTTAGCTTCTCTGTCTATGTGCTTCGAGCTTATTGTAGGCTTAGCCACGCCTACGTGCTTCCTTCCTATTAATTATGCATGTGTGTGCTCCCGTAATGTAACGCAGCTACTGTTCCACTTGAGACTGGTGTCTGGGTTGGGGTTTCTACATTTTATGACAGGATAGGTGTCTTTACGATTTTGGGGGATCACTGTACCTATGGGAAGGTGTGTTTTCGAGTGGGTTATGAGGGCCAGGTGCCGATGTGCAAATTAATTATGTAACGTCTTTAATTGGGTCAATAATGGTTTCTGGATGCAAGACATTCAAAACAGAATACTTCAAAGGAATTTACAGGAATGTCAATACAGGGAAACTCAGACATCCTTGAGACAATAAATCACGACATAAATTTATATACAGTAATCAGATATGCATATCATACATTGTGAATTTACACTGATGCATTAGCACCTATATTACATTCTCCTCCTTCTGAAGTTGAACGTCCTCATTCAAGGGGTTTCGAGGAAGAGAGGCGATTGGGGTAGTTTTGGTAGGAGTTGCTCGTGAGTAGAAAGTGGTTGTCTTGTTTACATGAATGGTAAAGGTAGCATTTTTGAGGCGATGTTGCAGTGTGACATTAGGGTACAGGAATTTTGTGACTGTATAATGACCATTGTGACGGGGCAAAAATTTAGGTGTTAACCCTTGTTCGCAAGAGTGATTTTTGTATAAAATGAGATCACCTATTTTGTATTGGATGTCATGTGTGTTCAGGGCCGTGCCAAGGATTTTTGCGGCCCGGTGCGAAGTAGATTTTTGCAGCCCTATTTTTTAAAATTAGTAGGTATATACATCTATACAGTCCTAAACGTCTATGCAGTCATTTTCACGTGAAATAAGTCTTAAATGGGAAATTCTATTGGTGTTGCACATCTCATATTGCAGAAAAAAGTTTTTTTCTTGCATCACGAATCAGGATACATAAAGAATAGCATAGGCGAGGCAACGAAATTTTCTATGTGTATTACGTCCAACTTAATTCACACATTACTGAACGATACTGTGGCTACGTATAGAAGTATACAAAAAAATTTTAAAAACGAACAAATAACATATTCACAACAATATTTTTCGAGCCTTTTGGGCTGAAAATTCAGATATAACTTCTGAAAAGTCAATATTGAAAGACAAATCGTTTTCAATTGAAATAATGGCCAATGAATTTTTTTTGTCTAGCATACATATAGTGTACAATATATGTATACAAAGTACAAACTTAGGTCAGTTAAGTTTTTGCGGCCCCTAATTCTTTGCGGCCCGGTGCGGCTGTACCCTTCGCACCCCCCAAGGCACGGCTCTGTGTGCGTTTTTGTTGTACTGAGTTGTATATTGTTTCTGTGCTTTTTGTAAGTTTTTACGGACTGTGGAGAGGGCTTCTGTGAAATGAGATTTGACTCGGAGCATGTAGTCATCAAGATCGACCATATAGGAGGTGGGGAGGAAATTGAAGGCTGCGTCAGATGGCAAATTGGGTTGTTGGACATGGAGTAATTCAAATGGGGGGTATGAGGTGCTATCATTTTTGTGAATATTGATGGTGAAGATGGTGAATGGTAAATAAGGGTCCCATCAGTATGCTTGGAATTTATGTACATACGTATGCAGGCAGCAAGGGTTTGGTTACAACGTTCCACTTCCCTATTGGCAATGGGGTGGTACGGAGTTGTGTGAACTATTTGGGTATTGCATAATTTGTTTATTTGGGTGAAAAGATCGGAAACAAAATCTGATCCTCGATCACAGTGAATGATTTTTGGGGAGCCATGATGGCAAACAATTTTGTTGATGAATAGCTGGGCAATGGTGTCTGCTGTGATGTGGGGGGTTGGAAAAGCCTGGACATACTTGGTGAAATAGTCGATAAATACAACAATGAAGTGATTCCCATCCACAGTTTAGGGTAATGGGCCCATGTAATCAACACGGACTCTGTCAAATGGGCCAGTGAGTTGAATAGGGACAAGACTAGCATGTACTTTGTGCCGCAGAGCTTATGAGTTTGGCATTTGTGACAAGTTTTGCAGTATTGTTTAACATCAATATTCATGTTTGGCCAAAAATACTTTTGTCTGAGGAGGTGTAATGTTTTATGTGAGGCAAAATGACCTGTAAACTTGCTGTCATGGTGAGATGCAATGACATCATGAATTTGTGATTTGGGAATATATAATTTTGGTTGCTTGTCAATTAGACGAAATAGGATGTTGTGATAGACTGTGAATTTGATCCTGGTTGGTGGGTGTTTTCAGGTAAGTTTGGTGAGTATTGCCTTGACAGTTGGATCATTGTGTTTGAGTTCTGCAAAATTTTTCTGTTCCTCTTCCTGCTCAGATGCTTCAGCTTCAAGGATGGTGTTGATAGCAGATATCTCAGGTCAGGTTTCAAGCTGCTCGATGTCAAAAAAGGGTTGTGCTGGGTCAGATGGGAACAGGGAAATAGTATCAGCATTTTGGTTACCTGCGCCTTTCTTTGGCCAAATGTCGAGTTCAATACTGGAGAGAGCTAACCCCCAACGGGCAATTCGAGGGAAGGGGTTTTCTTTTTGGAGGACCGCTTGAACAGCAGTATGATCTGTGTGGACAATAACATGTTGTTGGAATAGATATGGCCGAAAATGTTTAATGAATTCTACTATGGCAAGGGTTTCTAATTCAGTTATGGGATAGTTGCATTCTGCAGGTTTTAATGCACAACTCCCGAAGGCGATGGGGCAGTCAAGACCTTTGTCATCGAGCTGGCTTAGAATTGCGCCAATTCCAAGCTTTGATGCATCAGTTTGAAGAATGAAGGGTTTGCTAAAATCAGGGTGTTGCAGGACTGGTGCATGGATTAGCAAAGCTTTAAGTTTATCGAAGGCAGTCTGTTGTTTGGGACCCCAAGAAAATTCGGAATTCTTTTTGAGCAATGCGGTAAGTGGAGTGGAGATTCGGGAGCAACTGGGGATGAACCATCGCTAGTAGGAGGGCAAGCCTAGGAATGATTTGACTTCTTTTAAGGTTTTTGGTGTAGGGATGTCAAGAATGGATTGTACTTTGTTTGGGTCTGAAGAAATACCTTGTTGTGAGATAATGTGGCCTAAATATTGAACTTGGGGTTGACAAAATTTGCATTTCTGCATATTAAGTTTCAATCCAGCTTTCACAAAATGGCTGAGGATGATGTCTAAGTGTTCTAGCATTTGAGTATGTGATTCTGCAAAAACTAATACGTCATCAAGGTAGGCGAGACAGGTGTTCCATTGTAATCTGGAAAGGATAACATCTATTAGCTGTTGGAATGTAGCAGGGGCATTTGTGAGGTCAAATGGAAGGAAATTAAATTGGTATTGCCCTGCTGAGCAGTTAAAAGCTGTTTTTTCTCTGTCACTTTCTGCGATGGGGATGGAGTAATATGCATTGGACTGGTCCAGGGATGTGAAGTATTTTATTCTAAGCAGGGTATCTAGGATTTCATCAGTGGGGGGTAATGGATATGTGTCTTTTTTGGTTACTTTATTCAGGCCTCTAAAATCAATGCATAAGCGATGCCCACCATCTTTTTTTGGAACAAGAACTGTATTTGTGCACCAAGGGGAATGGCTCTGGCTAATTACGCCAGCTGTCTCGAGTTGTTCAACTTCTGCTTTAATGATTTGCTTTTCTTTTGGAGATGTCCGGAGAAGGTGTCTGCAGATGGGTTTGCAACCGTTTGTGTCAATGCTATGGGAAACAAGTGTCGTTCGACCCACATCCATTTTGGAGTTGGCATATAGGGTGCGGTATTTGGATAAGAACCATAGTAGTTGATTTTTCTCTGTTTAAGTCAGGTTGCTTGGGGTTAAATTGACATTCTCTTTTAACCATGTGGTTATGCATGTTAGGCATGCAAAGCATTTTCAGTTTGTGTTGGGATTTTTGCTTTGAGGTTTCAGTTTTTGCTTCAGGTTCGATTCGTAGGAATGTGTCACTTAATGTTTCAATAAAGGTACTTTCCAGTTTGATGTTTAGATGTTACTGTTTCCTAAGCTATAGGGGATGATTCTTATGTCTGTGATTACTTCTTAGGATTGCCCAGAAAAGGATGCACCTTATAGGGGCAGGGAGTTCCAGTGGTTATGGTAGGGTATGGTCACCAAAATATGTAATGCCTGATTTCTACTATACTTTTACTTGTTTCAATTTTCTGGATTCACGAGGCCCTCGAGGCAACAACATGATAATAACAATATGAAAATACAATACAATAATAAACGACAACTGAATAAAGACACCATGTCGCTGACAGCTTATACTTTAATGTCAATGGTAACAATGTCCCGATTTTGATGAATATTAGAACCAAGCTTTCACATGGGGATTTTAAAAGAACACCAGAAACTAAACTATTTCACTCTTCTTCCATCTTTTATACTGCTTCCTGTTGACCACACCCTTGATCCGTGGGGGTCCGCTTTCTGAATTCTTCTTCCAACCAATCTTCGCTCCCTGCTTTATGCGCTTCCCTATACTGTACGCTTACCTAACCATCCCTTTCATGCTTCCTAACTATAGTATGCTTTTACCACACCTTTTTGTGTTATGCTCAGCTTCTCTGTCTATGTGCTTCGAGCTTATTGTAGGCTTAGCCACGCCTATGTGCTTCCTTCCTATTAATTACCCGTGTGTGTGCTCCTGTTATGTAATGTGGCTACTGTTCCACTTGAGACCAGTGTCTGGGTTGGGGTTTCTACATTTTATGACAGGACAGGTGTCTTTACGATTTTGGGGATTATTGTACCTATGGGAAGGTATGTTTTCGAGTGGGTTATCAGGGCCAGGTGACGATGTGCAAATTAATTATGTAACTTCTTTAATTGTGTCAATAATGGTTTCTGGGTGTGAGACGTTAAAAACAGAACACTTCAAAGGAGTTTACAGGAATGTCAATACAGGGAAACTCAGACATCCTTGAGACAATAAATCATGAAATAAATTTATATACAGATATCAGATACACATATCGTACATTGTGAATTTACACTGATGCATTAGCACCTATATTACATCAGTACCTGAAGTTACTATCATGGAATCGCTGCATCGATCATTTCAAAATGAATGGAGTATAAGTGATTTCATCCTGCAAAATTCCATTTTTCAGAGTTTGCATGCTCTAAAATTTCTGACTTCGAAGATCTAACTAACTTAGAAAATCTTAATTTTTCACTCAGTGAAAATTTTCCCAATTCCATTATTTAGACGTGAAGCTTCCATCGAATGTTTTTGCTGTAATAATCACAGATCATTAGGATTCTCTATGTTTAGGAGTTGAACTCGATCTTAGGTTTGACTTGAGCAGTGTTCAGGTTTTATAATTTTTTAATGAGACTTGGAATGCAAAAAGATGCTTAGGTTATAAAGAAAAGAAAGTAAATTTGTGAGCACCTTGACCATAGTGGTAGCGGTACAACTAGAGAACAGACGTCGACATGCACTACAGATTTTCCATCTGCAAAATCATTTCTCTACATTCCAAGTCCAACTATCAATTTGATAATAAATTTAAGAGACAATCTTTTTACTCATTTTTCATCTTACTCTTTACTGTCTCTCACGTGATAAGTAGCAATACAATTGAAAAATAAGTAAATCATTAAGGAAACGACAAAATAGAAGGCGATCGGTCAACAGACATTATTGAAAATTTTCCTCTTGTTTTACCGAAATTGGATACGGCCGGAAAGACATTCTGGGAGCTATAGTTGTCCCAACCATTATCGATATTATTTCTGGTATAGCTAGACTTGACAAACGATGGCGGCTGCAATAAGATGACAGTGATCGCTGCCGACATCAATGCTGCGATGACTTGTCGCAAGAATTAAACTACATGTCATATTAAACGGAAAATTTCCACCTACTCGGGACAACTGTGCAAAAAATTTTACAGTAACAGTTTTGTGCAAATTCGCACAAAAATATTAGCTACAGTAATCCAAAACTTGTACAACTGATGAAAACGATATGTATATACTGCAACACGGCGCATACCTATGAATAAAAGAAGAAAACCAGGAAGATGCGCGGGACTTGACAAGTGAAAGAACTCGATCGCTAAATTTGTTAACTTTATAATTTGGGATTTTCAACAACGAATTTTCACACCAACTTTTTTTCATCATTTTACTAGTGTTTTTTCTTTTTTTAAGTTTTGTCTTTATTTTGCTGAAAAACTCAAAATAAAACTGTGCAGTTCTTTCAAGAGCACGTTGTTTATTGTGAGAAGAAATCGCATTTGGAAAAAGTATCAATATTTGAAATTTATTTTTGCGAGCAAGCGATTACTCTTCTTTCATCGCACAGACTTCGGAAAACTATGACGTTCACTAAAATAAAAATTCGAGTGATAAATTTCCACACTAAAATAATATTTTTCGCCTTATTTTTCGGTTATATACAAGAAAACTCCACAAATAGTCACACCTTTTGTAGCAGAAAAGCACTGAAAACAATTATGTTTATGATTGTGTTATCTTATCGTTTGGCAAATAATATCCACACAGGAAAGCTGCGTTCATCACCTCAACATCAAGGCACAAATTTGTGTAAAATCACATGCAAATTAATCAGTTTTGAGCCACTGAGCAGATCATGTATACGTCTTTCTGACACATTTTCTACAGAAATGTTGGTGCACCAAACACAAAACATTTCTTCACCCTTTAATTAAAATAGTTTATTTTATATAGCTTTTGAGAAATGTGTTTTTTAATATTTGAAACTTTTAAAATATTTTGTTAACTAAAATAACTATAGTCCGTCTTCCTCATAATGTTTTTGAATAATAAAAGTTGAATGCACGTTCAATGTCACATTTTTATGATTTGTAGGATTGGAAACTTGTGAACTGACTCAACAAAGCTTCAACAACATTTTTGAGTAAAACTACCGAAAAAAGCTTTGCATAACCGAATTTGACGTCAGTACAATGTTATCTCATTTTTCAACCTACTCGTAAAATAGTTTTATAAAAAATAGACTATAACTGTGCCTAGGAAAGAAAAAACAGTTCATACAAACAATGAACAAACCAGCACACGTGGACGTCTTTTTTCTCATATCAACTGAGCAGTCAGGATACAATTTGAAAAAAGAAAATATTGACAATATGCGTGATTATCAGCTAAACGCAGATTCCTCAGAGTTTCGTTACTTTTCGAGGCTCATTTGAAAATGTATGGGTTATAACACGCACTAGTCAGGTCATACTTAATGAAAAATTGAAACTACTGAAGCTTGACAAATAATAATTTCAATTGCGATCCTGAGAATGAAACTGCAGTAGTGTTGGGCACCCTGTTGATGTCAATTCACATGGGGAAATCGACATGCAAATCAACAAAGATGGACGACCAGCGGCGCAGACATTTGCATAGAAATGGAGCGCCAAAGAAAGACCAAAAAGATATAGTGAAATCATTCATTCACTATTGTCGTTTCTTTTATAATATTTTTCGTATATTACTGCTGGCGTCCATTAAACTATTTCCCAGCATATCGACTTTATTTGCATATTGCGAACTGTGGTGTAGCCACATTCTTTTTAATATTTCGCCGGAATTATTGTTTAATACATTCGTTTTCTATTTAGATCATTCGTATCAGCGAAGGCGGAGGGCCAGAGGCCCAGGCGCCAGCTTACCCCAGGTAAGCTTTGGGAAACCCCTTACGGGTTATACCTGAGTAAGTTTATCCCTGAGGGGATTCCTTGTCTCAGCTAGGAGACTGCGGAGCTCCTTGGTGAGGCCCCGCATTTTAGAGTTAAGTTTATCTTTGTTGTTGTAGGTCGGGGATATTTGGACTGTTGCACTATCACCGAGGCTTAGCCAAGGGATTAGTTCTAACAGGTCAGATCAGACCCGAAGGCACCATCTTTTCTTACGACTCTTAAGGAAAGACCTGCACAACAGTAGGAAAGTATTCGATCAGAAGTCGATAGAAATAAGGTACGCAGCGGCTTCTCAAATTTTTGACGTCGCTCGACGGAGACGATGACGGCAGCAAAATTACGTCGTCTATTCACGTCAGATGATTGTATGTGAAGCATTGGGCGACAAACGTAAATAAAACAAAAATTAAAAAAGTGCCCTCAGTAGTTCATATAGTTGGCAAAATATTTTACAAACTCACCTGCGATGGCCGTCGTTGCCGTCGACGAATGAGATGAGTGTGGAATTTGGGAAAATACAGAATACTAGAAGGTTCCCCTGAAAAAAATCGTTACCATTTGAAAAAATGTATTACCACTAAAAAAATTGTTACTTTCGAACATGATGCACAACATTTTTTAAGATGCATCGCAAAAATTTCATGATGTAAGAGTTCTTCGATGTTTGACTTTTTTTCAAGTGCGTCACAATTTTTTCAAGTGCAGCGCTTTTTTTCAAGATGACATCTTGATTTTTTCAGGATTATTTTGAAACAAACACGCATCTTGAAATTTTTGAGACGCATCGTGGAAAATGTTGTTCCGCATCACGTGCGAAGTTAACGATTTTTTCAAATGGTTACAAATTTTTTCAAGTGGTGACCATTTTTTTTAGGTGGACTTCTTCGTATTCCATGCCAAGATGTATTTTTTGTTAACGCGGCAAAATTGATATTTGTCAGGATATCATCGAAAACACCGTCGCAAAGGCATTCTTGTTTATTTTTGATTGATTTATTAAAATTGAACGGAACCGACTTTTCTTTGCTGCCATTCAATCATACAGGAGTGGTCTCTCTGGAATTAAAAATACAGAATTCATACGATCAAAAAACTTTTTCAGCATCAAAGCTTCAAATTATGAGCATTTTCACGTTTTTTCGAGAAAAACAGCCACCTAATTAGAATTTTTGGCCTAACCGCAAACGAGGTTTTATAGTCTGTTTTTCCAGAAAAATGCCTCTAAAGCCCAATTCAGAAGTGCAGTCGCCAACTGTCGTCGAATTCAGAAGTGAATCCTAGGAATCGGTGACAGTTGCCGATTGTCGGCGACAAAAATCCCAGGATTTTTGACTTCTGAATAGGACTTAAAGACAACAACAGCTCAAAAATTTATCACTGCTTTCACCAAAAAATTTGTCAAAGATTAGTTGAGTATGTGTACAAATTTCCAGTCCTATGTTTGTAACATGGTGTTACAGAAAAATCAAAAAATTAGTATTACTTGCTTTCCACCCATTTAATTTAAACAGACTCGTTTATTGTTCCTCACTGATGATTCTAACACAGAATTCAACAGTAGCTTCTGTTAGTGTCGTCGATCTCCTATGTTTGGATGCACTTTTGAACGTTCTACTAATCGGGGTATTCCCATGTGAGCAATTCCCAAGTAAGCGATTCCCAATTGAGCGAATTTCCAAGTGAGCGAATTCCCAATGGAGCGATTCCCAATGGAGCGAATTTCCCAAATGAGCGAATTCCCAATTGGGCGATTTCAAATGAGCGATCGAGAATGTATAGTCTGTTATTTATAAAATGCTTCCAAATAGAAAAGTGACACAAATCTGAACTGTCGTAAAAATCGTTTACATTGTAACGACCAGATTTGTGTGAGGTACTTTACTTCTAACCAATCGGTCGATACGGCGGGGACAAATAACGGGACGGGGGGCGCGGGCGTACGATTACAAATACGGGGCGATAATATACGACTTTACAATACTCGACGGCTGCTTCAGACGTCGATACGACAATGATACGATAACGCGGCGAGTATACACGGCTTAATTGCTTCCGAATAAAATGAGACTCGCTCTCAAAACAATGCTTGCAAATGCGGGCGCGGGGTCGAAAGATTGAACGATACAAGAATAAGAATGAATAAATCACGCTTTGCTTCTTCTTTTATACGGCGATTCTGGCCACTCCCTGGGCGTCGCGGGAGGTCGAGCTTCTGTCCATCTTCTTCCGCCAATCGTCGTTTCCTGCTACGCTTTTTATGCTTTCTTAATTACGCCTCTCTAATGCTTTTCTGGTGCTGTATGCTTTTTGTGCTTCGCTTGCTTTCTACGGTGGGCTTGGCCACACCTTTGTGCTTCTGTGCATGCTTCCTGTATCGGTTTCTCTGTATACACATGTTTTGTGGGGCCGCCGCTACCGTTACACTTGAGACTACTGTACGGCGGGGCTTCTATGTATTTTACTGTGTGCAGGTGTTGTTTACGATTTTTACGGGGGATTACGGTAGCTGTGGAATGTGTAGTTTAGTGTAGGTTCTAGGGGAACAGCTGCCGTTTGTGCAAATTAATTAGGGCGTCTTAATTGGGCTACTGGGGTGTGAACCGATCAAAATAAAGTACTCCACGTAATTTTGTAGGAATGTTTGGGTGTGAATCCCAGACACCCTTGAGACGATAAAATGTGAAAAATAAAATAATATCTAATAAATGTCTATTACATACAGTATGCTACATATTTACAGTACTGCTTTAGCAGGTACGTTACATTTCCCTCCTTCTGGAGTTGAACGTCCTCGTTCAAGGCTTTCGAGGTTGGGGAGGGGTGGGGGTAGATTCGACAGTTGCTTTCCGAGGGTAGAAAGGGGTTGTCTCGTTTACATGCACCGTAAATGTAATATTCTTATGGGGGTGTTTGAGTGTAACGTTGGGGTACATGAAATGTGTGACTGTATAGGGTCCATTTTGGCGAGGGAGGAATTTGGGAGTCAGCCCTTGTTTACACGAATGATTTTTGTAGAGAATAAAATCACCTGCCTAGTAATGTATGTTCTGAGCATGCTTGTTATACTGACGGGTATAGCCGGCTTGGGCTTTTTGCAAACTTTTCTGCACGGTTGAGAGTGCTTCTGTGAAATGCGATTTTACACGAAGGGCGTAATCGTCTAAATCAACCATGTAGGACGTGGGGAAAAAGTTTAAGGCTGCGTCTGAGGGCAGATTAGCTTGCCTACCATGGAGTAATTCAAATGGGGGATACGAAGTGCTATCATTTTTATGAATGTTGATCAAAAAAACGGCATAGGGCAGATAAGTATCCCAATCAGTGTCATTTGAATTGATGTACATGCGGATACGGGTGGCTAGGGTTTGGTTGCAACGCTCAACTTCCCCATTGGCAATGGGATGGTATGGGGTGGTATGAATTTTCTGAGTGTTGCATAAACTGGTGATCCGTGAGAAGAGATCGGATACAAAATCGGTGCCACGATCGCAATGGATGATTTTGGGGGACCCATGACGGCAAACAATTTTGGTTACGAATAGCTTGGCAATAGTGGCTGCAGTGATGTCAGGGGTCGGGAATGCCTCTACATACTTTGTGAAATAATCGATGAAAACGACAATGAATCGGTTGCTGTCTTCAGTGAGGGGTAACGGTCCCATGCAATCAACACCAACTCGATCAAATGGGCCAGTTGGCTGAATTGGTACCAAGTTTGCATGTACTTTGTGTCGGAGGGCTTTTTGTGTCTGGCATGGGTGGCAAGTTTTGCAGTACCGTTTGATATCACGGCTCATCTGGGGCCAAAAGTATTTTTGTCTGAGCAAGTGTAAAGTTTTCCGGGCGGCAAAATGACCTGTGAATTTGCTGTCATGATGTGAGGCGATGAGATGCTGGACTTGCGACTTGGGAATGTATAGTTTTGCCTGTTTGTCGACTATACGGAAGAGAATGTTTTGATGCACTGCGAATTTGATCAGGGTAAGGGGGTGTTTTTGGGCGATTTTTGCTAAAATACTTTTGACAGTTGGATCAGTGCGTTGGAGTTCGGCAAAGTTTTTCTGTTGCTCTTCTTGTTCAGTTGCTTCGGCTTCCAAAACTGAATTGATCGTTGATATTTCGGGGCGGGTTTCTAATTGTTCAATATCAAAGGATTGCTTTGCTGTCTGTGAGGGGAATCGAGAGACTGCATCTGCATTGCGGTTAGCAGTGCCTTTCTTGGGTCGAATGTCTAGCTGAATACCGGAGAGGGCTAATCCCCAACGGGCAATGCGAGGGGACGGGTTTTCCTTTTGTAAGACTGCCTGAACTGCTGTGTGGTCAGTGTGTACAATAACATGTTGCTGGAAAAGATAGGGGCGGAAATACTTGACAAATTCGACTACTGCAAGGGTTTCCAATTCAGTGATCGGATAGTTGCGTTCTGCGGGTTTCAATGTGCGGCTCCCAAAAGCAATGGGGCGATCCTGACCTTTACTATCTAGCTGACTGAGAATGGCGCCAATTCCGAGTTTTGAGGCGTCAGTTTGCAGGATAAACGGTTTTGTGAAATCGGGATGCTGTAGTATTGGGGCATGGATGAGTAATTCTTTTAGCTTAGTGAGTGCATTTTGCTGTTCAGGGCCCCAGGAAAATTCGGAATTCTTTTTGAGTAGCGATGTGAGTGGGCTAGAAACTTGAGAGCAATTTGGGATGAATCTGCGATAATACGAGGGTAGGCCAAGGAATGACTTAACTTCTTTAGAGCTTTTGGGTGTGGGTATGTCATAAATGGCCTGTACCTTATGGGGATCTGGTGAAATGCCTTGCTGAGAAATGACGTGGCCTAAGTATTGGACTTGGGGCTGGCAGAATTTGCATTTTTGTATGTTTAGCTTAAGGCCTGCTTGTGAGAATCGGGCAAGAATAGTGTCTAAACGTTCCAGCATTTGGGCATGGGAGTCTGCGAATACCAAAACATCGTCGAGATACACAAGGCATGTGTTCCATTGCAGACCCGAAAGAATAACATCCATTAACCTTTGGAATGTGGCTGGGGCATTGGTGAGTCCAAAGGGAAGGTAATTGAATTGATACTGGCCGGCTGAGCAATTAAAGGCCGTTTTTTCTCTGTCTGCTTGTGCTATGGGAATGGAATAATATGCATTGGATTGGTCAAGGGACGTGAAATATTTCATTCCACGGAGGGTGTCTAGAATTTCGTCTATACGGGGTAAGGGGTAGGTATCTTTTTTTGTGACTTTGTTGAGGCCTCTAAAATCAATGCATAAACGATGGCCTCCATCTTTTTTGGGGACTAAAACTGTGTTGGTACACCACGGAGAATTGCTTTGGCTTATGACACCTGCTGCTGCGAGTTGCTCAACTTCTGCTTGTATGATTTGCTTTTCTTTTGGGGAAGTCCGATAAAGTTGTCTACGTACGGGTTGGGAGCCATTGGTGTCAATTGTATGTGAAACAAGGGTGGTTCTACCTACGTCCATTTTGGATTTAGCATATAATGTAGGGTACTTCTATAGGGTGCATAGGAGTTGCGTTTTTTCTGCTTCTGTGAGGTCACTGGAGGTTAAATTAACATTTTCTTTTAACCATGTGAATGTATCAAAACGGTTGGGCTGGTTTTGCGTGGAAGGGGTTACGTTAGCGGGAGTATTTTGTTTCGGGATGTAACAGGAGACTGTACCAATGCATGTTCCAGGGTAAAGAATTTGGGCTGTTTCTTGTGTGTTTAGGACCGATATGCGTATGCGACTGTTTTGATTCTCGGATATACAAGCTGCGAAATGGACTTTGGGATTCTGTTTGGGTTTTGGGGTGAATTCAAGCTGTTTGACCTGTAAGTACGATTTGGGCAAGGGGACAGTAAATTCGGTTACTGTACGGGGTGGTAATTCTAATTTCTCGTCCAAATAAGTTCCACCACGAGTTGAAAGAGGGCTATATTCTAGGCCATCACAAGGTAGTATAACATTGCCAAATTTGACCTGTGATTTTTGATTGTTGATAGTGTATTCCGAAAATCGACTGAGAAAGTTTTTGCCTAGAAGGATGTCTGCTGTGCAATCTTTTTGGACATGGACCATGATTGTTTCCTGGATTGTTTGGGCTGTCACTGTGACAAAAGTGGTCCCTACAAAGTGAATCGGAAGATTATTTGCTGCTTTTGCTTGGACTAGCGGGGGTTTCATGTCTAACTGTAGGATTTGAGCGATTCGGGAATCAATGAGTGAGTAAACTGCACCAGTGTCAATCATGCCTTTTGTCATTAATTTGCCGTTAAGTGTGATTGGAATATGAGGGGTATGTTTCTCAGGTACGTTTTGGGGTGGCTTATTTGATGCAGATTGCTGAATTTGATTAATGAGTTCGATTGCAGGAGTTCGGGGGGTATCAATATTGACAAGGATGTATTTCTGCTGTGTTTGTGCCCCACGACGATTAGCTAATTCTAAGAGAGCATGGCCGAATGATGGGGGAATGGTCTCATGTAAATGTCTGTTGTTTGATGGTATTTCGTATGCGTGTTCGTTTGTGGCATGATGCTTTGGAGAGGGGAAATACTTTCGAAGAACGAGAAACGAATAAAAGACGCCTGCAATAACTACAGTGATAACGGCTAGATTGATAATGATTTGCAGGGGTCCTTTGAGTAAATTGTTTAATCCGTCCGTGAGACTTTGGGTGGTACCGGTTATTACATGTTCTATGCCTTGACCGGCGCCAGAGAGTGTATTTCCGAGTGCTTGGCCAGTGCCTGAGATCATGTTGTAAACTGTATCGGAATTGAGAGACATTTGGGCGGTGTAGTTGATGAGTTTTTTGACAATGTTTTCGAGTGTGTGAGTTTTGTAAATGTATTGTTTCAAAAAGAGTAAGTTGGTTGAAATAGTTGCAAGTTGATCATGAAAAATGGCCGGTGTATTAAAATGAAAAAGGGAGAAATTTTGGTTCCAGACGATTTCTAAAGGTAAATTTGTGACATGCGGGGATCCTGTTTCACTGATCCATGTATTATTCTGTTTGTAAAGGGCTACATGCATGTGATGGCAGTCAACGGTTTGTGAGAAAGGGGTCAAATCGTTGCCTCCTGGATTTGAAAACATGAGTTCAGTTCCTACGAGAATGGGCAAAAGTTTGTAGCATGTTTGATTGATTTTGTGGTTGTAAAAGACTTTGGACGCGTTTACCTGCTTGCAGGGCCAGACTGTGAGGGCTTCTCCTGTGAATTCTGCTATGATGTCGGTTCTCTGTAGGAATGCACGCGCTCCAAGGGTTGCATCAAGACGTAAAATTTGCCATACGAGATCAAGGTGACGCTGTGCCTGTCTGCATAATTCATTCCATACATTTTTGAAATTTTGAATTTCGAATTCCTGTATTTTGTCTGCTAGATAGTTTAGTTTTGCATTGATGGGTTCAAAATCATCAAAATCGTATAGTGTAGTATGAGTTTCGTTGGTTTTTGGGGTTAAAAATGCGTTACAATGTGGGGTGCTTTTGTCTAATTGTACGATAATGCCTTGTTCGGTTAGAATGCTGTCTTGGATTTCTGGGCAATTGGGGTTCGAAAAAACTGTATTTTTAACCGAGAATGCACCTTGTAGTTCTTCTATTATCATGTGGGTTTGTGTGAGTTTGATGGGATGTGTGTTTTTGTATTCGAAAGGGCATAAGTTTTCAAATGCCGTTTCATTCCAGATAATAGATCCGTCGGCTGTGACACAATGACCTGATGTCGGTTTGCATGACCCTAGGTCGCCTAACGTACCTGTCATAGATTTTCCATTCCAAGATGCTATTTGTCCTATTTCTATGATGACGTTAGTGACTGAGGTACAATGGTCTGTACAACACCATGTGTATTCTACGCTTAGGGAGTTATTTGTTGACCAAAATCCTGGTTGGGTTTGGTATAGTTTTTGACCGTTGTGTTCTTTGTCTATAACGATTGCCTTACAAACATGTGGGGTTAGATTTTGCATTTCGGTTTGGTCGAAGACAATACCTTTTGATCCAAAAAATCCTGTATTAGTACAAATTTTGCGTTTGCGAACACTGCATTTGTATGCGTCTGTAATGTGGGGCTTAGTGGAGGGGATATAGATTTTTCCGAATGTCTGTACGGGTTTGTCTACTGTGGAAGGGGGCATGCATGATACAAGTTTTGGTATGCTGACTGAGTGACCGCTCAATGAAGTTCCACACATCTGAAATTGGGCACTACACGATGTGGGGATTATTATACAAAGAAAAATACAAAACATCGGCCAATAGAATGTTTTAGTGGAGGCGGCGGGGCACTGTATGTTTTCGTTGTGGCTGGTTTGGTGTTGGGGCTTTTGGTGTTGTCGTTTTGCGGTTTTGCACTGGGGGGGTGGCCGGTTTGAAATCTGAACGGTCTGTAAAACTTTAGAGGTTGAGTTATGGAATGGGGTTTGGACTTGCTTACTTATGGGGGTCGGTAGAAGTGTTTGGCGGGGGCGGAATTGGTAGGGTTCGGGGGTCAGGCCATGGAGAAGGGATAACAAGTTGCGGCCTGTTTTCGACGGGGTTTCGGGGGCGGTGGGCGGCGTTGTGTCTTGCTTTCGGGGGATTTTGTAGCCTACGGGGATGGTGGGCGGCGATTTTTCGATTTTTGCGGCTTCAGGCGTGGGGGGTGGTGACATGGCGCACCAATCGGGTACGTCCAGATCAAGGACGTATTCGTCGCTACGGCGGTGGGTGTTGGGCATGATAGTTCCTAAAGTAGTCTGAGGGCCGTTAGTTATGGCGGGTAATTTTGAGTAAAATGCAGGGTCATCAATGTCCATGAGGGGTTGGGGTTGCCTGTACTCAATGCAAGTTTGAATATTACGACTCTGCTGATTTGGACAATACCTGATTGTATGACCTCTCTGCTTGCATATGAAACATTGAAAATTGGAGTAGGGTTTTGAAAGGCAGTTATCTGATCTATGTCCTGTTTGGGAGCAGTGGATGCATCGGCTTTTACAATCACGTGTACTGTGATTATTACGGAAACAGATTTCACATGATTTTCGGGTGGCTACTGATTTACAATTACGAGCTACGTGTCCGATTTGTCCACACTGGAAGCATGTGGGTTGCCTAGGGGTGGTGTTGTTCCTGTAAGCATTATTCCTGCTGAAAGTATTGTTACTGAAATTGTTGTAGCTACTCTGTTGTGGGGGTTGAGGTTTTTGTTTGATCTGCAACTGTAAATCTTTTACTTGTTGTTCTAACTGATGCAAAAGATCCTGTTGGTCTGTATTTTTGGTTAGGGAAAAGATGGGTTCGGGTTTTGGGGGTATGAAGGGAAGGGCGTTGGACTTGAATCCATTTCTAAGAATTTGCTGTTCAATGTAAGCTACTTCGTCTGACATTTCTTTTAAAGTTGCGAACCTTCTATACTTAATTGCTTACCTGATTTCGTTTTGCATGCCTTCTACAAAGAGGGGTTTTATGATCATTTCTCGTGCATCTGTATTAAAGTTAGGGTAGGCGAGGGTTGCGAGATGTTCTAGATCAAATAAGAATTCCGTTACTGTTTCTGAACGCTTTTGTTTTCTTTCGCGTAAGAATTGTTGATGTAGCTCATTATCTCTATTGTTTGGGAAAAATGTCTGTAATGCGACTTTATACTGCTCGTATGTGTGGGGAGGGTTTTCGGAATTTGCTAAACTTTTGAATTTTGCTAACGCGGCTCCTCCTAAATGAATTTCTAAACATGCCAACTTTAACTGTACGTCTGTATCTTTCATGCCTTGGAGTGCCATGAATTGTTCTAATCTTTTGTTCCATTCACCAAAATGTTGGGTCACGCCGCCCGTGAATACTGTAGGTTTCGCGTAGAAATTATTTGCCATGTTATTACGAATGTTTGCTGTTCTTAGATCGTCTATTAGGGTAGGGTTTACTGTATTCTGATTCAATTGTGTGCGTAGGGTACGAAAATGTTCTGAAAATAAATCGTTTATCTGTTCTCTAACGATTTCTCCTAAATGATCTTGCGTTTGGTGGGTCATTCTTGGTTTACGATGGGATTTCTGCTTAAATGCTTCAATCTTTGCTTCACGCTGTATTCGTTTAAATGTATCGCTTAATGCTTCGTTGGAGGGGGTTTCCAGTTTGCTTTCTACGAATACTGTCTTACTGTAGGAAATGATTACTACTGTATTATCTAATGCTTCTAAACGCCCGGATAAGAGTACACCTAACTGGGGGCAGGGAGTTCCACTGGTTAACGTAACGGTACGGTCACCAAAATATGTAAGGACCAGATTTGTGTGAGGTACTTTACTTCTAACCAATCGGTGGATACGGCGGGGACAAATAACGGGACGGGGGCGCTGGCGTATGATTACAAATACGGGGCGATAATATACGACTTTACAATACTCGACGGCTGCTTCAGACGTCGATACGACAATGATACGATAACGCGGCAAGTATACACGGCTTAATTGCTTCCGAATAAAATGAGACTCGCTCTCAAAACAATGCTTGCAAATGCGGGCGTGGGGTCGAAAGATTGAACGATACAAGAATAAGAATGAATAAATCACGCTTTGCTTCTTCTTTTATACGGCGATTCTGGCCACTCCCTGGGCGTCGCGGGAGGTCGAGCTTCTGTCCATCTTCTTCCGCCAATCGTCATTTCCTGCTACGCTTTTTATGCTTTCTTAATTACGCCTCTCTAATGCTTTTCTGGTGCTGTATGCTTTCTGTGCTTCGCTTGCTTTCTACGGTGGGCTTGGCCACACCTTTGTGCTTCTGTGCATGCTTCCTGTATCGGTTTCTCTGTATACACATGTTTTGTGGGGCCGCCGCTACCGTTACACTTGAGACTACTGTACGGCGGGGCTTCTATGTATTTTACTGTGTGCAGGTGTTGTTTACGATTTTTACGGGGGATTACGGTAGCTGTGGAATGTGTAGTTTAGTGTAGGTTCTAGGGGAACAGCTGCCGTTTGTGCAAATTAATTAGGGCGTCTTAATTGGGCTACCGGGGTGTGAACGGATCAAAATAAAGTACTCCACGTAATTTTGTAGGAATGTTTGGGTGTGAATCCCAGACACCCTTGAGACGATAAAATGTGAAAAATAAAATAATATCTAATAAATGTCTATTACATACAGTATGCTACATATTTACAGTACTGCTTTAGCAGGTACGTTACAACATAAAGTTCTTACTGTAAAATTTTTCACTCGAAAAATTGGTAAAGATTAGGTCAGACTGCTCACAAATTTCCAGTCCTTTATGATATATTGTTTATCAGAAAATCGCAAAAATCTGGAATACTACTTGCTTTCCGCTTTCATTATTTGGAAGTATTTCAAGAAAAACAGACTATAGTAACGATTTCTTCATATTTTCCTTCTTTACCTTTTATGTTTCTATGTATGTATTTCTTTTTTCTTTATTTTTTGTGTGTATTGTTAATGTTTTCGTTTATGTTTTTAAGTTTTCATCTTTTGTCTCTGCTTTTTTATTTTCGTTTTTCTTTTCATCCTTTCTTTTTTTTGTTCATGAAACAAAAAAATTACAAGTTGTCATTCTCAATAAGCATTAGTCTTCCATATAGTTCTTATACAATTCAGCACGCTCTATTTTCTACATAATTTTATCCTTAGTGATTTTTTCTTCATTTTTTATCATAGTTTTTAGCTTTCAATTTCTGCTGACTTTTTTTTGGTTCTTTTTTCACATTTTTTCTTTCTTTCTTGCTGCCTTCTCTATGTTGCTTCTTCTTTCTTGTCACTGTCTTCATTTTTGTTGACATTTCCTTTTTATTGATGTTTTGTTTGTTTCAGCCTGTTTTGTTTATGTTTTTTATAAAGATTTTCACAGTTAGACCGATGAAAGACTGTACAAGAATTATACAGCAGACTAAGGTTATTCAAAATGACAACTTGTAATGTGTTGTTTCACGAGCAAAAAGAAAAAAGTAGATGACAAGAAAAACGAAAAAGAAAGAAATCAGAGAGACAAAAGATGAAGACGTTAAAACATGCGTAAACGAAAACATTAACAATACACCAAGAAGACGAAAAAAACAGAAATACATTCAAAAAAAAATGTTAGGCGAAAAAAGAATTAAGAAAATGTTATTACATTTGCGATTACTCGTTTGGAATCGCTCAATTGGGAATTCGCTCATTTGGGAACTCGTTCAATTGCGAGTCGCTCACATAGGAATCGCTCAATTGAAAATTCGCTCATTGGCAATTTTCTCAATTTGGGAATTGCTTAATTGAGAATTCGCTCAAATGAGAATCACTCGCATGGGAATCGCTCACTTGGGAATTCGCTCAACTGAGATCACTCACATGGGAATCGCTCACTTGGGAATTCGCTCAACTGAGAATCACTCACATGGGAATCGCTCAATTAGGAATTCGCTCACATGGGAATCGCTCAATTGTGAATTCGCTCACTCGGGAATTCGCTCATTTGGAAATCGCTCAATTGAGAATCGCTCGGTTGGCAATCGCTCACTTGGGAATAGACCCTACTAACCTGGGGCACAGTTGAAATCAGCTGCGCTTTTTAGCTGTCAATGAATTGAACCACTGATTTTTTGCCAGAGGCAAACTGGAATTTTGTTTTCTACCAACGAAAACATTGATAAGATACGTGCTTCTGAATTGTAAAAACTCTGATTGATCGAAGAGCAAGTATTAAAAGTTGAACCACGAATATAACATTTCTACATATCAATTGAGAACAACGATGAATCAACAAGGAATAAACAAATTCAAAAACCTGCAGCAAAATATAAATTTCTCTGGAGTTGCAACATAGAGGGTTCCAAGGATGGGAAGGGAAATGAAAGAAAAATAAAAGAGTATAGGAAATATAAATAAAACAAGGATAACGAAGAAAATCATTAAGAGAATGCGGGGGGACTTTCCGAAAGTTAACTGTTTATTCGATCGCGCTTTCAAAAAAAAAGAATTATAGTATAAAGATCGAAACGTCATTCAGCTCAACGAATGCGGATTTTAAACGTCAGCGCAAGTAATATATCAAGGTGCTAAATTTCATAGTGGAATACTACAAGAAAATTGATCGAAAAATAAAATATATTGCGGAATATTACATCACCAAAAACCCGTAAATAACGTCAAATAAACTAATGAAATCATCCTAAACATGATGAAATTGGCCCGACAGGGCGAAACTAATTTTTTTGTTTGATCATCGCGAAATACATCATCACCAGGACAAAAAATCAAGAGAATTCATCTAGTGTACAGTTAACACGTTCATTAGTCTAAGAAAAGTGTTGAAGAGTCATAGATTTTGAATTTCTACATGACCGATTTTCGAAAATGTTTCAGAGTTCACTTCGCAGTAAAACTTGCATAAAATAATCGGTCGATAGCAGCTACGCGAAAAATCATTTCAATCAATCACACACCGATTATTTTGCATACTGATTGAAGAAAGATCTATTCCAATCATTCTTAAAATCATTAAAAAGTCGACTAAAGAAGTTCTGCAGAAAAATATCTCGATTTTGGGGAAAAAGATGCAAAAAATATTCGAATCGAGTTTCGAAATTTCCAAAAAAGTACAAGTTTTCAAAATAAGAGCTTGGATAAGACGAATCCAATAAACTTTTCAACGCTTTTTCATTCGAAATGTCAAGAAAATATCACTTTTCCAACGTAAAAATCACATCAATCAATGGCACGACGTAAAAAGTTTAACAACGTCGATTTGATAGCCTCGATTTTGACCGAATCGTAATCGATTCGTTGGAAATTTTCCAATTCGTTGTGTAAACGCTTCAAGTTACCCACTAATTCCGTATTTTCGTTCGTTTGTTCAGCTAAACGAGCGCTCAAATCGTCGATTATTTGTTCGTAATCGCCCACTTTTCGCGACAAATCGCATTTTTCTTTCTTTATTTGATCACAATAATTCAATAATGATAATTCGCTGCGAGGTAATTGAATGTCGAAATATAATTCTGCTTCGCAGGCCGATTCCGTCGACGATAACGGCAATGGAATTTTAGACGGGTTGGCTGATTTGCGTGAAAAGCTTTGATCATCGGAATGAACGCCCTGGATCCGGCAAAAGTTTGACCTTTCGTAAGATGCTTGTTGAGCAACCACGAGCTTTTGTTCTTGGAATGCAGCGACCTGATTGCAGCAGGGAAAAAGATTCTGATTAATAGGCGTTCGTGGACAGGCTATAAATCTTTAAAAAACTTCAAACGTTTGTCCAAAACATTAGTTATTCTCCAAATTATGATTCAGAAGAAAGATCTTAGAGAAGCTTCAGCTGAATTCTGTTTGTGTACATTCTACCTCGATAAAACCGGATTCATCCGTTTGCGTTATTTCCGACTTCTGGTCAACAAATTTTGATTTAAGAATTTCATTTTCGCTACGTAAATTGCTCAATTCGTCGGTCATTAAAGCCATATCAAAATTCATTTGGTCGACAGTATCCTTGATAATCTTCCGATCATTGGAATCTGGAAAACAATAATTCGGTCAACTACATAGGTTAATGCTGTTGGAAAACTGCTCGGACAAAAATGTACGTTTTGTGTTTTTTCAACGGGATCTTTGCAAGCCTCTCAGTATACATTGTAGCACTATAACTAATTCTTAAAATGGATATCGTTTCCATCCCGTTATGGTCTAAATTCATACAAACCAACTCAGTTTCATTCAAGCTTACGGCAACTTATTTTGTACTATATTAAATAGGTACCCTAGAAACTTAAAATATGATTCATTTTTCTATCGAATCAGCGAAAATGTTAAGGTTATAATATTAGTGAATTCTTCAGCACGATTATTGCGTGCCGAAACATAAAAAATTGGAAACAATTTTGACGAATACGTTTGTAGGTAACGCGTGCCCATCTAGAACCCTGTTCAGCGAAGTAATCCTGAAACAGTAACTTGATCTGAAAAAATTAACAGTACTTACATTTCGAAGCGAAATCTCTTTTCAACTGTTCCGAATAAACTTTCAAATTTGATTTTTCGCGTTCTTCGGCATTCAAACGTGTCCGGACAAAGTTTAATTCTTCCACTAGGCTTTTTACACGATTTTGTAATTTCGTTTGTTCTTGGACTAGTTTTTCCTTTTCTAACATGTTACTCCTGGTATTAATGCTGTTGGCCATCATTGCCGTGTGACTAGCATTGAAGCAACATTTAGAATTCTTCACACGTTTCAACTCTGTGTCGAACTCGTCCTGAAAGAGACAGAAGTGCAACAACAGAGATTTAAATCATAAATTATAGACCACATTTTATTTTCAGAAACTCTAGCCAGGCTGATGAGAAAGTATCAAGACCTTCTTTTGTACTCAAGATATTGTGCTGGAGGAATTATAAGTTGCAGTGAGCGTAGCTCGACCAGTCATGATTATGAGCTTTCTCACCAAATTTTCAGCTTATTGTGAAAAATCCCGATAATCAGAAGGGGAACACTTTCATTAACAATAAATCGAGGTGCAACACCCTGCTATACTTTGCCGGCCGGCCGCGCAATACTTCGTCTTGCGCACGCCGGCCGACGCCGGTTTGGCAATTCAAACTCAATCGAAATTTTTTGAACCGGCGCCAATATGATGCAAAAAATTATTGCTTGCTCGACTAGACTTGGACTAGAATTGAGGGGATGCGCCGACTGGAGCCGGTTTTGAGCTGCTACACTACTCTCACGGCCGGTCGGCACCGACCGGCGAAGTATAATTGGGCCTTTCAGTCCTTGCTATACCTCGCTGGTTGGGGTCGGTCGGCGCCGGGAGGTTTTATTTTCGGCCCGCATGAGCCGATGCCGGTTACATAATGTTTGTTGCTATACTTCATCCGGTGCTGTCCGGCAAGTTGCACGTCGAAATTGGATTTTTCAAGCCATAGGAAAAACCATGCTTTTGGTAGAAAAAAGACAAAATGTCAGTTTTTTATAAAGATGGTTATTTTTGTACAAAAACGGTTTAAAATGTCTTTTTTTCGATGCTTCGCGCTACAAATACATTTTTTATAATTTTTTAAACAAAAATTATGTGTTTTAACCGTTTTCCTGAATTGTATGGCAAAAAATCGAATTTTTTTCTTCAACGACCAACTTCCTAAAATTCTGGGCAATCGATGACTATCTGCCCCCAAAATGTCGCTTGGAAAGACAAGACATACAAGATTTATTTTACTGATAAATTGCTGCAGAACAGGTCTACAACACGAAGAATTATTCAGATCTTAGAGAAGCGTAATCAATTCGAAAAATGTATTTATATCTAACTCAAAAAATATTATTTTATCAACTATTTTTTAATTTCGAAGTTCCCCCACAGACACTGAAAAAATCTTTTGTTTTGACATCTACTGATAGATTAGCTTGTCTTTCATAATAATCTTTAATTATCATTCCTTTTTTTAACACATACTAGCTACTGAGTTGTCGACAGCTGACCATTCAACATTAGGCAGCAGCCTAGATTCGACAGTATAATAACAGAAAAATTATTCGGTGTTCGAAATACTGTGATACCGTTTGATCGGCACGATAATTATGAACAATATTTTCGTATATAGTATCTAATATACTTTGGACAGGAAACGGAACCATGCAGTTCCTAATTACGAAACCTCTAGAACCGGAAGAACCAGAACAAATATTCCAAAAAGCTGAAACCGTTGTATCCTTTATTGATAAATACATTTTCTTGATACGCTTCTAAAAATGAAACTTTCTACTAAATCAGGTATCAATTACACCTGGAGCAAAAAAATTGTTAGCTAACCAGACTGCCCCAAGAGGAGAGAGTATTGCCACTAGCTGAAGTCCTAAAATTCCCTCAACAGGTACCAAATATTGGGAAAAATGGAGTGTTTAGCAAGACTACTCCCGCAAAATTTTTAATTTGCTCCCACTTGAAAATCTGACCTTGGAGACCTCCGTAACTAACTCAACAGATATCTAACAATTTTTCAGCGAAAAGCTTCTAAGCTTAGTGCAACCGGGTTTGGAGGCAGTACTTATGTTTGTCATCTTTTATTTGTAAGCATTTTATGAAAAACCGACTATAGACGCCAACAATCGAAGCCTTTTTGAGAGCTAAGATTTCGACGCTAGAACATCGCAAATAAATGTAGAAAAATTTCATGAATAAGTCATGCTCCAACTAGAATACCTGTAATCGCTCCATTATTTTCATCTTTTCTTCAGCAAAACGTCTTTCGAGAATGTTACGTTCGGACAAAAATCGAATTTCAATGTCGCGTTTTTCTTGCTCAAATTTTTTGCGTAAGTCAGATTCTAAGCAGTCGGTCAGTTTCAATTTTTCTTCTGCGAATTGCGATGTCATACGATCAATCCGTTTTTCGTATTCTTCTTTTATTAAACGTTTTTCCGATTCAAAATTTGTTTCCAAATCTGCTACATCTATCTAAAACACACAGAAACATTAAAGTACAATTGATTAAAAAAATAAAATCGGGAAATTGAAAGGCGTAGACATCTGGACTCTGGCAATGATGCAGAAAGAATTTCCACTGAATCCATAACCCTCGAAGTCATATTCATTGAAAAAGTCATCAAAATATTGGCTTGTGTTATAAAAATGAAATAAAAACTTGAATTTCAAAATGGTGGATGCATATTTAAAATTTTTCGTTGCGTAATTGTACATTTCGTTTGATTTAATTCTTAAAATTGCAGAATATTTAATAGATTATTTCATGACGAAGTTGACTAAAATTATCGAGTTCACGATTTATTTTCCTGTTCATTTTGGCAAAACAATCTGAATAAGTTTGTTCAATCTTTATATATTTAATTAATAGGAATCGAGTGGTCTCTGATTGTTGGCAGACAGCGATTATAAATTCTCGAATAATTCGTTTATGAAGATGCTGACGAAAGAAATGGCTCACCTTCAATTGTTTTATCCAAAATTGATAGTCATCGTTCAAGTGTTTTTCCAAACTATTCAAATGTGTGTTGATCACTGAGCAACAATCGTTGAACCGCAATGAAATCACAGAACCTGAGAGAAGGAAAATTAAAATATACGAACACCCAATTATACATGAATAAGGGAACGCTATCGTAATAGTGCCTTGAATTCAAATCAGAAACAAAAGAGTGAAAACTTTTTTCAGAGGACGTTGATTTTTCCTGAACTTTCATTCTTCATAAATTTTTTGAGCATCTTTAAATCACAGAGTGCTTTGAAATTTGTCATTTTATGATGTGCTACAATTGTTTTCCCGACACATTTTTTCCAAAAATTCTTTTGGTTGTGACGTTAAGAACATGGCAAGAGCTAGTCATATATAGAATTAATTTTTATCAATTTAAAACTGCGAAGAATCGCCAGGATAACTATTATGATAAAATTCATTTCGGATTTTCAAAGAGATTTTTCTGCTTCACGGGCAGTAGTGAGCCAATTTTTTATATTAAAAGATTCCAACTTCTTGCTGAACAGAATAGCATGAAGTAATATTTGTTGAAGCTTGGTTATATCGTTTTTCAAGTCAACAACCATAATAGGAATAAGCATCCTTTTCGAATAAGTTAATCGAAAAATTAATCTATGAACCTCACCAGCCGAGTTTTCAAAAATTTTTCTTGTTAAATGATTGATTGCTTTTATAGACTAGACAGTTGCTCATTTTTTGTTGAAAAAAAGGTGTGCGCAAGTCGTAAAAATATACGATCTTTACTTTTATCATTACGATCACGAACACTCGGCAATGCTAAGGATTCGCTGGAAGACGTTGTGGGAGACTCGCAAAAATAGTGAGGACTCTGCAAACGGTGCGCAACCAAAGCTAAACGTTGTTTCTTTTTCAACGGACGTTTGCATTTTATCCTGTCGAACATGTAATCGGCTGGGTCGCTTTCAAATTCTAAAAGAGAATTGACACATATTAAGTGTCTAGACTATTTCCAATATATGCAGATGAAAAATATTTTACTTTCTTCATTTTATGTTTTTATGTTTGAACACACATTCATGATTTCTAAAGGAAATCTTAAAAGGAATCCAACTGCTCCGAATTCTTATCCGAAAAAGTGGTAAATCATAAATTTTGAAGAGTAACAAGCCAGAGCTTACACGTCGCAGCTGAATACACGTCGAATAAAATACTTACATCAACTCTGAATTACAAAATTATACGGGAGACTATGGTTATTTAAAATGACAAAATGTAATGTAATGTCTCGTTATCAAAAAAGAAAAAAGTTGATGATCAGAAAAAAATTATGGAAAGCAGAGGCAAAAGATGAAAACTTAAAAACATATGTAAACAAAAATATAGGCAATACACACAGAAAACTAAAGAAAAAAGAAATATATACAAAGAAAAATATAAAATGAAGAAGAAAAATTTGGAGAAAGTGTTATTACATTCTTAATCGCTCATTCAAGAACCGCTCAAACGAGAATTCGCTAATTTGAGAAAATTGGGAATCGATCGATGGAATCCACTCATTTGAGAATCGCTCAATTGGGAATTCGCTCACTTTAAAATGGCTCACTTGGTAATAGAACAAAGTCGGCTAACCTGAAGACTCGTCCAACAGTAATTTTTGCCTCCTGATCGATCTTCTCAACAAAATGGGCGTCAAAATTGGACCTTGCCGTTTTCTTTTCAACTTCTTGCCGTCGTTTTCGAAAAGTCGGACACTCCTTGGCGTTGAAGTTTGCGGCGCAGAAATCGAGTTTGTATAGAAGCTTTTCTGTGAGTCATCCATCAAATTCTGCAAGAAAATAACGGGGATTATAAAGTCAAGTTTAAACAAGGTGAATTTACTAATACTTTTTTCCTCAGAGAATAAGCTTCTTCGAGAGTTGTACGCAAATCATCGTTCGCGCCTTCCAATTCTTTCAGAGTCATCAATAAGTCGTCGATTTCGGCCTTCAGTTTGAAGTTTTCCTGAAAAATAACGTCAGCTTACAAAACAGATAAAACTTCTAGCTGACAGTTGGAAGGAGGTATTTCATCGGATGGAAACGATCAAATCGAGCTGGATAATTTAGATTTTCAAATTACCTGATCTGATTGAGGTGGAGAGAAAACCTGATCATTAAGCTCAAAAAAGAATACAATCAATTAACGCGAAGTTTTCAATGATGAGAGCATTTATATGAAAAAATTCGTTTTCCAAAATACATTTTACCCTTTCAAGTTGTCTGTGACGATATTGCGAACTTGACTCATTCTGTTGCGCCCTATGTATCATTTCGTCTCGATCTTTGATTTCTTCATACCATTGCTCCCGCTCATTTTTATATTTTTGCTCCAACGAGGCGACTTTATTTTGATACTTTTCTTCCAAATCTCTTAAAAATTCCGAATGGATCAAATACGGAGGAACCTTCAGTGTAACGAAAATTCGTACAGTTTGGAAGGACTATCATAGTCCTTAGAGAAAGAGCTACACAAAAAATAAACTTTTATGATGAAAATAATCACAGTTGTCTAAAAAAGCGAGCTGCGATCTTTTTGATTACAACTCAAATGATGTTTTCTTGCTTTAGAGCGCTGGAGTGATACAAAGTTTTTTTAGCGAAAACTTTCATTGACGACCTAATCAGCCGTTAAATGACAACAGTCAAATTAATTTTTGATTGAACGAACATAATTTAAAACATATTTTTATTATTTAGTTTCTTTATACAGATAAGATAAATTGAAATGAGATTCGCTTACCTCAATTGTTGCTGTGACTTGATCTCTAAATTCTGGTGATTTTGTTCTAGTTCGTCAACTAGTAAGCCGTTTCTTTGGTTTAATTGCTGCACTTCCTTGGTAAAAAACGAAATTTGTTCGCGATTTTCAAGTAGAGATTCGCTAGAAATGAAGCACAATGAAAAAGATATTTGTTTGTTGCTGTCCTTGTTTTCTTACTTCGAATACGAAATTTCGGCCCTCAATATGTGAAATATCGTACTCAAATTCGGGTCGTTATCACACTTCTCACTTATCAAGTCCGAAAGTGCGTGACGCAAAGTTTCCAAATAAACTTTGGTTTCACCTTGTGTTGGAATTTTTAAGTTCTAAAACATTTAAAATAATTTACAGACGGCAAAGTAATACGTAAACCAATGGAACTTTCGAAGGGTGACAAAATTCTCGGAGTCGTACATTCTCATCAAAGCGACCGTATTGAAAATGATCGTTTCAATTTACTCAACGTCTGTTGAGTGGACATGAGATGCATTAAATTTTAAGGAGGATAAGAAATCTTACAGTTTGAACACAAATTTCATCTCAAATCAACAAGTAGAACACGTGACAGACATCTACAAGAAAGCCAGTATTCAAATTTACCCGCAGCATCTCTAAACAGTCAATCATGTTGTTGCATTTCCAATGGCGCACAAGATCCATAAGTGTGACCTGTCTAAAAAATAAAAGTTTAAAGCATGACAAGAAGCACATAGTGCATCGATATTGAAAATTTATCCCTGAATTTCTAGTTGATCCTCTTCAGGATATATAGTAATCTACTAATAGCAAAGCAATTCACTGCTCAATATGATCCAAAAACTGGTAGAGGTATGGGGGATATTAACCCTACCAGGGGTCTGGAAAAACATTAACTATCCCGGGAAAATAGTGCACTTGGTCAAACTTCTCGAAAAATTATGTGAGAAAACATACTCGTAAGAGGTCCGACTAGCAAGGTGCACAATAAAAGCCACTTTATGGGAAAGGAGTGGCCAATTTCAAAGTTTCGGAGGAGGGGGTCAGAAAGTGCTTAAAAAATGAATTTTTTCAACCAAAAAATGGACAAAACATTCTCGTGATCAATGAATTTATGCGAAAAAACTTATAGTGAGCATTTTTCGCTTTTCGATCGATTTCTGTTCAGAAAAAGTTATCTTCTGTCGGGGGTAGCTGTCGACAACCGAAAGTTGAGGAAGACAGTCGTCGACTGCTGATACGACTGAAAACTTTGGAGGGCTCCCAGCTCGAAATGCACAGAACGAATTTGTACTGTTTTGTGCGAAATTATGGGAAATGCCAGATTTCTAGGTTAACTGTCGAGGGCCATTTATACTTGCCTTTTCAAACGGAACGGATCGTCAACAGCTTGAAACGTTCAGCCTGAAAATCCACTTTCGGTCGGAAAGGACAACTGCAATTTTGCGGAAAACAACCAACGGTAACGTCTAGCCGAACCGAACGGAACGGAAACTACTGTTCCTTTCGGCTACGTTCCCCGATTGCATGCCGTTCCGTTCCGTCGGGAAAGGCAAGTATAAATGGCCAGTTAGGCTCTGTAACTGGTTCGTAACACTATAGCAGACCCTGGGTGAATGAAAGGACATTTTTGGTAGCTACAATGAACTGTGAGACCCCCCGTAGCACATAGAATCGATCAAAAAAAAAGATCACGGTACTACCCTGTCAAAGCGGCTGATTTACCCCTACAAAATTTATGAACGTTGTTGGTGTATGATTATTATACAAGGTATGTTACGTTCCTTTGAAAGTATCCATATTCGCTCACTTGAAACAAGAATTTTATTGCTGATTTTAAAAAATTTATCACCTTTCAGCAAAAATATTCTGGAGCATATTGTAGTTAAGCTTCCACTAACAACTCAGAGAACTTTCTATTCTTATACTTATTAGGTCACCGATCGAATTTTATCCTTAGACGATAGATATTTCACATTATAACTTACCCGGTGTTATCGACATCCAATGAGCTGAATAAAAATGTCCAAATTTCATCCACGGTGCCACTTTTGAAGTTTCTATTCGCGCAGCCACTGCTTCTGCGGCTGGTAGATTTGTCAACCAATGATAAATTACAATAACTACGACTAGTATCTGTTACAGCTGTGATTTGACTAAAATTTGAGCAATTTTCCGCCGTATCGTGACTATTTTGCGATTGCTGTTGTTGTAAAGGGTAAGCGTTAAGAAAATCTTGCACCGAAATTTTACCGTCACCGTCGTTATCCAAATGGTTGAAAAGCGCGGCCAATTCTTGCGACGTAAGACCGTTCAAACCCAAATGTTGGCACAAAATTCGCAAATCGTAAGGCACCAGATATCCCCTGTCGGCCAGACCTAGATTGGCCAGAATGCGTTGAATTTGGTCTTCGGTATTACGATTATTACCCGTCGCCGCCGTCGAAAATTTTTCGGCATTGAGTAAGTGAACATCGCTTGTCGCCATGAACGCAGCTGACGATGAGGCAGGATTTTTATTTACGTGCGACAACGACGTCGGACATTTCGATCGGAAAATATCGTTTTCATCGCGATTATTGCTGTCGTTCGATTGGAGTTCATTTAAAGGATGACGACTGATATGGCGATCATTTTCACGAGGATCGGTAGTCCAGTCATCGGCGGAATTTGACGAACCATGATGATTCTGATTGAACTTTTCTAATTTTATTTTTTCCGTTTCCGAAGCACCTAAAAAAGAAACTTGCTACAACAATAAGGACAAAACAGAACAGCTTGGTCGAACGGACGTACATAAACTACTTTTAAGTAAACTTCTGAATAATTTCAAAAACTTGAAAGACATTGAGAAGCAGAGAGTCGATAAGATCAAGCCAAGAATTATGGAAGTTAGCGATCAGTTCCAGTCAGGAATCCAGTACCCTAGCTCGAGCATTGCAGTAGAAGCTAAGAATCGGCCGGAGCTCCGGGATCGTCATACGGCCTTTTTTCGACCCCTAGCCTCCGGTCCGGAGGGAGGGTAAAAACTGGTCGGAGGTCTTTAGGTACAATTCAGTGGAACTCAAAAATGTCTCTTGCAAGACGAAATACAGCAAGAAACTGATATCTCTTGCAAGCTGAAATACAGCAAGAAGCTGGTATTTTTCTTGGCTTGTTCAGCAAGATCGAAATATGATGTTCCGACGGACATGGTTTCGATGGACAATGTCACCTTCTACGACTCATTGTCAGCGTGGTAGATTAAATTCTAGCTTTTAACATCTAACTCGCATAAATTAAATGCATATAACGTTGTATTATCATATTTATGATGCAGTATTTGTCTCGAAGTGAGCTGAAAGAGAATTTTTGTATACATACATACATAACTGGACAAACCATATCGGTTCATCTGGTCGATCAACCATAAAAAGTCGGTTGGTTCCAATCGTTTTCGTGGTTGCCAAAACCAAATTGGGATAGGAAACCGAATTTTAGTAGATTTATCTCATAGAATGTGGAAACGATGCTATTAGATTTGATTTTCAAGCTTATTTCAGTCTATACTTTCAATACGTGGTACAAAACACAGTAGGTTGTTGAAGATAATAATCATTATTGAATACTATTAGTCAGTCATTCAATCAAATTGACCCAGAAATAATCTTTGATCCGGTGCTGGAAAGTAGCTACACAGTCTGACGTTAGCTCATCTGGTACCGAGTTGCATTCAGTTGAACCCATTGTCCGACTTCGTAAGAAGTCAGTCCTGAACAAGCACTTCAGCCTTACCCCAGCAATGAGTAGTATGACTACTCGAAAATAATAAGACGATACTTTCTAACTGCGCTTTACATATAAATGTTAAAACAGACTATTAATCATACAGTTTAAAAGCCACTTTCCCTAGATATTTTAAATAGCTACAACAATGTCATTCATAAATTTCTTTCTAAGAATACATAGTCTAGGACTTTTCGCAGGATTAGAGCTATTGGCTCGTTAAAATGATAAAATGGCTTTCAATTGCCTTAAGAGTCAATTTGGTTTGTGGAATCTTTCATGCTTGGTGATCTTAAATAGTCTTTCCAACCAAATCAGATATTGAATTAATTCATGTTGACGCATGAGTCTACGCCGAACAAGTTGAAACGTCGTGCCACTGCATTTCTGCAGAGTAGTAGCATCTGATCCTGTAGTTCTACTTTTCTCCTGTGGATAAAGCTGTCAAAGAATTTTTGTAGCTCCTAAAGCTTTGCAAGCTTTCCACATACAGTTTTGTACCCAAATTTTGCATTTTTAACTTTTGACTTTGAAACATTCGCCTTAGTAGCCAAATGGCTGGCGCATGAGTTGGAAACAAAAGAAAAATCTATATAGCTTGTTTTTCTTAAATTCCTTATCATTCAGAATATTGTTAAATCAGCATTGTGATCAGAAAGGTAGACTTGAATCTAAAGTCACCTGAAGAAGGTTCCCTGAGAAAAGAAAAAAAATTCAAAACACTTGTTGATGAATCTTATCATAGTTCTTCAATGGTTTTTGTAGTGTGTCAGTACGTGGGTGATCATAAAATTGTATCATATTCAAATGACATTGTTAAATCGTGTTGATCTGAATATTCTGTGCATTGGATTGCGGTATGAATGTCCTCAGAATCACACACATTTTCCAATTATCAAAGGTAGACCCACCAAATGTATTTTCAATTTGTCTGGCAGGCTAAATAATATATGTTCAACATCCAGCCTTCGGTCTCCAGCCTCCGGCTAGATACGATAAAGGTAACTTCGGCCTCGGCCTCTAGACGACCATTAGTAGAAAGTCAACAAACAACTTTATTTATAATGCACGAAAAGATCACACTCATTTTGAAATGTTAGAGATAATGAAATTAATTTCGATAGTCTTGAAATGATTAAAAAGAGTAGTCATCAAGGACTCTGTATCATGAAGGGAAAATTTGAATTGAACGAGCCGTCCATATTTTTAAATAGAAGTTTGACTAAGACCTCGCTGCAGCGATCATTTCAAAATGCATGGTGTACAGTTCAAGTGGTTTTTCCGGAAATAATATTGACCTTTAGACATTATTAACACATCGACCACCCCGACGCAAGCTGAAAACTCGAACTGTCAAATTATAAATCAGTTTATTAGTCATTTCGCATGGATTGAAACTCTATCAGGATTTTCAAAATCATGAATCATCGGCCACCAAACCAGACTGCCCCATAGGGAGGAATATGAGGAGGCAGGGCCGTGCGCAGGATTTTTTCATGGGGGGGGCGGACTAGATTTTTTTACTGAATAGCCCAAGAAAATGTTGATTTTACGCGGATATACTGTGTGCATGCTGCCTCAATGGGGGGGGGGGGCGGCCGCCCCCGCCCCCCTTGTGCACGGCCCTGTGAGGAGGTATTACCTAGAGATTGTCGGGGATGGACATTGTCTATCTCCAGGTTGCAAAGAAATAGCCAAAGTCAACGCGATTCGTGTCGACGCCGATTTGCATAGACACCGTGCATAAAAGGGCCGGTTATTTATGTTGCTGTTTTTGGTCACTCTGTTTGTTTATTTTTATAAGTAAAAGATCGGCGGCCAGACCGGCCTAGTAAAAGAAGAGATGAAGTGAATCAATTGATAGAAACTGATGAAAGTTAGTTAGTAAGTGGAAGTAGATATGTTAATGGTCGCGCCTGATAGAGAACAATGACTAATATACTCAGGACCGGCGCAAAGCGCCGGCAAATTTTGAGCGTTTAACCTTCTGAAGTTCACCAAAATGCGTCATTTCGGTTTGAAATCAAAAAAAGTTTTCCCACAGTGAGAACCATGCCCAAAATTTTGTCTTGTAACTAATAAAAAAAGAGATGAGGTAATTCAGTTGATTCAAAATGTTGAAATTAGTAGGTTGAAGTAGATATGCCAATGACCGTGGCTGATAGGAAACTATGACTGTTGTACTCATTGACCGGCGCGAAGCGAAGGAAAATTTTCATATTTTTCTCAGTGATAGACACAAAATCGACATATGACAAAGTCCCAAGGGGGTGGCGGCCGCCCCCCACCCTCCTGAATACGGCCTTGGTAAGGGTAATACTTACTCCCATGCCGCGCCCGTGGTCTTTTTTGCTGGGTCGGTGCCAGATCCGCTACCTAGTGTACATCCGCTACCTAGTGCACAAGCGCTACCTAGTGCACATCCGCTACCATAGTCAGATCCGCTACCTAGTGCACATCCGCTACTTTCTGCTGAGGTATATATATAAGTAACACGTTACATTTACTTAGGCAGGATTTCATTATGGAAAAATGTACGGTATACATTTACAAATTATTAGGCTCATTTAATTTTTTTTACCAATCAGAAATACACGAAAATTAAAAATTTCATTCGTTAAAAATTGGGAAATATGCGGTTGCAACCGATGCGACTCAAAATTTTCAATTTGCCCCGTATTTTCAGAAGTAAATGCAAGAAATTGTGTTCTGCCAAATGCGTGTCACGAATCCCGGTGAGATGCAGTGGTTTGTTGTTCTAAACCCTAAGGTTATCCCAATAATTTTCTATAGAAATGGGATAATTGCCATGGACCCACGTTTGCTGAAAATAATCAGTCCTTGGTCTACTCGGGAGGTAAATTCGACAATTTTTTTTTAATTTTAAACTCAAAATGATAAAATATTTGAAAATAATTAAAAAAAGTATTTGAAAAAAATTAAAAAACAAAACGAAAACGATATTTTCATCACCCGGATTGGTACAGGTAAAGAATGAAAAACGTCCGCCTAGGCCGATTGTTCTGTCACTCGATGTGCTTGTGTGGTCACTTTGTTATGTAAATAAGTATTTTTCACGCATTAGAATGTGGTTGCGTGGTCATTTTTATGATTTTATTACGCATCTTTACTCATTATCGACTTATCTTTAGGTAGACTTTCTGTAGTATTACGTTTTTTAACATTCTTGCGGTTCCATAAAAGTGGCAAACAAAATATTTTTTACCACGCAGAACGCCGACCGTATTCCATTTTCCTTTATTCTTTTGTCTTCGGAAAACCCTCATGAAAACAATAGCAAAACCTTTTTCACATTTTTTGCTGTCTTGTAGCGGATGTGACTATGGTAGCGGATATGCACTAGGTAGCGGATGTGCACTAGGTAGTGGATGTGCAGTAGGTAGCGGATCTGCTACCCAATCTTTTTGCTCGCTGTGTCCGGTCAGGCGGTGTACATTTGGGTGATTTCCTGAATATCACAGGGGCCGGTTTCATTAACTGAAACTGAGGTTATTATCGACGTCGGTATCAAGTGCTTGAAACTTAGTTTCATTTCATCTGAGCGCGACATCGGTTTTATTTTTTTGGGGGGTTTAACTAGGAAGTTCGAGCTTTGGATTAGCTGAACCTAGCCTGAGCTCGAGATAATCTTGACCGTAACAATAAAAACACGTACCAAATGTAGCATGTCATCAAAAAAATTTGGAAGACTGAAAAAGTAAGTTATATAAGACATACACTAGAAAAACTGCGAAAATGAAGAAAAAAGTCAAAAAAGGATATTTGTTTGATAAACAACATGAAAAATGTGAAACATGAGTGCACATACTGATACTACATGAAAAAGAAACGGCCAGGCGGGACACAATAGAATGTGTTGAAAATTAAAAATGTGGCCAGAACTTTGAAGTTATTTGATGTTTTTTCCTGCTACATTTATTAATTCTTTCATCATTCCTAAAATCTAATTGATTTGTTTCATCTTGAAAAATTTTTCCACTTTTAATTATGTCAAATTTTTATTCAGCAATGCGACAAAGTCATTTTTAGCAACTGACGGTAAAAAACAAAACAAAAATGTACGGACTTAAACCTGCTCGATATAGAGATTAAGTTTTGTGTTTGGCTGAAACCGACATCAGGATCAGGATTAAATGAAAACGTTAGTTAAACCCAATATCTCGACGTCATGTTTAAGTTCGAGCCCGAGATGATCTCTACATCGCCATAATCCCTTTTTCTGAACATGTTTTCCAAAACAAGCACAATTTGGGAGAAAACGCTGCATTGCACAACGGAAAGAATTATAAAATAGACGCGCCAGAAAACTTTTTTGGTCTTTCCTGGTTTTACAGCGTGGAGAACCGTTTTCGGATTATAATACCTGTCCGACAAAGTTCTAATCTATAGTTCAGTTATATACATTTTCAATTTTCATATTTCCAATATTTTCAATTGCCGAAATATTTTCAAATAGCAACCGAGGCCGAAGTCAGAATATCCGAATCGACTAATCTATCAAGAAGTCATCAATTCTCAAACTCAATTTAATTATTCTTACATTACAAGAAATATTTTCAAACTATAACGCCAATTTTCATAAAAGAGTGAAAATATTCAGTGTGGAGATTTATGCAATCATCGATTGAATTACCGAAATTGATCGCTTTTGCCATTTTTTGATCAATTCATGCTTCAAATGTTCAACTTTAATTCCCCAGTCCCGACCACTTTTAGGAAATGCCCCGGCCGGGGCTGGGAATTTTCGACTCACCGGAGGCCGGGTACCTGCAGCGCCATACATAAGACTGACTTTTGTGGCATAAAATTTGGGAAATTAGAAACTGAATATCGTAAATAATGAAGACAAAAGTAAATAAGAAATGTATGAATACCTAAATAATTTAGGGAAACTGAGATACTGAATGAGACAACAGATAGAAGAAAATACCACACCAATCTATGAGTAAATACTAACAGCAGTTATATCGTAAACAATGTGAATTCGACTCGTCGCTATCGGATCACTTAACAAATTATCAGTTTTTGAATCTTAAAGATGGGAACTTAAGCCTGAAAAATGTTTCACAATGATCATTTACAAATATTTGCGAAAGAAATGAAGCTGAAGAACAAAATCTGTAGTTTTTGAAGATCTAATTTTATTCAAAAAACGTACTATACGGTTAAAGCAGCCCAAACTTGCCAAGTATTTTGACCGCGGAAAATATACATTCACAAAGGAAAAATTTCATAGAAAAACAGTCCACAAAAATGCATAGAAACGACAATTCACTCGATTTAGCACCAAAATGTCCTAATTCTGTTAACGAAATCCTCTGCATCTGTTGAAACTAATAGAAAAATTGTTGCGCATTATTTCATAAGGGTGCGTAGAACCATGCAAAAATTATTGAGGCATGAGAAAATTTATGAGCTTTTTGAACCAAAAAAATTGGCTCCATAGTGCAAATTAAGAGAACAATCGATAAAGGACAAGGACGTTGTTAGATTGAAAAATGAGGCACGACTAGCAGCAAATCCTCTAGAGAGCTGAAACTTTTTGTAATATTTACGTATTGTAGAATCTATCAGCCAAACGCGCTAATTAGCATACGCATGCATATTCAAGGCCAATATTTAAAAGGAAGAGGAAACCAGTTTCAAGAACTTGATTGAAAATGCATCATGAAAAACTACTTTATTAGATATAGACGGCGAGAATCATGCAATGTGAAATGTAAAATCTGACTGACGCACTACTAGTTTCTGTGACGTAGAAACTTTTTTAATTGAAACAAACATTTTTAATAGCTTGGCAAAACGAAACATGCCCACACTTGACTTAGAAAGCTAACGTGGGAAATGAAAATTCGAAAACTTGTACGATAGGAGAAGAGATATATGGAAACTCTTGAAAAATATAATTGGAATGTAAAATAATGTTCATAGACTGACCATATGGTGAAATCTAGCCATATGATTTTAGACGAAACGATCAAGACTAAAGTGAAATTTAGTCATAAAAATCGCACTTCATGGCCAAAAATTGTTACGTTCTAATCAAAAAATTTCTGCTTAAAAGAAAACAATACACGCTCCGCACGCGAGGTTCATGAACGGTAAGTTTTCACGTCCCTATTGCTTAAGTGAATTGACTAAAAATTTTCGTAAAGCAATTATAGAACGGGGGGAAGATCATGAGTCCGTTTTCGCATGCTACAGTTTCGGAGAAAAAGTTTTAATAAATTCAGATTTGATGCTGATATGTACTTATTTATGATGCAGTGAAAGAATCTGCACGAGTGCGACTTTTTATACAAAAAAGCGTCATAGCTGGTAATTTGAATAATTTAGACGCTATAAAACTACTACGATAGTTTCCTCTTTCATATTCGAGGTCAAAGATCAAAGAAACTTTAGAATGAGTGTAAACTAAATTCAAACCTTACATTTTTCTAACGAAGAATTGGCTATCGAATATTTTCGGGAGGTAAGCTTGATTAATCTGACTTTTCCGAGGCCTAGACTATTTTACAGACTGATTTCGACATAAAGATTATTCAGCCCCTGGGGAATTGAATTCAATACCTCTGTGAATATCCAGGCCAAATATCTGCGTAACAACTTGCACGAAACTGTGTTGAAAATTTTCGAAATTTAAACGTTGGTCGGCCAACGGCAACAATTGCAGAACGATAAAATCGTAATGATCGGACAGATGTAATTCGTCGCAAATTTGTTTCAAGCCGGTCCTACCTAATGTTAACTCGTTAGTGATGTTAGATTGTAGGTTCAAGTCGGAGCTAAAATCGAGCGATAAAATTTGAGCATGTTTGTCGAAAATTGCTTTCAATTCGTCATCGAAAATTTCATAAATCGGCCAGTGATGATAGTTGTTGACTGGAGCAGACAATTTTTGGCTCTCGTCGCTTATCTTTCGCATTCTAGAAAATGGTTGTGCGGGGTAACCTGTAGTTTACTGTGCCAATGCAATTGTAGCTTCTATATTCTTCTCTCAGCTTCTATTTCAGACCCTTTTCTGATGAACACAACTCCGATCAGACGAAAAACTAGGGCGCTAAACATATCTGGATTAATTTGCATAATATTTACTTAGCTTGAGCTTGATTCTTCTTAGGCTTAGAACTCGGAGCGATTCAGTACGCTCTGGTCGTCTTACTAAAGGTGGCTTATAGGTCGATTATAGGTAGAGCGGCTGTTAATGATATAAATGATTTGCGTATACATAGATGTCAGAAATTTTCCAGAAGTACTAACATTATCTAGAATGTGGGTAACCTAGGTTCAACTCTTGACTACTCCAAGATCTTTCCAAGTAGAATTGGAGAGCTTCGCGGTGTGCACACTAATTATTAGAATGAGTCCGGATTCGTTTGGCGCTCGGGTATTGCTTCTGATCTCAGTTGAATTCATCGTAAAAAGCCCAAAAATAGAACTTTGGTGCAACTAAACGGCCACCATAGACCGTAAAAACTGTAAATAATTAACTCGGCTCACATGTTTGAGAGAAAATTAAGAGTAAATCGCCGCTCCTTTTCCAAAGAAGTGGGAGCAAAAGACAGTATTTTTACCGGACAAACGATTTTGGTGAAGTAAAAAGATTTTTATGCATTTTTGAATGAGGAACAAATAATTTCTTTCGTAAATTCCTAGTCAGATAACGCTTTTCCAGGCTCCAAAACCATAAAAGTTCAAAAAAAATTCCGGCCAAATTCATCAAAGAAAACTCTAAAAATAGGTCACCAGAAAATGGTTCTTTCGCTATTTATTGAAATGGTATCATTATCGGCTTTACCGTTCTGCTTTGCTGATATTCAGCGAAAAAGTCGATTTTGTGGAACGCTTACCATATAAGATGAAAAGGTCCGTGTAAAAAACTATTGTGCATTGCGAAACATTAGCGTAACCTAGCCACGATTTTGGTTCAGAGGGGACACATTATCAAAAAAAATTTTGGCACATCAAATATGAAGAATTACGTTTTATCATCAGTTTTTTCAATTTAAAGTCATAATAGGTAAAATTATTTCCCGAAGACTGGTGCACTAATGGGGTCGAATGCATTTTTCACACATAATTCCAGAATTATTTAGCTGTAAATCGTTCATTCATGCACATAGGGGGTAGGGAGTAAACCTCCTTACCTGAGACCCAGGCCACCCCTCTGGCCTAAAAAATCGTCAAACACACTCCCTGAACTTTTTCTGACAGTTTTTTTTGATGATTTTTGTGCATATTTTGTATGAAAAACAAGCTTGCAGAACTTTTTTGTTTGTTTGTTTTTGCTCACCCACACCCTTACCCCCTGGATAAAAATCTCAAGGACCCTCCCCCTGGAGAATTCTTGCCGTGCATGTCTGAAATCGTCGGTATCAAAACATAAAACGTTTGAGATTTCATTTGCTGAATAAATGCATTATATCTAGAAGAAAAGCTGATCATCTGATACTAAACAAAACTAAACTAAGAATACATAGCACAGGCGCGAAGCGCCGAAAAGTTTTAATATTTTTTTCATGTTGAAATTTTATTTTCCAGTATCTAAAATCTAGGGTAAAAAATAAAAATCTTCCACTTTTCTGGCGCTTAGCGATGACAATAGCTAAAACCTTTGGTATTCACTAAAACTAAGCTGAAACGCGACCATAAAGAAGTCTACTTTAACTTCATACTTCCATGCAATTTTAATGTCTCATTTTATATTAGAGTGAGTAAAACCGTACCTACATGTAATTGGGGGGGGGGGAACGCCATAGGAACACATCAGAAATTGTCGGCCATATGGCTACCCATTGGGAGATCGTCCACAGGATTTGTCAATCCTACGGTTAGTCACATGGTAGCTCGGCGCTCCGGGCCATGAAAATTGACAGTTTTTACGGGTTTTTTAGACGAAATGTTTTTGAACCGTTTTTCGGACTTTCTTGGGGAAAAAATCGAATTTCTTTCCTTCAGGAACCTCTCCCCTAAAATTTTGGGCAATCCGTGACCACCCCGCAGACCTAGAAACTTCGCTAGATGTATTAGTAAAACACCCTGAAAGAGTCATAGATACAGGTTAATTTTTCTGGTGCGTAACGCTGAAATTATTTCAGATCCTTTACATTAAAGTGTAGAAAAATTGATTTCCTGAAAATTGGCTCAAAATATTAAAACTGAAAAATTGAACCCTATCTAACAAATACAAAAATATAACTCATACTTTCGTACGTTTGACAAACTGCAGGTCAAAAAATAAAACTTCTAAAAATTACATTCACGATAATCATGGACTCAAACTCGGCTAGAAAATGTAACTACTTTTAATCAGGCTATATTTGCACAGGTCAGGTTTAATGTGCAAATTGTGGGAAAACGTTGGTTACACAGAGAAATTTTTGGTTTCTCAAACAAAAATTGATGAATTCGTTTGGAAAATGATTGAAAGTTAGTTCCCTCGTAATTCATTCAATTTGCGATGCGCCAACAAAAATTTAGATGTTAGGGCTTTAAAAACATTGGAAACGCATTTTTCAGCTTATTCTTAATATGCAACTATTGACTGAGACCTTCTCAGTCAAGTTAGAACACATGGCATCATTATAGAGACAAGAGTTTCATCAGAAACAAATCTACTTTTTGCAACGCAGTGAAACTTATTTGACTAATTCTATTGATTTACCGTGATCATGATGATTATAAGCGTCCTACCGCCGCCGAAAGAGAAAAAGGTTGAGATTGTCGTTTTCTAAAGCGGTGTCGTCAACTTCATGATTGTTTTTTTTAGCTCGGAGAAAGGGTAGGTTTTCCTGTTCAAAATTCTTTTGTAAATATGCCTCAATTACGCGAGAAAAGAGTGATTTGAAATTGAAGTTTCCGATATTTTCTGTTTCAAAACGCAATAAAATGCATTTCGGAACAGGAGACCACATACGTATGAAACATAACCAAACGGTCATCAGACTTTTGGTTGCACTGTGCAACTTGGTTAGAGCAAATTTGATTGCACAGCTCAACATTCGTAATAATTAGGGATCGGCCGAGGGCTCGGCCTCGGCCTCGGCCTCGGCCGAGGATTGGTACCCTCGGCCACCCTCGGCCTCGGCCGAGGGTGTCGATCAAAAATGGCCGAGGCCGAGGATTATTTGCAACTCTAAAGCAAGTAGGATATTTTTGATGTAAAATGTTTACTGCATCAAAGCACTGTTTTTTCCACATTTGCACTATAATGTGAAAAAAAAAATCTGGAATGTGGAAAAAATTTTTGAGGTCTTTCCACAAATGTGGAAGAAAAATTTGGGGTTTTCATATTAAAAAGATGCATTTTGGTGCATTTTAGGAGGTCCAAATCCCTAAATTTTCCGGCGCTTCGCGCCGGTTATAGCTTTAATAATCATCATTATTCATTAAGTAGCTCAGGCGCGGCTTTTATCATGTCTACTTTCATTTATCACTTAATCTATAATAGTTTTCATCATCTTAAACGTAGTATCTCATGTTTTAATTGGTTATCTTCAACATTTTATCATAATATTTAATGAAGATTCGCATTTTTTCTTTTTGAGAAAGATGAATACACGTCAAGTCTAGGATTTATGATGCGATTATTTCGTTGCTTACGTAAAATCAATTCAAAAGCTTCTTGGAAATATCTTTCGGAAAGTTATACTTTTCTTACTCATATATTTTCGACCAAGTTCATGAGAGTTTACAAATAAATTACAGATTTTAAAATTTTTCAAGTAAAATTCTAGAAATTACGACTCTTGAACACTAAATTGGAATCTAATTCTTGAAATAATGTTCGGAAAAATGATTTTCCAGCATCCCAGAATGTCAATATACCCAAAAAAATTTCCGGCGCTTTGCGCCGGAAAGTACCATCTTTTTTGGGCTTTCACTTGTCATCATAGAGGACTTGACCATTGATTTCTTGTGTAATTCAAGTCAATTATGCTCTTGGATAGTTTGCTAGAAAAATTGTTCAACAACGCTTGTAGATTAGGCTTTTAGGTCGAACATTTCAATTTTTTCTCCAATTTTAATGAATTAACTTCTCTAAATACACCGGAAGGCTTGAAAAAGCTCAAAAACAGTGCGATAAAGCGTCTGTGAGCATTTTTAAGCCAAAAAAACGGATTTTAAGACGAAAAAAAATTTTTTCCACATGTGGAAAAAAAATTTGACCCCTTTCCACATTTGTGGAAAAAAGTTCGTGGAAAAAAACAGTGCATCAAAGTGACGGGTTGACTCCATAAATTCTACAAAATTTGCATAGAAGACATCTTTGCGTTAATTTACCTATTTAGTGTTACACTTTTACAATAAATTTTTTACAATAAATTTTTTTATGTTTTGAATTACTTGATGAAGATCATAAAGGCAAGAGTAAAGAAGTCTCTTATTAGTATTACCAGTGACCAGTGTATTAATATAATATCATGTTAAAAAAATCCTCGGCCTCGGCCTCGGCCTCGGCCTCGGCCGAGCCGAGGATTTCAAAAATCCTCGGCTCGGCCGAGGCCGAGGCTTTTTATTTTACCCTCGGCCGATCCCTAGTAATAATAATAATAATAATAATAATTTATTAGGTCAAAAATAATACGCAATAATTATAAAGAATAAATATTCGTGAGAAGCGTATTAGCTAACGAAATTAGTGAATAAGTCACACCCAGTGTTTTGTTACACAAGCTGTTTTGCACGGTGCAAAAAAATTGCCAAAAAAGTGTTGCACGCCAAAAAATTTTTTTGAACTATAAATAAATATAGCACTTTTTCCACGAACTTTTTTCCACAAATAAAGAGGTCAAATTTTTTTCTACATGTGGAAAAATTTTTGGAAAAAATCTCAAAAATTAGATCTGAATTTTGTGTTCATAAATCGTAATTTCTAGAAATTTTATCATTTGAAAATTTTTAAAACCAATAATTTGTTCGTAACCTTTCATAAATTTGGCCGAAAAGCTATGAGTCAGAAGCGTAGAAATTTCCCAAAAATATTTCCATGAAGCTTTGAATTCAATTTACGTTAAGAAAGAAATAAACGCTTCAAAAAGTTAGAAAGTTGACGTGTTGATCATTCTCAAAAAATGTATGAAGGAAAAAATGCAGATATTCTATAGATATATAATATTGAAGATCGCCAATTAAACATGAAATAATACGTTTAAGACGGTGAAAACTATTAAAAATTAGTGATAAGTGAAAGTAGACTTGCTAAAAGCCGCGCCTGAGCTTGGTAATAAATAATAGGGATGGGCCGGATCAACTTTTTTGGCAACAGCGGATCTGGATCCGGATCTTGGAAAATTTGGTTCAGCGGATCCGGATCTTGAGGAACAGATCTGAGCGGATCCGGGTCGGATAAGGATCTTTCAATAAGTATATGTACTATGTCAAATTTGTCTAAAATTGAGTTGTATGAATTTATATTCATTGGTGTCAATAAGATTATTAATCATTGAAATGTTTATTTATTGAAATTGTTAACATGTACTAATTGATGATTTTCATTCGTTAAATTGTATTCATGTTTAGATTAATATTGGTTTCATCAGAAAAGAAATGAATAGAAATAGAAACTTTTTTCAGAAATTATGGATTCAAGCTCTTCTTTCACTAGCAGAGTGTGGGACTACTTCACAGTGTCCCCAGATGATGAAGAAAAGGCAAAGTGCAATAAATGCAGAGTCCAGTTATCCAGAAAAGGCTGTGCTACTGAATATCAGAGAAAACATTTGGAGAGGAAACATATGGCAATATATAAGCAGTTTGCGACTAGATAAAATGAAGATAATGAAAATAGAAGTAATTGTGAAACAAATTGCTACTAGTATAGTTATATGTTAAAGAATTAATTTTTGTGTTTTCTTTAAAGATAGCCAGAAAACTGAACCTAGCAACTCAAAACCCAAATTAGAGCATGAACTTAAATCTCAAACGTCTCTGGACAATTGCTTCATCTAGAAAGTAAACTTAAATTAGCACCAGCGAAAAGTGTCACCTATGAACAGCTATTGAGTGGTGCTGGTCAAATTTATGATCCTACCAAAAATCGTTTGAAGGGCGACACTGTTGAAAAATTACTGTTTCTCAAGTATAATTTTGCTACCATTGCAGTGTTTTTTGTACAAGTCTTTTTGTACCTGTACAAAGATCGGCCAAAAAGTCTTTGTATGAAGAAATTCTTTTTGTACACTGAGAAAACCATGATCTTTTATGTATTTTCGCACAAAGTTTCTTTCTAATAGCACTCGAGTTCCCGTCCTTCATAATCATCTTACAAATTAAGAAAATATACTCATAACTTTCATAAATCTGAAAAACTTCAAGTTAAACCTGAAATTTCTGAAAATTAGTTCCATGATGCTTCTCAATTCAAACTCGGCTTCATGTTTAAAATTTAAGTTGCAAAATAGTTGGAGTAGATTTTGACGTTCTCAGATGGACCGAAATTCGCTTTTTCTGTACAGGAAGACCACCAACATTTTTTCCTTTACTGGAAATTTTTTCCGGCGCGATGCGCCGGAAAATTTTTGGTGTTTTCTAATACTGCAAAATTTTATGTGAATAATAATGAATAAAGATCCGATTATGATCGGATCTTAATCATTGACAACAGCGGATCCGGATCTTAAAAAATTTGGTTCAGCGGATCCGGATCGAATCCGGATCGGATCTGGATCCTAAAATTTAGTCGGATATCCGCGGATCCGGATACCCGGCCCATCCCTAATAAATAATAATGATTATTAAAGTTATAACCGGCGCGAAGCGCCGGAAAATTTTGAAATTTGGACCTATACTAAAATTCACAAAAAGGCATCTTTACCATACATGCACGTGGGGGGTTTGGGGGGAGTTTGACCCCCAGCATATTTTTATTGACCCCCAGCAGATTCTTTCTGACTCCCAGCAGATTTGACTCAACCAGCTAAGATTGAGAAGTTGATGAAGGAAAATGAGCAAGAGAGAAGAGAAAGTCGTTATAAAAATGGAAATGATGCTGTAGTAGTGTAGTTTTACAATTTTTCTAAACAAAGCATGCTTGATTCCAAAGGAGTAACATTAAAACTTCAAAAAGTGCTGTCTAAGCAGATTATTTCTCATATCTGACTAATATAGTTGTAAGAATATGCCGTTTGGGCGTTAGAAGACCTTTCTAAGACCTTTCTTTTCATTATCAGGAACGAAAAAAAATTTGTATTCCACTCCCTGTCCTGGCTGCCCCCAACAGAATTTCTATGCTGTGCATGTATGATCTTTACTATATGAAAACCCCAAATTTGTTTTCCACATTTAATAAATATTTTTGCGCGGTGCAAAAAAATCTGAAAAAAAGTTTTGCACGAGCGGAAAAAGTTTTGCACAGTGCAAAAAAACACTGGTTACACCTCTAAGAAAGGTATTCAGAAAAATTTTTTGCACTATTAGCATTTACAGTACTTTCAACCGGTGAATTCCAAGCCCGGATTACCCGACTACAGAATTCATATTTCAACAGATCATGACGATATTTACAACACACCAGTTTTGAGGAGTTATTGGCACGGTTAGAATTATGAACGATAAAGAAAAAGTTATCGATTGGCAAAGCATTCAAACGAACAATACTATAACCATAGTGAGATCGAAACGAAGCCGTCTGCCGTGTGGAAAAGAACCTGGGTAGGGGATGCAGTCATCGTTTCTTCCTCAAAGATTCTTTTCACATGAGGACCACACCCAAACTTTTTTCCCACATTTTCCAAAATGTTTTCACATTTTTAAAAACGTTTGTAATTCTTTTATGCATTTTAGGCGCATACCCAAACATACTGATGCTTCCGGAGTCAGTAGTCAGCAAAAATGAGGAAAAACGGAGAAAATTCTAGTCAGGTCAACCGATGAGCACTTTTTGTCCATCGACCCATGCATCGGCCATAATATTCAAAAATATAAAAAACTATAACATTTTTCACAAATATGAATATTGGTTTGTACAAATTTTACTTTGAAAACATAAGACAACATTTTCAATATAGATGTTCATCGGATATCTGGAAATTCGAACCTTTTACAGAAAACTTTTAACACAAACGACGAACAAAAATAGGAAAGTCGGAGTACTGTATAGATTTGTTGAATAGGCGATAATAAAATCAAATCCTGTCTATTTTTGTGCTTCCTGTGGTTGACATTTTCTGCTTGTTTTTAGGTTTATTATTCTGATTGTCTTCATTTGACATTTGATTTACACTAGTAAATTTTTTTCGATGTCTGTTTTTTCGGAATTCCGGAATTTATCCAATCCCACTCGAAAAATTGTCTGATGTCTAGTCAATGAAATTTTAAACAAACGTAAATAATTTCCCGTTACGTTGTTTCGTATAATTCTTGGATTGTACTTAAAATTTGTCTATAAGAAACTATAGGATAAACAAAAAGATCAGTGATATAATGTTTGTATCACATTATGCAAATTTCATTTATAATATCTACTCTTTGTACATTAGCAGATCTTCGTTAACTTAGTTCAACTACAATATTCTTTCCCCTTTTTGATCAATATTTTTTCATCAATCTAACCACGGGATGTATACTATGAAATTCATAAATTAATTTTTCTACCATTACATGGGCGCCGAAGTGAAATACGAGGCGTTAAGTTGCGACGGGCGCCAAGTTGTGATACAATAGACCGGACGTACCAAACACAGGGAAAATTTTTTTACTTACACTTGTAGCTTTTTTGAGCTTTTTCCGCAAATGTGAAAGAAAAGGTCAGCCGTCATGAACAGAAAGGTGTAAGTCAAAATCTTTAAATTTTATAGCGTTGCTCGCTGGTTTTTGCTAGCTATCATAAATTTGAACTTGGCCCGAGCGCGGCTCTCAGGAAGTCAAGTACCGTTTTTAAATCACTAACACAATCAGTCAATAATGTTCACTAACCAGTGATATTCAACGTTTAGTTTTTCATTCTAACTTTTCTAATGATTTTATTCTTATTGATTATGTAAGGAAAATTGAAATAGAAAAATTTTCAATATACAGTCAAACTTCGCTATAAGACACCCTGGCTATAACACTTTCCTGGCTATAAGACACCTAGGTTGTTGGTCCCGGCCACGTTTAGTGTATTAACATATAAGGAAAACTCGCCTATTACACACTCGGATATTAGCTATAAGACACAGCTGGGAAAGTCCCTTTGTTATACTTGTGTGTTAAAACAACATGGGCTATAAAACACGGCTGTTTGGCTATAAAACACTGCTCGAATTACATGACTAAAAAAAGAACCTCGGCTATAAAACACGGCTGTTTGGCTATAAAACACCACAATAGGCAAATTTAAGAAACAGTGCACACTAGTTAAGTACACTGTGGTGTAAATTGAGTTGTTATCTTTGTAAATTATTAATGTAACGTAGGCTGGTAGGTTAGTCTTGAGCGTGTTGTGCATTGTTGTGCATTATGTCGCAAAAAAAACGTCAATCGATTTCAATTGATACGAAATTGAAAATTATTAGTGAATCTAGCAATTTGTCGTATACTGAATTAGCTGCAAAATACAATTTATTGAAAAATTCAATCGGTAGTATTATACGATCTAAAGATAAACTTACCACCAATGTTGAATCTGGTCAATTTGGAGTGGACTGTAAGAAAATGCGATCAGCTGACAATGTGGATATCGAAACATGTTTATTAACGTGGATCAAGCAAGCCAGGGCAAAAGGGATTCCAGTTTCTGGTCCAATTTTACAAGAAAAAGCGATCGACTTCGCAAAACAATTTGGCAAAACAGATTTCAAATGTAGTTCTGGTTGGGTCGACCGTTTTAAATTGCGTCACAACTTAGTTTTCAAGAAAATTTGTGGGGAATCTAAATCAGTTGCTGATTGCGATACGGATGACTGGTATCACAATACATTGCCAACTTTGCTGTCCGAATACAACGAGCAGGAAATTTACAATGCAGATGAAACTGGACTATTTTGGCGCTTATTACCTGACAAAACGTTAACATTTAAGGTAAAGTTCAATTTTTCACATTTTGTTCTTCAGAGTGTAAAAAATTGTTTGAGTTTTTCAATTTTTCTGTGAATGCTATTTCATTTTTCATAAAATTTCATCAAGCAGATTGTTTCTCAAAATGCTTTTAGTTTCTTCTTTTCTAATAATTAAGGATGATGATTGCAGTGGAGGTAAAAGAAGCAAAGAAAGGCTTACTGTTTTGGTTGGCGCTAATCTAGATGGATCGGATAAATTACCTTTGCTTGCAATAGGAAAGTTTGAAAAGCCAAGATGTTTCAAAAACGTTAAAAAATTACCACTTGATTACAACTTTAATCGCAAAGCTTGGATGACATCGTCAATTTTTGAAAAATGGCTCACCAATTGGAATAAAATTCTTAAGAAAAACAAACGTAAAGTTGCCCTAATTATCGATAACTGTCCATCTCATCCAGTTGTAGAACTTTCGAATATTAAATTGGTTTTCCTTCCTCCCAACACCACATCAAAAACACAACCTATGGATCAGGGTGTCATAAATTGTTTAAAAATAAATTACCGCCAACTTTTGGTCAAAGCAATGATTCGGGCTATGGATAAAAAAGAAATTTTTATGCCCACTTTATTGGATGCTATGACCTTTTTATCTCGCGCCTGGGATAACGTCAGTGGGACTACAATTTCAAGATGTTTTTCCAAAGCCGGATTTCGTTCAGCGCAAAGTTCTTCAGATGAAGAAAATACCGAAAATCCTTTCATTTCATTTCTTAATAAGCACCGTCATCGAATACAAATCAGTGAGGATTTTGATATTCGTAATTATTTGAATGCTGACGAAAATTTAGTAGTGGCGGGTTATATGGAAGATTCTGAAATTGCTGGACTAGTTAAGCCAACCAAAGTTGCTGAAGTGAACATATTCGATTCGGATGACAGTGATGCCGATGATTTGGGGGAAGAAAACGCAATGTGCAGTTACCAGGAAGCAAAATCTGGAATTGTTAAATTGAGAAAATATATTATGACTTTGGACAATTGCGACGAGAAAGTTTTCTCGATGTTGAACAAAATAGAAGATATGTGCGACTCTAAACATGAAAAATCAATGAAACAAACGTCAATAACCGATTATTTGCAATAAAAATGTGTTAATTTGCGCTAAAATCTCGCTGTCTAAAAATAAAATGTTTTCGGTTATAACACACACTCGGCTATAACACACAGCAGGCCACAGTCCCCAGGGGGTGTCTTATATCCGAGTTAGACTGTAATATTATCATTACTGATGACCAAACATGTAATTGGGGGGAAGTGCTATAGGAACATCCCCACCGAAATCCTCGGCCATATGGGCAGCATTGGGCGTCCTCCCCATAAAATTTTCCAATCCTATGGCTAGCCATATGGTAGTCCTAGGGATCTCCATATTGTTGGCTGAAAAATACTGAAAAATCTTAATTTTTGAACAAAAAAATAGTCAAAATGTCAATTTTCTCGGCGCTCCGCGCCATAAATACATTTTTACAGTTTTTTAGACAAAAATTATTGTTATTATATTTTATCCTGTGTTGTTTTTTCACGGATTTGACTAGGGTATTTTCCCCAAATCTTTTTTGCGATTTTTTATAAAAATTTTGACTTTTGAGCGAATAAAACATATTGAATCCAAGTAGAAATTCTCGGTGGTTCGTTGAAGGATCCAAATTCTTGGTTGCTTGCCTGGTTTTTGGATTGTAGATTGCCTGACTGAAAATTTATTGAATTCACTGAAAAATTAAACTTTGTGTCTAGGAAATAAAATTTGAAAAGATTCATTTTCCAGCGTTCTAGAATAAGGTAAAGTGAATGGGGTGACTTTGATCATGTGGGACTTTGATCAAAGTATGGCATTTGATAACTATTTGAGATCAGCAGGTCATTTTCGCTGTGTAGAAAACCTCACAGAGTTATCCAATTCCATACTCTGATCAAAGTCGCCCCTGATCAAAGTCACTACACTTTATATAAAATCAAAAAAACTTTCGGTTCTGCGCGCCGAGCAAGATACTCATGCCAGTGTTTTCATTTTCCCTCCAAAACTCAGGAAATTGAGTTCCGAAAGCAAAGCCTAAAACGAATGCGAATCGAATGAAATATAAGAAACTAGCTTTTGACGATTTTTCGATAAAATTACGCGAATTTATTGATAGAGTCAGCCAGTGTTCTTTTGCATTGTGCAAAACTTTTTCCACTCGTGAAAAACTTTTTTTTCAGATTTTCTGCACCGTGCAAAAATATTTATCAAATGCGGAAAACAAATTTGGGGTTTTCATATAGTAAAGATGCAATTTGGTGAATTTTAGTATAGGTCCAAAAAATCTCAAAATTTTTGAAAATCCTGGATACGGGTATGAGATGTATACGGCATGGATTTTGGAAAAAAACCGAAAAAACGTAAAAAATTAAAGGGGGAATTCCCCCTTCTCCCCTCTATATACGGGCCTGCCAAAAACCATGTTTTGGCTTGGCACAAATAAAACACCGTAAAACCGAAGGCGGCGCGGATCAGTTTTTTTTGTGCCAAAACATGGTTTTTGGCACAAAAAAATTTGGAATGGCACAAAACATTTTGAGCGTTTGTGCCAATTGGCACACATTTTTTGACTGGTCCAAAGCTAAATTTCCTTGATTTTTAGTCATTTTAAGGGCTGAAAACGCAATGGGTTTAATATTGACTACTTCACTTTGTCTCGAACGCGAGCAGATTCTATTTGAATAATTTATTTGTATTATAGCAATAGACTTTGAGATTGTCAATGACCGGCTAAAGAATAGAAATTGTTAACTTTACTTCCTCTATTCATTCAGTTAGATTGAGAACCGAAACTTATATTTTTAATGATTGATTCGAAGAAAAAAATTGACATTTTTGGCACAATTATTCAACCAAAAGTCCACGTGAAGCGACTTTCGACTTAGCTTTTTTCAGGAGAATAGGCAAGAGATCCTAATTTAATCTTTAATATAGTTGTTAGGAAGGAGGCCGAAAAGTAAAGGAAAACTGCATGACAAAAAGTCTATAAAAATATCTGAATTTTTGAAGCATCCAATTTCTTTTCGGATCGTAGAAACCGTTTTTTAGATCAGTTTTTCCTATCTCGCTGACGTGGTTAGAGAAAATAGAGCGGGCACATTTTTATGCAAATGAATGCGGTGAAAGTATCTTTAGTTAGTTTTTATCAAACTTGAAAGAAAGAAAAGAAATTTATTAACTGCAAAGAAATACAAGAAATATCAATAATACAGGAAAGCTCATGGACATGACAAAAGCATGTGCGAATCACTGTTTTTTTCCCCAAATCGTGCTTTTTGGGGAAAACAAATTCGGAAAAGGGAAAAAAATTTTGGGCTCTTTCCCCATTTGGGGAAAAAAATTTTGGGGATCGGATACAGAAAAGATGCATTTTGGTGCATTTTAGAAGGTCATAATCTCAAAATTTTCCGGCGCTCCGCGCCGATTATAACTTTAATAATCATTATTATGCATTACTTGGCCCAGGCGCGGCTTTTAGCATGTCTACCTTCATTTATCATATAATCTATAATAGTTTTCATCATCTTGAACGTATTATTTCATGTTTTCATTGGTAATCCTCAATATTTTATCATGATATTTAATGAAGATTCGCATTTTTTCCGTTTGAGAAAGATCAATACGTCAAGTCTCTAAGCTTTTTGATGCAATTATTTCTTTTCTAACGTAAAATCAATTCAAATGCTTCATGGAAATATCTTTAGGAAATTTATACTCTGCTTACTCATATATTTTCGACCAAGTATGAGAGTTTACAAATAAATTATACTGGTTTTAAATTTTTTCAAGTAAAATTTTAGAACGACTTTTGAACACAAAATTCAAATCTAATTCTTGAAATAAACGTTCGGAAAATTAATTTTCCAGCGTCGCAGAATATCAATACCCAAAAAATTTTTCCGGCGCTCCGCGCCGGAAAGATTAACATCCCTTTTGGGTTCTCATTTGTCATCATAGAGGACTTAACCATCGATTTCTCATGTAATTCGAAGTCATTATGCTTTTGGATAGTTTGCTTGAAAGTTTGTTTCAATGCTTGTAGATTAAACTTTGAACTCGAAACTTTCAATTTTTTCCTGAATTTTAATGAATTAACGGGTCTGAAAACACCAGAAGGCTTGAAAAAGCTCAAAAACACCTAAATAAAGCACCAGTGAGCATTTTTAAGCGAAAAAACGACCTCGGGAAAATGGGGAAAAAAATTTTGATCCCTTTCCCCATTTGGGGAAAAGGCCCGGGGGAAAAAACAGTGGTGCGAATCGAGCTTTAAAAAATGACTCAATGTCAATTTAGATCGAAAGCAGGGTATATTGTTATAACTTTTGGCACAAAACAGTTTTATGGTTTTCATTCAGTACGTTTTTAGAGTGAAAAAATTTTATGTGCCATTGGCACAAATTTTTTTGGCCCTTTGTGCCATTTGGCACAAATGTCCGTGCACAAAAAAAACGCTAGCGCGGATGTCGAGCTTAATATATAGTAAACTTGGCGTCATGTGCAGAATTTTTAGCAAAAGTAAACACTTAGTTTTCAAGAATTATGCATGAAATATAGAGCGGAATCAAAGTTGTATGGAGCGTCAAAGAAATTCCCAGATGTTTCCTTCTAACATCCGTCCTAAATGAAGCCATGGCAAGTTCTCAAAGATTTTCCTGGCACCAAAGCTCTTGCTGGACACTGACAAATTGAAACGTTCCATTTGCATACACACGCACTTGACGAAAAATCTTCTGGGAGTCAAGGAACATAATTTCTCGAAAAAATCGAAAACAAATCTGCTGGGGGCAAAGGATATTTGCGGAGGGTATAGACCACGGATGTAATGTATCGTTGGCCTAGAATTATAACCACCTATCTACGATTTTTATGTTTTAGAGATAACAGCAAAAAAACAATTTTTGCCCTATTTCTTAATTTGTGACTTGATTTTAATCAAAGTGATATAATTGTTACGTAAAGGGTCAATGTCTCTGATTACATAAACGCCATCTAAAATATTCGTTTATTAGAATTTAATAACAGAGGGCTAAATTACAATGTGGATAAGGCAGGGGACACGATAAAAATTACGAAAAAGGGAATGAGCAGGAGAATAAGAGCAACTGAGTGAAAGGGAAGTTGAGAAACTACTAAATATGGGGGGAGGTGAGATCCTATGGAGGCATAGGCGTCTGGCGGATAAACGTCGCCCTAAACACAAATAACTGGACGGATGAACCTAGTCCCCAACAATACCAAACAAACCGGACGGATGAGCATCGTCCAAATAAATACAAGCAACTGGACGGATGAACGTCGTCCAAGAAAAAGCAAACGACGGGACGGATGAACGTCGTCCAAGAAATACAAGCAACTGGATGGATGAACGTCGTCCAAGAGAAACAAACAACTGGACGGATGAACGTCGTCCAAGAGAAACAAACAACTGGACGGATGAACGTCGTCCAAGAAATACAAATAAGAAATAGGGGAGCTCACGTAGTCGGTAAACTGAGACGCTGCCGATTTCCGAGAATCCAAAAGAACGAACTGACTGTTTTCCGTTTTTCTCCGAGGATCTGGAAAAAAGAGGTGGGGTTTTGGTGAGGGGAATCTCATTCGCTGGAATTGTTTATTGGGAATGGGAAGAAATCGTTTGAACCTGATTGGTTGAACTTGCTTACGACGGGTTCCTTGAAGTTGTTCACCCGTAGGGTGGGAGTTGGTAAGTGGACAAAAGGGATTAGTAGTTCTCTGTTTTTTTGGCTCTTATTTTCCTACTGTAATACTTCCCATACGTATTTTACGATTTCCCAGTAAATAATAGAACAAAAATGCATTAATGGTTTTGGCAAATTAACGTAAGAAATGTACAAAACAATAGGCTACTTAACCTACATTTTTCCTAATGGTAAAAATGGAAAAACAACTTAAAAACGGATTACTGTACACGAAACTAATTTGGACGAAATTATACAGTAAACTTAAGCTTAACTTAATTTACATAATTTACAAATTCACTTATCGTGACATAATTTTGACTCCAATGATTATGGCGGTAGTTTGATTGTTTTTAGCCAATGTTAAACGAATAAGTGATTTCAGCTAATTTTCATCTTCCAGTTACACAATTTTCTGAAGATACGTCGTTTTTGGACTACCTTAACTCAATGAATTTTTATTTCCATGCCACGGGACTAATTTTTTTGTATTCCGCGTTTTCGAAAATTTTGTAGATAGATGGTTATGATTCTCGATCAACGGTATATCCATCTGCAAAACAATTTTTCGTGTCACATGACTATTTTCCATCTTTTGCCCTGTTCCTATAACTTTGGTCCTAACAAACTGCGATTCACTATCCAAATTCATCATCAGTTGTACATACGCTGATGATCATCGTTATGTAAAACACCACTCATCTCGTTTTCTTTTGTAAAAACTGACACAATATTGTTGAAATTTTAAAAATACACGTACCGGAAAGCGGAAATTCAATGAAATGCACAAAAAATTGAATAACCTCAAAGATGAGGACGGCCTAAGCGTGAAATAGAGGATAACACATGAAAAGTAGAATATAAATGTGATAGTCAAGAACAATTATCGGAAATCTTTTAGCTTCCATAATCTGTACCACTCTTTTTTATTTCAGAAGGAAAAATTTTGTTGTAGCGCTGAAATGTACTCCGTATTTCATAACTCGCTTCACGGTGTGGCATAGGACTGAAAGGTCACTACGATGCTTGATTGATATTCGCATACGAAAGTCCACTATATTTTTTGTCTCCTTGTTTTATGGGCTTTAGGAAGATAAAATTTATTGCGGTTCTCTACCAATAAAATATACAGAAAACATGTTATAATATATAAATATTACAAATCTTTCTATGATAACGATGGACCAATTGCTCTAATCGTAAGTGATATCTTCTTCCTTTGAATTGCTTTTCTGGAAGCTGTAACAATGCAGTTCTGTCGACCATAAAATTTACTGGCAACGAGTCAAAATTAATATTCGAGCACCATTCTCATTCGAAAAATGTGGAAATGTTCATTTGTTCATTAATCCGTCAGTGGATTGGCTGTTAAATAGGCAATCCCGAGACTAAATGAAAAGACTTCTTCCACAGAAAACTAGCGCTAAACGAAAGTAAAATAACCGTCCGATTTCCGTCGTTTGCCTTTGCCGCGGGCTGAATTCGACGTATCGTACTGCGGTTTCTTGGATGCTTGGCCCAATAGCCAACTTTTGAAGTTCATTTCGGCCATTTTGCTGGCTGATGGCATATTCCCTGACGGTCCTTCGAACATTTCAATCGGTGACTTTCTAGACCTACAGAATACGAAGAACAGTAGATTCAACACTGACACACACTAGACAAGCCCCTACAGTACTTGTCCAAAATTAAAAATTCAGATGCCACATAATCCTTCTTTCTCCCATTTATTTGTAGTATACTAGTAGTCCATTTATTTGTAGTATACTAGTAGTAGTAGTAGTAGTAGTAGTAGTAGTAGTAGTAGTAGTAGTAGTAGTAGTAGTAGTAGTAGTAGTAGTAGTAGTAGTGGTAGTAGTAGTAGTAGTAGTAGTAGTAGTAGTAGTAGTAGTAGTAGTAGTAGTAGTAGTAGTAGTAGTAGTACTAGTAGTAGTAGTAGTAGTAGTAGTAGTAGTAGTAGTAGTAGTAGTAGTAGTAGTAGTAGTAGTAGTAGTAGTAGTAGTAGTAGTAGTAGTAGTAGTAGTAGTAGTAGTAGTAGTAGTAGTAGTAGTAGTAGTAGTAGTAGTAGTAGTAGTAGTAGTAGTAGTAGTAGTAGTAGTAGTAGTAGTAGTAGTAGTAGTAGTAGTAGTAGTAGTAGTAGTAGTAGTAGTAGTAGTAGTAGTAGTAGTAGTAGTAGTAGTAGTAGTAGTAGTAGTAGTAGTAGTAGTAGTAGTAGTAGTAGTAGTAGTAGTAGTAGTAGTAGTAGTAGTAGTAGTAGTAGTAGTAGTAGTAGTAGTAGTAGTAGTAGTAGTAGTAGTAGTAGTAGTAGTAGTAGTAGTAGTAGTAGTAGTAGTAGTAGTAGTAGTAGTAGTAGTAGTAGTAGTAGTAGTAGTAGTAGTAGTAGTAGTAGTAGTAGTAGTAGTAGTAGTAGTAGTAGTAGTAGTAGTAGTAGTAGTAGTAGTAGTAGTAGTAGTAGTAGTAGTAGTAATGAACCGTAGCAATAGATAGTAGTCAATAATGGTAGTCTCTTTGTGTTTCCTATGTGTTTTAAGTTTCCATTTTCTGCTGTACTGAGGAGAAAATAACCGTCGTTCAAGGAACTAAAAATGAAAAAAGTGACGAAGGCAATTCCAGTAGAGAAAAACTTGACATATTTTCAAGTTTTTCATCAATATAAGCGATTTTGATTGAGTTAATTTTTTCAATTGGACTTTTGAGCAAGTATGCTTTAACATAACGCTTACAACATGAGGTTGCATCGATACACATTCCTGTTATTGTCAACAGGAATGAGGAAAATCCGTGCTTCCAATAATTCCGTATAGTAAAATGAAATATATTGTTTGCAAACAGAAAGCCACTTTTTGCGCATCAGCAGAAGCGCGATATTATATACGCTGCGAAGATACGTAACAAACTAATTTCATGGAGGCTTGAAAAGATTCTGCATCAAAAACTTGGCAAATGACAAGACTTCATACTATTGACTTTATGAGTTGTCATAGTGTTACTTTTTGGATAACAGCAAATTTATGAAATGACGGTATGTGTTCTCTTGTACATCCTTGGTAGTTTGGACACCCTTAAATATATATCTTGGTGTAAATACTACAGTAAATCTAGAATAACAGCTGTACTCACTATTCATATTCAGTCCTATTGCCTCAGATAGGAGATTACCTGCTACGAAAAAGATAACAGTGTCCCTGAATAAAGTTGGGACCATACAAGCACGTGGGGAGGTTTGGGGGGTTTTGACCCACAGCAAACTCTAATTGACTTCAGCAGATTCTCGCTGACCCGCAGCAGATTTGACTCCCTCAGCGACGATTGAGAAGATGACAAAGGAAAATGAGCAAGAGAGAAAAGAAAGTCGTCATAAAAGTAGGAATGCTGATGTAATTTCTCTGAACAAAGCATAGTTGATTCCAAAAAAGTAACATTAAAACTTTGAAAGGTGCAGTCTAACACGCACTGACTAATATAGGTTGAAGAATATGCTGCTTAGATGTTAGACGGCCTTTCTTTTCGTTATCAAGAACGAAAAAATTGTGTATTCCACCCGTTGTCCCGGCTGACCCACAGCAGAAATTCTATGCTGTGCATGTATGGTTGGCACCAAGAACCTTCAGAGTTTTTTCCCAAAAAAATCGGTTTTCCAAGCGTAAAACCATTCTAACCTGTCGTTAAAATTGTGCCACAAAGCCACAACCAGCTCGGTGGCCACAATATCGCCGGCGTGCGCTGAAACCATGCGCAGGCAAAAAACGCCGTCCAAACCTAAAAATTTGTGCACGAATTTTTTTACCGATTGGCGATCGGTCACTAAATCGGTGGCCCGCAAATATTTTTTGACAAATCGGACGTGTTGACCGGGCGCTAGACTTATGCACAACCAATGAAGCAACGAAAGTACGGTGACAGTTGCCACGACGAAGAACCAAAACCAAAGGAATAGGAAGATTTTTTCGTTGAACATATTGATCATTAGTACGCCTACAAATAAGAGAGTACTGAGTAATAACGCCCTTGGGACAACATTTAATTTGGAGGAAGCGTAGGCCAAATGGCTAACCAACCATATATGGTAACCCCCTAAAGATTTGCTAATCATATGGCTAGCCATTTGGTCGACATAGGGAACCCCATACTTTTGATCGCAAAGAACCGGAAAGATGTCAATACGATCGAAAATATAGATTTTTTGGCGCTTCGTCCCATAATTACATTTTTTACAGTTATTTTTTCCGACAAAGATTACTATTTTCTGAATCGTTTTCTGACTTTTTTAGAGAAAAAATCAGGTTTTTCTTCAAAAACTCTGGGCAATCGATGACCCCGCACCCCCCAAAAAGTCCCTTGATCCTCCAGGCCTCAGAGCTCCATTACATGTACGTCTGCAAATATAACAATTATTTTTAATATTAGTGGTTCTCATGCTTTGCTTTTACTATAACCCGTTTGCACTCATTACCATTAGATTAGAACCACGACTACCACCATGTTCAATGTTATCAAAGTTGTCGCTATATCGGCGTGTACGCATTTGAGGGATGTTTGTTCTCGACTAGAAAGCTGTTGATCTCACTTAGCATTGATCTTTTCAAAGATGGGCAGAAATTCTTTGAGCCGATATACAGCAAATACAACATCAAAGGATAGTTCCCGTTGGGATTTACTCAGAAACATAATACTCTATATTTGACTGAATAACTGAGTTATAAGCTGATAAGGCGCTTGATAACGCTCAGATCTTCCCATGCAACTGTTGCAGTAACCAGTTCCGTGGAGAATACTACACTCCTTCTGAAACTGGACAATCGAATTAGGATAAGTGCGAAGACGTCCAAGAGTAGACCGATAAAAAATTGAAATACCGACTTTAGAAACTCCAAAAAGAATTCGCATTCATGAGTGATATTTATTCAGATCAAAAGGGCTCCAACATGCATATTGGTGAGAACAAAGCGTATTCATAGAAGTTTCAAGAATTTCAAGAAATGCAGCCCTACAGGAGAGCAGAAAATCACTTTCGGTAATCTTGAATTGATTGAGAAGAGTGATCATCAATGAGTCTGTATCACGAAGGGATAATTTATCGAATAGAGTTATTCCATAATTTTGAATAAAAGCTTGACTGCGACCTTGCTGCCATCGATCATTTCAAAATGGATAGAGTATAGTTTTGCTTTGCTTCATTTCACATATGGAATTCAAAACACAATGGTTTAACGCAGATGAACGAGACTAAAGAGTAGAAGTGGGTATCCATGAAACCTCATTGTGTATATATAGCTGGTGTAGAGATTGAATCATTTATCGGCAGAACTCGAGCAGATTTTTACCAAACTTTAACCGTCCATGATTCAGTCAATAACAGGTATAAAACATTTGAAGTTATAATTTTGAGTAGATCTCGACTATCGATTCTTGTTCAATTTGCTGCATTTTGTAATGAGTAATTTCAGCTCAACTTGCAATGTCAAACACTTTCTGAGTAAACAAACCCTCTAAAGTCGACCACCTCGACCTATTGATGGAATTCATACCTAACTTTAAAAGACTTTTGAATAGACCAGTTTTTGGTCATTCTGACGATGTGACAAGCCTAATCTTACTGATGTTATACATTAGATGGACTACCACGATTTTAACGAAATGAAACTCACATTGGACGGTGTTGTGGTGAACATTGCCCAAAACTCGCACTTCGAAATCGCACATGGTCACTCGCGGAAAATTACCGCTCTCTTCCCATTCGCGGCCGTTCAACAAGTCGACCAAAACGTGGAAGCCGTAGAACAGATTGTTTGTGCCCAAGAATGAATTGAGTAGGAAAATTTGGCCCACAACGTTGGCGGCGTAGAGCGCCTTTATGAAAATGTACAAGCAAGTGACGTAGGCGCCCAAACGCCGACCCAGGCACGAAAAGCACGACTCCCGATCGGTGACTTCGCGCTGAATTTCTAGCGCGTCCTCTAAATGACCGGCTATGGTTTGGACAGTGGCGGCGCGAGCGTCGCTGTCCATCATGCGGGCGTCGCAGCCCATTTGAGTCAATCCCTGAACGTCTATACCTAAAAAACATGTCAGTATTATTCGATTGAACATGAAATATGCACTGCGAGTGGAAGAAAAACGGATCGCCTGAAAAGCTTATGGTACACCATCCAGCCAAGTATGGATATTCAATTTGTTCATCAGTAGCCTGCAATTTCTCAGTGCTCTTTAATGAGGTTATATATCGAAGTTTGTTTTGACCTTCTTCAAACTTCTTATCTGCCAATATATACGACTATGATATAGATGTTAGAGAAAGAAGTCTGAGAGATTAATATTCAAAGAGAAATGGCCCAAGTCTGGATTCCCGAGGCTCAAGGCAATTTTGACCCCTTTTCGCAATGTTGTGGAACAAAAGAAATTTTGATGTCAGAATCCATTTCATGACGTGAAGAACTATTTATCATAGCTTGTTTTTTATGAGCAGACTCTCCTTTGCACACATCTGTAGGGGCCCGGTTGCAATGAACGAGATAATCGCGAACTTTTTTTTTTATAAAGCATCATATCCTCGAACGTGTTCGAATGGTTTGCTAGCATAGAACAACGAGCATTTGGATGATCGAAGAAACACTGCAGCTTCACGCAAACTTGTTTCACCCAGCATTATCGTTTTTGTTTTACATATTTAGCAAACTTTCTGGAATGAGCATAATTTCAATTGAGTCGTTATTCTGACTAAAGAAGATCTTCAGGTGTAAATTACAAATATTTACATGTTATGTCGGAGAGGTTCCTGGATGTGGCCGGAGCTGTTTGACTACTTGCCAATGACGAGGTAGGTGTGGCTTTCTTAAAAGTTAGTTGACAATGCTCTCAAATTTTAAATCTTATGTGACATATGACTTAGCAGAAAATAGTAAAAATACCGAATAGTACTTCCTTTCTACTGTCATGATTTACAAGAATTACAAGATAACCAGACTGTATGAATATTTTTTGCTAATGCTGTTGGTATTTATCAAACATGCCGCTGTTGGCAGTTCTATGACATACACGTCTATTGAACTTTCGAACATGCTCATGTTTTTAACATTTTGGGTTTTTGCTACAATTGGAATTACGCAGATTTCCTACTTTCCCATTGATAACTAGTGGTTTTATTTCAGATTGATCATTTTTATGCCCGTGTAGGGACTTGGCACAAGACGGGAAAATTATTATCATGTGATTCAGTTCAGCGTCCTATGCATTAGTAAAACAAAAAATCGAAGTCGATGTGCTTAGAGGTTAGCATAAGAACTGCACCAGCTGTTTCATTCTAGCGTGTACGTGTCTACTTCCTTTCCTTCCCTGCTCACTATTTGTGCATTGTTTTGTTACTGAAACTTTTATAATCGAATGGCTTCGTTAGGATAGAGAGTTTTGATGAAATCGAAGAACTTTAGTGTTGGAAGTACTGTAGCAAAAGATGCTAACATAAAGTAAAAGAAACTCAGCAGTTGGTATCATGATCGCAGGGATATTGATCAAAAGTACTAATAAAGAACACTTGGGGGATGCGCAGCATTAATAAAAACCAAAATTTTGCTCCCAAACCATGGTTATTTGGTATGGCACAAAAAACGATCGGGGTGACCTTTTCAGAATGTGAACTTTCGTTAATACCTTCTTCAATAGATTAAATATTATTTCTGAAATAGGTTGCCAATCATACATAAGAATCAGTTAAATAATATACGTTCGAAATTTTGGTCAATTTACAAAAAAGGGATTCAGTCCCATGCTTCATTTAGTCCATGATGCACGCATAACAATATCAAAGTTTCAAATCATTCCTTTTTAGTCTTGAACGGAAAAAATGGGTAAAGCGTCTCCTATGACAGACTTGATCATTGTCAACTGTATATTGAAGTATTAGGATTAAAGTATCATCCCATGAAAGACCGACTGATCAAGAAAATTTTTTCTAGAATAACGTTTTAGCTGAAAACGATAACGTTCAAGGATTCGGCATTGAATTGTTTTGAAAAATTTTTACGCAGTGTAACCTCTCTATATTAAGTGTAGGGAAAGGCTCCTGACTTCACGAAGAGTAACAGCTTCTATCACCACGGACATTAGGTAGGGGTTGAGTAGTGTTTCGTTTCTTCACGAGCACTTCACAAAAATATGGAAAAACTCCATATTTTGTATCAAAAAATACTGAGTAAATGGCTTAAAAATCAAAACGTTTTTTACCAATCTTTTATGCGGCAGATTGTCAAAAGGAAAACCATCCGTAGCGTTAATGAAGTCTTACCGGTTGTAGGAAAATGTTTGTTTCATCGTCTAATGAAAAGCTTGAAATTCAAGGTTTTTAATGCTACTTATGAAATGCCCTCTCAAAACCCTTAGCAGCAGACGCCGTTTTTTTTGTCGGAACAAGATTTTCTTTCATAGATAAATGCAATCCTAGTTCTGTCAAAAGGGTTAGAAAGGATTTCAAAGGTTTCTACCATCACCTGTGTTTATATATTACTCGTATATCCTAAGACGCGATAAATAGCGCACATGCAAATTAGAGGATACTTGAGACTCTATTCGACAGCTTTATGTCGGAAAAATTTCCATTTCGCAGTTCAACCGATATTTCGCCGCCCAAACCGATAACATACACAACAACAGAAAAAACAGACATATGTACCTGAATGCCAATTCAATAACCCTCGCCACATTATGCACGGAATGTAGAACATGAGCGCCTCCAAGGCCAATACGAATGGCACCCATTGGTAATAGCTCAATTGGCGGCTCCGGCGCTCCATCAGGTCGTTGGGGATGTGTTGGTGAAGCGGCAAATAGTAGGTGTTCTCTACCCAACAATAATTTTCTGTGTATTGCTCCCAGGCGTCAGAAAATTGAGCCGGAACCCTTGAAAAGGAGAGCGGAATGAAAATTTAAGATTTTACGATCACAAAGTGGACCCGTATATGTTAATCAACTTCCTGTTTTGGAGATACTATGGCAACTAGCAAGTGAACGCTGTAGGTACACAATGCTGTCATTGAATATGTGATATACGTATCTATCTGGGATGGACCTCGAAGTCGAACGTTCGTCCTGATGCAGAAACCAGAGCTTCACGAAATATCATTCGTAAAAAGGAGCATACCGGCAATCAAAAACATGAACCGATTCCAAAGCGTTTTGTATCAGCCATTCTAATCAGACCTTCTGGCAAGAGCGGTACATTCACAGTTCACTACACTTTTGTATGACTGTACCACCTGTGGTCGCACTACTCACATTTGGAGAATCTATAGTCTGTTTTTCTTGAAATGCTTCAAAATAATGAAAGTGGAAAGCAAGTAGTGTTTCAGATTTATGTGATTTTCTGACAAACAATTTACCACGTAAGACTGGAAATTTGTAAGCATGCTGACTTGACCTTTAACAATTTTTCGAGCGAAAAATTTTACAGTAAGAACTTTCTGTAAACGATTTTGCCGACAGTAGTGATTTATCTCACTTTTCTATTAGGAAGCATTTTATAAAAAACGTACTATATATTAGTGCTAGACAAGATTAGCGTAGGAGTGTCGCTGGAAAGTGTTTACAATTTAAGGAAGCATTCGACATATCTCGTCGAGATCTATTCAAAATGTTCTTGAACGTATTTTATCTGCTGCATTATGAAAATTAAAGTTTGCTCACATGGACTTCCACAGATATGTTTTGCTGCTGATGCGTGATGATCCCCCCTAGTATGTTTTCCTTTTATCGGCATGAATCAAATAAAATCTGTCGTACCAACTCACAATGAAACACTTTGCAGTGCATCATCAGTGCATGGGAATATGACGAGTACTGTAACGCTAAACATCCCTTCGGGTGTTTTTTCACACAAAAATTTGCATAACAGGATGCGATCGACAGAATTAACTGCGCAGTTTTTAACCTCAGAAACTATTGCCCCTCCCGAGATACACCGAATATCGCGGGACCAAATATTGATATTTAAGCAAAGGGCTATTAAAAGGGCTAAAAATAATGACTTGTCAGAAGGATGATCAAGCTAATATCATTCGGGCTGTCAAAGACCATCTATCGAAGTTGCACTCCGCTTATGCCAAATGACGTCACCAAGATGAAATAATGCCTACACACGAGCAATAAGTGTGTGGGGGTACTTCCTCAGTGTATCGGGTACGGTACAATATCGTGCCGCATTTCAGAATTTCAGGTGGAAAACGCCTCCTCTTCAGAATGCGCAGTATGTAAACATTCTAATGTCTCCATCAATTTTTAGTGTAAACCGTATGATAAGTTTGATATTAATCGACAGTCCCGATGACCTCGAACAGATTTATCACAGTATCACAACTTTTGACAATTATTAAACATTCTATCCTTTCGAAAGTTACCCATTTCACCAGACAGGTTTCTTAAACTTACCAGCACTGAATGGGGTATCCGACGTATTGTTTAGCGCTGACGATTATGGCGAAAGCGAAAATTATGGCGCTTGTATAGTGATAATTCAATTTGTCGACGAAATCGTCGTCGACCCTCGGGTGTAGGCCTTTAAAAATGGCCGCCAAATAGTAGAGTAGCATGCCCGTTGACAAATGTTGCTTTTGATGGTGGTGCTCTTTGTTCAAATAGGGACCGGCAGCTCTGGCGCTTGCTCCGGCGGTCAAGGGCGAATGGAGGTGGGGCGCGTGGAGCGGCTCGTCGACTGTACCGAACGCCTTGTGGAACCGGTGGTGGCCGTGACCGCCGCCGCTACTGAACAAATGTCGCTTGTGGTGGCTGTTGTGGTGTTTCGACGATCGCTCGCATTTGCTGTGCTACACATGTATTATTTTTCAATATATGTTAGAATATGACGGAGACCTTGGCGATCAGTAAGTACAACAACATTAATGAGTTGGAGGTACATAGTGTAGATACAGCAGGTTAGTCATTAGTAATGCATAACTTAATGAATGTTCTTGTCATTTGCGTTAATGAAGCTGGACGGGCGCTTGTTTTTATCCGTAGGATGAAGTATCGTTGTAGCAGGACAAAAAAATTGAGAAATTACAAATATGGGAGACAAAAGAGCTAATTGGGAAAATTAGACCACCGGACAATATCTGGTGTTGAACGGACTACATGCAAGCAAAATTCAGACTGACGCAAGCAGAACTCGGTAGAAACAAAGGATTTTCTGTAAAATCAGTGCTCCAAGAGAAAACAAATTCATGGAAAAGGGTTAGTTTTTCGTATTTTGGACTAAATATCATTTGAGAGTTGTAGCGAAAAAAGCCGTAATTTCAAGGGGTCCAACCAGCATGTCTGTAAACGTGAAGAAACTTTTCAAAAAGAAAAAGTAGATGTTTATTTATTCCAAAATTAGAAAATCATTTTTTGGCTGCATTTAAGGACTACGTACGTTCACATTTGGACACGTATTATCAGATGGTGTGTTTTTTAAATGAGCTTCGGAAAAAAAGATGTTCACGTTAATACTAAATAACTTGCTCACGCGACATTTTTTTCTCAAATTGACTCTAGCAGTCTGGACTACAACTTCACAAAAAGAATATGTTGGTTGGCAGTGCACATCCAACAGCTGTCAACGGATTTGCATGCATTTTCTTGCATTACGAGGCTCCTTTGAAAATGAATAGATTATAAAAATCATTACAACAAAAAAGCAAAAGGGCAGAAATTTTTGTATCTAGTTCAGAATTTTTATCCTCTGTAATTTTAAAATAGTACACGAAAACATAAATCAAATAAAGATATAAATATAATAAAAATATAGAGAAAAAATACAAAGAAAAAGAAATATGAATAAAACATGTATATAACGTAATAATAGTAATATAAATAAAAATAACATAGCATAAAATAACAGTCCAAAAATAACGACAAACTGTTTATTTTCTACAAATATAGTTTCGTGGTGTATGTAGCCGAAACTGTTGCTGCGGTAATCTTCGTCCAGCAAATATGAACGATTTTTGGAGTTCGGAAATTGCCCATCCAGGGAGTAGGAAAATACGAGTGAAGTACAAAATAACATGCACGAGAAAAAAACTGAGAAAACTGAAATTTTGAAATTGATATCACTGATTCATGAGATGATATAGAATGGCAGTAAAAATTCCGAATACTGAAAAAGTGCTCCATAATCAATCAGCACATAAGTGTCATAAAGAGCTCTCAGTTACGAAGCGTAAGTCTATAATGATAACTGTTGCAGGTGTTCAGCTCTAGAAATTTCAACCAGAGCACAAAAAGCTGAAGACAAAAGAATAATGTGTTCTAAAATTGATTAGTTTATGATCAGCAATTCGAAGGACACATTAGTTGCCCTTGCTCAAGAACACACCTTGCCCGTACATATGATAATGAAGCTAGTCTGCTGGAAAAAAACTTGATCATACACAGTGACTCTATCTGGCAACTTTATCCTCAGTTTTCATGAGCTCGTTCGTCGTACGAAAGGAAAAATGATGGCTAGGTGATAGTTTGTACGCGGGACATTATTTAGAGGCGCTAATCATTCCTCTTCTGCTGCTGCTTCTCCTGCAGCAGCAGCAGTGGCTCAAGAAATAAGAGGTTTCTCTCATTTATTATTATCTATGCATAGAATAGGTACAAGCCGGACTCCCCATATGCAAATTGCCTTAGTAATTTTACCCACCCGTCTTCACTATACATTTGTACAATAGGGAGCTATACAGCTCCACCGAACAGGCAATGAGGCGAGGTCAGTCTCTTAGAAAGAGAGAAAGCTAAGCTTCTTGCCGCATCCATCTCATTTCAAAGCAAGCGAGGGACTTTCTTCGAATAAGCCATAAAAAAGCAACATTTAAAAACGCCAGTGTATATCAAGTTATTGACTTTCTCTTGGTAAATAATGTGAATATAGTATGTCCTCAGAAACACAGTAGAGCAAGACGGGCACTCATATTGGCTAACAAGATGTACAAAAATCTCAAGTCCCCCACTGCTTGGCGAAATTATCTCACTTGGACATAATTCTTGCTCGTTTAGCCTAGCTTAGTACAGTAAGAAGACAGATTGACTGAATGATTAGACTTTGATTCGGAGACAGTACGGCAAACTTTATGGCGAAAAATGCTAGCCTTTCTCTAAAGCCTTTTGTGTGCTTGCGTGCGCATCAGCATGAATAGCTTTCAAATTAGACGAGCGCGGGAAATTTGGTTACCGTTTTCTCTCTATACGATTATATCTCAATAATTAAGCATGCACAATCGGAGAAAATAAGATGGCAGTGTATGCACAGAAAAAATTTGAGCTAACAATCGAATCAAAATAATCGTATAAGTTGAGGTGCCACCAGCAGCAGACAGCGTGTTGCAAATTTTCAATCTCAAAGACATACTGGAGACCATTATCTCGTAAAATCACACCACAATTGAAAAATATCAGTGTCCACCGTTTTTCTTCTTTTACCTAAGATTGGTTCAAATTCAATGTGGGATCTGATCTACTATTTATTCTAATCTGGTAAAAACCAAATACCAAAATTTCCAAACAATAAAAATCCATCTTAAAAAGTGATACAAAGGACGAATTCGTCGCAGTAATTCTTCTGCCAGAATACTGCAGGTTTTCGTAAGTAGCAGTCTCAAGTGTTTACAGTGGGCAGGGCTATCACAATTGCTACTTCGTTGATTGATTTAATGGTCATGAAGGGAATAATGATATTTGTGGAACGCCTAGAAAACTCTACTGATTGAATTCACACCAACCGTTCCGAACATTATTTTAGTACTATCCTAACTTTTCACGTTTGACTAGATCGACGCTTTTCTTACTGTAATATTCTAAAGGAAAATAGTCTTCTGACGGGTAGTCTATATTTTGAAATCGCAATATTTTTTGCGTTATATCCAAAAACTACAGTTTTGAAAATTGTGACAAAAATGACGAATTGTTTACCAACAAATATCGTAGACAAATACGCCAAATTTCCTAATTCAGGATTTCGACAGGCTAGAACAACAATTTTATGCCCAATGTTATTGGATGCATAGTAGGGACCTGCACGGGCCCCAAGAACGCGGCATGGCCCGTGAAAGCCCGTTTTTCAAAAGTGTGTCACAATGATGAAAAATGCAAAAAAACTAACTAATATCAAATCAAATTGAAGTTGCTAAGTAAAAATATATCAGACAATCAATTTTTCTACAACTGATTCCTTGTCATGAATCTGCAGTAATACGTCCTGCCGTGCGGGAAATGACATCCAGTTGCAGTACTGCAGTCTTTAAAGATGTTTGAATTTTGGGAATAAGCTTTTTGCATTTTGACAATGATTAAAACACCACGAGCAAAGGACAATAGCAAAAGTTGTTGAAGAATTCCGATTCTTCATTGATTGCCTGATTTTTGAATTTTGGCTGCATGTTTTCTACGTGATTTTTGAATTTTGTCCGAAATGGATAACGATTGAATGACTGAAAAATTACTTTTTATCCATGAAATAAATGCGGAAAAAATTATTGTTCCAGCGTTCTTGAACATCAAAATCCAAACGTTTTTTCTGGCACTCTGGGCCGGAAGTAGCGATATTCGAACTCAAGATAAGGTGTTTGAACTTTACAGCCAAATTTTTCGGACTTTGCTTATTTGCTTTAGGGCATTTGAAAGTTAAGAAATCATTTAATTTATTGTCACCATTATCTGAACTAGAAATCAAAAAACTAATTTTTCTTAATTTTTCATTTCCTCTGGAAATATTAAAATGCTCAAACTTGACATTTTTGAGTGAAAAAGGAGACAAGGAGAAAATGCTAAAATAATTTTGACCTCTATCGCCAAATGGCGACACGATCCATGCAAAGAAACCAGCGCGTAAAGCGCATTATCTTCATTCCTAATGAAGTAATCAAAGAAATTTAAGCACGAGAGATGCAAGCTGGTAACAGGAATTCCCAAATTCCTCAGAATGCTGAGCAGTATCGCTAATAGTTGAAACTGCACCAGAAACAAGCAGTAATTATGCTGATGATGACAAAATTTAAGTTTTTTAATACACACTAAATATAATAGCAGTAAAATTGTAGCAAATTTCAAATAAGGAAATATACAGTAAATACACGTTTGTAGGAAGTTCACTGGTTTTTATGTGCCTGAAACCTCGTGATCGGCAACCTCAGGCCGACAATATTTTTCTGCAGACCGAAGCCCAGCCCGCTCTCGGGCCGGGTGGCACGTGCATGTCCCACTTCCCATTTGGAAATTACACAAATGCATATGCATAAACATCAATGTTTATTCAAACTTACATGCGTCTAATTTATTGGCGAGAAGCACACATCGCCTATATCACCCATCTAACCTTAAACGCCTTTATGTTCCGTTTAAGCTTAGATCCGTCTAAAGTCCGTTTAACTTCGACACGTCTTAAGTTAATGCGTGTAACTTTGGACACTTTTTGAGAAACCGGTCCCTGTTATCTCAACTGTGGTACTAATGCTCGAATCCTAGGAAATGTAATTTTTGAAAATCCAAATTTTTGCTAGAATTAATTATCGGTCAATGAAAAAATGTTCAATTGACTAAGCCTAATTCCAAATTGATCCACAAGTGCTAGAGCCATATATTCACACCATTGAACACAAGATTAATATAAAGAAAAAACGTGTAAGCATAATCCCAAAATTTCTCATATTGCTTAATTAAACCAGGGTCCCATCCTGTCCAAATTTTTCGTCTAACTTCAAACGTGTTTAGCTTGAACGTCTTTTGAGAAACATTGAATAAACATATGACGTCATTTTAGACGTGAGTTAGACGCGTTTAGCGTTGAACGCTTTTTGAGAAACTGACCCCTGGTCCAGTTCGTCGAATAGCTTGATTTCTTTCTACAATGGTTCTCTGTTACAAAAACCTTGTCAATTTGAAAATCAGAAAAATTAAATATTAAGGCTGTTTAGACAAGGCTTTTACTCCAGCCTTTTCAAAGGTGACGTGTATTGTCGCAGAAAATGAACACATATATGAAATAATACTTGCTTCCCGATTGAATTATTTTGCAAGCTATTCGGGATTTGTTGAAGCTGACTATAGAATATGTATTGTAAAATATAGAATATGCAGGGGAGTCTGATAACACCGTAGAGATACAGGGTTATATTGATTCGATTTCGGAAGCGTGGTGAAATTTCAGAAAGTTGTAGAATACATGTCGGTTTTGTTAGCGAAAATCCTTACTATCTGACTTTGACATTATAAACTCTGAGAGATATTTTTTGTAACACGATATAAACAGCAACAAATTTTTTCTTGTATTGCTTGTAGCTAATGACATCAGGAAATGACTTTGAAGACCGTTATGTTTGTTCTTCGCTAAATGATACCTTCTACTGAACTTACCACTTTTTGAGCCAAGTCGTCCAGCTAACTAATCGAAGTAGTATGCTTGAAAGTCCTCAAGTTCAACAGTTTAGTTTATTACCGTAGCTTCATTTCGAATATGGTAAACAGTAAAAAATAGATCTCGGGACCAAGTCGAGCTATCGCATCTTCAGAAACCAGGTTGTATTACTCAGTTATACAGAAGATGTCTTCCCGGCACAAGTGAGCAGTGGAAGATATCAAAAATGACCGCTGAACCAAAACTTGCATCTGGAAGTGAGTAACCGACCTTACCGAGACAAAGACTCATACGACGTTAGCCCTGGGATTTTGTTTCTGTCGTACGATCATGGGTCTGCTGCATAAAAATCTTATAGATCTATGAGCTGCACATTGGTGTTAAGAGGTCTACAAGCTACAAGTTGACAATGTTTACTTTACAAGTTTCTACAAGTTGTAGCGTTCGAATACAGAGGACCTATGTTTAAAAGATTGTGTGCCACTAGGTCGACGGTGCCAGTAAGTGGACCATCCCAGTAGGTCGACTGTTCCAGAAGGTTGACTGCACTACAATTTTGCATATCTATTTTACAAACTTCCATAGAAAGTGCATTACAGTACGATTTTTGTTTACTTATCCTGTGAAAAATCCATGTGCCCTTTGTAATCAGCATACTTTAAACGTCAGCTTGATCTCAAGAAGCACAGATGGCATTATGTTCCGCTTCCCCGTCATTGGAAATTCGATTGTTACGAACCGCAACACGTTCTCTTTCGACACCTATTTTTTGACAACTCAGACATTCGTAATAAATGGATTCAGTACCATCCACTAGTCTTTTGCTTTATTTTTTGTATAACCAGAAACATCCAGGATTGTTACGACTTTTGCATTTTAAAAAAGACATGTTCTGCTTAACAGACTATTCAAAATTTCCAGCTCCAAGATCGTTTGCCATAATAACAAGATGTAAGAGAAACCAAAATCTTTAATGTTTCATCATATATGTGTACTGTACCAAAGAGTGCTTTTAATGTGTCTTACGTGCATTTAAGGAAATTTCTTCCGACCGTGGAAAAATCGATTTTATCAGTATAACGGACTTCGCGGGATAGTCAGCTCACTGTCTCACTGTACAGTCGACTTACTGGGACAATCGACCTACTGGAAATTTATGTAAACCGCTTAAGGTCAGGCCAGTATGCTCAGAAATTTCCAGCCCTACATGATATTTTGTTCATCAGAAAATCGCAAAAATCCAAAATACTACTTGCTTTCCACTTTCATTATTTGGAAGCATTTCAGGGAAAACAGACTATAAAGGATGTTTTTCTAAGCACTATATTATATTTTACGACTTTCTGCAGAACCATAAGTTACATACGAGTAGAAATTTGTAAGCATACCCAAGTAACCTACAACAATTTTTTGAAAGCTTGATTTAAACAATGTCAACGAAAGTGCTCATTTTTGTAATTTTTCGATTCACAAGCATTTTATAAAAAACAGACTATGTTTATCTTGCATACTTTTCCCTCAGAAATTTGTAGTAACTTCCAGTCTACTAGTTGCCAACTTGTATGTCTACCTTGTAGTTTGTAGGATTTAACACCAACTTGTAGCTTGCAGGTCAACAAATTCTTTGTGTCTCCAATCCCTTGAGTTATCTGAGACGATCAAAAAAAGATGGCAGGGCATGGAATTTTCAGGGTGTAGTTTTTATCAATCAAGTGGTGACCTGCTCTGATCATTAATCCACCGCATTGTAATTATTGTTTCTGTGACAAGTCTTTCCGAGTCGAGGCTAAAAGATCAAAAATGTTCCCGATAGTGCGATAATCAACGTCCTTCCAGTAGAACGCCTCACCAAAAAGAAATTTATACTACAGGCGCCAGAATGCAACTTTCTGCAGCAATCTGAACTTCTGAAGCGTATTTGTGGGAACCTGTTTAGATTTCACCATACGATCTTAGTTCGATAGACTGCATTTTTTATTTTTGTGAAGTAGGCTCTAGCCGTAATGTTGCGACGATCTACTCTATTTTCTGAGAAGCCCTTATTTAGTTAATCAATCTCACTCAATAGAACGTTCGGATAATTCCACAGCTCTACTACTTGGTATAAAGTACTTCTAAACATGTACAAAAGTTTGTTTTTGCTTTCTCTGGTATTTCGTCGTAAAAAAAAGCATGAAAAACGGAAAAAATATGGCTAATTAACATATCGTCTTCGTTTTCTACTATATCTTCCGTTGATTTCGACGGAAATTAATAATGTTTCTGTTCACGATTCATCCTGTTCCACGATTCAGTATTCATTCCTGCCCAGCTAAAAATTACGCTTTTCGTGCAAAACAGTGGTACGAACTATTCAGGATAGTAATTTGCTCACGGCTATTTTTCTTGAATGAAAATTTTCATCTTTCGATACAGCGTGACCGATGAATAACCTAAGCAATTTTCAGGAGACAATGCTCAAATCATATCAATAAGTCTTAAAAGTAAAGCTAAATTTGTGTATGTTCACTGGTATACAAAGACGTTCAGGACTTCTCTCAAGATGGCCAATTGATGTTTTGCTAGTTGCAGAGACCCCCAAATTACGGACATCTTCCTCATACACATGTTTTCTCGAAATGTTACCACAGGTAGGATAGGTGACTCTAAGATCGGTAGCTCCGGTGATCCAGTAGTCGATTTTTTTCGGTTGCGCCAACGCGAACACTGCTACTGGTTCATTAGTTCAGTGGTTTTTACTGGAAGATTTAAAAAAGGAACTTTTGATAAAATCGAAATTGCTTTTTTCTTTGAAAACTTTTAAATTTCACCTTCAAAAAATCTATATAATGCCATTGAGCAACTAAAAAAGTACAAATTGTTTCTAGTGGCTCAATAGTCGTACTGGACTACTGAACCACTAAAAACGACTGCTAATCCTCTAGAAGGGCATTTAAATTCTTGCGGTCGTTTGTGAAACCGAAAAATATACCACTACTGATGGGGCTATTGAACCGCTGAACTACTGATATCGATGCAACTGACCCTTGACATAATTTTCATCATAATGAGTATATAGTAAAGATTTCTTTAAAGATGCACATTCTATTTTAATTTATCGTCTCAATTTGTTGAAAAGCATGCAGTATCAACGGAACTGCAGAATTGTGAATTTGGTGCGAGTTTCATTCCATCAGTCTGAAGGATATGAGATGCTAACAGCAGTTTGTAGGACATCGTTAAAGAATTTTCCGCATCAAAATTAAATCAACCGCGTATTGCAGTGAGTTCTTTGCTTTGGACTTGTGTTTCATGGATATCTGCGATACCGAAATATAGGTCCAATACAATTCCCTTTTTCCACTCAGCTATTTGTTTTTTTGCAGACAGAATGACTGTAATTTTTCTTCATCTGCATGACTACTTATTTCTTCAGTAGCACTAAAACTTATAGAAATCAAGGAAAGAAATACGAAAATAAAAGGAAATGATTAAAAAAGAAAGGGAATAAACTTCTACTTGTATGAGCCTGACTGTAATCACCGGCAAAAAAATATGTGAACATCAGCTTTTGAGATGAAATAAAAAAATCGGATCATTCACGATCATTCTCTTTTGAAAGACTTTTGTACGACAATAGACATTGTAGTCATACAGTAAAAGGTTCCTACGACCATGTATAAACGATCCGTCTTTTTTTAACTTTACTTTTTGCGCCATCATTCCTAAAAAAAGTTCTTAAATAAGTTATAATTAAAGCACAAGCCGCTAGCGGCAATTTTCATGGATTATTGAACAAATAGCAATTTAATTGTTCCGTATATTGAGGATAATTAATTAAGACCATATCCGAAAAATATTCTGGGCGAAGCCGTTAGGGCTCTCAGCAAGTAAGCAACACAATAGAAGAAACCTACAGAATAAGAATTTAACCAGATTGCATTTCCTCAGGATAATTAACGATGATAATTAGTTGATTTAGATGGCAGAATGTACGAGGAATTAGGAAACGAATGCACGGAAAGAAAAACTACAATGAACAACCACAAAAACAAACTGTCTTATTAGTTTTCATTGACTGTAATGATAGTGGCTGTATATAAATAATAATAAGTTTACTGATGTGATTTTATTGTCAAAGAATTTTCTATTGATCGAGTTCATGGTGAAATTCAAGAAACTGAACTGGATGAGTCATACCTGGATTCCAATAAATGTATACATGTTGTCATAATGCTTGACGCAGAGTTATCGGTTTGGACTTAAAATTGACTTTTGCAGATCATTTTCGTGACACGTGGACGTAGTCACAGAAGTTTGATCAGCATTCGTGAAACAACAAACCTATATTGGTTCAAGTAACATCATTGTAAATTTCCGGTCAAAGCAAGGAAATTGTAATCTTTATTTTATGTTGTGATTAGTATTAAATAAAATTTTGATCACACCTCATTTTTCGTCATTGTCATGTTAGTAACTGGAAAGATATAGCAATTTACCACTTTTTCATATCGAAAAGTCACCTTCACGGGGTCGTCCATTGCGACTGTCTGGATATTTGGCCGAAGTCTTTCTGACTTTTTTGATTAGATACACAGCCTTTCTGTGCAATGTGACGAATACGTAAACTGATTTTTTTGCACGACTATTTATTGTCAAGACAGCAAAAATTTTTGGAGTGATTGAACATTCATCAGTTTTCGCTGCAGTTTCTAGCTACATAAAAGCCATCACGACGTTCATTGATTGTATACCAAGCTTTTGAGTAATCACACATTTCAGGAATAATATTCCATAAATGGAAGTTTTTCAGTGTCACGCAAAATAGTAGATTTTTTAAGCTTTTTTCTTGTAATGCTTCCAAATTATGAGAATGGAAAGCAGGTTAGCATTACATACTTTTGCGATTTTATACTAAACTATAGTTCACATAGGACTGAAAATTGTTGAGAATACTCAGCCAATCTTCAAAATTTTTTAAAATTGAAAATATTAGTGTAAATGCTTTGCGTAAACGATTTTGACGACATTAATGATTTTTGTCATTCTCCAATTTCGAAGCATTTCCTAAAAAACAAACTATAGCTGACCCTCCTAATAGTTTAGACTAACTTCTAACAGGATTAAGGTTCTGAGTTGGACAATTACCTTTTAAGAGTTTTCCACATGTCTAGAATTGCAGATGAATTAACAGTTCATTGAGCAAAAACATCCATAGCAAAAAAAATTATTTGAAAAAGATCCACCCGATTGTACAGTTTGTACACCAAATCCAAATTCTTTTTCATTTTGACACTTTAGGGCTGACAAGCATTTCGAAAGAGGCTTGACCGAAAAAATCTCATAATTATCCTTTCAAATGAATGAATGTTGTCCTGGCGTGAAATATTATGATTTTGAAGTTTAATAATTAAGGTATTAAAAAATTTTAATCGTACCCAATTAAATGACAAAAATGAGGGAAATGCAGAGGTAGATCAAATCGATGAGTTTACTGATTCCTTTGGCGCGTGGGGCGTTATATTATCCAACGAAGTTAACGTTATTTACTGTAATTTCTCATGCGACACATTACAAAGCATTCTATAACAAACCATGGAGGTGAATTGTGTTACACTAGTCGCTTTCCCGATAAAGAATATTTGCATTTAATATTCAGATGAACGTTAGTTTGCGTGCACCCTTCAATTTCACTCTGCAGATTCGGCAAAGGATATTGGAGATTGAATTCACCATCTACAAACCATACTACAATTTGCAGTAAAAATTTGTCAAAAATAATTGTACTGTTGAGACCAAGTATTAACGGCACTTGACGCAAATCTAGTGTAAATATGCCCACTATGGAAAAATATCAGTGTTAAAATTCCAACACATCTATTAGGGTTAGAGAATTCATTATATGAGTTACATCAAAATTTCTTTAGGAAGACGTTTCCCTCTTCAGATCCTGAGAAACAATTGTTTTCAGTAGAAATGACCCTAGGATATGACGATACGAGACTTACTATGGATATCAATTTTCTGATGAGAGCAGCATCGCGTGAACAATTAAAATTTTCCATCAAAGTCAATCAACAAGAAATAAACAATAGCCCACGGCAGCTAATGTGCGAGTAATGAAAGGAGAATACCAGATTCTTCTAGTCTAGAGGAAAAATGGAAGCCTCTAAAAGGGGTGTCAGATTTAATTAAAAAGAGAAATCTATATATAACAAAAATGAAGTACCTAAGACAAGAAAAATACTGAAAACAATACCTACCATAATACAGCGACCGGACAAGCTAGTCTATCCTCCGTTTCTTCGTGTGGTATATCACTGTTAAAAATAGTCCGTAAATAATGTGGATGAACGGAGAAATTTTTTTCTTTCTTCTGTAAAATCCTCTAATTAATCACCATTTGCAACATGTAATTATTGGGTAATTTGCATAAATGCTTCTCATTGAAAAATGATCTAAAAAAGAATTTCTTGTAGACGAAGATTGACTGTGTCGATAAAAGTCGGAAAAAGGGTATCATAGTTAATGAAATCTATGACCGAGGTCTTGGGCCCTTTGACTACGGTTAATGTACGTGTGTATGCATAACAAACAATGAAGATCCGATTGAAGCTTTTTTGAGTAGAATAAGCTGATACAATATGTGTGCTTAGATTCTTCTGCACACTATGCACGACTAGTATTACAGATGGAAAGGCTAACACATATTCTATGCAGTTGGAGGCACTTCAATCTATGGCGAAAAAAGCAAAATGATCGTAATTAGTGATTTGTATGGGCATATTCGTCGCAATGAAAAAAGTACAGTTAATCAGTGAGTGAGGAACAGAAAAAGAAGATTTATTTTTCAGCTGAAGACAAAACTCCCGGAATTATGGTAGACGGATTTACGAGTGTTGAACAGGGAGAGGAGGAAAAATTTTCTTTTCGTTCTGCTTGCACCTAAAATGGAGAGAAGTTAGCTCTGGGGAAACGCGCCGTACGGAGGAAAGGACTAGGACTTTGAAAAATGAAATATTTATACAACACCACTTTCTTCATTAGAAAAAGAGAGTAGGAATAAATTTTATTGAAGTTTCACCATCTCGAAAGTGTTGCTTGTAATTATGAGCATAGGCGAAAATAATCAAGACTTGTATCACATGCACTTGGCCGGAGATTTACATACGTCGAATGAAAAAGTGCATTAGAGCTGGAATGTGACAAGAACAAAGACTCTCCTTGAGGAAGAAATGATAATTGCTGAGGCCATCGAATCTCCATCTGATTTTTGAAGTCTTGGCTAAAAGCTAAATGAACACACATGTCCGAGAAAATTATTGGCGTAGATTCGTATACATGTGAATTGAACAATGATTTGGAGCCGCGTTTGCACCGACGTGATTACTTCATTATTCCAGTCAGTCGGTTCAATAGTCTTATCATTAGTATGACACTTTCCGGCTACTACTGGAAAAGTCAATTTTTCTAGTAGTTCAGCGCTGCATATAATGCAGTAGCCTGTTCTGAAGCTATCCGAAATTGATTCATAGTCATCCATTCCACTCTACGGCATATTTGTTTGTCAAATAGGAAAATCGGCGATGCAATAACCAAATAGCTTTGTTCGATAATATTTTATAATCACTTGAAAACGAGTGTCTTGATCTCACTTTTTTGATCATTCTGATCCCTAGAAGCGACTGAACCCATACAAAGAGACGAATAGTTGCAATCGAAAGTATCCGATTATTCAACCACAAAGCAACTGAGCTACTGATATTACAGCAACCAACTTTTCCAGTGGTTCATCAATTCTGCAGAAGAGTGATCCATAATGCTTACTAGGAAACCAGAGAATTATACGTATTTTGGTCGTCTGAGCATTATTTTTTCACAACACCACCTGTCGTAGGAGCAACGCTAGTCTGTTTTGCTTATAGCAGCAAAAATTGGATTGTGACACAGTCGACTGTCGATCTACAGCTATGTGTCACTTAATCTACGATGCTTATCCTGAGTGGCTTTTTAGATTTAGTCCTCGAAGTTCAGTCAACGAAATAACCGCGTTCTATCGTGGAATTCTGAATGAATAGCCTATTCAAGACAACCCTGTCCTCGAGATACATTCTCTTCTGCCCATAATCAGGATAGAAGTGACATGCGGAGAATGACTACATTTCAGCATGCGCCAAAAAGCATTTGTTGATGCCCGAAAAAACTTATTGTCCCGCGGATTGAAACAGTCGAAAAAAGAACAACCAGTTTAGTGACTAATCACGGTACATAATCATCAGATTCTATTTTTAAGGTTCATTTTTCCCTCAAACGCAGTATGGCAATGAAATAAAGCAAAAATACTGCCATAAATGATCGCCAAGCAGTCCCCCATTGGGTAGTGCCTTTATTCATTTTGTTGTTCATTTTAATCTCATAGTCGATGTCGGTGGATTGCACTGATAATTTTGACTTATCCTGGCAATAAAAGATTCTACTTCTACTATCAATCAGTGTCTGAAAGAAGAATCTTCGAAATCAAAACACGCGAATAGAATTTTTAATCAATCAAAAAAAATTCCCGCTTTTGCAAGAAGGCACCTGTTTCCTGAAAGCAGAAACGCTCACCTCCTACAATCTACTTTAGTTTTAGATTTTCCGAGAAAAAGCGAACAAGGGGAGCGACAATGTTGACTCATACTAATAATTATACTTGATAAATTCGGTGTCATTAGAAGGTCATATGCTGAAGAAAATTAAGCACCGATGGAATCTAGAAAAAAAAAGAAAAATTATCATGCTAATATAAATTACTGATTTTACTTTTGATCATTTGACGGCTACAGAGCGAATAATGAGTTATGCAGGGCTGCAATAGGATATCCTACAAAACAATTTTTTCAGTAGAAAGCATGAAAGGACAAGACACACGATCAAACATTGACAAACTTTTTAGGCCAAGAAAATACTGCATTCATTTGGAAATGATCGATGTAGCGAAGTGGCAGCACAACTTCTGTTCCAAATAACAGCAGGCTGACTGACCCTATTTAGAAATTTTTTTCATGATGCAGATTCCTCGATGACTATCTTTTCCAACTATTGTCGGAATACCGTAAAAATTTGCCAAAACTTCGACAGCTGCATCAAAGATTTCAGAATACACAGTGTCATGAATGCTGCTGACGTCCAAATGTCACAAAGTTGCCTGTTAATATCGAAAGGTAGGACCAGCAATGCGAGGAAAATAAATCTGACGTCTACAAGATTAGGAAAACATCTTTTCCGGTACTTCTAAAAAACAGATTTGTGCTGACGTCAAAACGGCGTTTTCACGCTCCCTAAAAAAGTATATCCGAAATTTTTGTTCCTTTTATTATTATTGACACTATCTGATAAAGTTTTCAAAATTTCAGCTTTTGACCATGTTTCCTAGCGAAAGGAACAGAGCATCGTCTCATGTAAACATAAGCACTTTGTTGACCACAATAAACACTAAATAGAACTAACTAATCCATAGAGTAGTGGGTGCGATCAGGTTGCCGGGGGTTTCAGATTGCCCATAATAATATGTCGGGCGTTCCGAGTGTCACAGACGTCCGTAATATTTCACTGTTATTCGTGGAAGAGAGAGAGAGCCATTATTTTTCCGACCGACTTCAAAAGTGGCAAGCATTATTGTTTGATAACTAATTCCGGCTGGGATGAATGCGCTTAGCTTATTTGGATAAGTATATTGTTTTGTGTATATGATATTATGAGTATCAGTAATCCTAGCAACAAATAAAATAGAAGAAAATTGATGCAGCCTGCGTACTGAGAAAATAATGAATTATTACTCATATGCTATGAGTGTTACTGTAGCCAGCACTTCTAAACTATTTTGTTCAGAAAACCAAAATTTTCAATGTATAACTGCCGTATCGTGTGATTCGAAATATTATTTATAGCTCCTAGTTTATGGAGTGATGCGGAACATCAGAAGTCTTCTACTAGAAAAATAATGAACTTTCGACACTCTACTTCCCTGATCCTTTGTGAAGCAGTAAAAATAGATAAAAAAGGTACGAGGAACAGAAAATGACTTGAGTCAACAGAATTTTATGAAAAAAATGCGCAAGATGTATAACTGTTTTTTCTAGCAATGTTAGAATCAACCTATAGTCTGTTTTCCTTGAAATAGTTTCAAATTATGAGACGAGAGTTTGTAGGTTTCCTCAATTAATCCGCCCTTGAAATTTTCAAACACAAAATTCTGCAATAAAAACTTTGTGTAAAAAATTTTGTCGACAGTCCTTATTTTTGTCGTTTTTGGAATTTAGAAACATTTTGCTAAAAACAGGTTTCATATCGAATGCTTCACGCATTGCCTAGTGGCAGTGAAATTCGCTTCGTAAGAAGTCTACTGAAAAAGATCAACTTCAGTGCAATAATTTACTTCCTGCTAGACCGCAATATAAAAAGAAGTTTATTATTTATTGGGCGCGCCTGTACAGCTGGGATGTGTTTCTACAGTAAATTTTGTTTATATTTAAGTATATTCGGCGGAATATTTAATTATTGATGTGGCGTTAAAACCCACACTAGTTTATTAGAAAATGCTCGGATTGGGCAGGAAAAACAATATACTCGCCGCTTGGATAGTTGCCAAGCTAGAAAAAGAAGTGAACTAGATTTTTGAGAACTTGAGTTAAAGTTGGAAAAAGTTCACTTTTGTAATACCTTTTGTATTGGATTTTCATTCTTTCTCATTGAAAAATTACGAATTCTCACTTTCGGTAAAAGTAAAAGATTTGTAAACCGCATAGTACTTAAAAAACGTTGTAAACAGAGTGTAAAGTGACCATATCTATTAAATTCACCATGGTCAAGAATCCCTCAACCCAAAAAATCACAGAAAGACCGTTGCTTACACATAAGACTATTTTTTGTTTAAAGTGACTTCGTCCATTGGATTCCCCATGGTCAGAAATCTTTTCCCTCAAAAATCGCAGAAATACATTTGTTTACACTCAATATAATTTTGTGTGTAAAGTTATCGCACTCATTAAATTCCCCGTGGTCGAAAACCCCTTCGACTCAAAAATCACGAAAATAGGCTTGGTTACATCCGAGATAATTTTTTTTTGTAAGAAGACGCACCCATTGAATTCCCCATGGTTAGAACCCTCTTCCCTCAAAAATCGTAAAAATACATTTGTTCACACTCAATATAATTTTGTGTATAATGTGATCGCATTCATCAAATTCCAATATAATTTTGTGTATAATGTGATCGCATTCATCAAATTCATCAAAATCTTTTCAAAGAAAAATCATGAAAATACGCTTCTTTAAACCGGGGATATTTTTTTGTGTAAAATATTCCCATCAATCAAATTTCCTGTGGTCGAAAACCCCTTCCAAGAAAAAATTACTAAAATATGCTTGTTTATACCCGAGATAATTTTTTTGTGTAAAGTGATGCATCCAATGAATTCTCCGCAGTCAAAAACCCCTTTCACCAAAAAAACTACGAAAATACGCTTGTTTACACCCGGGATAATTTTTTTGTGTAAATTGACCGCATATATTGAATTCCCCCCGATCGGAAACTCCTTCAATTAAAAAATCACAAAAATAAGCTTGTTTACACCAGGGATAATTTTTCGTGTAAAATGACTGCGTCCATCGAATTCTCGGGTGTATCAATATTCCCCGAATGTCCCTTTTCCCCGAATGTCCCGATTCCCCAAAAGTGTAGAATCCCGTTTCCCCGAAAACAGAACAAGGCTGTTTTTAGATTGCACTTTGTAAATCGAAAATCTTTCCATAGAAAACATTGTAAATTGTAGGTATGTTCCCACGGTTCAGAAATCCAAGGTATGTCCGAGTTGATCAACAACTATCCACAGCAAAACTAAACTTTGTTCCGCAGAGAGCTTTATGATCGGTGGTGATTTCAATCAAATTTTACTTGATATACAGTTGTTTTTACGCCGTGTCTCGTACTTGTTCGGATGATATCAGTGGCAAATAAATGACATATGAGAAAAACGATTTATGGCTATATCTCATTCCCTGGGGTGGGGATTTACCAAAAAGTTCTTGGTAATAAGCAATTTTTTTAAATCCAGTTCTTACTGTTCAAAAAACAGTTAAACTTCCAAAGAAGTTATATACTTCATTGTTTTCGGGGAATCGCGAATTTAATATTATTACTAATTTAGGGAATCAGGAATATTATTTCTTTACTATTTGGGGAATCGGGACGTTCGGGGAATAGGTACTAATGCATTGTTCGGGGAAAGGGGAATTTTATTCATTATTCGGGAATCGGGATCTTCGGGGAATAGGGACTTTCGGGGAATCGGGAAGTTCGGAGAAAGAGGACGTTCGTGGAATAAGGACACAATCGAATTCTCAATGGTCGAAAACCCTTAAGCCCCTGCTATACGTCGCCGGCCGGCGCCAGTTAGAAGTATAGCAGCTCGCAACCGGCGCTGGTTGCGAGCTGCTATACTTCGTCTTTTCAGTTGACAATTCGATTCAATCGAAATTTCAGAGCCGGCGGCAGCCGGCGTCTAGGTTATAATGTGACAGAAAAATTAATATTTTACTTATTTTAGCACTGCTAGAATTTATTCAATTGTTTCTTCAATGGATGATAATTCTTTTTTTGAAAATCTAATAAACGAGGTGCATAGTCGCCCGTATTTATGGTCGAAAGCGGATAAGAGCTACAAAGACTCAATCAAGCGTTTCAGAGTCTGAATCCATAATATTTATCTGAATAAGAATGAGAATGAAAAATTATGAAAACACATAATCGAGGGAAATCAACAAACAGATGATTAATATTAAACGTGCCGTTTGCCGAACGACGCCGAATGAAGTATAGCAGCAAAAAATATGTAGCTGGCGCCGGCCGGCGCCGGTTGTAAAATATTTGAGTCCGGCGACAACCGGCGCCGGCTGGCACCGGCCCGCGCCGGCCGGTGCCGGCCGGCGAAGTATAGCAGGGGCTTTACAGCCCAAAAATCCCAGTAAGGCTACCGGTTCAATTGAAACTGCAAAAAAATAGTAGTGCATGCTGCAAAAAATTATTTTTTTGAGGCCGCTAGTATTATATAACAAAATTGCTGAATTTCGCGGTTTCCGGGACTTTGGATCACCATACAATTGAATTGAAGCCAAAATTAAAAAAAAGAAAAATCGCATTCGAGCCTGCACCCCAAGATGCTTAGGCCGAAGTATGAAGCTTGGATATGGCACACTCATTGCGGGGCGTGGTGGAACTAAGGGCCCTTAAAAAGTGCGTTTTCTGCTTGTTTTTGGGGCCCCATCGAGCACTAATTGCAGATAGAGGCAAAATGACAAAAGAAACCCCATAGTTTGTCCCTATGCCCGAAATTATGGAAAAAAACCCGAATGGCTCTGGGGTGGGGGGACATGAATTTTGGGGCCAAGTATATTATAGGTTGACGCTATCGCGCCACCTATGATTATGAACTAGATTTTATTGTCTTGATACCTCAACCAAAAAGCATATAGGAGTCATTCATAGTGTTGAGAATCTATATGCTCCCTTCGAAAAACAACTTCTAGTTAAACTAGAAGAATGTCCTTCACACTGTTTTGTAGCGAATTTGACTGTGGTTAACGGCCTAAAGCAGACCGCTTCAGGGAAAGTATTCTATAAACTTATGAAAATTGTCATACGATTTATCAATTTTTTTTATTCAAAAAATGGCTGCTGACTCAAAAAGAGTATGTGGCATATTGATCATATTCGGGCAATAACCTTCTACGAAGCTAAGGAAGCTCGAGCTAAGCTTATTACAAAGAAATAAGTTGGCAGTCAATTATGAAGGTCGAAACGATGGGTTAAGGATAATTGGAAGAAATGAATTTCTTTGCAAATTTCTTTCTTATGCCAGCCTGCCAAAAAAATTCGCCGATTGTATCTTCAGATTTTGGATTTAATCAAAATCTTTTCGAAAATCTGCTATGTTCTATGCCGGTTTGCCTTGGACAAGTTAGGGACGCTGCTGACTCCAATATTTTTTGTGCAAAATGAATTAATAAACGATGTTTTAAGTTACTCATTGTTTTATTGTAATAAAAAGTTAGTCTTTCAATTTACAGTTATAAAATTTCCAATGCTGAACACTAAATTGAATTCTCTACAAAATAAGTATAAGTATCCTTCTTCTATGTCAAATAAAAGTGGGTTCTTAGAGGGAGCAGATAGACTCGAAATACTCTGTACACTTTTGATATTCGATTTTGTAAACTATTCGATGTGAATTTTTTCCATGATTAATGTGAAAAAGTCATGAATATTACAAAAGTCGTGCATTCTAAACTGACATCACAAGAGAGGTATACATTTGAGATCTTCTAAACAAAATTTTTCCGGCGAATTTGATCGCCAACATTCATAATGACGGTACTGAATGTCAAAGCATAGTATTTTCTAATCTACAGAGGCCGATTTCACTAAAGTGTTTTAAGCCCGAGCTCGAGAATATCTCGACCACGACGTGATCATCCCAAGCTTGAGATTTTGAGTTTCACTAACATTTTTCATTTAATCCTAATCCTAACGTCGGTTTCAGCCAGACAGAAAAGTTAATCTTCCTATCAAGCAGATTCATGTCCGAACTTTTTTGTTTTATCTTTTTACCGTCCATTGTTGAAAATGAATTTTTTGCGTTATCGATGAATAAATCGACATATTAAACGTGAACGAATTTTTCAGGATAGGAGGAATTTGTTAGATTTTAGGAATGATGCCAAATTATAAGTTCGTTACTTTTTTCAACTTGATTTCAACGTACTAATGATGAAAGAATTAAGAAGTGTAATAGGAAAAGAACATCAAATATTTCAAATTTCTGGCCACATTTTTGGTACATTTTTAGCACATTTTATTGTATTCTGTCTGTCCGTTACTTTTTCATGTGTCCATGTTTTCATTCATTTCATTTCATTTCATTTTTATTTTCACACACGAGTATGTGAACTCATATTTTAAATTTTTTCACATTGTTTTCCGAGCATCCCTTTTGTTTTTTCTTTATTTTTGCAGCTTTTCTAACATCTAATAACTTACTTTTTCTGCTTTCAAAATTTTACTAATGGCCTGCCACATTTTACATGTTTTTATTGCTATGGTTGAAATTATCTTGAGCTCAGGTTAAACCTCGAATTCAGTTAATCCCGATTTTTAACTTTCCAGTGAAACCCAAAAAAGGAAAAACCGATGTCGTGCTCGGCTGAAACTCAATTCGACGTCGGAATGATCCACAATTTCAATTAATGAAGCCGGTCCCAGATGAACAACATATTTGATTGTAGTTGCCGTTTGAGCAAACAGGTCAGCAAAACATGTATTCGATGCGTCTTTTCAAGAACCACAATTAGTGATTATGGAACAAAGTATTTATATCTGAAACTCTCCGAAACGCACTCTGACTCATATCAAAACTTGCATAGTCAGTTTTTTCTGAAATTCTTATAAAATATTAAACCAGTAATTATTTATTAATTTATATTCCTTGTAATTTTCAACTAAACCGAAACGCTATAATATGGAGTTTGCGTGTTTGCAAGCTAACTCATCCAATCCTTAATAATTTTTTTCAGAAAAATCTCCAGTAAAAGTTTTGTGCAAACGATATTAGCATGGTCCTAATTTTTTTATTTTTGCATTTTCAATTGTCAATGTGCAGCTCAGCTCGGCTGGAGCTAAACCTCTTTGATGAAACCGGCTCTAGGTTTCTCCACTACTACTGCGTTAAAACATATGTTTGATAAAAAATCGACCATCATGAATAAGAATGACAAGATGAAATAATCGTAATCATAATTGATTGCATAAAAAATCATCCCTTGCACATAATAAAAAAAGATTTTCACAGAGAGGGAAAACGACCTTGATCGAAGTTCAATCGTTGAAAACGGAAGCAAAATATGGGAAAAAAGAATAGTTCATTAATGAACCTGCGAATACAATAATATAAAAGGAAGTTTTCTCTGCTTCTGCAAAACTTCGCATCAGAAGTTGAAACGTTCGAAACTTGGTTAGTATACGTTTTATAGATGTAAAAAAGAGCAATAAAGATTAAAAAGTCACAAAAGCTGGAACAGCACTATAACATGTATGTGCATACGCGGTCGAAAGAAGAGGAAATTAGACAAAAGAAGTAATATGAAGAATGAAAGCGGCATTGGTACAAACTAATGATTCGGAATAAAAGTAAATTGCAGCGTTTAGCCTGTTGGAATAAAAGGAGGCGAGTGCATTGAACGTTCAAGAAAATTGCCATTTAAATTGCAAAAATATTGATGACAAATGATGCTCGGTGTATTGATAGGTTCAAAATTGATGTGATACTCGGCAACTTTTCATGAAACGGTACTAGAAGATGACTCTGAAATATAACAATAAATTGATGTGCGAAGCTTGAATGCGTATACTGCAAAAATGTGAACAATGTAAGCAAAAGAGAACTTGCTTACTGTAACCTAGAAAATATATTTTTTTCGGTTCTGTGTTCTCGTCGCTCGTTCTGTGGACAGACATCACATATCGAGAAAACAATATTAGTATGAAATTCGTGATGCTTTGTTTCTTCGTTCAATTTTGAAAACTCAAATTATTCACAAAAATACAGCTAAAAAGACTCACGCGAATCAAGAATTATGAAAAAAAGAACATCATCTATATTTTTATATGTCTCGTAATTAATCAGACTCGTGATCGATAGTTCGAAACCTTTGGAGACCGAAAATAAAGAGATTCTAAGAATTTTGAAGAAAAATAGAGTTTTCCCGAGAACACGAATTCTACGGGCAATCGTCGAGATAAATGACCACAGTGAATCCTCAGAGATGAGTCGCTTGAATCTGCATTAGCAAGATGTGGATTAAATAAAATATATATTCATGATCTAATCGAAAAATGTGATTTTTTCGTGCTCATTACAGCACATTAGTTACTACAGCCAAGTTTACGAAGTTTGGAAAGAAAGCTAGAAAATACAAGGTACAGTATACGGAAAAAACCTGGCTTGACGGGTAGCTACTGTAAGATTTTCTTATCCAATGTATCTATTTGAAAATCTTCAAAATTATGCAGTTTACTCGTATGAACCTAAAGATATGGTTTTATTTCCTCGGTATCCATCCGAGACTTCCTAGTTAAAGCAGGGAAAAATTTGAAGAATACAGTAAGACTGCCACAAGTGATTTTTTTGTATACAGACCTTAAGGTGCGTCAGTCAGGCGGCAAGCTATAGGCTAGCATAGAACGAAAGGCAAAATTTCAGGGGCCGGTTTCAATAACTAATGCTCAAGATCATCGCGAACTCCGCTTCATTTTTTTGAGTTGAAAAAAAACTCGAACTCACGATTAACTAATGCTCAGGTTTAAGTCCGAGCACGCGATTACGTCGGCCTTCGTGTAAAACATAGCCATTAAGTAGATGGATTCAAAATGTTTTGCAGAAGAGTTGAAAAAATTGGCGAAAAAGTGAAAAAATGAGGAACGAATTAGAATAAGAAGTGAAAATTCAGATTAATTAAGAAAGTAAGAAATGAAATTCGTAGTTAGAAATGAAAGAAAGGTAACTTTGAATTAGAAATGAAATAATGAAATGAAAAATATTAGACATAATTGGAATGAATCATGCGTAAGAATATCCTTTTCTGACAGATTTTCAATAAATCAATAAAATACGAGGCGAATTTGTCGAGCCAATTTGTAATAAAAATAATTCATACATTCATATCTACACTAATTATATTCTGATTTTCTTCTCATTTTTCTTATAATGTTTCTAGAAAATGAAACTGAAGTAAATAGACTATTTTATATTTTGGTAATTCTCTGTTAAACAACATATTATAGAGCTGCATATTTTCTAACCGACTCAACTAGCTTTGACAATTTTTTGCGATGAGATTCCAAGTTGTGTGTCCATTCAGAAGTATTATATTATTAAAAAAACAGACAAAATTACCGACATAGACATCAGAATTAGACTAAAAAATGTGGGTTCGAGCTCGAGTTTAGGTCCTAGCTCGTCGGAATCATTTTGAGGTTATTACAACCGTTGATTGCGGGCTTAGGATTATTTTTCTGAAGGTAATCGCGAGCTCGGACTTGAAGCCGAATATTGCAACCGGTCCAGGTTTTCCAGATCTCTTACAATCGACGTATGCATGTAGGACTCTGAATGCGAGTAATCGTAAGTTTATACCATTTCAACTTAAGTTTCTGCTCACAGCATCTTAAGATAATTCAGAACTTGATAAAATAATTGAACAACATGAAATATGTGGAAATATCACCGGTAAAAATTTGGATATTGTGCACGTCTATCGCAATATTTTATATCATTTTTTGTAGGGCCCATCCTTTCTGTCGATTTTTTAAGGTCACTAGTCCCAGGATGAAGGGGATAAAGTTTTCAGGTTAGCATCTCATAGGGTATGGTCGAATAAGAGCATGAATATCTTACATTATTTTTATCCTCTTATGTCTTGCTCCTCATGTTCAAGGTATAAATAGATGTTCTACAGCCGATTGTTCCACTGCGGCATTTGATAAGGTGTGAATTTTAGCTACTACTTCAGTGGAAGACTGATCAAACACAGTCTGTCGATAATATGATCTGATATAGTTTAGGGCATAAAGCATGGGCAGAGACAGGAAAATGCTGACAGCCGATAATATACTCTATGGTCTGATATGAGGTTATGATGTAAAACATATTTATGGTTACCAGGGTAGTTCATAATTGACAATTTTTATCGGACCAATAAAGATTATGTTTTATACTTTCAAGTTGTGTAAGCTCAACCTATAGTCTGTCTTTTACAAAATGCTTGTAAATTGAAAAATGACAAATATTTCCATCCTCAAGGTATTTTACAAGGAGCTTTTACCGTATGATATTTTACTCAAAAATGGTAACAGTTAGCTGAGTGAGATCACAAATTTCAAATCCTATGTGACACGTGGTTTAGCAGCAACGATAAAATATGAAACAATACTTGTTTCTAAATATTCATGAGCATTTCAAGAAAAACAGACTATAGGACGAGTGCGTGAAATCACTTTTTTTCGGAGTGATCCAATCTAAACTCGTTTCGCAACATCAGCAGCTGCAGGTTTTGAGTTGATACTGACATGGCTCGTGGACCAGTAAACATTCGAACTTATAGGATTTTGATCAAGTCTGACTGTATCACATAAGGTATTCCGTAGTGTAACATTACGTATAATACGCATAGGATTCTACACCAGATATGTTGTAATCTGTGCTCCACTCATTTGGAAATGATCGATGCTACAATCTCATCAAAGTGAGTACAATGCCGAAAAAACTATAGTCTGTTTTTTATAAAATGCTTCCAAATAGGAAAGTTACATAAATCAGTACTGTTATCAAAATCTTTTACGTAGGGCTCTTACTTTAAAATTTTTCACTCGAAAAAATGTTAAGGATTAGGTCAGTATGCTCACAAATTTCCAGTCCTATATGATATATTGTTTATCAGAAAATCGTGAAAATCTGAAATACTACTTGCTTTCCACTTTCATTATTTAGAAGCATTTCAAGAAAAACAGACTCTAGTAAGCCTATTGCTGTATTCAGAGTATATTCATTGTATATGTATATATATTCATTTTCTTGCACGCGTTTTCGATTTGTATTTCCAATGAATTCAGTCAGTCCTGCACAATGGTAGCCTTATGTCCACATTTAGCTTCAAACCAAAAGATTCCGACGTGGCTCAAGTACCAGGTTTGAAAGTCTAAAGGAACCGTGCCCTGACTTGTAAAACAATATCGATGAAACACTTGATTGATTGGCACGAGTGATGCTAAGCCTCCTTTAACTCAAAATTTTTGTGAAAACTGTGATCAGTTTTTAATTTGTAGTGAAGAATATTACCTTATAAAAATCTTGATGGTCTTCTCTAGTGTAATTCCAATCGTTCGTAAATGTCTTCGAATACTGATCGGCGTGGTCACTCATAACATTTGACAGACTGAAAGCCATTTCTCGAGTCACAAAAATATATGTATGCAATTTTTTTCTCAATTTACCAACATAAAATTATGCACGAAAAAGCGCCATGTTCCTTTTTGCAGTTATCTTTTCATTTTTATGCTTGGCCCATTGATTTTTTGAAGAATGTTTTTTCTTATAAGTCGCTATCTCAGTATTTTTGACGGTTCACTGATTTTTTGATCGCTTCTAAACTCTTGAGTCTGTTTCTTGTATTTTATATGTACGAGTAAAATATACTACGGGATTAACCTTCGAAAGGAAAATATAACTCTTGTTATGTTTGTTGTCCTGACAACAGTAATAAGCTTACATCGTAGAAGTTTTTACATAAAAGTTGAAGTACCGATTCTGGATAAAACGATGTTTATTTTATTTTGATCATTTTTCGGAGATTTTCTTTCTGTCGAGATGACTACGTTAACAACAAATGAAACTTTGATTGTGGAAGATCAGCAGCCGCCTGACAGGTCTTATTTACTGTCCATAGGTAACTGAAGATTCGTAACATGACTGACTGTATAGTGTTGATGATCCGCAACATAAAGCCTCCGTTTACCTTCGTAAAAAAGACCATAAAATGAAAAGGAGTCGAGCTTTTTGCGCACGTCCTTGTTCCGCGGAATAGAGTGCAATCGTGGCATCGGCTGCGAATTGCGAGAATGTAGGATAAAGTCTATACACGATTGAAATCATGCTCTGATCTGATTGATGTACCTTTCACCTTTAACTATATTTTCTTCCGGTAATATTTTATGGAGCCGTATCACTAAAACTTTTTATGTTCTAAAAACGGCGTTGCAAACAAAATTTGATGCATCAAATAAATTTTCACATATTTTGGAAGTTGCTCGATATGCCGCGGACAGCTCATTTATGGATTATGAACCAAAGTACTGCAACAAATGGTCTTGAAACATTATTTTTACATAAACGTTGACTTTGGAACTGCCACAGCTTCTCCTGGACAACATTGTGACGTTGAAGTCAGCAATATGCATGAAAAATACCGTATGAACCAAAGTGAAAATAGAAAAGTTCTTCAATCTGTTTTACAAATAATATTTTGGTTCAAGACGTATCTTCCAGTCTCAAAATGATGTTCAAGATGATAAAAATCAAGAAGCAAGTAGAAAATAAAGTACGCCGAGTGTACAAAGCTTAAAAAACAAACGTGCCTTGCTATTTTTTTTAAACAGTTGATTTACATTTTGTGCCGTAGTGGAAAAGTTGAACATAATATGGATTCGACTACACGAGTCACTGATGTAAGTATTGAAAAACGGACTACGTTTGGCTGAGCGTCAAGCAGTTGTTGTAGCAGATCAGCACAGCCTGGAGTTTTCTTGGAGTAATAAGTTGAGAATTTTCAATTGGTCAATAGTCTAGCCAAAATCAAGCATACAATGAAGAATATTCTCGATTAAATCAACTGAAATTTTTTGTATTGTCTACTTTAGTCTTGGCCGTGCCGATATGGATGAACGAACATGAACCGAAGTTTCTAAACAATTTGGAACATAAGTTATCCGAAACTGTACAAACGGCCATGGAGTACCAGAAAGCTTCAAGATACAAAATTTCTCCCGCGTCCTTGCAGACGTCAATTTTGTTGGATGGACGTGATTCTTTGAATGTTCGGGTAATAGACTTTGATTCACGATGCTCAGCCCGGTTTTCACGCTGCAACAAGAAGGTTCACGATTATGCAGTGATTTTTAGGATGTATATTTTCACTAAAAAATTAGAAATTTGATTTTTTTCAAACTGCATTGGCTGACTAGGTGTTGTCAACACACGGCATATCCTGACTGACACTGCATAGGTAACAAGATTTTATTCTGTTTTTCTTGAAATGCTTGAAAATAATTAAGATGGAAAGCAATTAATATTTCAGATTTTTAAGATTTACTGCTAAAACATATATCACGTTAGGAAGGAAATTTATAAGTATAATCATAAACAGTTTATCGAGTAAAAGATCTTTCAGTAAAAGCTGATTTTTCAATTTACAAGCATTTTACACAACGCTTGTAAATGGCATGAGATTCCTGATTTGTTGGAGAAACGAAATTTTTGGTTTGTCTTTGGTATCATTTCAGATTTTGTGTATATGAAATCAAGTATCATTTTATCATTGAATATCAGTAATGTCCGTTATAAGAAATCCGAATTAAGCAAATTTTTGTTGTTCGGTCGAAATCTTCTTGAGTTCCGTAATTATAATGTGTTCAGTATACCGGTCAGTGCTCTATCATTTAAAACTTTGCACTGTCAAATTTGTGATAAGGCACTATCCACTTATTAAAGGAAGTTATATCAGTCAAGACCGTACGACGTCGTGTTTTTGATTGTTGATTGCTGTTTTCTTTTAGAGTTTCTAACTTTTGCTATATTATAATGTTGCAGGTAGTCAATGCCACCAGAACTTCGTCGATCATTCATCTTCATTGTATTTTCGCCGTTTTGCTCAACGGATTCTACCTGGAAGCCGGATCAGTTGCTGAAGATTTGAATCGACTGGGCTTGAATGAATTATCTGCCAAAATCGGTTATTCAGTGGTCAAAGTTAGAGGTACATTTCACAACATCCGAACTGAAAAAAGGTTCCAAAGATTTGAAGATTCTTAAATCAAATTTCACCAAGTCATACGGAATATTGAGAAAACGTTAATGAACTTCTGGAAGTCATGATGAAGTATTTCATTTTTGCATATCAAGGTTCGGTTTGTGTCCGTTGTTTACAGGTTCGGTTTGTGTCCGTGTCGTATTGGGCTGTCGTATACCCTCGGCTGCCTACCTGCGGTTCTTGGGAGATCCAATCTGGTACGGCCCCTAACGCTAACCCGGTACTAATTTCACTCCTACTGCAGTGAGTTGAGACTTAATGGACGTGAACGTTTATTAGTGAGCAAAACACAACAGGTAGTGAAATACAATGAGAAATGTAAGTACGAAACAAAGGTGCAGAGTGCCGAAAATATAAACACTGACGCCAACAACCTCCCTAGTCGACTGATCCTTCTAATTTGTCCCTGAGCGGCGAGCCACAGGGCCAATGGGATCTCTCAGGCCACGGCCTAAGCTGAAACTCTACCAAAATAAGTGGACTAACTCAAACTACCACTCACTGATTCCTCTCTTCAAAATGGAACGTCGAAAACGTCTCAGGCCGCGTTATTACTCAAATTCGCCCGCGGCGCGTATCACGAACTACAAATGAACAAAACGATGATCCTCTCCTTCGTCACCACCGTCCAAAATAACACAGCGTCCGAATGCTACGGTGCAGACGCCAATAATACACAAGGGAGAGGCGAATCTCCAGACGAGACTATTTTTCACAATAATAATAATAGTAAGAAAAAACTAGAATGAATAAAAACGCTGGCGCGCGTCTAACATCGACCTGCAAGTGATATGCAAAACATTTGCGCCAACCATTTGTTTGTTTTAGACCAAAAATATGAGTGACACAAACCGTTTTATCGGTTTGTTTACCTGAGAATAAATGAAAACACTTTAGCAATAAAGAAACTTTAGAAAATGAAATGATGTAATTAGAGGACCAAAGGTCAGAGGAATTGACCCTCTGACATCCCTCCCCCCCAAAGGCAAGACTTTTCCCGCCAGCGAAGGGAAAAGTCAGGAGGTCCCCCAAGGGCCCCAGACCCTCGACGCCGATGCTCGACACCTCCAAACGTTCCAACCAACGACGCTACGCGCCGTTGACGCAATTATGAACAATAAAAAATAAAAACGTCCGTATCGAACGGTATCGTTACAACTTTGGGCCAATTGCGCCGGATGCTACCCCCGACGCTAAAAAGTTCGCTAATAAAATGCCCCGTGGGCTCGTGGTCCCGAATAAAAGAATAAAAAATTGTTCGAACGAATAGCGTTCGCGGCACTCGGGCCGAATTTTGATCAAGATAAAAATAAAAACGTTTTATCGGCGGCGACCCCCGCGGTGCCCGAGTTAGGTTGTGGGCTGCTCCCCACTGCCGTCGATGTATGTAGTATCGGCGGCTCCTCCATCACGGATTGTGGCATTCGTCTCCGTCCTCTCCGGAGGGGGGTTGTTGCTCGTGGAGAGCCCGCAAGACTTTCCAAATTCCGCCGCCATTGCTCCTCTGGCCCCTTGGCCGGACACTGGCCCCCCCCGACGCCTTTGGTATTATCTGCCCCCAGGGAGAAAGGATGCCCGAAAACCAAATCCTCTGGCCCTTTGGCTGTCTAGATTTTGAACCAAAAATATTTAAGGTATTTATTGCTAAAGTGAATTTGCCTTATTAAGAGGTAAACTTAAACCCATAACACGGTCTGTGCCACGAAAAAATTTTAGAATGAAAATGTGTTTTGGAAAAAGGATGGAAAAAAATATGAAAATGGCAGCGCAAAGCCTGCTATCCTTCGGCGATGTCAGTTGGTGACTTTTGTCGGAAAGGAACAAAATACCCGAGATTTAAGAAAATACAAAAAATTGCTCAATAATTTCCAGATTCGCAAAAAAAGAAATACGATATATTCCCGTGCAGATCTCGAACAAAACACAAACGAAAAAATAAATGAAACAATTTGAGATTAGTACAGGAGGCAACTTTAAGGCATAAAAAGGTGGCACAACCGGTTTCGATTTTGTAATACAGACGCTCAAAACGGAAAAAATAGGTAACTTTTGAAATATCGAAAAAATTTTACAGAACGAAATAATTATCTTTATAATGACCTCACGGAGAGCAGGGTCATCTGAAACATACAAAATTTACTTCCTTCTATGACCGCTATGGTCACGTCCCGGTTGACCAATACCGGTTTCCCGTTTAAGCGGCGAAATATAATCGGGATTTTCGGTCGACGGCGGTCTCGTACTCGTAGACGTCCCCGGGATGTCCATCCTTTCCTCGGTTTGCACATTACGCACCGGCGGAATCATCGTAGGCGGAGGCATCTGCATTCTCGGCGGAACTAAGAACTGGTGGTAAAATTGGGGTTGCCCGGCCTGGAATTGCATGACCGGAAACTGCGGGACTTGAAACTGTGCCGGCGGCGGCACCATTGTATTCGGGAATAATTGTCCTGAAAAAAGAGGGCGGTTTATACAATCAACACCCATCATCGGCAATCCCGGATAATTCGGTGGTAAATAAGGTAATTGCTGCTGCTGGGCTTGCATCATCGCGTTTGGATCGGCCATTGACACTCCTTGCTGAGTTGTTTCGGTGGCCCTAGACCTATCCAGTGAAGTCTTTCGACTGGAGTAGGACACGTCCACTCTATCGTCGTGTTGATAGTATGCCGATGTTCTTTTTCTACTCCGCGACTCTCTGCTATCTTTACGTTCTGCCGCTTCTCTCTTTTCTCTTTCCTTCCTTTCGTAGTTCCTTTCGTAATCATCGATCTCTTTACGCCAACTTTCTTCTTCAGCTTCCTTGCGTTTCTTTTCTCGCGACATCGACTTTTCGTGACGACTTTCGTCTCTGTGTCGATTTTCGTGCCTTCTTTTTCTGTCGTTTTCCGGCGTTTTCGATTTCTCCATTCTTTGCGTATCACTTTCTTTTCTACTCCATCGTTTGGATACCTTACTGGTCGCAGGCCTAGCGTGGGCATGCTTGACTCGGTATCCCACTCTTTTCTTTAAGGCTTTTTGAACTTCCAATATATCGTGAGCCTTCTTTCGATCGATAACTTCCCAAAACCGTATTCTGGGGTCCGTATTGTCAATTTCCTTCTTCCAAACTTGTATATTCGCGTATTTGGGTTCAGGGTCCTTCTTGTCTTGCAGCACGGCCTTAGCAATCATATACGCTAACCCCGCTGCCTTTGCCTGACATGAGGAGTATAACCTATGAAAATTGCTCCCTGCCCCTCCTTGCCTAGCGTTGAACTCGCGGCGCAATTTCATCGTAACATACGCATGGGCTTGGTAATGGAATCCAGCGAAATTTTGGGGAATCCTGCCCAATCTCGACAATTTCATAAATAGACACGCGCAAGCCCATACGGCGGCTTCATAAGCTTTCTCCGCAGATCGTGTAGTACTCCATTCCGTTAATTGAAGCTCGAAAATACTCCATAATTTTTCTGGCAAGTTGGCCTGTAGAACGTGGAACTGTAGTTCGTAATATCGTATAGTTTCAATTTCGATCCCCGCTTCGTCGTACACACGGTTTATCAAATCCGTCGCCATTAGAGCTACCTCTTCGTCTAAAGTGGGATCCATGTGCGCGAGATACTTCTGGACACATGGGTTTGACAGAGATACTCTCCCATACTGGAAATCGACGACGTACTTTCCTTCCTTCAAGGCCTTGTTAAGAACTTGTCCCCGTTTCCCGAGGCCCCGTCGATATTTGACTTTATCATTCGGATTTCTGGCTGGCTGTTGGAACTGCCCGCTCTTTACTTTGTCCAGTTCGGCTTTATTCTCTTCGCGATCTATCCGTTTCTCTTTAGCCTGTCTTTTCGATTGCATCACCTTCGCAAATTTTCCCGGATTCTTGATATTCTCTACGTTTTGCCCACCGGCTTTTGCATAAACCGGCGGCGTGGGCAAAACGTTATCCGTAATTTCTTCATCATCGCTACCAATCTCTGATACCACCTCCACGTAGGGTTCTTCGCTCGTTTCTTCTTCCTCGGGATTGACATTTTCTAATTGCTTTGCTAATTCGATTGCGGCCTTCCCGTACTTTTCTTTTTCCAAAACTTCTATTTTTTCTTTCATTTCTTTTATCTGGTCGGTTAATTTCTCCAAATCGGGTTGGGTTTCTTTTTCAGTTTCGACTATTTCCATGAGTTTCTCCTCCTCTTCAACACCTGTACTCCCCTCAGCGGGTGTACTGGCGATAGGGGGATCCGTGATGACCACAACTACGGGTTTCTCTTGCTCCATCTCGGTACCTGAAACATTCGAATTATCTATTGTAGAGGGTACTGTTACAGTCTGCTCCTTCGAAGTTTCTTCCATAGGGCCCTGGCTAGCGGGAACCACAACTTCTACTTGCGGAATCAGATCTGAATCGTCCCACTTATTTACAGATTTAAAAGTCGCAGAGGTGCTAGGGGCCCATAGGTCCTTAGCCTCGAATATGGACGCGGAAACATTCCAGTAAATGAGGTTCTGACTCGCGGCATGGATATTCAGAAAATGAAACAAGTTATAAAAGTTACAATTCATATGATAAATAGAATTATCGCGCAAATTCGTCTTTATTTCTTGGATAGGTTCTTTGCAGGATCGCGGTATCCATCTTATAGGTAGTACGCAAAAAGTATTCTGGATGGATTTCTGCGTACGTATCTTCGGATACCGTTCCATCATCTGCTCCATTTGATCGGTAATTTTGTCGTTCAAAAGATCCTGGCCCATCCACTTCATGAATTCAACCCGTTCCTGTTCGGTTCTCCACACAGAGGCCCACATACCAGACGTGAATCCAGGAACCCAGGCTTTCCACTCTTGGGCCGAGTGAGGCCACAAGAAGTAAATGATTGGGTTTACGTTTTTCTCGTACAAATCTTTGACTATGGGGACGATTGATCGGTTGATTTTGGAGTGATAATGGTCTTTAAGTGCCGAAACTTGTTCTCGTATAACATTGGTGAATTGGATCACTTCCTTAGGCCATTTTCCTTTTTTCATTTCCATTTCCCGGGGTTCAATTGGCTGTCCGAACTGTCGTGCCGCCAAGATATCCTCTAAATCCCAATCGTTTGCTGGTGCTTCTTCGGAATCGTCAGTATCTTTTCTTTTCCTTGACGCTTTCACTTTTCTCTCTATCCACGGGAACCAACCGTTTGGTACTGGCTGTGGCTCAATATCGGTATTGGAGAAATGCGGAGGACAATGAAAAGTCCCGGGCACCATTTCTTCCGACAATTTATACGTCGCGATAGCTTCTCCACGCATCATGAAATACAACGCGTCGGTGTTATCCGTTACTTCTTCCACTCCATATGCTCCTTTCCACTCTGGATCCGCATATCTACCTTCGAACGTATCTCTAAATCTTCGTGCTAGATCGGAGATCAATTCCGGCTCCATCGTGTCGTGTGGATACAATTGAAAGCAATTTTGAATATCGCTCGCGAATCCGTATCGAAGTAACGCTAAGAAACATAAAAGAGACCCGCGCGCGTCGAGCGTCGCGTATCTCAGAAGTTCTATGTTTAGCTTATCTGCCTCCATTAGCTGTCGAAACTCTAGGGAACTCAACTGTCCCCACGAAATCTTGAAGGCGTCGGCCCATAAAAACAAAATTTCCGTCATGAGGGCTTTCAAATTGAGACCTTCGGGACTGATTCCGACTATTCTTGCTTTCGGCTTGTCCTTCATTTCTGCCAACACAATCTCCAAATCGTAAACGCAGCACGATAAAATATAATCTATGTTGTCCCGTCTTTTCCGCACTAGTTCTTTTTCTTGATCCAAATATCCGAATTTGGTCAAAACTAACGTGATGTCCTCTCGAATATGAAAACCGACGATGATGTTTTCGCGGCGAAATATTGTTCCATATACTTTGTGGAAATGTTCTTTGTCCCAAAATTTCAAATCGATTATGAAGTTCTTTCCGCACATGGTTGAAATTGTTAAAAGTCGCAATGCGTCACTAGGCTTCGATCCTGGGGTTTTTGGCTTCCTCCCACTCTCTGTATCCAACGCTATGACTATCCGTCCTCGGAACTTCGAATTGTTTATCGCTCTAATAAATGCTTTCAAATTTTCGGGCGCCAAAAATAATGGTTCTTCGATGGCTGCATGAGGCACACCGAACAACGACGTGAAATAATTTGAAATATCCGTTGAACGCACTAATCTTCGAACATTGTAATCTTAAAATTTTCACACAATTTTCTAACTACAATTTTTGACAATAATTTCGAAACAAAAACGACTCAAATACACAAGAATAAATTTGGACGAAGGGGAGTTGATCAGGCTCTCAAACACCCAAAATCCTCGGCATATAAATTGCCGGCCGGTCAACTTAGAGTCCTATTCCGAAAAATTTCAACATATATTCTACCTTTCCGATACTTACTACTAAGTTGAAAATTCGTATTATCTTGCCGATCTTGAGGCTGCCCGAAGGTGCTATCAATTTCGACGATAGTGGACGTTGCCATATCGCGTTTGGATCCGATATTCTTGAAATTTCCAATCGACAAAAATTACTAATACACTAACGCTTTGCAAATGAAATCTAAAAAATAATTCCATAATTCCTCGGCTTCGCGACTTCAATGATTCGGGGAAGATTTTCCCGGGACTTATAAAGATTTAATTTTTTCACACTGAGCGCGTGAAAAAATATTATTTCGCCCATTAAAAATTTTCCGGCATCGTAATTTTTTGGAAAATGCCTAAAACTTGCCATAAAGTTGCCAAAAATAAGTCAGTACAATTAAAAATTGAAAAAGAAGAAAGGGGAAAAGGTTAGAAAGATACAATACATAGGACATTAGAAAATACACATAAAATTAATCCTAACAAAACGCACAACGAAAACGATAAAAATGAATTGTTAATTACAGTAAAAATCGGGCGTTCGCGTAACAAAAGGCATTACGCGATTTACAGAAACTATTTGTACGCGCGAATCTGGTTTCCCAGCGCGACGTATTTTAATGACATTTTTTTCTAAATTCGATGTCTCAATTACTTCGTACGGACCGTCGTTCGTTGTGTCGGCCTTTCCTTTGATAATTCCCTTCTGGTAGAGAACAAGTTCTCCTGTTTGGAACGTCTTCTCGCGAGCCTTCTTATCATACTGTAGTTTTCTTTCGGCCGCGGATTTTTTATGATTTTCATTTATGATTTTATACGTGTTAAGGAGGTGCTCCGTTAGCATGTATCTGTAGGTATCGTAATTATTCTGGATAATTATTGGCCTCGCTATCTCATTATCCAATTGAAACCTTGCCTCGTGTCCATACAGTAGGCTATGGGGGGAATTTTTCGTTGTTTTGTGCGGCGTAATCCGATATGCAAATAAAATTTGCTCGAGATAGTGTGGCCAATCGTCCGGGTCGGTTATCGCGACTCTCCTAATTTGCTCTATTAATGTTCTATTGAATCTCTCCACCATACCATTGCATTGCGGGTGGTATGGTGTTGTATTTATTTTCTTTATTTTTAAGAGATCGCACACGTTGCGCATTAACTCGGACATGTAGGCTGAGCCTTGGTCACTCAGCAGGTGTTTCGGTGTTCCGTGCGTATAAATGACCTTTTCCATAAATGCCTTCACTATTGTGTCGGCTTTTTGATCTGGGATGCATTTTGCTTCGACCCATTTCGTGAAATAGTCCATAAATACAATAACGTATGGCCTTTTTTCTCGGAGAGGCGAAATACTGACCACGTCGGTTGCTACTATCTCCCAAGGGTACGAGACGGGTATTGGGTTAAGTGGTTGGATCGGATTTGCTATGGGGCGGCACAGTTGGCAAACGACGCAGGATTTTATCCATTTAATAATGTCATTTTCCATATTTGGCCACCAAAACTTGTTTCCTATCGCGGCGATAATTCTATCTATTCCCTGGTGTCCCATTAACATATCGCCGTGGTATTGATGTAAGATGAGGTGTCTAAGTCTTGATGGGATCACTAGTTGGCTTTTTCCATGGGCATTTTCACGGTATAATACTCCGTTTTCCAAGTGAAAACTATTAAAGTGTTTTTTCGAACTATTTTCAGCAACGTTCCGAAAAATGTCCACCAACTTCGGATCCAATTGTTGTTGTTTCTTAACTAATTCCAGGGAGAATAATTCGGAATCTTTTTTCACTTCTTTCGGTGTTTGCTCTATTTCTTGTTGGGTCGGCGGTGGAGGATCAATGAATGTTTCTTGAGTGTCGGGTTCAAGCATTTGCCTCGTCATGGCTCTCGTAACCGCCATGCATTCGGGTTCCGTAGTCGATTTCTCCTCCTCGATTTCTTTCTTTGTTTCTTGTCTCTTATTTCGAATCTTTTCCTTTTCTTCGGACCGTGACAAGAAATCTGCAAAGGCGTTTTCTCGTCCCGCTACGTATTCGAATGCATAATTGAATTGACCAAGATATAAAGCCCATTTTAACAACCTTTGATTTTGCTGTTTCTCTGCGGAGAGCCACGTGAGTGGTTTATGATCTGTCCTGATTGTGACCCTAAATCCCATCACGTAGTGCCTATACTGCTTGAACCCGTAAACTACCGCCAAACATTCTCTTTCTGTCGTCGAATACCTTGTTTCCGCGTCGTTTAAAACTCGGCTCGAGTAGGCTATTGTCCATCGATCGTTTTCCGTTTCCTGATACAAAATTGCCCCTATTGCCATTCCTGAGGCATCTGTTTGAATTACAAATCTTGCCGATCCGTCGAATACTGGATATCGGAGGAAGGGTGCCGTCATTAGGGCATTCTTTACACTTTCAAAAGCTGCCAACTGCTCCTCTGAAAGTTCAAACTTTTCCTTCCTATTCTTTTTTGTGAGGGCTTTAAATAAGGGTTGGGCGATAAAGGCTAAATTGTGAATGAAACGTTTAGACCACTGCACTAATCCCAAGAACTTTTGCAGCTGCTTGATGGATTTGGGTACTTCGAAATTTTTTACTGCTTCTATTTTTTGGGGATCGACTGACATTCCATTCTTGTCCAATATGTGGCCTAAGAATTTCACACTGGCTGGCATAAAGGAACATTTGTCAGGTTTTAGTGTGAGGTTCGCGTTTGTTAGACATCGAAATATTGTCTCCAAATTTTCTATATGTTCTTCGATGGTTTTTGAAAAAATTATGACATCATCGATATATACTAGGCATATTTTCCATACGTATGGGTACAAAATTCGTTCCATTAATCGCTGAAATTCCGCGGGAGCGTTCTTTAAACCGAACGGCATCACCTTGAACTGGAAAAACCCCTTCTTGACATATAAATGCTGTTTTTTCTTTTGATTCGGAGTGCATCGGTACCTGCCAGTACCCGGACTTTAAATCCAATGTTGAGAAGTACCGTGCTCCTCCTAGCGCATCTAAGTAATCATCGATTCGCGGTATCGGAAATTTGTCGTCTTTTGTCACTTGATTGATTCCTCTGTAGTCGACTACTGGTCTCCATGTGCCATCTTTTTTGCCTACTAAAAACAATGGCGCAGCCCAAGGGCTTCTAGAAGGCTCGATGACACCCTTTTCCATCATGTCTTCTACATGTTCTCGAATTATATCTCTTTGCATAATTGGAGCTCTCCAGTAGTGTTTTTGGACAGGTAACGCGTCTCCTGTATCGATCTTATGCTCCGCTTCGTGGGTGATTGTTAAAGGATCGCTCTTCATGCTAAATGCCTGCCTATGCTTGAGTAAGACATTCATAAGCTGTTGTTGTCCTTCTCTATCGACACTCGACTCTTTTACCAACTGCGTAACAATTTTGACGAATTCGGGTTCGATTTGCCATTGAGTTTGAGGCTCCGATTGCAGTTGATGTATTTTTTCGTCAAATTCTGGCCCCACGAACTTCGTTTTTGACTTGGCTATCAACTCGTTACTACGCAATTTGATTCCTTTGTTTGTCTCATTTATGAGTAGGATACGAAAATTATTGTCTTTAGCGTCCACGATTGAGGCATCAACGTCAAATAAGGTATCTTTCCCCGTCTCTTCTACCACTATGGGACCCTTTGCCCAATCTTTCTGTGGCCAAACCACAGCTTGGACAAAAGAAGTGGTATTTGGGGGAATATATGTCCCGTTTTTTGTCCAAATAAAGGTTTCTTCGTTCATTTCAGTAATTCGCATCACTTGTTCTTGATCCTCGTCACTTTCCAATTCAGGTAGATCTTCTTCTTTGACTTCCTCTTGTAGAGGTACGTAATCCAAGACCATTGGATTCGTAGGGATCGGTAAACGGGACGGTATTTGCGCATCGTCAAATAATGTTTCACTAATAATTTGTTTCTCTACATTTGCTAGGCGTATGTGGCCGTTTCGAAAATCGATAGACGCCTGTATACTGGGATGGGTTAGAAAATCTAGACCCAATATAATACCTTCATTTAGGTTATCTAGTAATGCGAATCTGGCCAGAAAATTCCCAAAACCGGTTCCAACATACACAAATGTAGGACCATATGTTGTCACTCGTTTTCCGACAGCTGTTACGACTGAATTTAGGATAGGGAATTTTGTTTTGGGCGTATTCAGTAGCCTCGACGCTGTATCTGTCCTCATGAAGCTAGATTGCGCTCCCGTATCAATTAAGGCTTTAAATTCTTCTCCGCGTATCCTAACGGGTATCAATAACGGCTGACATTTGCGAAAATTTTCCAAAAATAGGTGCTCGTTATCATTGGCGAGTCTAGGCTTCGTCTCTGAAGTAATTTTGGCGGTAATAATATGCCACATTCGGATTATTTTCGACGTTATTATTGTGGTATGGCACTCGTTGGCCGAAATTCGCGAATCCCGCTCTTCCACGATTTACAAAACCGCCGCGATGGTCAAAATTTCGATTATAAAAATTATTGCCGCGATTCCACGACCTCCCTTGATCCGTTGGTTGGATCAATTCCGGGTGCAGGATAAAACAATTTTCAGACGAATGGCTATTCGATTTGTGGTATGTACAATATGGTCGACGATACGGATTTCCCAAAATTCTATCAGGTAAATTGTTATTATATGGTACATTATTAGGATTATTATTGACTCCCCAACGATTAAGAGCTGGAGGGCCCTGGTTCCTAATTGCCTCATTAACCATTTTCATAATATCCTGTTGTGATAAAGGAGTTTGAAATGCTGGTGGCAGCGGGAAAATTTGCTGAGGCCGTATAATCTGTTGCTGTTGACCTGTATTACTATCCTGCGGCGGAAATTGTAAATTATTAAATCTTTTATTTTCATAGACTCGATTCAACCGATCATCTTCGCCGTCTTCTTGGTCCTCGCTAAATTCCTTCCAGGCCGTCGTATCGGCTTTCAACTTGTTTACGAATTCCGCCAAAGAGGCGATATTCTTGAATTCGTGAAGCCGACCCTCCATTCGAGTTTGGACGTAAACTGGAGCTTTGTGAAAATACGTTTCGATAACAATTCTATTCCGTTCATTTTCCGTTTTTTCGTAATTCAATAAATGAACGTAGGTCTTTATTCGTCGTAGAAAATCCTTTGTAGTCTCCCCTTTGCGTTTTTTCATATCATGTAACTCCCTTCTAAGTGCAGGAGTGTCCATTTTGGGAGCAATCATTCTAATCACACTCGCCTTTCCTTCTTCATAGCTACTATTTTTATCCACGTATGTCGAAGTTTCAAAATCGCAACATCGCCAAAGTACTTCAATTCTTAGATCCTCCGTATCTTCAGGCTTGAATGTGCCTTCCAAACAGGCGAAAAAATTGAGTATCTCTGCAGCCTCCATTTTATCCGATATTTCTTTATTCTTCATCCGACCTAAAATTATCTTGATTCTTTTCTCAGGATCTTCGCAATATCGTCCATAATCATGCTGATTTCGAGGGACACTTCCAGATATAGGTTGTTCCATTCCGCGATTCCATGACGTTGTTGGTATTTCATCTTCCATCCTTCGATATTGTGCGCCTTGAGCCTGTGCCTGGGCAAGATGATTTTCAAACCAATTTAATTTTCTGTCTAAACTTCTGTCTAAATGGTCTTTAACCGGTTCAGACTGAAGTATTTCTGTATTTTCATAATTCGATATTCTTTCATCGAGCTTCTTGTCCGTTTTCCTCATCAATTCCCGCATTTGTTTTTCGACCTCTTCCATTATCTTTCTCGCATTTTGTTGATCCTGTTCTCGTAACCTTTCTTCCAATAATTTTCTCTCTGCTCTTTCTTGCATAAGTTGTTCTAATATTTCTTGTTCCCGGAGCGCTGCTTTCGTTCTTTCCACATTAACGGCATTTGTTGATTTATCGACTGCTCTTTGCATTGATTCCAGGATGGCTAAAGTGGCCACATCCTGCAAATTACCTTTCATCGGTCTTTCGGTTTCATTCCTCGGTTTCGTTTCGATACCAATTTTTGCGTCGATTTCCGGTATTGTAGGCGTGTATTTCGAATTATGAAATGATACCACATTCGTTTTCGGAGTTACATTAATCTTCTCGAAGGATGATACTGAACCAGAGGACGTCTGTATCCCCTGATCCGCATAATCATATGTCTCTGCGTCAATAGTCTGATCTTTGTTGCTGTCATCGGGTGAATTCGCAAATTTCTTTGCTACTTGTTCGATCGTTGCTTCCATATTTGCCATCCGTTCGTCGTGATCCTCTTTAGTCAACTCCATTTGCGATAATGTTACTTTCGGCCGTCGTCCAGGTTGCTTCCGTATCGTTAATTTCGGCTTCGATACTTTCCTCATCTTTTACCTTTGTAGCTGCACAAGTCACCAATGTCGTATTGGGCTGTCGTATACCCTCGGCTGCCTACCTGCGGTTCTTGGGAGATCCAATCTGGTACGGCCCCTAACGCTAACCCGGTACTAATTTCACTCCTACTGCAGTGAGTTGAGACTTAATGGACGTGAACGTTTATTAGTGAGCAAAACACAACAGGTAGTGAAATACAATGAGAAATGTAAGTACGAAACAAAGGTGCAGAGTGCCGAAAATATAAACACTGACGCCAACAACCTCCCTAGTCGACTGATCCTTCTAATTTGTCCCTGAGCGGCGAGCCACAGGGCCAATGGGATCTCTCAGGCCACGGCCTAAGCTGAAACTCTACCAAAATAAGTGGACTAACTCAAACTACCACTCACTGATTCCTCTCTTCAAAATGGAACGTCGAAAACGTCTCAGGCCGCGTTATTACTCAAATTCGCCCGCGGCGCGTATCACGAACTACAAATGAACAAAACGACGATCCTCTCCTTCGTCACCACCGTCCAAAATAACACAGCGTCCGAATGCTACGGTGCAGACGCCAATAATACACAAGGGAGAGGCGAATCTCCAGAGGAGACTATTTTTCACAATAATAATAATAGTAAGAAAAAACTAGAATGAATAAAAACGCTGGCGCGCGTCTAACATCGACCTGCAAGTGATATGCAAAACATTTGCGCCAACCATTTGTTTGTTTTAGACCAAAAATATGAGTGACACAAACCGTTTTATCGGTTTGTTTACCTGAGAATAAATGAAAACACTTTAGCAATAAAGAAACTTTAGAAAATGAAATGATGTAATTAGAGGACCAAAGGTCAGAGGAATTGACCCTCTGACATCCGTTGTTACGTTTCAAATTGAAAATTTATAAAATTCACTTCAACTTGACATGGTTTCTTAGAGATAAGTTGATGAGTTTCAATTTTCACAAAAAGAAGGACTTCGTGCAACCATTATAGAAACTTTTTTCGATGAAAATATGTATAGAAATTTTCTAAATTCTGCTGAACCGTATATAATCATAATATTCAGTAAAAAGCGGATATGTAAATTAATACCCAAGTTATGTTCTAAGGTTTGTACGAGGCCGATCAAAATCACCAAACTAACTATTGGATCATAGGAGCCGTAACTGGAACAGTAGTCATTCTACTGTTAATTGGTTGGTGCATTCTTTTCGTTTATTATAACGTTTGTTGTGGACCCAGCGAAATTGTTATTGACAAACAAAATACGAATCAACAAAAGGCCGTTGATTCTTTAATATTGTCTGCAAATAATCAGGCGACGATGCAGATTTCAACGGTTCTAGGGAGGAATACAGTGCTACATAAGGCCATTCAAACCAATCTGGAAAAATCTGTGAAAAAACATGAAAAGTAATTATATTATGAACATATCTATCCGATCATCTTTATCTTCTTAATTTCCTTCCAGAGCTGCAGTTACTTTAGAATCAAAACGTATGCATAATAAAGGTAGGTGTCCTTTCTATTTACGTTTTATGCATATTTTATTTATTAAATTTCAGCTTGTGGGATAAACGAAGCTTCGCAAACAAGGTAGGTGTGTTGCCGGTTAAAATCACAAGTTGAGCTCTATTCATTCATAACACAATAAACAAAGTTTTTTGCAGGAAATTTCACATGCATTACTAAAATCATAACAGATACGGAATACGAGAAGGGCAACTTGAAAAAAATCGTTACCACCTGAAAAAATTTGCTACCACTTAAAAAAATAGTTACCTTCGAACATGATGCACGGCATTTTTCTAAGATTCAGCGCAAAAATTTCAAGATGTATCGCAAAAATTTTAAAATGCATCACAAAAATATAAAGGTGTAAGCGTTTTTCGATGTTCGACTTTCTTCTTAGATGCAATTTTTTAAAGTGAATCTTGAGAACAATCAAGTTGTCATATTGAAAAAAATCAAGGTCCCATCTTGAAAGAAAAGATGCTGTTTCTTCGATTTTGGCCTTCCCTTGTAATGCAGAAATCCATATGTTTTCTACAGTATATTATGTAAAACTACGCCACTACGCAAAAATTGTGCCAAATTGAACCTATTCATTTTCATTAAATTGGTTATTTCAAAGTAAATGAACTATAATTTTATAGCCAGTTTACTGTGAAATGTTACACGCAGCAACAACCAAGAAAATATATTCTATCGATACACAATTTTCAGTCAGTGGAAAACTTTTTACTGCAGAAAAACACTCAATTTATCCACGACAATGGGCAGACCAAAATCACAGAAAAACCATGATGCTTATCCTGTGCGTGCACTAAGTGCTCACTTGCTTTAAAATCCTAAATCAAAACAAAAAACAAAAAATTCATAGATTTTGCCACAGTTAGAATCGTTATAATACAGGATTTAACCATTTAAGGTAGTTACTGATTTCGGAAAAATAGAATAACAGTCAGAGTGAAAATTTTGATTTTCGTTTTTTGATTTTTGATTTCTGAAAAACAAAACAAGAATCAAGATAAACATTTTGTTGGAATCTTGTTTCTTGATTTTTACCAAGCAAACCAGAATCAAGAAAGATGCCTTGATTTTTGTTTTTTAATTTTTGAAAACAAAACAAAAATCAAGATATATTTTGATTTTTGTATTTTGATTTCGAAATATTAATCGAAATAAAAATTTGAATTTTGTTTCTTGATTTTTGATAACAAAATCAAAATCAAGATTACACGTTTGATTCTTATTTGTCCCATATTAAATATACATATACATACAAAGCAAAAAAAGTGCTGCAATGCGGTGGATGCGCAACGCGTTGCAGCAAAGTGCACTTGCGGATAGCCAGCATTTTTTTCATGATTTCACAGCGGCAAAGTTAGCATTGCGATGGGGCACACGTGCCCATATTTTATTAGCCATTTTTTAAATATATTCTATATTTTTCAATTATAAATTTCAGAAATAAACTTTTATTGGTGTCAAGGGAATTTTTCACATTATATGTTTGCGTTCATAGTAAAGCCAGTAGCTTAGCTTATCAAACAGTCCCCAAATCGTCCAAGAAATTAAGAACTATTAGAAAAATTTTGTGATCGTTTTAAGCTAGAAGAAATGATAATCATTCAAAAAACTTAAGATCATAAAGTTAAAAAATTTTATGGCATACTCAAAAAAAACGAACTGTTGCGCTGACGTCCTTGTGGGAATTTTCTCAGTAAATTGACACTCCCATGAAAAACCGATGTTTTTTTATCTCATTAAATAAAAAGCAAAAAAGTGTTGCAATTCAGTGGACGCGCAACGCATTGCAGCAAAGTGCTAGGGTTTGTTTTCAGACGCCATGCTATACTTATTTTATTTTATAGCCTTGTAGTACACTTTTTCTTTACTTTTACTACTTTTTTTCCTACAACTTTTTTTTCTTTTCAGCTTTTGAAAACTAGCAATATTTGTATCTGAAGTCCATCTCAATGACTTACTGATAATTTCAATTTTTTGGCAAAAAAACTACTTGACTTCTTCAGCTTAAAAAGAGCATTTTTCTTGGTTTGTAAAAAGGAAGGTTCGCATGCCTAAACTCTTGCATTACTCTATAAATTTCGTTTTTATATGCTACCTTACGCATATCGGTCATATCTTATCGTAAAGTTTAAATATTCAGAAATGTGCACGTCTTTTAGAATCTTATATTTGTGGATTTCTATTTCCCAAATCGCATAGGGAAATGAATCGTTCAACGTTACTTATCCTTTCGACTTTGCCCATAATGTTCGAAAACGTTTAATTTTTCTCGAACAATAAATTCGTTAGACATTGGTTTTTCATGGTAGTATTAATTTACCGAGAAAATGCACACAAGGATGTCAGCACAACAGTTCGAATTTATTTTTGGCGTATGCCATAAAATTTTTTAACTTTATGATCTTAGGTTTTTTGATTGGTCATCATTTCTACGAGCTTGGCACGATCACAACATTTTTCTACTAGTTCTAAATTTCTCGGACGATTTCGGGACTGTTTGATAAGCTAAGCTACTGACTCTACTATGAACGCAGACAGATCATATGAAAAATTCCCTTGACATCAATAAAAGTTGAAATTTCTGAAATTTATAATTGAAAAATATAGAATATATTTAAAAAATGGCTAGTAAAATATGGGCACGTGTGCCCCATCGCAATGCTAACTTTGCCGCCCGGGAATCATGAAAAAAAAATGCTGGCTGTGCACTTTGCTGCAACGCGTTGCGCATCCACTGCGTTGCAGCGCTTTTTTTGCTTTGTATGTATATGTATGTTTAATATGGGACAAACAAGAATCAAACGTGTAATCTTGATTTTAATTTTGTTATCAAAAATCAAGAAACAAAACTCAAATTTTTATTTTCGAAATCAAAATACAAAAATCAAAATATATCTTGATTTTTGTTTTGTTTTCAAAAATTAAAAAACAAAAATCAAGGCATCTTTCTTGATTTTGGTTTGCTTGGTAAAAATCAAGAAACAAGATTCAAAAATCAAAATATTTATCTTGATTCTTGTTTTGTTTTTCAGAAATCAAAAATCAAAAAACGAAAATCAAAATCTTTACTCTGATTCTTATTCTATTTTTCCGAAATCAGTAACCACCTTAAATTGTTGAATCCTGTATTATAACGATTCTAACTATGGCAAAATCTATGAATTTTTTGTTTTTTGTTTTGATTTAGGATTTTAATGCAAGTGAGCACTTAGTGCACGCACATTATCCACTTTTGATTTGGACAGAACTGTGTTTGACACCCGATCGTTGATCCAGAAATTTGGACAATTTAACAAAGTTATGGGAGGAAATTTTTATTTGGTCAGTTTACTGCACATGGACGAGAAATTTTTGCCATTGATTACAATAATAAGCCTTACTACTCTTTCCGCGTTGAACCTACGTACTGTTATGTAACCGATACATCGATCATTTTAATATGATTGGAGTATAGTCCTCTTGTGTGAGTTGAAAAATACAACTGCAAAACATTTTCTGCAATTACTAATTAGAATCAATTTTTTTCTTACGTTTCAAAGCCCATTATCCTCGCGGTCGCGTGATCATCTTATCTTTTCTCATCAGTATAGCATGACATAAAAGATCTTTCTTACGTTCTTTTTCCAGCTTTATTGTTACCGATGACGGTAATCAAGTTAACTTGGCCGCTAAAAGCGCGCATTTTTCGGCAACAAAAACTTCCAATAATGCGGTTATTGATAGTATGAATGGCGGTGAAATGACCGCGAAGAATGATAATAATCTCTCTTCATTTGGAGAGCATTCTCCGGTTGCAGCTGCTACTAGTAGAATCGCAAGGCCGGCGTACGGTGACAGAGGTATCTACTGAGTGCGAACGTTTTTGTATAGCTCCTTTATGTGCTTATATTATGTATCTTCGAGGAAAAATACCGTTGAAAAGCTCTTGGAAATTGAGCTGATGCTTTCGGAGTTCTTTCTATTAGAAGTTGTCTTTTAGGAAGTTAGACTCACTTAAGAATGAAAAACAAAAATACATCGGCACAATGTTGGGTTCTAGGTTCAAGGTTCAGTAGCACAAACACTAGTTCAGGAAGGGGTCTATTTCGATAAGATCAATCCCATGAGTTTTTCCGATTCAAATTTAGCGTATATTATATGCAGATTTCAAAGATGAGAAGAGAGCTAATGTCCAGCATTCAGTTCACGAAATATTATTGAGGTCTGAAGTTCCCTAAAATTTTCTCCTTCACGAAGAGGATGTTTGTACAACTGGGTTCTGGACCCGCATTATTATGATCACTGACATTCCATACTATTTTTCAATCATGCTTTTTGTAGCTCAAGTTCGATTAATTAATTGAAGTGGACAATTCCTCTTAGTATTAATTTCAGAAGGAACTTCCAAGAGGACCATTATTTAATTGAACTTTTCAACTATTAAATCAATAACGTATTTTATACGATTAATTTTTATGAGGAAAATTGAAATTGATTTGTTCATGCAATTGATTACTGAGCTACTCATAAGATGATAGTTATTTTCATTTGAATTCTAAACGTGTCTTATTTGAGTTACAAGGAACCATTTACCCTGCACTCTTTCCATGCGAGGATTAAGAAAAGTTTAGATATTAGTGTAGTAAAAAAGTGTGAAAATCTGTCGTATTTCAATCAAAATTAATCGTATATTTTGAAGAGAGTATTCACCATGGCCAGAAATTCCAAAAATTTGAAGCATGAATGTTAGACAATTTTCGATTTTGCAAAAGTTTGAGAAATGCATGTGCCTTTTATAACTAATAGTCGCTTCAAATCTCAATATTATCTGCTATTTTTGTAATTATCTAATACATAGCGGAATAAACATTGGGCCCAAAAACACCAAACATATTTTGTTTCATGAAATTCGTTTTGGTATATGAATCTTATCTGAATTTTTACGTCTTGATCAGGAAATAACCATACGTTGGAAAATAAAATTTCTAAAAAACCGTAAATTATGTATGACTAATGGTCGGTTTTGAGATGGTTGCATATGCTATTGTTTTCCAGGTTTACTTCCTCTGATAAATTTATTTTCGAAATTTTTATCTTATTGTTCAAAGTATTCATATTGACACTGTTCTACGCATTCCCTTCAGAATTCGGTAGCCATTCTATTTTGGCGCCAGACGATCCGTACCGTTTGGTCGACTACGTTTTCGAATTGGAAAAGCGGTATAGAAATTGTTATTCGGACGATCTAAATTACCCAAAGCCCTTACCAACGTCCGGCTCCGATTCGCAAGTTTTTCTTATCAATACAGTGAACCACGCGGTTCTGCCCGTGGACAGCGATAATTGCAATAAATCGAACAATGCGAAAGGCTTGTTCGGCGTTATTTGATACAATTGGTAAGCTATTCACCCAGAAGCAAACTCCAAATCTGTAGTGGGTCAAGTAGTATTCGGTAGTTGTGCATTATACCCCCGTAAAATTTTTGTTAACTTTTGCGCATTTTTAACACACGATGGATTGCCTAAACCTAAAGGCTTTTTTCTCGAAAATCTGTCGCAAGTGATTGCAACTATCAAAATCGGACGAATCCCTCATTTTCACTGTGCGCAAGAAAGATCTTGACGAGTTCTATCCAGTGAAGTATATTTTGCAAAAAAAATTTGCATAGTGTGGCATAAATCAGCTATTTTGTGAGCATCTTGCGTTTCTTACGTTTCTTGCGTCAAAGCTTGATTTAAAGCGCTCAATAGATACTTGTTGAAGGTGTTGGTACTTGTTGAAGGTGCTCAATAGATACTTGTTGAAGGAAAATTTCAATATCTACCTTGAGATGTTTTACATACTGAAATTGCTCCAATACTTGAAGAGCAAATCGCTTGCGTATGTTTTTTAGCGAAAAAAGTATAGATGGGCCTTAAGCCTAGGCATAAGTCGGAAAAATTTTACGGAGACATAATGCACCAGTAGATACTAAACATTCTAACCATACATGCACGTGGAGGGGGTTTGATCCCCAGCAGATTTTCAGATTTTTATTGACCCCCAGCAGATTCTTGCTGACCCCCAGCAGATTTGACTCCCCTAGCAATGATTGAGAAGTTGACGAAGGAAAATGATCAAGAGAGAAGAGAAAGTCGTCATGAAAATGGAAGTAATGCTGCAGGATAACAATTTTTCTAAACAAAGCATACTTGATTCCAAAAGAGTAACATTAAAACTGTAAAAAGTGCTTTCTAAGCAAATTGTTTAATATATCTGACTAATATAGTTGTAAGAATATGCTGTTTGGATGTTAGAAAACCTTTCTAAGACCTTTCTTTTCATTATCAAGAATGAAAAAATTGCTTTTCCATCCCATGTCCTAACTGACCCCCAGCGGAATTTCTATGCTGTGCATGTATGATTCCAACTGTGAAGTGTCTGTAAGTATAAAATCAAAGCTAAACTTTGACATCAAAATTTCGGTCTTACCAACGTATCTATCAATAGAATTTTGTAGTAATGTCAGTTCAACAAATCGATTTTAGAAATGTCATTGTCAAGGTCATTACCGTCTTTATTGCAGTGGAGCAACTAACATACGTCCGGTTTTAGAAATCATAGCCAAAGATGCTACACTGGCTAATGAACCGCCATGGACGTTACTCCTTAGAATTGCCTATTTTCAAATTCTCATTTTCACATTCGTGGCGTTCAGTTGTTTTTTTTCAATTTCTTTTTTTCTTCTTTTCCAGTAGTAAACATTTTTTGCCATCTTGCTCGTTACCTATTCGTATTCATTTTTGTGTTTTCCAATATTTTCTTTTTGCGTCTATTCTTCAGTTGATTCTTCAATTTATCTTTAATCTTGTTTTTGTTTTGTGTTTCTGCTTTTGCTTTTTCTAATATACGTGCTTTAACTTCTGGTTTTTTTGATTTGATTTCGCTTTTTTTTATTTAATTAATGATTTTTTTCTTTTCTTTTACCTTGTTTCATTTTTATGCACTTATTGTATTAGTTGTCTTTGATTCTTTATATTCGTTTTTTTTGTTTTTGGGTAGTAATTTTAGGTTTCGCTTCTTTTCTTCTCTCATCTGCTGTTATTTTTACTTTTGCTTGACATTACTGTTTATACTTTATGTATTACTTATGTATGTTTCCCTTGGGATTTTGTTCTTCGCTTTTATTTGTTGCATTTGTTTTCTTTTATTGCTTTTGATTATTTTATTGCTTTTGGTTTCGTTCTCTTGCTTTGCATGTTGCTTCCACCTTTAGTTCTGATTTTGATTTCTACATCCTTTATGCTCTTGCATTTATTTTTATTTATGGTTTTACATTCACTCACGTTCTTTTTCTGTTTTGGTTTTGTTCATATTGTTTTTCAGCTACTGCTCTTGATATCTCTTACATTTGCTCTTGCTTTTATTTTTTTGCTTTTGCTTCTCTTTTTTTTTATCTTTTGTGTTTCTTTCTAGTTCTTTGTTTCAGCCTTTTTCCACGTTTCTTTGCTTTTGCTTTCCATCCACATTTTTCATTGTTTTACTTTTTTATCCACTCTCTCTTTTTAAAATATGTTGTTACTCTTACTATACACTATTTTTGCCTTCTATCTTATTCAGTTTTTTTACGAAATAAATTCTTAACAATTGAATCTTTTATTATAGGTGCACGCTAATTATATACAGTATGGCGCGTTCAAACTGGATTCTAAGCTGTTGCACTTTGATGTACCTAAGCTTCGTGGTCATCGGGATTGTTTTTTGTTCAATCGATTTGGATCGTTTCGCCTGGTGCCTCTATTTGATTTTGGTTTCGTTGGTCGGTTGTATGATTTGTGTCGCGTTTTGCATGATGGGTCACCATTTTGATGCTTTACCGGGCCGAAATGGGCGCGATTCCAACGCTGAACAACATTCCCAAGCGGCCAAATTGCTGATAGCCACGTTTCAGCGTGGTTTGATGCGTTCGGCGGCCGTCGGTGGCTTCCGCGCCAACGGAGGCGGCAGTGAAAATAAAAATAGCAACAGTGCCATCGGATCCAAAACTTCGTCCACTGCGTTAACCAGACCAACTTTACTAGATGTTCATGCACACTGATTGTAGATGATTTTTGTTGTTCGCTTTTTTGTAACTTTGACGTCAGTAACTTACAAAAAGTGAACGAAATGCAAGTAACATGGTGAGAGAATTCATTTACGTCTATGTATCTTCACTAAATTTCATGAGAAGTGTCTTCTTTATATCTTCCAGGGGCCAGTTTCTCATTTGTGTGGTTAAGTTAGTGGTAATCAACTATGCCATAATCTATTTTTCTAGAAATGCTTGTAAATTATAACAGTAGAGAGCAATTACTATTCTATATTCAAACGATTTTCTTCCAAACTATACATCACATAGGATTAGAAATTTGTGAGAGTACTCAAACCTTTAACAATTTTTTGAGAAGAAAGCTCTATCGTAAAAGCTTTGTGTAAACAATTTCGACGGCATTGCTAATTTTTGTTATTTTTCCGATTTACAAGCATTTTATAAAAAAACAGACTATAGTATACATTTTAGCAACATTTCTTTACATGGCAATAGTCTGTTTTTTATAAAATGATTCCAAATAGAAAAGTGACGCAAATCAGTATCGTCGTCAAAAATCAGTATCGTCGTCTCTTACTGTAAAACTGTCTCTTACTGTAAATTTTTTGACTCGAAAAATTTTTAAGAGGTAGGTCAGTATGCTGACAAATTTCCATTCCTCTACGATATACTGCTCATGAGAAAGTCGTGAAAATTTGAAATACTACTTGCTTTCCACATTCATAATCTGCAGGCATTTAAAGAAAAATAGACTATATTTATTTTAATCAGTATCGTGTTTCTCGTTTGTAATCGTTGCTAACTTAGCCAGTGAACATCTAAAAAGCGTTTCCCACGATATAAGCGTGGCTGAGTTAACCACCATCATGCTTCTCGTCTTTTACCGTAGTAAACTTTTCTATAGCCAAGCTAACCTTTGGTTAAATTCTTGCATTTTAGGTATAGAAAAAAACTGACCAAGCGATCCTCGAGTGAACTCCGGATTCCGAAGAAATTCAAATGTAAATTTATTTCATCTTTAACGTTGAAAGTTTTCAATGCTGTTAATATAGTGACGCCACATCGACGCATAACTTTAACGACTCCATCTTTCTACCGCTCAATTTGCATCATCTAATGCTAGGCTTCCGAAGACAACAATTCCTTCCGGATTTAAGTGCTCCTGAACATATGAGAAACCCAGAAAAATGGCGCAAAAAATTCCAAAAACTTGCGCGCACCCATAACAAGACAAATGGCGAAGTAATTCAATTCCTTACACAAATCTTTGATCATTGCCGAATTTATGGATTTTGGTCACATCACTGAGAACACGCGTTACTGAAATCGACAGATAATCATTTCAGAGTGAAAAGTGACCATATTACATACAGCATTGTACCAATAAACCAATAAATTAGCAGTGGCTGGTTCATCAGTGCAGCATTTTACAGTGCAATAACAATTCTAACATTAGCCTTAGTCAAGTTTATCATCGTCAACTCGGCCGTTGTCAACGTTGCCACACCCAACTTATCCGTGGTCATTTTAGCCAGAGTCGTTACCCTTTATCAATTTTACCACTGTCATTTTGACTCAATTTAGTCGTTTTAGCCCCAGTTGGGATAAGCCCAAGCCTACGCCTAAGCCTAAGATTAAGCCTAGGCCTAAGCCTAAGCCTAAGCCTAAGCCTAAGCCTAAGCCTAAGCCTAAGCCTAAGCCTAAGCCTAAGCCTAAGCCTAAGCCTAAGCCTAAGCCTAAGCCTAAGCCTAAGCCTAAGCCTAAGCCTAAGCCTAAGCCTAAGCCTAAGCCTAAGCCTAAGCCTAAGCCTAAGCCTAAGCCTAAGCCTAAGCCTAAGCCTAAGCCTAAGCCTAAGCCTAAGCCTAAGCCTAAGCCTAAGCCTAAGCCTAAGCCTATGCCTAAGCCTAAGTCTAAGCCTAAGCCTAAGCTTAAGCCTAAGCTTAAGCTTAAGCCTAAGCCTAAACCTAAGCCTAAGCCTAAGCCTAAGCCTAAGCCTAAGCCTAAGCCTAAGCCTAAGCCTAAGCCTAAGCCTAAGCCTAAGCCTAAGCCTAAGCCTAAGCCTAAGCCAAAGCCTGAGTCTAAGCCTAAGCCTAAGCCTAGGCCTAAGCCTAAGCCTAAGTCTAAGCCCAAGCCCAAGCCTAGTCCTAAGCCTAAGCCTAAGCCTAAGCCTAAGCCTAAGCCTAAGCCTAAGCACAAGCCTAAGCCTAAGTCTAAGTCTAAGTCTAAGCCTAAGCTTAAGCCTAAGCCTAAGCCTAAGCCCAAGCCTAAGCCTAAGCCTAAGCCTAAGCCAAAGCCTAAACCTATGTTTAGCCTAAGCTTAACCCTAAGCCTAAGCCTAAGCGTGAGCCTAAGCCTAAGCTCAAGCCTAAGCCTAAGCCTAAGCCGCCTAAGCCTAAAGCTTAGCTTGAGCCCGAGCCTAAGCCTGAGTCCAGAAAGCAATCTGACCTCGTAAGTTTGAGTCATTAAACTCTCTTGGAATTTGGTATAGTCCGGTGTCGAGTTCAGTATAATCGACTTCGTGGGATACTTAAATTACTGAGACGCTCGACTTGATGGCACAGTCGACCTACTGAGAATTTATGTCTTAAACAATTATCCTTACATCATCGGTTGACCACCTTGATAGGTCGACCTAGTGGGATGGTCGACTAACTGGGATGGTGACCTGCTGGGATCGTCGACATACTGGTATGATGCCTCTTTTTAGACGCCATGTTCGTGGTAATGTAAAAGTTTTTGAACTGTGGAATAGTTTCAAGTTAAGTTTTGTATGACTGTAAACGAAATCATCAATTAATATATGTAGTCTAATTTTAATAATTGATTAAGTTTCTCAAGATTCGGCTGCGCTTTTTAGCAACAGCCTTCTCATTGGCTGCGCTTCTGGTACTTTATCATTTTCTTCGCTTTTGAAACACATGCCGCGCTCTTAACCGGCTGCGCTCCTGAAACCTATTCGAGAATTTCCAGTCCATTAGTCTACGTGGCAGCTCCTTTTACACGCCCCGCGAGACGTGTACCTATCTCTATTGGCGTACAGAAATTTTAATGACTATGAAAAGACTGTATTTCTGATGCGACTACGAACACAATAAGCAAGGAAAGGAAGAACGATGTCCCACGACATTTGAAACAATCATCGAACTCGCGTTGTTGTTCCCAATTCGTCTAAAATTCGTTATGCAAATTAATAGTAGAGAAATGAAGAGAGCGTGCTGTGCACAATACACAAACATTTTCTAGAACGATCAAAGAACAACCATATTCATTGTTTCTAGAGTTTATCAATTTGGCTTGATTGATACTTTCTAGTTTGCGTCGGCTCAGCTGTATCTTCAAGTATTATGCAAAACCATCACTTTTTGAAAGCGCATTATCAATCCAGTCATAGTCCATAGAGCCTTATTTTGACCAGTGCATAGAGAATCAAATCAGTCTTTCAGTTCGAATAATGCTGAGATCACTCATTGTGGTTATTGTGCCTTTTTGCAGACATTCTTTAATCAACTCGTGTTTAAATCGATTTGACAGTAAACGTTTTATCATTATGCTTATGATCGAATCTTATCTCATATCATTGAGTTCAGCATTTCTATTAAATGCCCATGTGTTAACGATTGGTTCAGTTCATTAATTTGGCATATAGCTTTGATTTCTTCTCCAACACAACTACTTTCAAAAATACAGACAATTCGCAAAAATATTTTCGTATGCGTAGTGCTGCGATCTCGTGAATATCAAGTATACTTTATTCATTTTCCTCTAAAATGCATAAAAATGCAATCAAATCTTTGAGCAGGTGATGATCATGTATCGCAAGCCAACATTTTCGTTTTTCAAGAAGTCAATCGGATAAGAAAGGCGGCCGCGTACGCAGGTTGTTTATTATTTGCATGAACATATTGTTTCTTTCCGAGGTTCATTCGGTTCGGGGAAAAATTAACTATAATCAGAATATAGAACCGAATTTCATAATGAAATTTGACCGCAAAAATTGTTTTGATCGAGTTGAAGCTTAAACTAAATTTCCTGCCCTTACATTAAGAATATGGTTAAGGATGGAATAGACTGAAACCAACAAGAATTTCAAGAGAAACTAAAAAACTGTTGATCACTATACTCCGTTCATTTTTAAATGATCGATGCAGCGCGGTCGCAGTCAAACTTTCACTCAAAGTTACGGAAGGCTCGTTGACTCTATTTAGTAAATTTTTTCTTCATGATACAAATTTCTTGATGATCATATTATTTTCAATCATTTGACGATTATCGAAATTGATTTCCTGATCTCTAGTAAAGCTGCGTTTGCCGAAACTCCGACCATCGCATCGATCATTTCAAAATAAATGGAGTTTCTCCACACATGACAGTTTATTAATTCAATTACTGCAGCGATTTTTCCATTATGACGCTAGTATAACCGCATATCTGGCGACGAACTTTTTTCTTTTGTGACAGTAAACTTGGTTCCAGGCAAAAATGGCAGCTGTTCGTGCTACCTTTAGTTTTTCATTTGTCTAATATCGCTCAGTTTCTCTGATTTCAAATTGTATATATTCTTTTGTGTATCTTTTTCTTATCCTCATTTGATCACAGTTGGTACTATTTTCATCACCTTTCTATCACTAGTTGCTTCCATTTTTATTAGCATCAGTTGATTTTTACATGCTCGTAAATCGAATCTCATTGCTGTATATAGAATATGGTTAGAAAACTACATGTCTGAAATTTCTATGCAACAGTATTCGAAACAGAGATCACTCATCAGAGTTTTTGCGTTCAGTTGAGAAATTACCTTATTATTCTGCCAGAAATTGATTTCAAAAATGTTTTTCTGTTTTTTATTTTTTATATTATTATGTCACCCATTTTTTAAATTTCCAAATTTCGGGGCAAAGCTCCTCACAAATTTTTCATGGATTACAGGTTCAATACCGAGGCAAATTTCCGTTTATTGTGACTCGTTATGCACATGATATATGTAGCAGTGTTTGTTGCTTCTTCAATTAAGCATGTGACGCCAAAAAGCTGTGGCTTACTGTAAACATTTGCAGTGCTCAGAAGAAAGCAAATGAATATGTAAGCTTTCTGTTGGGCCTTACTTTTCTGTGCATTTTTCCATGTTGTAATTCTATATCCTCTGGTTCTTTATCTATTTATATATTTGATATTCCTATTGAACTGAGTGTCCAATAATTTTAGCTTATGGGTGTAGAGGAAAAACCGTTGATTTTCACAGGACGTTCAACACAAAATTTTGAAGTGCGTTCAATTCTTCATGGGAGACTGTTGGAAGATTAGTGTCACAGCCATCAGTGGCGTAAACGACAGCTAGACTTTAAAACATTAAGAAAAGCAAAACAGTAAAAAAATCAGTTCTTCATTTTCACATTCCGTGCATTTCCATATCAAAATTAATTTTAAAATGAATATGAATGTAACTATTGTGGTCCTGGCCATCATTCAGAAAAGACTTGGCGCACTGGTTACAGGGAAATGAAAAATCAAATTGACTTTTTTATATTTCTTTGTATTTCTTCACGTTTAACTGTACACGCTTCACTGAAGGCTGTCACACTAATTTTTAAGCAAGTTTCCCATACAGAATTGAACAGGCTTTCAAACGGTGTACTGCGTCTTTTGTGAAAATAAACCGTTTCAGCTCTACATCATTACACCGAAATTACCGGACACTCTGTGGAACAATTTACTTTCTCTGTGTTGGGTAGCTTCTGATCCTTGAGAAACAGGATCTTTATATAGTTGTTGGTGTCCGCTTCCTCCGCTAGTCTCATTCGCGCAATATGAAAATATGCTTTTTGGTCATTTGGGCATGAAGAAACGGGCTTATTGATTCCACTTCAGGCTTATCTCGACGCAGGAAAAGCAAAAAAACTGTTTTCCGCTCGTTTTTTGCATTCATTTCGTTTATTAACTTATCATTCGACGATTTTTGTTCATAAAAGCTCACTTTTAAACGTGATCAATAGGAAGAAAATTGAGGCTTTTATGATGTTGGAAGAAAAGGCTATAAACTTTCTTCGGAAAGCGCTCCTGAACAAGGAGTTTGTGTTTATAACACGTAATTAACCTCTTTCTGTTTTTTCTCGACAAAACAGTTGCTTTGACTTAGTTTTTGTTCTCTTTGAATATTTTCGAAATTTTCTAATCGAGAAAAGTTTCGGAGTGAACTTTTGTTCTTCCGATTCATCATCGCTCATCGATGGTAAGGTTTTTTGTGCATTTTTCCTTATTCCAGAAATTTATATTTTCTAATGAGAAATAGAATATCATGGTTTTCTAGGAATTCTACTAGTAGGATTTAAGCAACCATGTACCTGTACCTGTTTAATAGTTCATTAGTTTATAAGATTAATTGGGACTTTATGTGCGTAAAGGATTAAAAAATTTTCAATAAATCATTCTTGAGCCCACATTCGGCCTACTTCTTTGCTTGTCGATTCTAATGTTTTTATGTGACAAAAAACCGAGCTGCAGCTTAAGCTGTAGCTTAACTCTATATGTTATAGCATTGATATTAAGATGTAGCTCAGCTGCAGCTCAACTCATACACACAGAACATATCGAGAAGTTATGGTATAACATATAGAGTTAAGCTACAGCTTAAGCTACAGCTCAGCTTTAGCTCTAGCCTCTTTGATGAAACCGGCCTCTTATACATATCATTTTACAAACAATCTAAGCTTAGTCCTATCTTTCTCATGAGTGTTTTTTCTATGTACTGAATATGTTAGGTTGTTCATCTAGAGTCGAAAATTACTATCTGTTACATACGTAAGTAATAATAAGTAATAACGTTTTTAGGATTAAATAGCACAAATTAATTTTGGAGAAATAAAAAAAAATGTTAAACGTCTTCGAATTATAGATTTTTGAGACACTGTTACGATGTACACTCATCTTCGTGTTTGTGCAAGCGTTAGACACGTAGAGACCATGTTTTTAGAAATACAACTTCGATCAAAACTCTATTCTTTCCAGCATGTGACTGTGATCATACACTTGTGATACAGAGCATATCTTGCCCATGTTCCGATTAATATTACTCTGCTATTAATACGTCAGTAGAAGTGCTACAGTAACTGGAAGCAATATTGAATGTTCAAAATAACCCTTGTTCGATGCACTGTGGACATCCGACTGAAACTCTCAATTTTTGCTACTTCTATCTCTTTTTGGGTAGGTAAGATCAAGAAAAGATTAAGATCATTATAGAATGATGATTCCATATGCCGCGTAAAACTAGTGATTTGTGAGTATACCCCACTAATCTACAGCAATTTTTGTCAAAATTTCTATAGTACAGGCTTTGTATGAACGATTTTGACGACAGCATACATTTTTCTAATTTTTCAATACAACCATTTCATTAAAAAAACAGACTACACGTATGTGTAACTTCTTTGACCGTTTCTAAAGGCACTGCTTTTCATCAATTAGGAAATTCTACAGCAATATGAACTCGAAGTTGAACGAATCTTGCTCATCACCTTGCTTGAACGTTATGATGCAAAATTAGAACAAAGAAACTGTGGGGCTAGTTCCTGGAGAAGTTGCTGTCAAGATGAAACGCAAATGATACTTGAGAAACGATGTCCGTTTTTGTTTACCTGCTGTGATGATTCGAGCTTTGCGGATCACTTATAGAGTATTTTTTCCAAATGGTCCCCGGTAAGACAAAAGTATGCTTATGTTGCAGATCTTCCTGGGGGGCGCCAGAGCTGTCTCACCACCAGGGTTTTTTTGGTATTTTTCGACAGGCCATTAGGCTCCTAGGGTCAAAATTTTACAGGCCAATAGGAATTTCAACAAGCCAAAACTAAAAAGTTTGTAAAGAAATTTGGTAGTAAAAAAACAATGTTTTTTCAACAAATTTAGTCAAAAACACTCTTCAAAATCACAGTAGAAGCAAGCATAACAGATCAATAATTTGGAATACATTCATAATCACGCACAGAGTAATAAGGCTCACAAATGATCAGTCATTATTTAAATACATCATCAGAGCTTTTTCACACAAGCCACGTTGATCTGTAACTCACAAGCCACGTTGATCTGTAACTTGGGGAAAAATTTGGTTGCAGTATTGTGCCCCTAAATTTTTAGGAGCCAATCAGAATTTTAAGGAGCCATGGCTCCTAATTGGCCTAAAAAACCCTGCTCACCACTGGCCCATGTCGGGGTGGGTGTGAACATCTTCACCAGGGGCCCCTCATAAATGGCGGGGTTCGAAGCGCATGGATTGGCAGAAACTTCAATCCTACAGATGGGATGTTGTGTTACCATACAACACTCATGCAAAGAATAAGCAACCTGCGTACGCGACTGCCTTTTTTAATCATATTGACTGTAGCAGTCGGGTCTTTAATCTGAAAAATATGTTGGCTTGCAATGCGTGTTCATCACTCGCTCCCGAATTTGTTTGAATTTTTGGCATTCATAGGCTCACTTTAAAATGAATAAAGTATAGTTTTCCGAACCAGTTGCAGTTCCCAGGTTTTTGTTGTAAACATATTTTCGGGTATTTTAAACCCATAAATGTATAGTTTCTTTTGTTTGAAATGCTTCTAATTTATAAAAGTTGAAAGCAAGTACTATTTCATATTTTTTCCGATTTTCTGTGGAACTTGTCACGCGGGACGGAAACTTAGTAAGCATACTGAGCTAACCTGTAACATTTCCCTTTGAAACGAATTCTACAATAAAACCTTTTTGTGAACGATTTTGACGACAGTGTTTAATTGTCATTTTTCTATTCAGAAACATTTCAGAAAGGACGAACTTATAGTTCACTGAAATTGCATGAAAAAGTTATCACAATCACGTAACAAATTTTTTAATCTAAGCCAATGCCACTTATTGATAATTGTCAATAATACACTGATAAAATGAAGATAGAGTATCAGCAAGATCGAAAATCTGAACAGTAGCGTTTTTCCTAAGTATTCTCAGAAATAGATTTAAGGGATATAGTCTGGATCTTGTTACGTATTTTTTCACAATATTCTGTTGCAGCTCATTAACTGTTGCTTGCAGGTATCATTTGTTTCAACTCCTGCAATCAATGATCATTTCAAGGAAAATTGACAGTAATTTATGTATATCTGTGATGGTAACATTTGTTTTATCGGAGAGCACAAAATAACTGAGCTTATTTTGTTCTACCATCGTTTCTTTCGTTATATTTTTCTTGTACTTCATTGGCTAAATGGTTACCGACGTTCAGAAAATGATTGGCCTCTTCGCATTTTTTGCAGCCGAATTATTGATAGGAGAAATGATGAACATCTTTCCTTTTCTTTTTGCTTCTTTTCTTGGAAAGTAACATGAAAAAATAAAGTATATACATTATTGGACGATGATTGCTTTGTTGCTCTGTTTCTAAATCCGCCTTATTTTCTTCTCTCTTATGTTATTTTGCAACTCATTTTTAGCAATGAGCACGAAATCAGTGTGCCCTCCCGTATCAATGTCATCCCGACCATTATCGTATACTGTAATTAATTTTTTCAACCAAATCCACTAATTAGAATAGAACCGCCCTATCCTGGAGTAAAAAAAGCGGATAGGCTTGTAATCGAGGAACGGAAAACGACCATTATGATCAAACTTACAGTGTTCTAATACTATATTATAGACTGGAGATTGGAGCAGTTGAAAATTTTGCTTACAGCATTATTCCGTCATAGTGCGATGCAAAGGACTAGGTTTGTTTACTGTAGCGCAGGATCTGGAAGGCCACGGTTCCAAAGGTATTTCGAAAAAATTTGTCCAACAGTTTATCAAAGAAATAGTGAGCGCAGGAGTCAAGTCTATACATGATGGGAGTATGGATGGAGCACTCCACCTAAATTTTGGTTCCTGCAACCAAGTAATTGGATTGAATGTTGAAAAAATTCGGGAACGATTCCCCCTTACGAGCCCGATACTTCCTCACCCGACCTGCCAAAGGTATTACATATCTGCTGTGGTTAGGGTACTTCTTCCAAAATCCCACTTCGGATCGGGGCTTTCAGCCTTCAAGTTTGAAATTCCAAAATAAATGGTTGCTGTCATTTTTCCGCTTTGGAATACTGTAGCTTTTGGCCCAAATTTGTCTGCTTTCAGCTTAGAAAAACCGATACCTATATATTCTTAATTTCCAAATGAAAAATGGTCCACAGAAAATCCATTGGGTAATCTTCGCTCCTTTTTTTCCTGCCTCGTGTATTACGTGTGTGTGCAAATTGGAGCTTGATGACGATATGAAAGCCACCCTCTCCCTGAAAAAAAGACGAGCAAATCTTGGGCTCATATCATTAAATTGCCGTTAAGGCGGAAAACTTTCCAGTGAGAAGAGAGAGAGAGAGGGAGAGAGAGATAGGTGGATTTTTTGGGAGCCACTCCCGACTGTTTCTCCGTGGCGTAAAATAGACCCTCGAACTGTGCAATGGCGCCTCCTCATTTGTTATTCTTCGCTTTTTATATATTCTAGAATTAATTTCATTTTTCTTCCTCTTTTTTTTGTTCGGCACCACTTTTCTATAGCTTCATGAAAAGATTTCTGTTATTCGTGATCGGCTTGTGTCGCGCGGCTTGCTTGGTTTCTCACGGCTTTTTATCCTACCTCCTGAAAGTGAATAGGAGACTCCGATCCGTGGATTTTTATGCCAGATTGTTTCGATCAGAGATAATTTACTAATACAGATTAGCCGCCAATCTGGGTCGATTCAACCGTTGGATGCACAGTCCGTTTCGGATGTTCAAAATCAGGAAGGTTAGTGATTGGACATTTGTTCATTACCAATATAATAGAACGCTAAAATGTTCATTTTGTTAGTATTAGGAAAGCAATCACTGTACTCCATTCATTTTGAAATGATCGATGCAGCGAGCGAAGTTCCGGCAAACGCAGCCTTACTGGAGATCAGGAAGTCAATTTTGATAATCTTGAAATGATTGAAAAGAGTAATCATCAGGACTCTGTATTAAGAAAGAAAAATTTATTGATTAGAATCAACGAGCATTCCATAATTTTGAGTAAAAGTTTGGTTGCAACCTCGCTGCATGGGTCATTTTAAAATGAATAGTCTATAAGTTCGTTTGTGTAGTACCGAATAACATAGCTTGGAATTTTCTGGCTTAGACAAATCAAGACTTCTCAATTCATCTTCTGAGCGAAGAACTCACTTCTCAGAGCTGTTATCTGGATATTGAACATTTAGACTACGACAGATGCAGCTACAACCAAAAATTAAATCGAATTTAAAGCGCAATTTTCATGTAGTAGAAAAATTCATACTGTATTTCTCAATTACCTTGGGAGCTCACCAAGATGCTGATCCACTTTTTATTTGGACGATACTGTTTTTATAGCCTTGTCACTCGAAAAAAATTTGACTATTAATAGGGCTATAGGACGAATTTGTCTGCTGTTCTGTTTATCCCTCATGAACAAGAAATTTTCTTCGTCCATTGGGGTAAAAGCATTACTATTTGTTCCATATTAAGTTAACTTTCAAGAGATCTCTGCAGTGATCATAAATGAATGGAGTATAGTTGCTGTGAACAATTATGGAATTCATTTGTTGTTCAGACACTGCGATCGAATTAACATATTGTTTCAACATTCCTTGCAACTAGCAGTGTTCAAAGCAATACTGTAGTCCGTTTTAACAAAATAATTAAAAAATCACAAGAAATAGTCTTGTTGTAAAAAATCGTTTACAGAAAGCTTGCACTGTGAAAGTTTTTACTCAAAGAATGATTATCGGTCAGTTGTGCCTGACCACTAATTTTCAGTTGCGTGACATACGGATTGTCAGAAAATCGTGAAAATATGGATGCTTCCCAGCTTTACCATTTCAAGGAAAACAGACTGTAATGTATGATTTCAAGAAGCATAGGAAATTGCAATTTCATTATCTTGACTGTTAGAATTGAACATCCCGGAAAGGGTATCTGTGAGGCATCTGGTAGCCATACTTTTGATGGAAATCGGATAGACTTTTCGTAATGTGCTACTATGCAAAACCTTGCATAATTCATCTCATTCAAATCCCGATTTTCTCTTTAGCTTCTTTTATACTTTGATATGGCCACAGATATTTGACCACGGAACCTTACTTTATTTCTCACTTTTGTCTACTTTACAAGCACGAGTTTCTGGCCCAAATCGCCTCGAAAATGATCAGTGACCACGAGAAAGATAAATTTAATCATTTTACGACAATATTTTGTTGACCGTCTATCCAAAAAATACCATGATCTTATCAGATGTCCTTTTAAATGGGGAAATCACATATAACACTCTGTACCATCACACTTTTTAAAAACATGTGTACACAACTGCACTCGCTAGAAGGAATCATGAAAGTAAAGCGGAGTATAAAATGTTCGAAGGACATCCTTCTTAACAGCTAATGACTATCTGTAGAACGTACTGATAGCGACTCGCAAAAGTGTTCAAAGATTAGAAAACTGTGATTGAAGTTATTCAGAAATTGATAAAAACAGGCTCTTAGTTTTTGGAATTTCGGTCATCGAATTCCAAGTTCACTAATCCTCCATCTATCAGTGATAGTACTATCGACACAATGTTCATTTCCTCTTATTCTAGGTATTTTTATCGACAATCTGTTTCCATTTTTACTTCTGAAGATATGAGTCAGCAACTTTGAAGAATTCCCTTGTTGTAGATTTTCGATCCTGCTTCAGGAGCAGTTCTTGTCGTATAGATTTCAAGTGCCTCAACAGCAAAGTTTTACTGTTGTTTTATCCTGAAACCTGGAAGTGAATGATTTGGCTTTATTTTAATACGTGTTTGCGATTGCAATTTCGATTCCAAAGTCTGTTTTTTTATGAAACGCAATCGGAAAATGACAAGAAATTAACACTGCCATCTAAATCGTTTGCACGAGACTTTTATTGCATTTTGCTCCTAAAGCTGTTGACGGTTAGTTGATTATGCTCACAATCTTTCAACTTTAACACATAGTTTGGCAAAAAATTAAAAAAATAGAGTAGTAATTACCCTCCACTGCTATGATTTACAAGTATTTCAAGAAAAACAGACTACAGCTTGAGGTTTTAAATATTCGGTATGATTCAAAAGTTAGATTAATGCATTTAGCTGTAAATTTTTAGGATATTTCCAACTAATGCTATACTAAAAAATTAGCTGCCTCTAGTTTCACGTCCAATATCCTGGAGATAAGAATGTGCAAATTAGTTCCTTTGAACCGGCAAACAATGAGTTAGGAAAAAAGTTTCTGCTACTCTAACATACATAGCGAGATTTCCTCTTCCTCCTTTGTTTCCAAGACGCAGAAAAACTGGACCACTTGGCTGAGATAACGGTACGGATTCTCCCGTCATATTCTCCTCTGAGTTTTCTATCGTCAAGGTTCCTTAATCGAATCAGGCTTATTTTATTCATCACTCTCAATGACCTGAAACACATTAGCTACTAATTGGTATGTCGCCTATGCTCCTCCAGTTTCCTTACTATCTTGAGGGCGAATGAAGAAGAATGTGGAGGAAACTAGCTTTTTTGCGGTTACCTTGTGCACCTGGTCTCCATACAGAATGCATGTTCTTTTCTTGTGCTCTTGCATAATAGCTCCCAGGCTATATTATCTTCTTCTTCTTCTTGCTAACGTAAATTATTGAAATATTCTCAACAATGAAGAACAGTCTTATAGAAACAGAAGAATGTATCAAATTTATCAATATCGATCTTTATTTTGTTATTCTTCGGGAGGAAGCAGCTAGAGGTTAGAGAATCTTTCATAAGCTACTTAATCACTTTTATTTTCTTCCCATAATTTACACAATTTTTGAGTCTTATATATATCATTTGCGAAAAATGTTCGAGAATCAATGCTCCTCTTCTTCTCCAGCAATTCTTAGCTAATTTGTTCAGGAGATGCCTCTTCCTCTAGCAAGGTATCAGGAAGAAGACTTCGAAGATGATTAGCTATATGTAGTAAGAAGATGCCCGATTTTTTCCGAGGAAAAGTTGTAAGCGATGAGCTGTATAATACAGGAGCTGAAAAAAGTTTCTGCACTTAGCAATTCACAGAAAAAGTGAAGCATCAAACTCAGGAGAGAAAGAACTCACGGCGATAATTTTCATTCCGCTTTTTCTTCTTCTGTACTTACGTCGCCAGCATGTCTCGAGAGCTTAGATTTTTGAAGCTGATATAAATTATACAAAAATCTGTGAATTTTTTTCTTTCTTTGGATTTTGATAACCATCGTCCGTCGGAAATCTTCGGAACAATGGATGTTGAAAATAAAGTAAGAGTTGCATGCTTGATAACACTTTTAGAGTCTAGAAAAGCCAATTTCCAAGGATTATTATGCAAATGGGGGAGTAGTTCTTCCAGATCCGCCTGAAATCATGATGATGTTGGGCTATATTTCAGCATTTTTCGCAGTATCTTGTTCTTGTTATAAACTTGTAACTATTTTATTGGCTGATCTCTTCGACAAATAGATTAGACAGTGAAAAATTTCTTGAATCTCCTAGTGTTGCGGCCACGTTTTCTTACGTTCAAAACTTTGCTTCAGCCTTGGATATGTAATGACTTACAGCTTTTCGCTGATCTTTATATTTCATTGATGAAACAAATTAATTTACGAAAAATTGATTTGAACCTTCAAACATTATTCGACTGAATGGCGAAATATTTATTGCAGACATAAAAATTTCAAGTGACTGTTCAGAAACTATAGTCTGTTTTTACTGAAATGCTTCTAAATAATGAGAGTGGAAAGCAAGTAGTATTTCAGATTTTCACAATTTGCTGATGAACAATATATCTTATAGGACTGGAAACTTGTGAGCACACTGAACTAACTCTAATAATTTTTTCGACTAAAAAATTTTACAGAAAGAGCTCTATGTAAACGATTTTGACGACAGTACTAATTTGCGTCACTTTTCCATTTGGAAGCATTTTATAAAAAAACAGACTATAGATTAAGAGTCTTTGAAAATTTTGACTATCGAGATCATTCTTTCTAATGGGACGATTGGAATATTGCTATATTGCTGCTTATTATGATTTGAAAAATACCGCTGACTCCGTTTCTCAGTTACCTAAATCAACTGTTTTAAATAAATCAACTTACAAATGCATTAAATCAAAGTTGGTGGTTCTTTCTTTTCTTAGAATCTTATCAGAAAAATTATACGAGATTGAACTGTCCTGACGCTGCATGAACCTCAATTTTATAAGCGATAGTGAAATTCGTTCTGTGCTTATCAATATTATTAGTTCGAAGACGGAGTTGTGAAATTTCAATCCGGAAATTATATCCAATTCTTTTATTTAAAATTCCGATGAAAAATCTTCTCATGTATGCATAAACTCTGATTACGATATGACCATATGTTGTTTTAAAAGTGTTTTAGGCAGAAAGCGCCTGCGGAAAATTATTGCAATGGTACTTTGTGTCGAAGTGGAATTGTCTGATTGATTCACTGACTCTCAATATAATGTTAGAATAGAATGACATTTTGCTGGCGCTGTTATTGTACATTTTAGAAAATTAATGCAGAACTTTTAAAGTCAACAGCGCAAATCTGCATAACTTTTTCCTAAAATCAAGAATTGAAAATTTGAAAAACCGAAAAGCTTTTGAAAGTGCTATGCTTTCAGTACTGACACGTTCCTCGGAAAGTTTACCGTTATCTCAACAAGCATAGCAAAATTTTCATGTTGTGCATACGTTTTTCTGTTTTTTTGCTGATGTGATAAAGTTTTATCAAACTATTTGTTTTCGTTAAACTTTGAATTAAAGCTGACTTTTCACTTAGCTGCTCGCTCTTTTGTTTCCTTCAACTATCAAAATAATTATAATACGCTCGCTTCTCAACTCAAGTTTCCGCGCCACTGTATCTAGCCTTCACTGCGGATGCCACTTCAGCCATTTATTTATAACGACTCGCCGAATCTAATCGGCGCCAAGCTGTGCGAGAATAGACTAGATTGATCTATATCACTGGAAATGGGGAGCATAACATTATGCAGTAACTCTCCACTGTATCGTGCTGATCTGTATTTCCTCGCTTTCCAACTTTTCCAGTGAGCTTATAGCTTTGATCTGAAGCTGAACCTATGCAGTAATATTAAAAAGAGTAAATTTCTAATAAACCCGTCAAAACATAAAAAGAGCAAAAGGTCGTTAATGAGAAAAAGGCCGACGAACTTTCTGGATAATGGATTGAAAAGCCAAGCCGAACATCGACTCTGTGTGAAAGAATTTTTGCGTTGTCATCATCTGATAAGTCTCTCTAGCTCTGTGTCTGGAATATGGAAAATTTTAATTAGCCGCGTAACAAATGGAAACCTTCGCGAGTCAAGATCTCTAATTTTCCTATTCTCACCAACTGTAATATCGCATCAATCATATTCGTACGCCGCATTTGAAAATATTTTCATGATAAACGAATAAACAGTTTCATCGATTAATTAGAATATTTTAGTGCATAATTCTAGTTTGATATCAGACTTTTCTATTGAGTTTATGAGAGTCCGAAACTTTAACCCTCAAAAGCTATCTTGAATACTAATTATGGGTTTCGATCGACGCCGAAATTAACACCGTGTACTCGCATGTCTTCGAGAACTAATTTGCATATTTTGCCATTTCATCACGCCAGACCACGTTAGGATCTTAGATCTTTTCTCTTTCAGCAGCAGAACTATTTCTAAATAAAATTTCCACTTGGAAAACTTCTTCACTCCATGAATGATAATAAATCGTGTGGCTTTATTGGATCGTGGAAAATTTATTCTATAGCTCACTTTCGCAGAGTAAGCTACTGAAATAATTCACCATTATAACTGCTAATGACTAGCGTATTCGAAAAGTAATTAGTATATTTATATCATCATGCTATCGCACCCGGCCTGGCATTGGATCCTATTGAAACGAGGTCGACGGAAGGTAAGAGAATCGCTACTGTGTACGCGAACCCTTCCGAATACCAATTATTCTCAGGATAAGCTACCTCTCTTTTTCATTGCAGTTTCAATTGAAAATGCAATGGTAACCTATCAAATCATTTGGATAACTAGTATCATATCTTCTCTTTCTCTTCGTTTTGTCCAACATTGACGATAGCTGTTTTTTGTGCCAATTTTGGTGCAGAAACACGACAAATTCATCACACTTATTCAGGAGGGAGTGGGTGAGATTATTCCTCTCTCGTGTCGTGGTTAGCGATGCTACGCAATACCCAATCATGGCCTCAGTGTGCATTGGTGCATTGAAAAACCATAGGTGAAGTTATTGAGTTGTTTGTTTTGTAGATGATTTTTGTAACCTTATATGTAAATTAGCTGTCAACATACATGCACAGCATAGAAATTCTGCTGGAGGTCAGCTAGGACAGGGGATGGAATAAAAATTTTTTTTTCGTTCTTGATAACGAAAAGAAAGGTCTTAGAAAAGTGTTCTAACATCCAAGCAGCATATTCTTCAACGTGTATTAGTCAGATATGTGAAATTATTTGCTTCGACAGCACTTTTTAAAGTTTTAATGTTGCTTCTTTGGAATCAAGTATGCTTTGTTTTAAAAATTTGGACTACAGCATCATTTCCATTTTTATGACAGCTTATTCTTCGCCCTTGCTCATTTTCCTCGTTCATCTTCTCAATCATTGCTGGGGGAGTAAAATCTGATGAGGCTCAGCAAGAATCTGTGAGAACCAATCAAAACATGCTGGGGCCAAAACCCCCTTAAACCCCCCCCTTCCACGTGTATGTATGGCTGTCAGTATGTTGGAGCATCACCAAAAACAGATTATTTCTCAGTCTTGACGACTCCTTGACCGCATGTCGTTATGCAAATAACGACCAATAATCTTGACTTGTGTATCATCCGGAACTTTCAGGAGTCATAACGGATTCGGTAAGCCCTGCAAGTTAATGCGAGTTTAGCTTTAAAATGTTCCCAGCATCTGATGCTGTTGTAGAGAAGATTATCAATCAGTATTTCAGATTTTCACTACTTTCTGATAAGCAATATATCACAGAGAAACAGAAAATTGTGAGCATACTGACTTAACCTTTAAAAATTTTTCCACTGAAAAATTCAACAGTAAAAGCTCTATGTAAACGATTTTGACGATGATTTGTGTCACTTTTCTAGTTGGAAGCATTTTATAAAAAACAGACTATAGTACAGTAGTGCAAATAGACACTATTTAACGACAATGTCTGTCTAGTGATTCGGGGAAGGGCTCATTCTGAAACGGGAGTCACGGCGAGAGCAGGTTTGGCAGAGGTGCCGTATCAGACATCAGGAAATTATTTACGGTACAAAAAGCTGTTGAAAACAATCCTAATCAATGTGATTCAAACGTGCAGTTAATTTTTGTTGCTTTAAAAAGCTTCCTGATTTTTTTGTACAGAACTCGTGCTTCAAGTCCCGTTTCAGAATATACAGGCTCTCAGGCTCATCCTAAATAGATCTTACTTTTCTCATCTGAAAAGTGAAATTTATTCATTATGACTTAATTTATGACTTATACATTCCAATGTCTGGTGTTTGGTCATCATAAATAAGAATATGCAGTAGATCGAAATGTGAGCTATAAATTAGGATTCTAAAATTATGCGGAGCAACGTTTAGTCCATATTGCATAAGGAACGACTTGTAGATCGTAAATGTTTTGGCTGTTGAAATTTTTATGGAAATTCGTTCTTGGAATTTTCTCATTTTGCTACAGTAGGTATATAATAGAGCAAGAAATAGAGGTATATTCATCAAATCACGTAAATGCTTTGGAAAAGATTCGATAATTTCAACAGTCAAGAATTCAGTAACAGTTGATTTAAGTAGGTTCTACACTTTCATCATAGCTCAGGAAATTGGAAGATTCGTGTATAAAATGGTACCCTCCCCTGGTCTATCGGAAAAACGGTATAAAGTTCAGACTTTCTCTACACATACCTCACAGAGTTCATAAGGCTTATCGTTGTCTATTTCCCCAGACACGCAATCGGAAATGCGTGAGTGACATGCATTTATATCATAACGGTTTAGACTGGGAACTTTACTGATGAGCACAAAAAACTTCTCGAGAAGGTCTTCAATCTATCTACCTGCTTTACCCGTATGTCGATGTACAGTTTGCCTTCGAGACGGCATATAATATGAACTTTTTACGAGAATATAACTGATAGATATAAATGTTGCAAAGATAATTAGAGGTGTTATCTTCGTCTAGTCATTTCTAGTCGGCAGTGCTACTACGATTTAGCGGGACTGTAGTCTTTTGTTGGAGCGAAAATAGATTGGGGAAAGGCATGTGGGATGGACGCCTCGAATAGACCTTTACCATATGACTTTACGTTTAACTTCTACAGCGACAGACGTAAAAGCCGATGGAAGGTGAGAAGAAGTGGATGTGCAAAAACCAAGTCGCCCTGGTAGGAACTTTTCTCACAACTGTGCTGAAGGCCTCCACCTAAGGTCTCCGGTCTGCATAATCAATATAATGATTCTATAAGAGATCTCGAGTTTAGGGACTCTTTAAGATTCTGCAGGACCATGAGAAAGTTTGTGAAGCACTTGAGAAAGTTTTTGAAGGCTTTAGATAGCAGCCTCATAGGCCGCTGTTCCGCCCAGTAGTAACCATGATAGGCGTGTTCAACCTTGCCAAGGCGTTTTCAAAGCAGTGACTTCTTAACTGGAGTTCAACTCAACTTCGCCCAAGGACCTTTATGATCGGATATCATTAACAATATTATTGATTTCCCGGCATAAACATTCAAAGCAATATTTTCACACTTATGATAATAAAGGTAAGTCCAGAGAACTATAGTCTGTTTTTTATAAATCTGCTTTCAAGTAAAAAATGACAAATATTAGAACTGCACAATAGAATTTTTTAACCCGAAAAATTGTTAAAGGTTAAAATTAAATCCATTCATTTTGAAATGATTGATGCAGCGAACTCATGAAAGTTCAATACGAAAAAATGCTAATCTTATTAAGATAATCAATGGAAAGAAATTTCGTTTGTTGTATTTGTAAAATTACGTCAGCGATTGGATGCTGATGGGAAGGCAGGAGTGGTCCAGGGATCGTCCTTAATGCACGTGTTTCCAACACCCATGCTTACCTGAACACTTAAACTCTCAAAGTACCTGAACCCTACAATAAAATAACCCAAATTACAAAACCTTCGGTTTCCTAATTTGAATTCCCAAAATGCTTAAACCAAAAGAGGAGAGATTTCTCTTATAAATTTTACCTAATAGAAAAACAACTTACATAACCTATACAAAATAAACATAGTGGGCGGACCGGGATGCAACTAATAATGGAAAGGTAACGAGAACAAGAGAGAAAAAGTAACTCACCGCACGCATGCTGAATCGGGACTACAGTAAGATGCTCTTCGATGGTCCGCTTCGCCCGATCAAACTTATACTTGCGCGCATCTTCACAAAATGGACAAACTATCCTAATATCAGTGGAAACACACTACAACACCCCTCCCCCCTTGTGGTAGATTGCCCTGAGCCATCATCATGTGGACAATCAAAACTGGCAAGGGGAGGGACTCCACTATGAACAGGCCGTCACTGGGGAGGCCGAAGGAGTCCTTTGGTGGTAGCCCACAGTGGGACAGAGTTGTTGTAGTGTTTTGAGCCGATTTGTCAATGTGTAGGGTGAGACCTCCCGACCCGTCCGCAACTAGCGAGGCTGAAGGACATCGGCAACACATTATGCGGCTTGAGTCCTCACTCTGTCGGCACTGATATACTGGAGCAGGTCCATGCGGAATGGAGTCCATGCACATGGGAGGGTGAGGTCGGTCACTACCTTCGGGCATGGTGCCAGAAAAGAACGACAAAGAATGGTGGGGCAGCGTGTGAGGAAAAATGGCAAACTTACGGTGGCGGGGTGTTTCAGGGTAAAACACTTCAGAGCATCAGTACTGTAGCCAGCGGGTAATGGCTGCGCGGCAGGGAGGTAAACTAGTAAAAAACAATAAAGGGCAAAACGAGATTAGAACAAAACAACCAGGAGAAAAGTGAGACAGGTTACAAAGAAAACAAATAGTCATCGCCACAGCAGGATCAATCTCAATGGTGGGAATCATAACAGTCGTAGTAGCGATCAGTTTGGGACTGATATTGAGGGCAGCCATAGTGGTCTACGTCAGCCAAATGTAGCTGCGAGTAGGTAGTGGCTAAAGCAGATTGGTTCTAGGGCCATGGGGTAGGCCGTGGAACCAGGGTCGGATGGTCCGATGGAAGACCTGTAAGTGGCGAGGGTCGCGAGATTAATGTAATGAGGCGAGGTTTACACCCAAGTAATGCATCAATGGAGCAGTCATCTCGTCAGTTCACCATTATCTAAAATAAACAAAGGGTGGAAATTATGTACAAGCTCGGCATGATGAGCACCTACCACAAAAATATTTTTGAATCAAACTCATTGTGGGAGTGAAGTGTGGTTGGGGTTCACCGGCTTCAGTAACGAAAGTGTCTTTAGCTGGATGGGAATGAATGGTTTCAACTGCAAAGTGGAGATGGTATGAGGTCAGGGGGGTGCATCAAGGGTTGACTGTGACCATGTTGCCATCAAAGTGGGTGGTGTCGGTGACAATAAAAGGGCCAATGAAGTCGGGCTGAATTTTCTTGGCTTTTCACCTGTTGGTCAACAGGACTAGATTGTTAACATTGATTTCCCATTTACGGGCCTATTGATCGAAGGGAGAGGTGGTGCGTGCAATCATAGTCATAAGTGTGGCTTGTGGCCACCTAACAAGCTGAAAAGCAAGTATCCTGTTGCAGTATGTCATGTGGCATTGTAGGTGAAAAAAGTGTAGGGCAAGTAGCACTCCCAATTATACAGGTCATCAGTGGTATATTTTTTCAGTTGTGGGATTAGCGTTTGGTTGAAGTGCTTGACTATGTCCTTGCATTGTGGATGGTAAGCCCTGGTCTTTACTTTGCAGATCTTGAGCAAGCATATTTCTTGCATCAATTTGGATGTGAAGCATCCACCCTGGTAAGATGGGAGTATGAGTGGGCTGCCGTGAGTGAGAACAATGTTGTTGACAAAACATTCAATGATTGTTGAGGCTTTTTGATCAGAGATTAAATGCGTGGAGACCCATTTGGTGAAATAATCCTGAAAAAGAATAACGTAGGGTCTCTTCTCACCTACCGTGGAAATATCGACAATATTGGTGGCGATAATTTCCAAAAGGTGGGTCAGCTGTATTGGCAACAGAGGTGGTGGCAGTAATATGTGCGGTGATGTAAATTGACAAATCTTGCAGCTTTTAATCCAATCCCTGATGCCTTCTTCAATAGAGGCCACCAAAAAAAATTCTTGATGGCTGTCAACATACAGTTAGATCCTTGGTGATTTAATATCTTTGCGCCGTGGAATTAAAGAGTTTGATTGACAAGTGAGGGGGTAAGACGAGTTGTTGTTGGTCTTTGGTCTGGCAGTACAAGGTGGTCTCTTCAGTGAAGAAAACAGACAGTTGTCTTGGGGCAGTAGCCATCTGAAGGGCTCCAACGATTTTGGAAATGGCAGGGTCTGCATCCTGTGCAGTCCGAATCTTGGTCTGCATGGAGATTGCAATAGCTTCTACTGGAGGCAGCTTGAATTGAGCTGTTGGCAACAGGGGTCTGGAGAGTGTGGTTTGATCGATTGGTTGTTTGGTCATAGCAGGAGTGTCAGCCTTGACGTCCACATCAATTAGAGCTTGTGGTGGGATTCCAACTGATGAAATATCGGTTATCATGGCATCAGCATCCAATATCCTGCTGGCGAAGCGAAATTGTGGGCGGAAGATCTGGGTGGCTAATTCCTCGGTACTCAGGACTGGCAGTTTTTTGTGTTCATCTTTTCGAGACAAAAAATTAGGGCAGGCGTTATCTTTGCCTTTGAAGTATTCAACTTTGTAATTGTAATCTTGAAGATTAATGGGAAAGCATTGGAGGCGTGAATTTCGGTGTTTTTGGTCTTTGAGTCATTTGAGTGGTTTGTGATCAGTACTGATGATAACTTTCTGGCCATAAATGTAGTGGCGGTACATGCAAAATCCATAGACGATGGGGGGACATTCTCTTTTGGTGGTACTGTATCGAGTTTCGGCATCGGTAAGTACAGGGCTATTATAGGCGATCACCCATTTGTCATGGCTCCTTTCTTGGTATAGTATAGCACTGATGGCGGTGGTACTGGCATCAGTTTGGAAGATGAATTGGGCTTTGCCATCATACATGGGATAATGGAGAAAAGGCAATGATGTTAAGGCCTTCTTGATGCTGTTGAATGTGTTAATGTGCTCCTCAGTGATGTCATATATGGAATCATGGCAGAGTAAGTCGTAAAGCAGGCTTGAAAATGTGGCCAATTGTGGGATGAATTGCTTGCACCATTGAACAAGACCTAAAAAACTCTGCATACCTTTCTTGGTTCTGGGAAACTCATACTCAGGGATGGCTTTGACTTTTTTGGGATGGCCGTGATTCCCTCCAGGTTAAGGAGATGTTCCAAAAACTTGACTTGCAGCAGCAGGAATTCGCACTTGTCAGACCAAAGTGTGAGATTGGCGGTGCAGAGGGCATCAAAAATATATTTGCAAATGTTCTAAGTGCTCTTCAAACAAATTCATGAAAATGATAATATTGTCGATATAAATAAGGCAAATTTTCCAAATATATGGGCGTTTCCATTAAACATTGAATTTTTTTTTCTTCAAGCTGAATGGGAGGACTTTGAAATGAAAAAAACCTTCTTGGCAGATGAAGGTTGTTTTATAGTGGGAGTTGTTAATGAGGAGTACCTGCGAGTACCCAGCTTTGAGGTCAAGCATTGTAAAAAATTTAGCTCGTCCCATAACATCCAAGTAGTCATTGGTGCACCGGATCAGAAATTCGTTGCTGGGTGTTACTTCCTTGATGCCGCGATAATCATTGATGGGGCGCCACAAACCGTCTTTTTTCTTTACTAGGAATAGCAGCACTGCCCAGGGCGAGTGGGATGGTTCAATGAAGTCATTGTCAAGCATCTCTTGGATATGGTGGTGAACAATCAGCCTTTGTTCCATCATATTGCAATAATAATGTTGAAAGTTGAAGGGCTTCCTGGGTGGGGCCGGAGCTGTCCCACCACTGGCCAATGTCGGGGTAGGTGTGACTATCCCAACCAGGGCTCAACAAAAATGGCCGGGTTTGGAACCCGTGGATTGGCAGAAACATCAATCCTACAGGCAGAATGTTGTATGACACCATACAACATCCCTCCCCCATGGAGCAACAGGGGTCTCCTGGTACGGTCACCAGTGTTGAGGGGCTTCCAGGGTGGTGCTGGAGCTATCCCACCACTGGCCAATGTTGGGGTAGGTGTGACCATCCGGACCAGAACTCAACAAAAATGGCCAGGTTCGGGACCCATGGATTGGATGAATCATTAATCCTACAGGTGGAATGTTGTATGTTGCCATACATTATCCCATTATTCCAACACCCTTAGAGCAACAGGGGGCACCTGGTACAGTCACCAGTGTTGAAGGGCTTCCTGGGTGGCATCGGAGCTGTCCCACCACTGCCAATGTTGGGGTAGGTGTAACAATCCCAACCAGGGCTCAACAAAAATGGCCAGGTTCGGAACCTGTGGATTGGCAGAAACATCATCCTGGGGGTGGAATGTTGTATGACACCATACAACACGTGGGTGTGCGGCAAACAGAACAGCAGAAAATTGCTTTCAATAACCTGGTTAAGAGTGGTCAAAATTTTTGGAGTAGCACTCACGTATAGATGCAGTTCTGTTCAAATCAACTGTGGATAAGCATGCTGTTTTTCAAAGATTTTGACCTTTTTCATTCTTATGAAGAAATTTAGCACTTCTTTAGGGTATTAAGTTTAACACTAAAAGAACACTGTGTGTCAAACTGACATTATTTTTTTGGTCTTCACTGCGTATATCATTTTAAATTAAATGGGCTATAGTTGAGTATGCTCAAAAATTTTCAGTTCTACGTAACTTATGGTTTAGTAGAAAATCGTAAAAATTTAAAATAATACTACTTGCTTTTAACTGTCAGTTACAAGCATTTCAATAAGAACAGACTATAGTGTCATACTAATATCCATGGAAAGTCTAAATCTCGAGCGTGATCTCACATGCCGGTGTGTACTCAATGTGTTCAACATGAGTTGAAGTTATTTTCTTTGGAACTTGAGACACAATGTCAGGTTTTGTGATTTGAATTAATTCTGCAGAAGCTCGTCAACTTTGGTATTTTGACTTTCTTCACATTCCTAATGCAATGCCTTTTCAGTGTAAACATTGTCCCATGATTTATCCACTGAGACTATACATATTCAATCATATGGAAAGTGACTAGATAGCATAATGTCCCCAAAGCTCGGGGAAATGGCATGCTCTACACTGCTACTCATTGGTCTCAAGACATTTCTCAGGCGAACTTCCAAATTAAGATATAACCTATGATCTTATTAATGGATTCGACCAAGAAAGATAACATATTCTCAAAGTTCGAGCTTCACCTAAACTTTCAAATATTTTGATCTGTTTCCTTACGAGTTCCTTAGGTTATGTAAATTTCGCAAAATCAATCTGAAAAAGAAGGCGCTGTCCATACAAGTTGTTTGCTATTTGCATGAGCATATTTCCCTTCCGGAGGCTCATTCGGACTATAGTGCTATTTTCTTCGGAAATGGACGTTCCTCGCAGTAAACAGAATCCCAGTGAAAAGTCAGGGCTCAACAAAACAGGACCGTGGTATGTGACCAGATTTTTACCTCTTAAACTTTCGACTTTTGAAATCTGCTTTCCAAAGGCTATAATTTCAGAGTTGATCTCTCATTGTTTTCAGCGCACTGCCCTCGACAAATGCCGCCACATAGATCAAATACCACCCTACCAGGCCGAGAAATTTTTGTACGCCAACCACAGCCATTCAGGCCCGTCGGGCCACATTTTGCACAGCAGCCCCAAGCACAAAGGTAGCGGTGCCAAGGAGTTAGGGCCGGCCATGATTTTCTACTATTTGGCCAGCGCTTTCAAACATTTAGCGCCTCGGTTGGACGACGATTTCGTCGACAAATTGAATTATTACTACACGACCACCATTGTGGTTTCGTTCGCTCTGCTGGTCAGCGCTAAACAATACGTCGGGTACCCGATACAATGTTGGTAAGAAATTTTCATTATGGTATTGAAACACCCTGCTGTAGGTCTGTGAGCCTGATCATGTTGAGCCAGGTTTGCTAAGTTTCTAATCAATGCCGATATTCGTACTTTGCTTCCCAAGTGTTGTACTACTGGCCTGTGGAGATTAACTTCCGTTACTTCTACTCCAAAAAATTCTTGGATGAGAAATTTAAAAATATGTTGTGTTATATGTTTCAGGGTTACTGTAGCTTGAACAGACATAAACCTGATTCAGACCTGCACTAAATAGAATAAGCGTGCAATTTTAGTCATTCACGTATTTCCCGAAACAACCCATTAGCGCTTGTCACTCAGAACGTGATGAATGTCAAACAATGTTATCTGTAACCCCGAATCGGATGAACTAGCGTAAAAACGATTATTGTTTTCTTTTTTGAGCCATACGTTTTTGGATTTTTCCAAATTTCTTTGCAGAACTGTAGCCTTTTTTATGAAATGCTTGCAAATATCAGTAAATGACAAAAAGGGTCGTTTCCATAGATTGTCTACTGCACAATTATTCACACTAAAAATTCTAAAAAATTATAATGTTATTTCGTTTCCATTTCACTATTTACAAGTATTTAAGAAAACCAGACTATTAAAGTGGTTCCAAAGCGAATTGCAATTTCATGGAATGTGGATAGCTCCAGGTGGAATAATCAAACTTAGAGTCAAGTTAAATTGAACAAGACAACTTTCGGGACTTTTATCTTCTTCTTTCTGAAAGACCTCTGAAGAAAAATTTTTAATAAATTCGTCCAGAACGTCAAGTTCATACAGAGATTACATTTTCTTCCAGCTCACTGATAAGTCTATCACATAAATTTCTGATTTTGTTTATTTTTCAGGGTTCCTGCAACATTTACTGATGCCATGGAACAATACACTGAAAATTACTGCTGGGTGCAAAACACTTATTGGGTGCCTATTGAAGAAGGTATATTTCATTTACACATTAGTCCACTCGATGCCTTAGTTTCCATAAATTGGAAGAGTTCTCACAATCAAAATCTATCGATTCATTAACTATTCACGGCATCATGATCAAAGTTGATGTTATACGATAGTTCTCGAGATTGATGGATCTTTTCCATAAATTCAGTATCTTTATGCTTATAAGCTTTTTTAATAGAGGATAAGCATGAAAAATAATTATATTGATCGCGAAAAGCGTATCCAAGCGTGTTTAACGACATTCGTCATCAAGAATGAATGTATGCATTGTTTGACGGCGAATAAGAAAGTGGATAATTAATTAACTTTCTAGAATCCTGTGAAGTCAGAGTGAGAAGTTCGAGGGATGAGAAAAATCATATAATCAATAAATTTTTGTTCGAAATGAACTTTTTCTCAGAGCTGTGGTTCAATAGCAATTATTTCTACTGCGAAACTTGCAGCCAACTTTCTTCAAACACACTCTCAGAAAATCAATTTCATGTTAAAATCAAAGTTACCGGTGAAAAATACATTTACAATTCAAAACCCACTTTGAATTGAAACCGATAATAATCAAAGGTCGAATTAGCACACTGTGCTTCAGTAAATGATTCAATAGCCAGCTAAATAGTGAGCTATTATAGGATACAGCAATCACGTTATATGTTCTACTGTCTCCGATCCATTAAATTTGAAGCAAAGCTGATCTGTATGTCTCCTACGAAGTAACGTTGTTCCTTGTGTACCGGTGCTCCATTTAATTTGAAATGATCGATGCAATGACGAATTTTCGGTCAAAATTATGGAAAGCTTATCGACTCTATTCAATAAACTTTTTCTTTATGATACAGACTCCTTGAAGATCACTGTTTTCAATCTTTTCAAGGTTATCAAAATTGATTTGCTGATCTCTAGTAAGGCTGCGTTTGCCGAAACTCGGATCGCTGCATCGACTATTTCAAAATGAATGGAGTATAGTAACCTTTTAAGGTCACCGTTTCATGATCCGGCACACTGTTGCTATATAAATTGCACAGATTTTGTCGCTTTCACATATACTTTAGAAACGCGGATAAGATCCAACAGGCACTTGCCGACGTGAGCTAATCAGTCCTTCCCTTTCGAAAGTGGCCGAAATAACCAAAGCAATTCTTTCTAGGAAAGTTCTAGTTTTCGGGAAAAATGTAAAAACCCTGCCTTAGTGAAAGTTCTAGTTTCATTCGAAATTATTTGTGCGAGAAAAAACACCTCGACATACACATAAAATAAGTGAGGATGCTATTTTTTGAGCATGCGTATGCTCAAGATTATAAAATGGTTGAACTACTTGCAGACTGCGACGTCGAAAAAAATCATTCATATTGGGTACTTTTTCGGAGCCATGTACCACAATGACGCTGTTTTAATGATTAATCACAATAGAATGAGATGGTAGGTTGTGGAATGGTGCATCAGAAACGCAAGCCGATCCATCTCCCAGTGTAGCATAACACGTCGTTTTTTGTTTTCAGAGATTCCTCGAGAAATCTACAATCGCCGGAATCGCCAAATCGGCTATTACCAATGGGTGCCCTTCGTTTTGGCCTTGGACGCCCTGTTATTTTACATCCCGTGCATCATCTGGCGGGGACTTCTTTATTGGCATTCCGGTGAGCCCAGTTGAAAAAGTATGGACTTTCAGGAGGTTGACTATTGACGAATGGCCAAAAATTGTGTGTACCGACAACAAAAGGGACATTCATCGTTTACCATGTACGTTAATCAATAACAAGATGAACACCATAATAATATCAGACTCGAGGGACTGTGACGTCTGATATTGTACTGATGAAGATGTCAGTTTATAATTGGATCAGGAACTAAAATTTCTAGAATCAAAAACTAAAAATCATTTATAAACGTGGAAACGAGGCGTAATCATCACATTCTTCGCGTGCTTGAAAATTGATCGGATATGCACTGCCCGAATGGGACTCAAAGAAGTAGTTCAAATGTTTGAGTGATTTAATTTCACGAAATGCTTTGTGAAAATAACATCTGAGTATATGTCATATTTTTCTGTACAGATTTTTGACTACTGAAATCTACAATTGAAACTCTGTTCCATATTTTTCAAACGAATCTTTTAAAATGTTCACAAATTTTATCAGAAACTGGAGCTCCTCACTTTCCACCTGAAATCATTTAATTACGCTGAGATGTATAATGTACATGCAACGATTTCCAGGTGTTTCATTCAATTTCAAAGAAAAAATTTTTCTGCAAAATATTACAGTACGACGGCGATTTAGAAGCTGAAATTTATTTTTTGAAATTAGTTTCGAAAAAGTACTAGAATCTCCCGTTAATCTCCCGAGGATTTACATAGGAATCTAATGTAGATGAAGATTTTCTTCTAGAATGATATTTCTTTGAAAATTACCTATAATGGAATAAAAACCATCGGATGATTGAATTTTAATGTACGAGTAAAATGACAAAAGTTTAGAGAGCATTCATTCTGCATCGATCGAAGAAAAGCTAAAAAATCGTTTCCAACAAAATTGTGATTGTGGATTTTATTTTAAAAATTTATTTGCATCAAATTTTCTTGATATTATTGCCCAACTTGAATGATGAATAAAAGTAAAAAATCAACGATCAAATAAATGTAATAGAGTACTATTTAAGTAAAATGGCAGATTCGTATGAAGACAATTGGCGCTACAGAACAAACGGCTGCATGAGGAATTAAGCACACCAAATGCAGGTGTCCGATGTCCAGTAACATCACGAATAGCAGCAAAATGTGAATGCCAACAAAGTTTCAAAGAAATCTGTTTACAATTTCATGTTTCTCAAAGCAGTTTGCAGTGACACTTGGCCCCTAAATTCTACCGACGTAAATCCAGCCGAGTAGATTGATGAACCAATTAAACGTCATGTTGATATTAAAGCTCGTCGATATTTCACTGAAACTTTGCTGTGCGGTTGGAAGCTGTTTTGAGGAGCATATAATTTGAAACAGATTTTTTCAAGTTTTCAACATGGATGCCAACATTTTTTCTGCTGTTTGAGCTCTTGGTGGAAGTCACTCTTATTATTAGTGAAGTTTTCTATTCAGAACTAGATACTCTTTCATTTGGTATACTTAATTTTTCCTGACGTTCAGTGCCGTTTCCTCTGTACCTCCGCAGACAAAACTACTGAATACTGTGGGATGTAGCTCACAGGGATCATGACGACACTGATACCAAAAAGAGAAACGAGTTTGTAGGAATCCGTTGTGACAATACATCGTCAGGAAAGAAAATCGGAAAGGATCAACCAAATTTTAAATTTTGACTTTGTCATGACTCATGACCCATGACCCCGTCAAAAATAAGGTACCTCATTTTGATCAATTCGTATTTTTGTATTGATATCAGAAATCTATTGATTGATATCCATTTTTTGCGTTTCGGAAGAAACTAACCTTGGAAAATCATCATTTGGGTGGGATCGAACACCTATCGGTTTAGGCCAACGCTTTCTGAGTGAAGTCAAAACACATCCAACCGCCTTCTACGCTAATGTGTAACTGTAACACATGGGATATTTGCAAGTGTCCTTTGCCCACTAAAGCATTTTTGTGATAACTCTGACTCGAAGATACCCTGTGAAAGACGTTACTTCGCGGAACATCAGTAGTTCAGAAAATTCGTAAAAATTGCAAATTTTCCTGGAAATAGTGCTTATGTTTAAATTAACTGTTTCAGCTCAGGAACGAAACTCTATGAAATAATTTTTACGCTAAAAATATGCAAACATGGTCGATTACGTAAAATTTTGAAAGAAATGCGAGTAAAAATTGACGTCAAAAAGCAGTGGTTTATTATGAATATGTAAATTTCATGGCATACAGTAGCTATAGACATAAAATTTTAACGTAAGAAACTGTGGTAGATAGAGTATCTTATGAGCAGAACCTTAACATTCTAGCTCGACTGACTGAGGTACGATAGACTTTTTGGGCGGACCGTTTTTTGGACCATCCTGTACCAATCGAGAAGAGTGACCACTCCATTTATTTTGAAATGGTCGACTGCCAAACATTATGGAAGGCTCGTTGAATCTAATCAATTAATTTTTCCTTAATGATATAGGTTCCTTGATGATTACTCTTTTCAATCATTTCAAGACTATCGAAATTGATTTCCTGATATCTAGCAAAGCCGCGTTTGCCGTTCCGCCCATTGCACCGATCATTTCAAAGTGAATGGGGTATAGTGTGACAATATTCATGCCGTTAAAGGCTATTGGATGTACTACAAGATCTAATATTTTAAAATTTCCACTGAAAACCCCTCCCTCATTGGATGTGATTTTTTTGCGTGGACTTGCAGAGTAGACAGAATTGGTGTGCGTTATACATGGCACACGTACGAGTAAGACGCTCGTTAAGCATAACTCTGTACAAATAAAATGATTAACCGACGTTCACTAGAGCGCCAGTACTTTGCTCCATATTTTCAAGAAAAATATTTCACTCCTACCTTCTGCATGCCTCTGAGACATTTTTCTCCAAGTTGGAATGATTTTCAGGAGTCAATCTGCAAGGCTTGATACAAATGGCCTGTGACGCCCGTCTTATGGACACTGACTTGAAGTGTCGTACAGTACGTACCATGGCCAGACATATGGAGGACGAATTTCAAATGCAGCAGGCCCGATCGGACAACAAATCCAACAAATGTTGCTTGAACATGAGGTCGTTGACTATTGGTCGACACTGCGGTTGTTACGTCAGCATATTGTACATCGGCATAAAACTTTTATACACGGCCAACATTGTCGTACAATTTTTCTTGCTCAGCCATTTTTTGGGCACGGACAACATTTTTTATGGATTTTCGGTGTTGAGCGATCTTCTACACGAAGTAAAATGGCCAATTTCCAGTAGTTTTGATCTGCTTTAAAACCATACTTGATAGGTTCATAGAGAGTGGTTGGCAAAATGGTTCAAATCTAAAGTATTTGGATTTCACATTTTAAACATTCGATTTGCTGTGAACTGTGAACAAAAAATCCAAACTCAAGTGCTATCCTGTTTACTGTGCAGTATAACAGATTTTCGGACCATTCCATATTTCTCATGAAGTTTTGTATTTATACCAAGTCAGCATTGCATTCGTTTTACGGGAAATAAGAACTATACTCCATTCATTTTGAAATGATCGATGCAGCGATCCTATTATTGTGAGCTGAATACGGGGAAAACCGGTGCGCTAATTACTGTAATCAAACAAAAAGGGTTTTCGTCAGTGAGCGGTAAACAGAACAAGCGAGAATATTTTTTCTTCAATAACCTGGTTAAATATGGAGAAAATTTCTCGAGTAGCATTCAGGTATCGAACGCAGTTCTGTGCAAATATAGGTAAATATAGGTGCAAATATAGGTAAAGATAAATAGATAAAGGCCCTGTCATACTTCGCCGCGCGGCGCCGGTTGTCCTATTGATACTAAAAAGCGGCGCCGTGCGACGCCGCCTGGCGGATACCGCTTTCAAAGTTCAACTCAAACGAAATTTTCGAACAACTCGTGTGTTATAAAGCTGTAACATATTGTTGCTATAACATATTGATGCATACTATTACTTCTGTTAATGCAGTTCAATCATATTTTTTACATGAATTGTGAATCATGACCTTTTTCAAGTATTATCTTATCATGCCTCTTAATAATACACGCACAACATAGAAATTCTGTGGGGACTCAGCCAGTACAAGCAGCATGTTTTTCAACCTATACTAGCCAAATATGTGAAATTATTTGCTTGGACAGCATTTTTTAAAGTTTTAACGCTACTTCTGCAAATCAAGTATGCTTCGTTTTTAGAGATCGTTTAACTACGATATCATCGTCATTCATTATGACTTTCTCTTCTCTCCTGATCCTTTTTTCGTTCGTCATTGCTCAATCATTGCAGGGGAATCAGATCTGCTGGGGGTCAATAGCCCCAAACTCCCCTCCACGTGCATGTATGTTGCATTCAGAAAAAATTCATCCTTCATTCTGAGAAATCCATGATTGACAAGTTTTGGCCATGCACTCAGAAATTTTCCCAGTGAAGTTTTTCCAATAATTTTATCCCAGATATATTATTAATGACGTTTTCAGAAATAGATTTCCAGGAGGATTGGAAATATGTATCGTTCCTTTTTTAAAAATGTTTGTAAATTAAAAATAGACAAAAAATAGACCGCCCTCAAAGTCGTTTACACCAACCGTTTACTATAAGTTTTTTGGCGCAAAAAATCGTGCGGATCAGTTGAGCAGACTCTGTGAATTATAGAAATATAAAATGATACTTGCTTTCCACTTTTCTATCCACAAGCATTTCCAGAAACACAGAGTATAGGTTCTGTTGTGATTACAATTTTTAATGGAGATATGAATGTGGAAAAATTATTAATATGCAAAGTAGGTGTAAACACGTTTCGACGGCCTGATAATGTCTTAGCAATAAGCCAAGTACAATTAGCAGCTCCAAAAACGATAAAAAACAAGAATGCTGGCAAATTTTTCGAGAAAGCTTTTATTCAGACTGGAAAATGCAAAAGTAAACAAGCAGCGCCGCGCGGTATCGCTTGTTAGTACGAATAGGACAACCGGCGCCAGCGTGAAGTATGACAGGGCCTTAAGCGTGAGGTTTTCCAATGATTTTGACCATTCCCAGTATCGTGAAGAGATTTGGCGTTTTTCTACAGAATAAAGTTTTCTACTCAGTGAAAATTGCATATCAAATTGAACTTACTTTTTGGTTTTCGCGGCGAAAAATCATTTCAAGTTAAATGGAACGTAATAAAAGATTTATGAATAGTTGCTAAGATCATCGACTCACCACATTGTTCTCATTTCATACATTCAATCAGCTTTATTGTAAATTCTTTCCATGTTCATGGCGTCTGGCAAAACCGGGCTGATCGTCATACGTCTGCTTCATGCATCCACTTGCAGAACTTACATTAAATATGAAATGGCAGTACTGATTGATGAATAATCGAAAATAGGTTTCCAGGATGCTAACATGTAAATTTTAACTGTTAAAATTTAACTTAATCAAACTCACCGTGCTTCGAAATCTGTTGACTCTACTGACTCTAGAAATTATCGTTATCACACCACAATTGTAAAATATAAAATTGATCCTGAATATTTTTGCATGACCTGAATTATGGAATGATTTATTTCGTATTCATAAAACTCACAATTTTCTTATTCTACTTTTCAGCAACAATGGGAGCAGACGGGCTTCTTCCCTCGCGTCACGTTGTGCGATTTCGAAGTTCGCGCTCTGGGTAACGTTCACCGGCATACCGTACAATGCGTTTTGATGATCAACATGTTCAACGAAAAAATTTTTCTCTTTTTATGGTTCTGGTTTTTGGTCGTGGGCTTCGCCACGGCTTTGAACGCCTTCTATTGGCTATTGGTCATCTTTTTCCCGAATCAGGGTTCTACTTTCGTCAAAAAATATTTATCGGCGTTGAGTGATCATCCGAATAAACCGGTGACCGATGACGTGACCGTTCGAAAATTCGTCAACGACTTCCTCTGTAAAGACGGCGTTTTTATGTTAAGGATGATAGCCGCTCATTCAGGCGAGATGGTTTGCGGCGAATTGGTCCTTTCTTTGTGGAACGATTTCAACAAAGTTGAGCAACAACCGCATCCTGCCCAGTATTGGGATCAAGAGAACGATTCGAGCATATGACGCTTTTATTTGAAATTCATATCTTTGTTAAATCTTTCTTGGTTGGCATCTTGGCCAAGATTCATACATAACGATATTTATGATGAAGAAGTGCAATGTATAAATGGGGTGAAGAAGTGTATGTGATTCCATTATATATCTACTGTATTTCGAAATCATATAGAATGAATTATACTATGTATTGGGTGTCATAAAATTCTGAGGATGATTATACTCCATTCATTTTGAAATGATCGATGCAGCGTGTGGAGTTTCGAGAGACGCAGCTTTACTAGAGATCAGGAAATTATTTTCAATAATCTTGAAAAAAACATTGATGTTCAAGGACCCTATATCATCAAAGAAAAGTTTATTGATGAGGGTCAACGAGCCTTCCACAATTTCGAATAACAGTTTGACTGTCACCTCCCTATATTGATCATTTCAAACTAAATGGATTAGCAAGCATAAAATTTCATATTACTGCTTAAAGAATCATATTCACGACCTTGATGAATATATATTAATTTTATTGTTTAGAAAACTACAACTGTAGAATTTAGCAGTAATAATAAAAATAAATAAACACAGTAATAATATTTATATAATAATAAACTAATGATATAATATATCAGCAGTAAACAGCGGCTTTTCAAAATTGGGGAACGGTGAGTGGACATGCATATATTTCATGCACAAATCTGATCCATTTACTGGAGCTGGGCGGTCTGGAAAATATTATAGGACTGTGTTTTTTGCGGGTGTAACCATTAATCAAACTTTAACTGACTAGTCTATTAATGAGCCTTAGAATTCCAGAAAATCCAAAGAAATCCGTAAACAAGAGGTGACTGCATCAAAGCCAACATTTTCTTTTTACAAGTTGTAATCCTGACTGCTACGGTCACTCTGAGAAAAAAGGCAGCCGCGTACCCGAATTGTTTATTATTGTTTGCATGAACATCTTGTTTCTTTCGGAAATCTATTTGGAAAAAATGGACTTTGAGCTTCCATAATAAAACGCCGGGGAAGCCAGGTACTATTTTCCATTTTTACGATTTTCTGTTATATTGTCACATATTGCGCCATCCATGTCACATTTTATGGCATGTCACGTGTATGACATGTGGATTTGGGAGAGCTGGGGAGGTTTGGGTATCTCATCAGGTAATACCGTGTTTTAGACGTCACATTGATGGTGAACCATATCAGATTGATCCTATTACAGTGAGTAATAGGCTGTGACTCCTGATGGATACTGGCATTTTCCCCAGGCTTCCCTGGTTGGCGTTGGGGCCTAACCTGGCAAATGGTGGCTATAGAGAGGTCTATAGTTGGTTCTCTTGTGGTGTCCTTGGGGTCTTGCTGTAGGGTAATGGACAACGCTGCCAGGCTAGGTGCGACAATCCCCGGGTCCTACTCAGTGAGAGTGGGGACAGGGTCACCCGTAAAATGACCCAATTTGTGGGACCCGATTATGAACCAGACAGCCCCTTTTTAGCCTGAACCTGAGAGGTGGAGGCCCTACTTATCTGTGGACTTGGGAAAACCAACTTAGGAAGGATTTCCCAGCAAATACCCCACAAATAACAATAATCCCCTGAGAAGACTCACCCAGTCCTGTTTCTCAAGCGATTCGACGAATCGGGCGGCAAGTCCCTGGATCCTTTCGGTCTTCTGGCACTGGGGCGGGGATGCGATCCACAAACGTCCTAGCGGCGAGCGGCAGCGAGCGGGAGGCGATTCTCCAACGTTTTCTTCACGAACCGGGGGCGGTCGGACACATGGCACTGATGGGCAGCGGGTACTGTAGGCGGTAAGCGGCGGACGCAGTGAACAAGGGTAAATTTATGCAAATTTATTGGTAATAAGGCGGCGGATGCACAGGTGTATAATAAATTATGCAAATTTGATGAGAAGGTGGCGGACGCGGAGTTACAACTGAACGAGAGCTTGGTGAACCCAAGAATGAGCGACAAATTAGAGAAACATGTCCTTTTAAGGACATGTTTGGCTACAGCTGCAGCTTGGGCGGAGTTTCTCGGCGCTCAAGCTAACTTCTGCAGCTAGACGCAATGCAGAAGATGCCTATGAGCACATAGACATTTTTCGTTCACATGCGTTTAGCACAGAGGCCGACTGCAGTGCCTATGCTAAGCATATGAACGTCTTTAGCTAAACTTCTTAGCTAGTCGTTTTTGCGTAACAAAAACGACGCTAATTTTTGATGATAAGAGGTGCGTGAATGCACCAAAAATAGCCATGTGCTCGTGGAGCACGACTGGCGGAAGTTTTTAGCTAAAGGGCCTACTGTAGCCTGCGTTTGTAAAGGAATAAAAATACAACAAAACGAAACATAGAAATGCATGAAAAAATATAAAAACGAACACAAAATGTATGTGTAAAAATGAAATAAACAAAAGCATGAATAAGTAATAAACAAAACATGAAAAAATAACAAAATGTCGGCATGATCCGAATCACGTGACGTTGGAGAATTGAGCGGCACCTGACACGGCGGTCCTTCGAAAAAGGGCGTCCTCGTCCTTGCAGTGGTTAGTAGTGAGGTTTGTGCGGCGTGTCCGTGGTCGTAGGTCGTTCCAAGGTGCGACGGCGAGTGGTCGAATAGGTCTGTTGGGTTGTTGGCGGATGGAGCCTTCTTTGGTCGTAATTCGTTCGGCGGTATGGTAACCGGAAGTTGTTGATGCGTGAAGTTGCAGACATTGAATATCCTGTGCGAAAGTCTAGAACACAGAAAAGAAAAATTTTCAGGGCAGGATGTAGGCTATCGCAGAGGATGCGCCCAGTGAGGTACAGATTATCGGGTTATCACAGAGGATGCACCCAGTGAGGTACAGATTGTCGGGCTATCGCAGAGGATGCACCCAGTGAAGTGTAGGCTATCGCGTGAGGATGCGCCTAAAGCGTGATGCTTTGGTTGCTGAACATTCTCTTCTATCCACTAAGATCCAGCATGGACAAGAGTGAATACTTCGTGAGGGGCACGGCGGTCCTTCGAAAAAGGACGTCCTCGTCCGTAAGCGGGGACAATGAAGAGAATGCATCTTGAATTAAGGGTCAGGGACCTCTGCATCAAGATGTGGGTCAATCAAATTCGGTGTAAAGTCCCGACTTATTGAAGGATACAACAAGGGGGCCGAATCCGTTGCCTGTGAAGTGGGAGGTGTATCCTCTGCTTCACTCGGTAGTTCAGGGGACACGTAAAGTCGAAGCTGGTTGACATGTACAGTGTCTTCCTGATCCCTCTCGAGACGAAGTGTGACATTGGGATATGCCACACTTGTTACAAGGTAGGGCCCATCGTAGATGGGCAGCAATTTAGGAGTGAGTCCACGTTTGCTGGAGGTGCGCAGTTTGAGCACCAATTCCCCTACTTTGTACGAGACATCATGTGCCTTCCGGTCGTACGACCGTGCATAGGCCTCCTGTGCTTTCTCAATCCGACTCTGGATTAAGGTTAACGCATTCGTGAAATGACGTTTGACCTCCATATCATATGAGGAAACATTAATGATATGGGCCGGAGGGTTGAATGAGAGCGCGGCATCAACAGGGAGCATGGGTGTGCGACCGTACATGAGTTCAAAGGGCGAGTACCCTGTTGACTCATTCATGCTGATATTGACGGCAAACACAGCGTATGGTAGGTGTTCATCCCAATCTGTATGTCCTTGATGAACATACATACGTAGCCGTGTGGCTAGCATCTGATTAGCTCTTTCCACCTCGCCATTGGTTATTGGATGATAGGCGGTAGAGTGGATCTTCTTCGTTGCGCAGATCGCAGTGATCTCAGTCATCAGTTTTGATGTGAAATCAGTGCCACGATCTGACTGAAGAATCTGCGGTGCCCCGTGCCGGCAGACAATTTGCGTTCCAAACAGATGGGCTATGGTGTGCGCAGTAATGTCCGGAGTAGCAAAAGCCTCGACCCATTTCGTAAAGTAGTCGATGAAGACTACGATGAAACGGTTGCCAGCTTCGCTAGTGGTCATTGGTCCCATACAGTCGACATCTACCCGATGAAACGGTCCCCTGATGGTGATAGGTTTCAGGGTCGCAGTGGTTTTCTGTCGAGCGGGCTTATTCCGTTGGCAAAGATCACACCGCTGACAGAAGGACTTGACATCCCGACTGAGGGAAGGCCAGTGGTATCTGCGAGCAATGAGCCGCGCAGTTCGTTTAGCACCAAAGTGTCCAGCTAAGATGTCATCATGATGAGCCCGGATAATGGTAGTAACCATGGATCTGGGTATGAGGATCTTATTGGACTTGCCTGTCCATTTCTGAAGAACGTTATCCAACAGATGGTAGCCTCGCACATCATTCTGGTCGCCCAGAGGCTTAAGAGAGCGAATGATGTCGGCTAACTCCGGATCCTCCAGCTGAGCAGTGAAAAGGTCGGGGTGCTGCGCACCAACCGATATCTCGGCATAAGACTCTGATCGTACCGGGCGCTACGCGCCAACAGTGATCGGTGCTGAATTACTTGAGCGCGCCAGGTGCTGCACACCATCGGTGATCATCATAACATGCCCCTCAGGTCTGTAGAGGGGAGTATCATCAATACTCTGACCGGTGAGGGAGTTAGGATCCGGCAGGCGTGATAATGCATCAGCATTACCATTAGACTGACCTTTTCACGGCCCAATTGTCAGTTTGAATTCGGCGAGCGCGAGTCCCCACCGAGCGATCCGAGCAGAGGGGTTAGGCTTCTCCAACACTGCTTTGACCGCGGTATGGTCAGTCTGAACGACCACCTCGTGCTGGAAGAGGTATCGTCGAAAGTGCTTGATGAAATGGACAACAGCGAGAGTTTCCAGTTCTGTAATGGAATAGTTTTTCTCGGCCGCTGTTAACCCTCGGCTGGCGTACGCGACAGGATGGTCGTATCCATGTTCGTCTAACTGGCTGAGAACCGCTCCTATCCCCGAAATACTCGCATCAGTTTGAAGGATAAAGGATTTCGAAAAGTCCGGATGGCGCAGGATAGGAGGGTTAGTCAGCAGGCGGCGGAGTTCATCGAACGCCTCCTGCTGAGGTTTTGACCACTGGAAAGTAGTTTCCTTCCATAAGAGCTTGGTTAGTGGCTCGCTGAGCTGGGCACAACCACGGATGAAACGCCTGTAATAAGACACGAGGCCTAGGAAGGACTTGATGTCTTTGGCGTTTTGTGGAATGGGTAGGTTTTGGACGGCGGCCAGCTTGGCTTGGTCAGGTTCTAGGCCGCTCTGTGAGATGCGATAGCCTAGGTACTCTACCTCTGAGTGCGAGAATTTGCACTTGCTCAGTCTGAGCTTCATTCCACCCCTTCGAAGACGGGCGAACACATCTGCCAGGCGCTCAAGCATTTGGGTGTGAGAGTTCCCGAACACCAAAATGTCGTCGAGATAGGTCAGAACCATGCACCATTGGATTCCAGTAAGGAGGAGGTCCATAAGGCGTTGAAATGTCCCTGATGCGTTGCATAAACCGAAAGGCAAATAATTGAATTCGTAAAGTCCAATGGGCATATTAAATGACGTCTTTTCTTTATCCGCCTCGGTGATCGGGATTGACCAATAAGCGTTAGCCTGATCAAGGGTAGTGAAGTACTTTATACCCTTGAGTGTGTCGAGAATGTCATCTATCCGTGGGAGAGGGTAGACATCCTTTTTCGTGACCTCGTTAAGACCACGAAAGTCAACACACATACGGTGAGAACCGTTTTTCTTGCGCACCAGGACAGTATTAGTAGCCCATGGAGACGTGCTGGGCCGAATAATACCTTTCTCCTGGAGCGCCTTGACCTCCTGCATGATGAGATCCTTTTCCTTAGGTGAGGACCGGTAAGGGAAACGGCGGACTGGGCGGGCATCGCCCGTGCTGATTTCGTGCTGGACGAGATCAGTGGAACCTGTGTCCTTTTCATCAAGAGCATAAAGGTCGGTGTATGCAACCAGCAGATCGAGTAAGGCTGCCCGGTCCCGAGGGGAGATATCCGGTGAGATCACAGCATTGGCTTCGACCCACTGACGATCGAGGATGGTGTCTGAGTCGACCGGTGATTCCCATGAGGGCTCACTATGCATTTGCACATGACCGATGGTCATGTGTGGGTAGAGAACCACGGAATGAGTATTCGGGTTAACTACTTGAAGTGGTATGTGACCGTTGGTCACGCTACTCACGCTTCCAGCAAAATATACGTGTCTTTGAGATCCGGTGAGGTGCTTCGGAAAGAAGGCCACCTCAGGTACATTCGTATAGATTGGCGGAACAGGTACAGTGAATCGTGTCAGGGAGCGAGGCTCGAGAATGACCAAGTCCTTCAGGGGCAAGGCGCCGCGGGCAGAAGGTGGGCTGTGGATGAGACCGTCACAGGGGATTCTACTTTCTTTGAACTGGAGGAAGGATTTCTCCCAGTTCAAGCTGACACAATTGAACCGGCCGAGAAAGTTTGTTCCCAGGACCAGTTCAGCTGAACAGTTCTCCTGTATTTGGACCTGAATCCGTTCAGAGACATCAGCCACTGTAACCGTGATGTAGGCTGCTCCTAGCAGTGGGATCGGGGACCCATTGGCTGCGATAGGATGAGCCCTGGTTGGTGAAAGTGTCAAGTGGGGCAGCTGGGCCGCTAACTTGTGGTCCAGGAGTGAGAAAACAGCTCCTGTGTCGACCAGTGCCTTTGCTTCTACCCAGTTGTTGAGGAGAACTTTGATATGGGGTGTCCGAATATCATTTGGGTAAAAAGCAGAGACCACATGACCGGAATCAGGTGTAGTGGCACCACTAGTGTGTTTGGTCTTACCGGACCGCTTTGGAATCGGCAGTCCCGTACGACGTAGGAGACCTACTAGAGCGTATCCGACGGAGGGTTCCAGGTCGTTCAGAAGGGTGGACTCATCCTGTACCGTGAGTACGTGGTCTGAGTGGTCCCTTGGGCTCTGAGTAGCTCCTAGTGATTCAATCTCGGTGTCCGATAGCGGTGGCGCATTTGGCACGGGTGATGCCGGAGCATCTGAATCACTTGGCTCACGGTATCGGCCTTTCTCTAGCATGACTGGAGAGTTTCCAGGCGGAGGCCGAGAGCAACCTGACCCGTGCAAGGTCGACAGATGACGACTTGCCCGTCTAGAAGAGGCCCGGGATCCCCTGGTTGACCCACGTGATGAGGCAACTGAGGAGGCCCGTGAGTGTGGCTGAGAGATGGACGAAGCCCTGGACCGCGATCGTGATCCCGACCTGTGTGAGTTTCGCGAGAGAGCACGGGGGTTCTCCCACCAGGGGTCGATCTGGTCAATCTCCGGCGTGGTCAGCAGGAGGGGTAATTCTACCGCGTCCAGCCGACAAACATTACGTTGGTAGTCAAACATAATGTTCTTGAACTGTTCTAAGAAGTCCAGTCCGAGTATGAGGTCAACAGGTGCCCAGAAGGGAGACGTAGTCTTGCACACATGGAGATGTATATCGATCCGTGTGTTCGGCTGGCGGTTTCCGGGCAACATGATTTCATATGGTCCCGAAAGGATGGTATGAACGACTTTACCATTGATGCTCATCAATGGGTTAAAGTCGTGATGTTGCTGGAACACCATGACCGCCTTCGGACTTTCTTTAGCCAAGGCCTTATGAAGACGTTGGCTAATGATAGTGCGGGGGCAACCCGTGTCAAGGAAAGCAGGAGTTTCCTTGGTATCCAGCAGCACGATGAAACACAGTGTGATTCGGTCAAGCTGGGAGGGCACATCGTTTTGCAGGTAGTGAAAACCGATCCAGCGTTGGACTTTGCGGTAAAGACCCAACGGGGAGAAACGGCTAACAAACCTGACCTGTTTGCTCCGCAGACGGTAGCTGAGATAATAAGATACACCAAGATAGGCAAGGTATCCGACACCGATCAGCACTGTCAGGGTAATTAGGATGTTAAAGATCAACTGGACCGGCCCGCTCGGGACAGCATGCAAGCCCTGGGCGAGGGTGTGTTGTTGACCCCTAATAACATGGTTTGCTGCCAAGCCGACACCTTCCAGAGAGGCCTTGATGTCGGTTCCTACCCCTGCAAAGGCCTGGTAAATGGCGTCTGGTTGCAGGGATAGACCAGCGGTAAAGTTTACCAGCCGGTTGAGTACCGCTTCAATTTGCTCCGTCTTGTAAACGTACTGTTTAAAGAAGGCAAAGTTTGAAGGGGTCATTGCCAACTGGTCATGGAAGAGCGCCGGTGCCTCAAAGTGAGTGATGTTGAAACGCTGCTTCCAGAAGAGTTCCAGTGGGATGTGGCTCACATGGACCGCGCCAGACTCAGTAAACCAGCCCGAGCGATTTCGGAAAATCCCTGTAAAGTGGTGATGACACGGCACAATTGGGCTAGATTTAATGAGATCTGGACCACCGGGGGTGGCGAAGTAGATGGTACCGCCAACCTGTACAGGTAAGTACTTGTAGCAAACGTTTCCCACCCGGTACGAGTCATAAACGTAGGTGGCGTTGACCTTCTGACACGGCCATATTGTCAGTGCGTCGCCTGTGAATTCCGCCGTCAGGTCATTCCTCTGGAGGAATGCCCGGGCACCCAAGGTAGGGTCGAAGGGAAGCAACTGCCAAGTCAGGTCAAGGTAGCGTTGAGCATGAGAGCAGAGCTCAAGCCACGTGAACAGGAAACCGTTAATTTCCGATTCCTTGATCTGCTGAGCCAGGTAGTTCAATTTGGCATTGACAGGGTCGGAACGTGTGTCCTTTGCCAATTTGAACAAATTTTGGGTCAAATTGTATCTCCCGTGGATGCGAAGGAGAAGACCCTGATCCGTCCGGACTGTGGTGGAACGTAGTTCTGGGCACAGTTGGAAGACACGGGAGTTTCCCGGGATCTTGAGGGCAACCTGTAGATCATCGATGATGACGTGGTTCCCTGACATGGACGCAGTGTAATTTCCCTTGGGGTGATAATGACACCGCGCCGTGAAGTTTTGTGCAGGCCAGACAATGACCCCGTCTAGAGTAGTGCACTGGCCTGCAGTGGGACTGCATCCACCTACATCGCCTAAGGTGCTTAGGGCCGTAGTGCTGTCCCACGAAGCGACTTGTCCCTCCTCGATGAAGAGGTTAGTCACTGTCTTGCAGACGTCGCTGCAGCACCATTCGTACATCACTTCCAATGTTTGGTTTGTGCTATAAAAGCCAGGGCGAATGCCGACAAGTTTTTGTGAACCAAACATCTTAGTGCGATGTGCTAGCGTGCATGCCGCAGGCGCTAAGTGCTGAGTGGTGATGACGTCTGCAGTGATGCCCCTAGAGCCGAAGAAACCAGTGTTGGTGCAGACTTTGAGGGAGCGCAATGTGCATTTCCACGCTGTGGTTGTAATCGGGTCTGAACTAGGGACATACACCATAACATTCATGCGCCGCGGGCTCCATGAAGATTGCGGTGGTTTACACTCTACACGCTGGGGTAACTCAAGTGGATGTCCGCTTCTTGAGAGACCGCAAAATTGATACTGAGCCGCCGGTGCTGACAAACTCACCCCTAGAAACAGTGATGCTACCAAGGTCAATTTTATTATCAAAAACAACTGTACAAACGTGATTTGTAAGTGTTCACTCATTTTCACAAATCTGGCCTGAGGGGCAGTGTCAGATTTCTTCTTCGTCGCTGTCAGACGAGATGGGTTCCTGGCCGGGGAAATCGAGGACCAATCCACCACATGGGTGGATTTCCTGGAGGATACCGACTTTTGGCAACCGTGGGGCGACTGCCGTTGGGAACGGAGATTCCTCAACGATGCTGACATCTTCGTTAACCGGACGTAAGGTCTCGTCGACAGCCATGTGTTCGACAACAGGCGACTTGGTCGCAGCGGTCGGAGATGTCTCTTGGGCTGGCGCCGGCGATTTGGCTTGGGCTGTTGCCGACGATGTATTTTGGGCTGTTGCCCGCGGTGTAGGATCATTTGCGGGTTCCTTGGCCGGGGGCGAGGAAGCAGTAATGTCCATTTTTGTTGGCGATGTCGCGGCAACAGGTGGCGCTGCTGTCGGTGATGTAGCGGCGACAGCAGGCAGGAGGATCCGACTGGCCTGTTCGACTGCTCGGCGGACGGCATCGACCGAAGGCGAGGATGGCTCCCGGTCCAATAAGAACTTCTCGACGGGCGAGATTGTGATAGTCCCATTGGCAATGAACTCGAGTGCCCGTTGGGCGACGTTCGGTCGTAGGAGTCGCATTGAAACAGGCGCCGCAAGCACCACGTCGGCGGCCGTGAGTGCTTCGACATGCGATGGCTCGTTGAGCAGAGTCCACGGCAAATGCGGGTATTTCTTGGCCAGGTCAACTGACCAGATGGCCAACATCGCGTCTTGGATGGGCGATGGCGCTGTGAACAAGAAATCGATAGAGTCGTGGACTGAGATAGATTTCTGGTTCCTACTCTAGGATCACCTGAAGAAGAAGGTAGTATACCTGACAAATTCATGGGCTCGACCTGGTCGAGGACTTCCGTAGCCAAATCCGTGGGGATCGAAGGCGGTGGTCCTGGAGGGACGATGCGGGCCGGTGGCGCCGGAGACGTTGGATTTGTTGCTGGAGCTGGCTCGACAGTCGTGGTTTTGGGGATGCAATACGATGCTAGGATGTTAGCATGGCCAACAAACTGCGGTGTCGTCGAGGGGTCCATGGTGACGGGCATTGCATACCTTGGTGGTGGTGGTGGCAGCAGTATGTCCGATACATTTATCAGTATGGGTACCTGAGCTGCTTGGACCACTGAAAATCCAATACTGATTACGCAGACAGGATAACACTGTTGTGAAGGATCTGTCAGGTGTTCAGCAAGTGCCTCATCATCCAGATCAAGAGGATCTGGATGAGGAGGGCCATCGGTAGCCCCAATGGCGTTGTTGTGACGTATGGGCTGCCGATATTGGTTCCCCATCCCGTTAGGAGGGTGATAACCATTTCTCTGGTGATACACATTTGTCCCCTGGGAAGAATAACCAGTATTTTGGTAGTCATTCTCACCCGTGTTTGCTGGATTGCGCTGCGGACAGGCAGTTGATCGGTGCACTCGCACTTGACGACAATGAGGGCATGGCCTATCACATCGGTCCGTGGGGTGGGCACGTGTACGGCAAAAATAACAGCGACCACCATTAGCGGTGTTGTTACCGGGAGCGGCACCGGTGGGACGCTGGGCCCGGCAGTCAGCGTCGCTATGTGTACACAGTCCGTGGAAGGAGCAGGTTTGAAGGTGTGCTCCCGACGAGCGTCGCCTGGCGGACTGATTTGGTGTCGACGGCTGTGGAGGCGGCGTCTGTCGGATTGGCGCTGGTGCACGTTGCTGGGCCGTGAGCTTCGCTACGTGGGCCGTGAGCCTGGCCATCTCCTGTTTCAAGCGGCGAACCTCATCGGCGGAGGATGACGACGTTGGAGCGTTGCTCTGATGACCGTTTGCGCTTCTGTTAGGCATATCGGGATTATATCCGGCGTGTTTAGGTTCTGAAGAGAAAACGGCGTTAGATGGAGCAGTGTACCGGATCTCGTCCCGAAAGATTTGGGATTCTGCGTAACAGGCTGCCTTGAGTGTCTCTTCAAGAGTCGTAAACTCCCTAAACTTGATACTATCTCGGAGGACCGGCTTCAATCCTCGCAGAAAGATAGGTTTGATGATAGAATCTCGGACATCCGTCGCGAGATCTGGATACGCTACCCTGGATAGTCTCCTGAGGTGCTCAAGGTAGACTATCGCGGACTCTGTCGGCTTCTGCAGTCGATCTTGGATCAGCTGCTGATGCAGATCAGAGTCGCGCCCTACCGGAAAATCTCTCCGTAGAAAAGCCGTAAACTCTTCGTAGCGGGTAGGTATTGGAGTGCTGCTGCTAATGTCCCGGTAGGAGGCAAGAGCAGGACCCGTGAGGCATGACTCCAGAAAGGCGATTTTATACGCATGATCCGTTTCGCTTACACCCTGGAGTGTAAAGAAACGAGTAAGATGCGACATAAAATCAGTGATAGACTCACCAAAAGCACTGGAGAAGGTGGGAGGGGCCATAAAGCTGGACACGGGAGGGTGCCTCCGACCATTCATGGCCTCTAACTTTTGGTTGAGGGGTCCAAGAGCATTCTCGAATGCTGCTTGGACCTTGTTCTCGATCTGTGAAGGGAGATCAGCTTCCGACTTCATGTCCGAGGGTTCGTTTTCCCGTAAGGTGGTTAGAACAGACGTCCTTGCCCGTGAAGCAATTAAGTCAAATTGAATAGAGAGCGGCTCACTGGTCTGTACAGGCTGGGTACTGAGACGGCAGGAACGACGGGGTGTCTCTATTGTGTAATATGAAAGTGAGTACTACTTTTGAATTCGCGGCGAAAGAGGGCGTGAATTCGGAAAACGCGTGCGCGACGGCGTTTGTGACGTAAACTTGATTTAGCTTAAGACTAGCGACCACGAAAAGGGAGCTAGAATGGAATAGGATTATAAGATGCAAGATCAGAGTACATCAGGGTGACGCAGAAGGGAGTTTATCTGGTCGCCCGTGATGGACAGAGGCATGGCCTGAGATATGGGGGAATCGATCCCGACCAAAAATGTAGGGTTGGGGCCTGGACCCGGCAATTAGAATAGCCGAAGAGGACAGAAGATCAGATATAAAAGGAGAGAAGAGGCGGTTTTTCCTGCCGAGAAATAAGATGACGGATGAACCTGCTCAGGAGGGATTTTTCCTGGAGGTTCGACCGTTTGTACTAGTTTACAAACCTTGGGGCGAGGCGGACTCGTAGCCGGCAAGATCCTACTCACCAGGAGTAGCGCATAAAGTGGCATAAAGTGAAAAGGATGTGGACAACTGAAAGTGAACTTAAAAGGGAGCAATAAATAGGGACAAAACTAATTTACAAACCCAGTTACGCAAAGGGGTCGCGCAGTTACGCAACAGGCCTCACTCGCCAGGAGCGATTGCGATCTCTGTACAGTGTGATGGACTATACAGAGGTTCCGTGTTGGACGACATTCGCAAGTAACTTACAGCCGTGTCCGAAACGGGAGCCCGCATTCCGAACAGAACGGACACTCTCCAGGAGTATTATATACAGCTGGTGGCCGGGTTGCCGATCACTGAGATGAAGTGAGGCTCGCAGGTCACACAGTGAAAGAGAGAAGGAGCACGGGTACCAAGGGTGCTATTCTGACACACTCAGTCAGTTAAAATGAATTACTCTGGATGTTTTGAGGGCGCACCCGAAAACATCTAAGGGATCACGGGTACAAGGTGTCCCTGGGTGAATATGAGTGTAAAATAACTGAGGCGGACGCAGTTATGTATCGAGGCGTACTCAATACCTTCGCTGAGGCGGACTCAACGGTGCCTATTACTTTACATGACTAGCAGGGGTGGACCGCGGAGGCGGACTCTGGGTCAGTGGCGACTCTAGCGCGGGCATCGTTAAGCCAGTTAACGAAGGCGTTCAAGTGAATAAAATATGACAGGGGGTCCTATACACTCTAGGCCCAACCGGAGGCTGTGCCGCGGTCCCTTGGGAACCACTACGGCGGGGACACTAAAGAAGATCTATGTATGACAGCTCGATGAGATGAAAGAAGATGAGTGAATTTAGATAAGAAATTTACAAGAAGATTGCTAAACCCTTGCAGACGTCAGACACAGGCAGTACCGACTGCAAGTTAAACAACCAACCCAGCTGAGGCAGAGTGTAACTCGTTCAAACCTGCAGTTAAAGCTTGAAGCAGTCACGTACTGATCAACAGTGCCCCTACCCGGGCGGACAACCTGATCAGTACGCAGACTAGAGAGCATCTCAGGTGGTGTATGTATGTGGACTGATGTTTCCCAGGCATCAGCCCCCAGACATACACAAACCCTTTGACAGGAGAGGTAGGTGATAGGACCATGCGCCAGCGACCACCTACAACTCAAGTGGAATACTCATAGGGCCGACAGTAACCTGGTGCTGACGTCAAAAGGTAGGGGGTATGAACCAACACATGACCTTGGTGCTGACTGCAGGTGCCTGGGATAAGAGTATTCAAGTATCATGTCGCAGTTGCAGACGCCAGGGGTAAGTGCCTAAGGCCAGCAAAACCCCTGCAGTAGCACGTAATGTTACCGTTGCAGACGTCGGAAATAGGATCATGTAACCTCAATTCCCGCTGCGAGAACATGATACATTGTCATTGCTGATGTCAGCAATAGGGCCCTGAAGCCAACTATCGGTATACAGCAACACGTGATGGTGCTGTTGCTGACGTCAAAAGGTGGAACCAAGGGTCTGATACCTTAAGTCAATGACATGAGATGCAGTTGTTGCAGACGTCAGATGTGGCACCCATAAGACCTGCACATCTTCGAATAGTGACACGGTGGGTCACCATTGCTGACGTCACAGATGGGGTGCAGCGAACCAGCCGAACCTGTTGCAACAACGTTACCTTCAGCTGTTGCAGACGTCAGAAGTCATTACTGCAGGAGTATTAACTTAAACAACAACACGTAATGTCTGTTGCTGACGTCAGGAGTAGAACCCGGAGGGCTACCCACCCCTTAAAGCAACAGCAAGTGAAGCAGCTGTTGCAGACGTCTGTGGTTGCATCCGTGGGGCTGAACCACACAACAACAACAACCCGTAACGTTGTCGTTGCTGACGTCAAAGAACATGACCCGTAAAGTCTATGGTCTAGATGCAACAACCCGAGAGTAGAAGAAACAGACCTTACAGTAAGTAGAAATGAAGAAGAGAGAAACTTACGTAAGGGTGTCATACTGTAGCGGTGGCATCAGAGAAACAGAAAGAAAATATATATATATATATATATATATATATATTTTTTTTTTTTTTGACACCGCTCAGATGACCGAGGAAAGAAATGGAGGGAAAAGTAACCAAAAACGGGGAATACGAGATTTGGACATACGCGTGTTAAATGTGTAAACAGTAAATGGAGAATTTTTGGGGCCGGAAAAGTGAGCAATTCAGACAGTTTCCGCCGACATACAAAAATACTGTACACAATTAACAGATCGCAGCCACGTATGACGTCCAGAATCATACGTGGAGGGTGTACGGTATCATGGGGTCATGGACCACCGACAGTCAGGAGAGGCCATCAAACCCCTACAGCTGTGATACCAGTACCAGCGTATGGGTATACTGTAGTTACAGTACGGGAATGGGCACAGGCGTACTGTAATGGCACCCACCCGGAGGGCTACAGTATACCACCCACGATTAGAGAAGGGGGGGGATAAGGGAAAAGAGACAGATAAGGTAGTTTACAACACAGATTAAGTATGCAGAATGTACAGAATTAATCAGAGGAGAAATACAGAATACTCGGTATATAACTCAACTCTGGGACAAATAACTCGACTCTGAGGATAAATAACTCGACTCAGGGGGAATTTATTACTCATAGGGGGTTATACGCGCGCAGGAGATAATTATATACACATGTAGATCACATTTAGATCACTCGTAAGGGCAAATCCCGTCTTACAGTAATTAAACTTGATGTCAAGGGATAAATTCCCGACCTACAGTAATAACTCTCGGTGGCACGGGAAAAATTTCCGACTTACAGTAATAACACACGACTTGAGGGGAGGTTGCCGACCTACAGTAGCGGTAACCCGAAATAAGGGACATTCCCGACCCATTAGGCAGTAAACCCGAATTTGGGGGGTCTCCGACTTATTGGATGGCTAGTACCCGATTTTAAGGGGGCTTGTCCGACTTAAAATGGGAATTGACCCTACCTGGGGGTAGTTCCGACCCAAGGGTGAAGTTTTTTTTTCACTTAAGGGCGAGTGCCAGACTTAAGGTCGATTTTCCAGCCTTGCCATGTCACATATTGCGCCATCCATGTCACATTTTATGGCATGTCACGTGTATGACATGTGGATTTGGGAGAGCTGGGGAGGTTTGGGTATCTCATCAGGTAATACCGTGTTTTAGACGTCACATTGATGGTGAACCATATCAGATTGATCCTATTACAGTGAGTAATAGGCTGTGACTCCTGATGGATACTGGCATTTTCCCCAGGCTTCCCTGGTTGGCGTTGGGGCCTAACCTGGCAAATGGTGGCTATAGAGAGGTCTATAGTTGGTTCTCTTGTGGTGTCCTTGGGGTCTTGCTGTAGGGTAATGGACAACGCTGCCAGGCTAGGTGCGACAATCCCCAAGTCCTACTCAGTGAGAGTGGGGACAGGGTCACCCGTAAAATGACCCAATTTGTGGGACCCGATTATGAACCAGACAGCCCCTTTTTAGCCTGAACCTGAGAGGTGGAGGCCCTACTTATCTGTGGACTTGGGAAAACCAACTTAGGAAGGATTTCCCAGCAAATACCCCACAAATAACAATAATCCCCTGAGAAGACTCACCTAGTCCTGTTTCTCAAGCGATTCGACGAATCGGGCGGCAAGTCCCTGGATCCTTTCGGTCTTCTGGCACTGGGGCGGGGATGCGATCCACAAACGTCCTAGCGGCGAGCGGCAGCGAGCGGGAGCGAGCGGGAGGCGATTCTCCAACGTTTTCTTCACGAACCGGGGGCGGTCAGACACCTGGCACTGATGGGCAGCGGGTACTGTAGGCGGTAAGCGGCGGATGCAGTGAACAAGGGTAAATTTATGCAAATTTATTGGTAATAAGGCGGCGGACGCACAGGTGTATAATAAATTATGCAAATTTGAGGAGAAGGCGGCGGACGCGGAGTTACAACCGGACGAGAGCTTGGTGAACCCAAGAATGAGCGAAAAACTAAAGAAACATGTCCTTTTAAGGACATGTTTGGCTACTGCTGAAGGGCCTACTGTAGCCCGCGTTTGTAAAGGAATAAAAATACAACAAAACGAAACATAGAAATGCATGAAAAAATATAAAAACGAACACAAAATGTATGTGTAAAAATGAAATAAACAAAAGCATGAATAAGTAATAAACGAAACATGAAAAAATAACAAAATGTCGGCATGATCGGAATCACGTGAAGTTGGAGAATTGAGCGGCACGTGACAATATCATTATAGCATACCGAAAATTTCTTGGAAGACTACTCAATGCACCAATTTGTTGAGTAAAATTCCCATAGTAAAAAGTTATTCGAATAATTGATGAACTAATTTTTGTTACATTTTCAATTTTGAATGAAAATAGTTTAGTGTGACAATATTGAAGGGAATATGTTCGAAATTTTTGCTTTCAAACCAAGAAAATGATAGAAATAGTCCCTAGGGCTTGACGATCCATAAAAACAAATCAACGAAAAATTTTTACCTAAGAATTATTTTCAGCTTTTTTCTTCTCAGAGGACCATAACCCAACCCTTTGATAGTCAGATTGGGTTGCAGATCCGCTACCTACTGCACATCCGCTACCTAGTGCGCATCCGCTACCTAGCGCCGGACCGCTACCTGGTGCACATCCGCTACCATAGTCAGATCCGCTACTAGACAGCAAAAAATGTGAAAAAGGTTATGCTATTGTCGAAGACAAAAGAATAAAAGGAAATGGAATACGGTAGGCGTTCTGCCTGGTAAAAAATATTTTGTTTGCCACTTTTATGGAACCACAAGAATGGTTAAAAAGCGTAATACTACAGAGAGTCTACCTGAAGATAAGTCACTAATGAGTATGAAATCATAAAAATGACCACGCAACCACATTCTAATGCGTGAAGAATTCTTATTTACATAACAAAGTGACCACACAAGCACCTCGAGTGACAGAACAATCAGCCTAGATGGACGTTTTTCATTCTTTACCTGTACCAATCCGGGTGATGAAAATATCGTTTTCGTTTTGTTTTTTAATTTTTTTAAAATACTTTTTTAAAATTATTTTCAAATATTTTATCATGTTGAGTTCAAAATTAAAAAAAAAATTGTTGAATATACCTCCCGAGTAGACCAAGGACTGATTATTTTTAGCAAACGTGGATCCATATCAATTATCCCATTTCTATCGAAAATAGTTGGGATAAACCTGGGTTTAGAACAACAAACCCCTGCATCTCACGGGGGTTCGTGGCACGCATTTAGCAGAACACAATTTCTTGCATTTACTTCTGAAAATACGGGAAAAATAGAAAATTTTGAGTCGCATCGGTTGCAAACTAATTGGTAAAAAAATTAAGTGAGCCTAATGTCACGTGCCGCTCAATTCCTCAACGTCACGTGATTCCGATCATGTCAATATTTTGTTTGTCTTCATGATTTGTTTATTACTCATTCATGTTTTCATTTATTTGATTTTTACACATGCATTTTGTGTTCGTTTTTATATTCTCATGCATTTCTATGTTTCGTTTTGTTATATTTTTATTTCTTTATGAACGCGGGCTACAGTAGGCTCTTTAGCTAAAAACTTCCGCCAGACGTGCTCCACGAGCACATGGCTATTTTTGGTGCATTCCATGCACCTCTTATCACCAAAAATTAGCATCATTTTGTTACGCAAAAACGACTAGCTAAGAAGTTTAGCTAAAGACGTTCATATGCTTAGCATAGGCACTGCAGTCAGCCTCAGTGCTAAACGCATGTGAACGAAAAAATGTCTATGTGCTCATAGGCATCTTCTGCATCACGTCTAGCTGCAGAAGTTAGCTTGGACGCCGAGAAACTCCGCCCAAGCTGCAGCTGTAGCCAAACATGTCCTTAAAAGGACATGTTTCTCTAATTTGTCGCTCATTCCTGGGTTTACCCCTGCATCCAATTTATTGTCAGCATCCGCCGCCTGTTGCCTAATTTGAATAAATTCGAATATCTACTCGTACTGCGTCCGCCGCCTTATAGCATATAAATTTGCATAAATTTATCCCGTCTACTGCGTCCCCCGCTTACCCGTCTACAGTACCCACTGCCCATCAGTGCCAGGTGTCCGACCGCTCCAGTTAGCAGAGAAACGTTGGAGAATCGCTCCCTGATAGCCGAAACTCGTCGCTAGGACTCGTGTGGATCGCATCCCCCGCCCCAGTGCCAGAAGACCGAAAGTATCCAGGGACTTGCCGCCCGATTTCGTCGAATCGCTTGAGAAACAGGACTAGGTGAGTCTTCTCAGGGGATTATTGTCGTTTGTGGGGTATTTGTTGGGGAACCCTTCTTAAGTCGGTTTCCCAGGTTTTCCACAGATAAGTAGGGCCTCCACCTCTCAGGTTCGGGCTAAAAAGGGACTGTCTGGTTCATAATCGGGTCCCACAAATTAGGTCATTTTAGGGGTGACCCTGTCCCCACTCTCACTGAGTAGGACTCGGGGATTGTCGCACCTAGCCTGGCGGCGTTGTCCATTACCCTACAGTAAGACCCCAGGACAACTCCAGAGAGTACCAGCTATGGGTCTCCCTATAGCCACCATTCACCAGGTTAGGCCCCCAACGCCAACCAGGGGAGCCTGGGGAAAATGCCAGTATCCATCAGGAGTCACAGCCTATTACTCACTGTAATAGGATCAATCTGATATGGTTCACCATCAATGTGACGTCTAAAACATGGTATTACCTGATGTGATACCCAAACCTCCCCAGCTCCCCCATCAAAAATGGCATAAACGTGACACTAATAATTTGTAAATGTGTACTACGGAAAGACAGGAGGATCATTTGAAAAAATGAGAAAAGGTTTGAAAAAACTGCTCGCGTTTGAAAAAATTAACGGAGCACATCCAATTACAGCAATTTTGGCGAACATCGCGAGTAGGTTTTTCAATTTCGCGAGCATTTTTTTAAAAAATTTCAGCGTCATCTTTTTCAAATGGTCCCGTGGCTTTTGAAAAATATAAGAGTGCATTTGAAAAAATTTATCGTACTTTTTGAAAAGAATTGAAAAAAATTTTGAAAACCAACATGGATCCTAATCGGCGCACGATGAATTCCTGATCTTCATGAGCTTAGTTTTCAAAAATTGCGAGCAATTTTTTCAAAACTACAGTAAACAAAGTTTTTGCCGAAAACAATTTTTTTTCATAGCAGAGGGATCATTCCCGCCAAAATGGGCGGCATTATGTGATTGGTTGAGGGGTGATCTTTCATGATTCACGAAACGGATATATCTTTTTTGGACGGTTAACCTTCCCTAAATCCTAATCATAAGGGTAGTCTGGCTCCAAGTTGCACTGTGGGACTTGGTAGAAAAAATTTGATTGCACAGCCAGAATTTGGTTGTTGTGTGCAAAAATAAGAAACCCGTGTCAAAACCCCATTCCATCGCAGAAACCGCAAAAAACTAATTCGGGAGTACAGAGGAAAATAGATCAGGTCAAAAAAACAATTCGAACGCCTATAGGAACAATAAGTGTAAAATATGATTGTAGAATCAGTCCAAATAAGCCGACTGCATAATATTAGACACATTGCAATTTGCAAAAGAGTGTTCAATAAGTTTTCAGATTCAGACAGATCGTACCGAATTGTTCAAGAAAATAGCCTGGAACCAATCAAATCAATCACCATGTTGAGAATATAGAACCAATCGTGAATCATGAAAGACCACCCCTCAACCAATCACATAATGCCGCCCATTTTGGCGGGAATGATCCCTCTGCTATGAAAAAAATTTTTTTCAGCAAAAACTTTGTTTACTGTAGTTTTGAAAAAATTGCTCGCGATTTTTGAAAACTAAATGAAATCTTGCCTAGGTTATTCAACGCAAAAGGTAAATGTAACGTGTTACTTATATACCTCAGCAGAAAGTAGCGGATGTGCACTAGGTAGCGGTGTTATGCAGGGAGTCGTAAGAAAAGATGGTGCTTTCGGGTCTGATCTGACCTGTTAGAACTAATCCCTTGGCTAGGCCTTGGTGATAGTGCAACAGTCCAAATATCCCCGACCTACAGCAACAAAGATAAACTTAACTCTAAAAAGCAGGGCCTCACCAAGGAGCTCCGCAGTCTCCTAGCTGAGACAAGGAATCCCCTCAGGGATAAACTTACTTGGATATAACCTGTAAGGGGGTTCCCAAAGCTTACTTGGTGCAAGCTGGCGCCTGGGCCTCTGGCCCTCTGCCTTCGTCGATCGGGAGTAATATCTAAATAAATAAACAAATATATTAAACAATATATCCGACGAAATATGTAAAAGAATGTGGATTGACCACAGTTGAATATTATGCAAAATAAGACGAGTTTGCTGGGAAGTATATTTGGGGACGCCAGCAATAACAAGAATAATATAAAAATAACGATTATAGTGAACAATGATTTTCACTATCATTTTTTGGTCTTTCTTTGGCGCTCCACTTCTATGCAAATGTCTGCGCTGCTGGTCGTCCCTTTGCTCGATTTGCATGGCGATTTCCCCACGCGAATTGGCATCAACAGAGTGCCCAACCGCGGATCTGACTATGGTAGCGGATGTGCACTAGGTAGCGGATCTGGCACTGACCCGATAGTCATACGCGTATACAAGCCATAATTGCCATGTTCCATATGGTAGACAAATTCAAGGGTCTTCTTTGGCATTCTCCCCTGAATACTATAAGCAGCTTTTAAATCGGTAATCCTTAAGCCGCATTTATACTTAAGGGCACAACCGCGATCACGGCAGCCGTGACCAATCAGACCGCGCTAGGAAAAAATGACCTTAAATATGATTGGTTGCACGTCACGTGCCCTGAAATTCGATTGGTCACGACTGCCGTGGCCCTGCCGTGTAGTATAAATGCGCCTTTACAATTAAAATATGTTGATGTCTACTTCATTATATCATTAATGTATCGGATAGGCTAATAAAACGAATGAAATTCGTCGATCTCCCATAGAGGTAATTTTATTGAGAGAATATTATAACAACCAAGACGATCCTTTTCTTAACTAGATCCAGCTTGTTTGAAAATTCTACTGTATATTTTTTGAGGTTTCTGGTTGGCACAAAAAAATTTGGAATGGCACAAAAAATTTTGAGCGTTTGTGCCAATTGGCACAAACTTTTTGGCATGTCAAACATTAAATTTCTTTGATTGTTAGACGTTTTAGGGGCTGAAAATGCAAAATTTTTTTGGCGCTTCGCGCCGAGTCAGTCAATATAATATTTCCTATTCGTATATTTGACCCGAACGCGAACCACTGTTTTTTTTCCACATTTGCACTGTTGAAAAAAAATCTGGAATGTGGAAAATTTTTTTGAGGTCTTTGCACAAATGTGGAAGAGAAATTTTGGGTTTTCATATTGAAAAAATGCATTTTGGTGCATGTTGAGAGGTCCAAATCTCAAAATTTTCCAGCGCTTAGCGCCGGTGGTGGTAATAAATTTAATTATTATTATTTATTACCAAGCTCAGGCGCGGCTTTCAGCATGTCTATCTTCATTTACGATTTAATCTTCAATAGTTTTCATCATCTTAAACGTGTCGTAGAGAAAGTTCAGAGGTAGTTCACAAACATACCTGTAAGACCTCCGACCAGTTGGGGGGGGGGGGGGTTAAATCCGAAATTTTGGGGGCCGGGGGGGGGGTAGGAAAAAGTCGAAATCTTTCCCAAAAAGGCCAAAAAACATACACTTTTTTGCAAATTTTTTTAATTTTTTCCAAACGGGGGGGGGGAGGGGTAAATGATTTTGGGTACAGGGTTGGCCAAGTTGGGGAATGGGGGGGGGGGGTCCCCCCAAAGTCCAGGTATGTTCACAAAACGATTATATGATTTTAACTCTAGGAATTATCAAGAAAGATTGGAGTCCGCCAGTCTGCATTCTCTTGAATTTAGGAGAACTATAACTATGCTATGTTTATTCTATAATCTGTAACAGCATTCTGAACTCAAATAATTTTTTTGTATACAGTAAATTTAATTATCGTATTAACAGTCCATATAAATTATATAAGAGAAAATTTCGTACACCATTACTTGAAAAAGATTTTTGTAATAGATATATTGATACGTGGAATAAGTTACCTAGTCATGTTACATCTGCCGTTAATGTTCATGTATTTAAAAAACGATGCATTGCGTTTTTGAGCTTAATATCCGCGCGATACTAATCGCCTTTAAGCTCGTGATAATATTTGTTTCTTTATTCTTTTGTGAATGTATTTTTTTTCTAATGACGAATAAACTATATGTGTGTAAAAGTTTAATGGGCAATCTTGCATATTATATCTCTATATTTAATGAAGAATGAAGATCATACCTTGGGGGGGCGTTGGGGGGGACCCCCCCCCCCCAATATGGCCAACCATGTACCCAACATCACCCAACCCCCCCTCCAGTTTGGAAAAAATTAAAAAAGTTTGCAAAAAAGTGTATGTTTTTTGGCCTTTTTTGGGAAAAATTTCGACTTTTTTCTACCCCCCCCCCCCCCAAATTTCGGATTTACCCCCCCCCCCAACTGGTCGGAGGTCTAACAGGTATGATGAAGATCTGCATTTTTCCTTCATAGATTTTTTTGAGAAAGATCAACACGTCAGCTTTCTCAATTTTTTGAAGCGTATATGTTCTTTTCTTAACGTAAATTCAATTCAAAAGCTTCATGGAAGTCTTTTTTGGAAAATTTCTACATTTCTGACTCATTGCTTTTCGGCTAAATTTATGAAAAGTTATGAACAAATAAAGGGTTTTAAAATTTTTCGAATGATAAATTTCTAGAACTTCTAGAACACAAAATTTAAATCTAATTTTTGAGATATATGATCAGAATGCTTTAAAAAGCTCAAAAACACTTAAATAAAGCGTTTTAAGACTTTCCACATTTGTGGAAAGAAGTTCGTGGAAAAAAACAGTGACGCGAAGGATTTCTCTTCGAACAGTGTATTAGTATCGTTGCAGCAAACTCTCGGCTAGGCTATCAAATGACTGATGAATGAAAAGAAATTCTGAATATTCTCTGTTCATTCAGTCCGATCAGATTCAGATTTAAAACTGAAATTCTTACTTTTTGTGTTTGATTGATTCAAATAGAAAAATCGTTATCGTTGGTAATTGTACAATCTTCCGACCGAAAATTTACACTATTTTCGACTTTATTTTCTTTAGTCTTAACATTGTTGTCAACATACCCGTACTTGGGGGATTGGGGGGACCATACCTGTAAGACCTCCGACCAGTTGGAGGGGGGTAGGAAAAAGTCGAAATTTTTTCCAAAAAAGGCCAAAAAACATAACTTTTTGCGAATTTTTTCAATTTTTTCCAAACTGGGGGGGGGTAGATGAATTTGGGTACATGGTTGGCCAAGTTGGGGGGGTCCCCCCAACCCCCCTCAAGTACAGGTATGGGGGGGAACCCCCCCCCCCCAACTTGGCCAACCATATACCCGACCCCTCCAATCCCCCAGTTTGGAAAAAATTAAAAAAATTTGCAAAAAAGTGTATGTTTTTTGGCCTTTTTTTGGGAGAAATTTCAACTTTTTTTCGACCCCCCCAAATTTTGGATTTACCTCCCCCCAACTGGTCGGAGGTCTTACAGGTATGGTTGTTAAATAATGTATAGATATTCGTAGTCGAAAATTGAATCAATCTGGGTGCTGTACCCTAAGCCAGGGTTTTTTTTTAGCAATCAAATTTCGGACTGTGCAACCAATTTTTTCCTGCCAACTTGCACAATGCAACTTGAGGCCTGACTGCTCTTTTGATTAGGTGATAGGATTTTGTGTCCGGAGATGCATTTTTATGCGTTCTAAAATGGAAAAAAGTGAAAATTTTTCGGCGCTTAGCGTCGGGTTTCAATTCATTTATAATTTTTCATATTATTGTAATGCGCGGTTGGAAAAGGTCATTCTAGTTAGTGCAAATAGGGTCTAATTAGCAACATATTAATGGATGTTTGATCCTGTATTGTTTGTTGACGAATTTGATGAAGACTAACATTTTTCTCGGTCATTTTCCCAAAAATTTTTTGCGGTTTTCATAAAGTCATTACTACATCATTGTTAGAAACATCGTTTTTTTCGTCGGAGATTTTTTCCACACGAGGACTGGACCCAAAACTTTTTTCCTCATTTTAAAAAACGTTTATAATGTGCCTGCGGATGCTTTTTTATGCATTTAAGGACCTTATCCAAGCATTTTGATGTTTTTAGAGTCAGAAACCTGCAAAAACGAGGAGAAAATTGTGGTTAGGTTAGTCAAAAAGAGCTGATGTAGAATAAATTCGTGTTCTGCAGGAGCAGAGAGAGCATGTCAACGATGGAGTTTTCATGAATTTATCCGCTATTAACATTTACATTTCTGTGATCCCGATCAGAATTATATCCAATTTTTTTTAGTTCCAAGTCCAGCGCGGAGCGCCAGAAAAATTTTTGGATTTACTTTTTCTAAAACGCTCTAGAATGAACCTTCACAAGGACCAACGTTTAGAAATAAGTTAGAATCAAACTGATGAAGTGTAGTTTATTAGCCATTCCGGCGCGGAGCGCCGGAAAAATTTTCGAGTTTTATATTCTAAAACGCTGGAAAATAAAGCTCTCCAACAGATATTCGTGAACAGAAGTTCTAAAATCACAGTCTAGAATGATGTCCTCAATTTCCATATTCTTTAGTAAACGCAAAAGTCCATGTTTGAAAAATTCTAAGCATCGAGATAAAAGATTGAGAGAATTGATAACAAATTTCTATATTTGGCGGAATATTGACTGTTAACGATTAGAAAATGAGATGAGCTAACTCGATTGATAGAAACTGTTGAAAATTTATCAGTAAGTGAAAGTGGATATGCTAACGGCCGTGCCTGATAGAAAATAGTGATTATTATACCCATGACCGGCGCGAAGTGTCGGAAAATTTTAAGATTTTGACTTTTTAAAGTTTACCAAAACGCATCTTTTCGGCGTTGAATTCCCCAAAATTTTTTCCCCAATGAGAACCATACCCAAAATTTTTTTCTCATTTTCAAATTTTTTTCTTCAAAAGGATTTAAGGAATTAAAGAAAAAACATTTGAGGAAAAAAAACGATGGTTAGAAATACATTTCCAGCCGAAAATTAGATTAAAATATGAGCTTCCTAAACAATTAAGTCGTAAACCGTTTGCTTGCACAGTTTTTTATATCTCACTAACTCACATGGTTAGCTGAAAAAAGGTTGGAAACAATTTTTACAAAAAAGTAATGCGTTAAACGTAGCTTTAATTAGGTTATATTTTTATCAAACTTTTGGCCTGAAAAATTTCCGCAGTTTCCAGCATGTTTCTAGTAGGAAAAAATTTTTTTGTGCCGTTGGAACAATTTTTTTGGCCCTTTGTGCCAATGGGCACAAATGTCTGTGCACAAAAAAACGCTGTTTAGGCATATTTCTCATTTGTGGAAAAATATTTGGGAGTTCAAAACTAAAAAGATGCATTTTGGTGAACTTCAGAAAGTTTAAATACCAAAAATTCCCCGCGCTGGTCATGAGTGCCTTCATTGTTTTCTACCAGGCACTTTCCAAACCTTCAATAGCAGACTTTTATATTTTTGCGCAGGACAGGTAGCAATATGCAAGCGCAACTTGGGACAAAAGTTCGATTCGGTTGCACACGAAAATTTTTGGTTGGTCGCTATAAGATTGATAAATTAATAAAATTTTAATCGTAAAACGATATAAAACTAGTTTTTTTTGTATTGCATTGGATTTAATTTGCATTAGCGTCAGTTCTAAACCTTTAAAAGTGAATTTTCAAAGTTTTAGAGAAAATATGAAAAGGCAGGCAATAGTAACTTGTTCGGTGTGGAGAGCCGCAAAAATTTTGATTTTGAGACTTCTAAAACCTCGAAAATCATCTCATTTTTCCGCAACCATCGAATCCAGGGTTTTGAAAAAACCCATTTTCAAAATTCCGAATCAAGTTTTTTAGGATTTTTTTTCCGCTGAAAGCTGGTGTTAGGGGTGTGCGAGCTGTCAGCAGTTATAACAAAATCCTTTGCAGTTAAAAGTAATGCTGTGTATTGCTCACTATCACTGAGCACTAAAATCAGCATAATATTGAGCTAAACTACCAACGCGAATCAACTTTAGCTAAAAAAATCAACTTAAAAAAACAATTCAAACATAAGTTAAATTTATTGAATATGCATCTTTAGCTTTTAGATTAGAATAAATCAACTCAACAGAACAGTCATATCAACCTAATCGAATAGCGCTAAAAGTTTTCTGAATTGAAAATTTATGTGGCATTTGATTTGTTTGTTGTGTTGTCTAATCTCATCTCAAATCTATTCTCATGTCAGAGTCAGAAGAGACTGCATTGCAGTTACTACAGTTGGCTCAACTACCAATTTTCCCACCCAAAAAAATTCATAACCCAAAAACCTAATGTCCGCCACCTTGATATTGATCGTGGTCTTTTCTCCATTTGGCAAAGGAAGAAGTCAATCATATTATGAATCAAAAGAAATTGATCTCAAATGATATAGAATATAGAAAACGCTGCATTTTATCTCATACCCCAATATCAGTAATACCGGCACCCAGGGGCCAGAAAAAATTGTATTTTGATATTCTAGAACGCTGAAAAATGAATCTTTTCAAAATTTACTCTCTAATAAAAGTTCTATTTTTTCAGTAATTCAATGAGTTTTAGCCATGCGACAAACTGAAATTCAAAAATTATGCAGGCAACCAATAATTTGGATTCTTCATTCTTCAATCAGCCACATCTTCGGTCGAAGTTCCCTTCTGGGCTGATGATGTGATGTTTTAATCATTTTCTTAACCGCAAAAAGCTTATGTAGGTCTACAAAAGCCAAACTTATTAAAGACCAAAAAAAATATTTTGGCGAAAATAACCGGAAAAAGTCGAGATTTTTCGTCGAATAAGTTAAAAAATAGCACGGGATCAAATATCTATCCAGAAAACGTTGATATATTAAATGAGCCATAGTTTTTTTGTACTTTACAGACTTTTTGGCTTGAGTAAAAACAAAAATTTGGGCCTTGTTTGTACCAGTACAAACAATTTTCTGGTATGAAAATTCAATTTGATATATCAATCACAGTGTAACCAATGAAGTACAAACAAATTTTAGACTGTCTTTGGTACCAGTACAAACGGGTCGAGTGCAAAAAAAAGCAGTGCTATGAGCGTAAACTAGAAAGACTTTTCCAACCATGCACTAGAAATGATAAAATAATAAATCATTTAAAATTCGACGCGAAGCGCCGGAAAATTTTCCGTATTTCCCCTTTTTAAATGCACAAAAATGCATCTTCAAACAGGAAACTCTATAAACTTGAGGGTCGTCGGGCGCCTAGTTGCACTGCGCAACTTGGCAGGAAGAATTTGTTTGCACAGCCAAAAATTCGGTTGCTGTGTGCAACCCTGTTCAATAGTTTCTGTCAATTGCATAGTTTTTTTAGCATTTTACAAGCCGTGGCTTGTTGGACTGACAAAATGGCTTGTAGAATATTAGTCCAATAAGCCAAAATGGCTTGTCAGAATTTTTTGATTTGATCACATCAAATCGCCGGTTATAACTTAAATATGCATTATTATCCATTTCCTAGCTCAGGCACTGCTTCTAACATGTCTACCTTTATTTATCATTTAATCTTTAATAGTTTTAATCATCTTAAACGTATTATCTCATGTTTTAATTGGTAATCTTCAATATTTCATCTTGATATTTAATGAAGATTCACATTTTTCCCTTGACATATTTTTGAGAAAGATCAATACATCAAGTCTGTAAACTTTTTGAAGCGATTATTTCTTTCTTAACGTAAAATCAATCCAAAAGCTTCATGGAAGTAGTTTTCGGAAATTTCTACCCTTCTTACTCATATCTTTTCGGCCAAGTTCATGAGAGTGTGTGCATAAATTAATGGTTTTAAAATTTTTCAAACATAAAATTCCAGAAATTACGACTTTTGAATAGAAAATTCGAAACTAATTCTTCAAATAAGTGGTTGGAAAATTGATTTTCCAGCATCGCGGAATGTCAATACCCAAAAAAAATTTCCGGCGCTTCAGGCAGGAAAGATTAATAGCTTTTTTGGGCTCTCACTTGTCATCATAGAGGACTTAACCATCGATTTCTCATGTAATTCAAAGTCATTATGTTCTTGGATAGTTTGCTGGAAAATTTGTTTCACGATGCTTGTAGATTGGACATCTATCAAACTCAAAAATTTCAAATGTTGCCTGAATTTTAATGAATTAACAGCTCTAAAATGTTATTGAATAAATGTTGAATGACATCTCTTTTTTGATCGATTGCCGTGATGCTCAATATGTACATTTCTTTAAAAAATAACCTAGCATTGGAATTTATTCATGTATATGTACATTATAAAATTGGCTTGTAAAAATTTGGAATGGCTTGTAAAATTTTAGGTCAACAAGCCACTTGGCTTGTGACTCGTAGGTCAGAAAAAACCCTGGTCAATTGATTCACCTCATCGTTTTATTCATCAAGAATTAGTATTTTGCCATAATTGAGATTTTACATCAATCCTCAATTTTTTCTCTCGCTGGATCGGAATTTTTCAAATTTTTTCAATGTAGATTTTTGCGTTAATAGACTTCCAAGAACCACAGGCTGATTGCCTAATGCCTATGCTATTAGGTCTTTTCCACTTCAGGATCATTTGCCAAATTTTGTAGTAGCATTTTCAATATAGCTCCAATTTCATCTATAGTTTTAAAATCTCTTTCTTTTAGTAGTGATTCACTCCATTTTTGCTTGTTATAAGTATTCACTGTAGTCATGAATAATATTAAAAAATCGGGAATGAGAATTCCAAATCGTGTGACAGTCAAAAAATTGTCCAATAATCAAAAAGCTCGCATTGCTACTTCGAACATAGCCATAGCCGATCGATGTAAAGCTGTTCGTCAAAGTGTCCACAATAATTTGATTGATAAGATTCGCGGCCTTGATATTATTGATAGTAAGATACATAATATAATAATATGCAACATTACTCTTATTAAAAAAATGTTAACAGTGCTTTTGAATCTATTCCTATTAGAATCAAATCACATGCATGAAAACTAGATATTGTTGTTAAATGAAAACAACTTTTAGATACCAACATTGCAGGCGCAGAACGGAAAGAAATTATCATCGATTGTTCCAATAAATCAATGACTTCATCGCCTAAAGATAAGGAAGCCATTTTCAAAGAACAATTTCAACAATATTTGAAGAGAAAAGATGAAAAAACAGCGATGGAAAGAAATTTTTTTGCCAAACATCCACCATTTTATGTTGGTGGTAAAAATGTTAATGATTCTGCCAAGAAATCGAAAATACCCACATATAAATCATGTGTTACGCCACACTCGAAATTGCTGCAAAAATCTAATATAAGTAAGTAGGCTTATCATTTTGATGGTTGAATATAAACTTTGGTTACCTAATGTTCATCTATTTTCTCATCATGCATCTTTGCTTTTGGTCAATTTTTCTAAAAAATTTTGATATGGAAATCAGCAAGGGATTTGGTTTTAAAACGCCCCTATAGGACATTTTGTATATTTTCAAAGTCATTGACTCATTTCAATCATTTTCATGTATTCCATTTTTAAGGTTTGAAGAATGCTAAATTAAACGCTAAATCAGCAAGTTCTGCCATTAAACAATTTGAATCGCAAAATTTAGAGTGCCAAAAGCAAATAAATTCAATTGCTAATAAGCAGGAAGCTCCTCTCGTCTCCTGTTCCACGTTTACAGTGAATGCTTCTAATGACGAGTAAGATTCTGGAGAGTGTGTTCATTTTGAAGATTAATAGTATAAAGAGTTATGTTTAAATCAGAATGCAACTTGTGTATGACTTCGTTGAACTTTGGCCATTTTGCAAAGAATTTAGTTTTCCATTTTTCTGTATTTTGTTGACTGTCTGTTCCTAATTGTATTCGCATGTCATTTGTAGTTAGTTGAATAAGTGTTTCGTTTTATTTTTCAGAATTCCATCCGTCGATAACAAACATGAACCAACTCAAGCAAACTGTCTATCGAATACGTTAAGTACGCATGGTAGATTTCAGTGTGCTATCCGCTAAAAATATTTTTAGTCATCCTCCTGACAGCTAATTAAGTTATGGGATTAATCAGACATGCACAGCAAGAATTTTCCGGGAGGAAGGATTGTCGAACTTTTCATTGAGTAAGATAGGGATGGGTGAGCAAAAAAACAAAAAGGCTGTACAAACATGTTTTCCATACAAAATGTGCATAAAAATAATAAAACATTTTTTGCGTCAGACTTCCAGCGTCTCAGGTAGAGGACTAAACTTGGATTTGATTAGGATAGTAAACTGTTTTTTAAACCAACAGAGAAAGCTGATGCGGTCAAGATCCTTTGGTAGTAACTGGCCTCCTGTCAAAAAATGAAAGTGGAGCAGCTTTTAGGCTAAAAAAACTGGTAGCAACCAGGGTTTTTTCCCTTTGCATAATGTGCACTGTGCACGAATTAAGTCAAAAACTTTGTGCACTGTGAGACAAAAAATCTACACCTTCATAATATGCATTCATGTGATGCTGCATTACTGTCGCTTACATTTGAGTGAGAGGCTGTGAGACTGGAAACTTCCAATGTCAGTAGCATTAAAGTAATTGATTTCCATTTAACCAAAAACTGATTCAAAAAATCCCGAATTGTCTAGAAATTCCCCTGGTGACATTTCTGTGATCAGTCAAAGTAAAAAACTATAGTTTGGATTTAATTTATCCCTCCTTCCAATGCAAAGCGATGCAAAATTTTTTGAGTTTTATACCCTAAGATGCTTGTAAGTAATGTTTTCAAGACTTATTCCATGGCTAAGATTTAATTTTTAGGTCTAGATTAATGTTCAGACTTGAGCAATGATATGATGTTTTTAATCAAATAACCAGTGAGAAAATTAGTTTGTATCGAATAATGTTTTATAAAGACGAAACATCAAGAATGATAAAAAAGTTCCAGCGCAAAGCGCGAAAAATATATATGGGTTTTGATATTACAATGATATTGGTGTCAAACTAATGTGCGAGTTTGTCAATTCTGATAACATGCTTTTATTGTATTGACTCATGAAATTATGCTTGATATTGGTACTTTTAAAAGGAATAAGACTCTCATCTGATTCTGATTAAATCAGTGCATTCTTACATTATGCACTTGATTAGTTGACCGAGAAGTAAATATTCAGTAGTTAGTTTGACGGTAATACTTTTAGGAATCGCTAAATTCGCATTCTGTTTCGATAAACGTTTACATCTTTTCATTGTATACGGAACTATTTGTGAAAGCGGCGATTTTTGATTTTTCACCACAATTTTATGATACGGTATTCTTAATTTTCTTCTCGAACTTTCTTCGAAAATTTCTCCCTTTCAGTCATTAGCACCTTGCTAAAAACCCTGCTACATTGGTTACATCAGATTTGGCATACTAAACCAATCTTGAGAATCCTACTGTAAAAGCATTGTGTAAACGACTTTAACAGTGATTAATGCAATCCGTCTTCGATTAAGAAGCATAAAAAAGATTATATAAAGTTCTGTTTACTTTGAAATGCAAAAGACATTGGGCAATTGAAGTCCAAAATGTGGTTTACAAGCATACATGTAATTGGAGGGGAACTGCTATGGGAACCCTCCCCCCCCAAAAAAATCGTCGACCATATGGCTAGCCATTGGGCGACCGCCCCCCCCCCCCAGGATTTTCCAATCCAATGGCTAGCCATATGGTAGCCGTAGGAACCCCCATACTTTTCGTAGGAAAAATACTGAAAACTGTCAATTTTTTGATTAAAAATGTCAATTTTTGAACGAAAAATGGTAAAAAAATGTGAATTTTCTTGGCGCTTCGCGCCATGGATACATTTTTTCAGTTTTTTTAGGGAAAAATTACTATTTTTTGAACAATTTTTCGGACTTTTTCGAGAAAAAATCTAATTTTTTTTTTTAGAGACCCCTCCCCCCAGATATCTGGGAATTACTGACCCCCGGCCCCAAAAAAGTCGCCCAACCCCCACCCCCCAGACCTCGGGGCTCCGTTACATGTATGTTTAAAAGTAACTTTTCCTGAAAAGTCGCCAAGTTCTTAGAAGTCAGATTTTACCGGAGCTGTCGGATCCAACGATTCCAGAGTAAAATCCAGACCGAACAAATACAAGATCCGGATTCAACTCCAATTTGTGGCTGGACCTCCGGAAATTCAAGAGAGACGTAGGAAAAGCAGGTCAATTTTTTAGGATCTATCCACCGAAAAGCTTTTTCGCTTTTCACTAAAAAAGAATAAAAAAAGCTACACTTTTCCTTCAGTACTTCCTGAAATATTGCAGTTTAAAAAAGTAACATATTTTTATGATAATCACAGTTAACGTAAATATAACGTGAAAAGTTGTTGCACCTATTGAATATATTATGTAGTGCTGTTGTTGACCCAGTGTTATTATTACTATGTGAATTCTTTTTACCTCTGTTCAAACAACATTAAAAGTATCCGGATATATCTTGATATCCGAAGATGCAAAAAACATGGATATCCGGATATGAAAATTTTTCTGGGCACATCACTACGTCAACAGTTATTTCCCGAATAAGCAGTCTAATTTGCAGTCTATTAAACCATTTTCCATACAAGAGCAGGGTGTAGAAATTATATTGAAAGCATGAAAGTACAACTCAAAAATATCAAAACTTATTGACTAAACAATAGGGTGAGACTGATATGCCGCGTAGGCAGTGAAAAGGTGAAAATTAGCATAACACATGAGTGACGCTTTTTCTGGCTTTTCTATGTTTTGGCGCTGTGCTATCAAATGTTCCTCTGTAAATAGGGTTTTTTTCCGTACCAGACGGATTTTTTTGGGCTGGTAAGGAAAACTTTTACCGAGTTTTCCGTACATACAGACTTTTTTGATGCACAGTGCAACCTCCTGATCATTCTTTTGTTTAGGTTATAGGATTTCCTGTCTAGAAAGTCATTTTCATGCATTTTAAAACAAAAAATCCTGAAAATTTTCCGGCGCTTCGCGCCGGATTCAAATGATTTATAATTTTGAATGTTAGTTCTGGTTCACGATTGAAAAATGTCATCCTATCTCGTGGATGATGTTCAATCTTGTATTGTTTCTTGACATAGTTGAAAAAAATCAACATTTTCTCGATCCTTTTGCACTGTTTGAATATTTTATTGTTTTGTGAACATAAACTTCCGATTTGAAATATGATTCAAACATCATCACAGCAGAAAAATGACAGATATTTGAATTAATTTTTGTATTAAACATGTTGAGGAAGATACATTTTCCTGCATTCTAGAACATTGAAATTTGAAAAATTTTCCAGCGCTGCGCGCCGGCATTATATAACAATTTTCGACAAAAGATTGAAAGTTGCTGCTGAATTTTTTGCAACCTTAATTCTCATGGTTTCATTCATCTGAAAAGACTGTTTATTATTATGATTACCTATGCTAATAAACGGTGATTACGATCGATAACCTTTGGAATAAGAATAAGCTGAAGATGCATTTTCTAACATTTTACAAGCCTTGAAATGAAAATTTATCGGTAGTTTTGCCAAACTTTTAATTATTTTCCTCCAAAACTCATGAAATCCAATTGCAAAAGTTTAGAATTGACGCGATTTGAATGAAGTTCGAAAAAATTAGTGTTTAATCGTTTTTCTGATAAAAGTGAAGTAAATTCATCAATTTTAGAGTGAGCAAGCATGTTCCTACTTTTACGACCAATGTATTTTTTGAACTATTATGAAGCAAGTGGAAAATAATGATTGTACGGAAATGGATAGGATGGTACGGAAATTTTTTCACTAGATTTCCGTACAAAATCAACCGGTACGGAAAAAAATCCTATGTAAGTGAACTTGAATTTTATGTGGGTTATTCATTCTGAGTTTTTCATCTATTTCATTCGGGCCGTTTTCCATCGTCATCTATTCATTCATATGTCTTTTGTTCCGCAAATAAATTAGCATGTTTATTCGGCCATTCATACAGTAGGACCAAACACATCAGAAACATTCCAGGTTGTGAAAGAATCGGCTGAAATAACAACGTATGAACTGCACTGAAAACCCGTATGTTATGAAAATGGACTTTTACACTGTGTACAAAGCATCCTGAAAGTTTGTGCGCCAGCTCCGAAAATTGTGCCCAGTGCGCGAAAAAACCCTGGTAGCAACTCACATATTCAAAAAACCCAAACAGTAAATGCTTATTCACCCACAATCCATGGGTGGTAGATAAGAATCTGTCAGGTTTGGTAGTGGTTAATACTCTTACCATCCCCCCAATGCAAAGATGTGGATTTATCATGTGATCCTTTATAGATTGCAGTAAATCTAACGCATCAGATTCGAATTCGAATGACGAGGCAGTTTTTCAAAAAGCATCGTCAGCAAATGTTTTGCCCGAAAAAGCTGTCGAAACTATCGTAAACGTGTGAGTGCAAGACTTATCCGACTTGCGGCCTTGATATTTTCAGTTCCGTGTAAAAAAATTACTGAACCTCTACAGTTGATTGATACGTTTCGACCTGTTCAATTATCCAGACTCAGCTCTCAAAAATTTTGCTGCGTTTTACTCTCCTTGAAAAAAAATTATATTATGATAGTGATCTTACTGAACTTTGTTATAGGAATACTAATGATACGAAGGTTAAAATTCCAGATGCCCCGGCTGTTTCCACGAGTATGGTTGGATTTTATTCCATATTTTAGAATAAGACTTATAATAAATAACCTATTTTAACCATTCTTATGCCTCTGTATTTGAGCAGCAGTGAGTTTTTGAGTCTTAACCACCTCATTCACTTATTCTCATAATCTTGGCTTTTGTTTGTTCTGTAGTCTGTGCGAAGGTTTGCCAAAGAAACTTTGTAATTTTTTCCGCACAAAACTTCTATCACTTCATATTTTCTGACATTTATATTTACGTCACGCATGTAACTGAGCACCGAGGTCTGGGATGTCATCGATTGTACAAAATTGTGGAGGATCCCTGAGGGGAAAAATCAGTTTTTCGCGAAAAAAGTCCCAAAAATTGTTCAAAAAATATTATTTTTTGTTCTAAAAACGGTAAAAAATGTATTTATGGCGCGAAGTGCTAAGAAAATTGACATTTAGGACCATTTTTTGTTCAAGAAGATTTGACATTTTTCATAAAATTACCATGTTTCTCTAGATTTTCTTTCCATAATTAAGATCATATATGTATATTGAACAAACGAATGGGATAGAATAGCCAAAATCGATATTATCTCAACTCTCAATGGAAGCGTCTTCTGAAGTGGAAATAAGGAAAGTTTTCACTTTGTTTGTGCAAACATCTCAATAAAATCTTTATACGGAGCCAAGAATGCTTGCCTCCACAAAAAACACCGATCTCGTTTAATAACGTTGAAAGTAGCACCTGGCCTATCATATGGAAATTCTATTGTTCAATACTTCAGGTCCGTGAAAGTCGAGATTCTAGTAATGAACAGTGCGCAGTATTTTACTAATAACATTTCATAATTAATTTAATTTCCATTCACCACACTCATACTTTTAATAATCAAGTATTTTTATAGCTAAATATATATTGAAATTGGAATCGCCACAAAACAGCGATTTGAGCGTACAAGTTAAATTCGAAAAGTAACCATTCTTTTTTCCAAATTATTTCGCCTTTTGTAGTTTCGTAAACTTTGCTTTTTTCAGCATTTTCGAAATAAGACGCTCTAATCGGAAAACTCGTTATACGGGCTCGTTCACAGCAATGGCAACAGCGTCGGACACAAAACGACGGCGGTCTAGATCTATAGGCAGTAGAACTTCCATCGTACTTACCCCTGTAAGTTTCATTTTTTTGTTGATCAATCTCTTCACCTCATATTTCTCTCAACTTTTCCTTTTTTTACTTTCTTCCTTATTGTTTCAATCAGGCCCATATCCAGGAATTTTCTCAGGGGGGATTCCGAAATTTTTTAACATAGACGAAACTCGACTTGGTTAGGTCGTATTGTAACCGAATATCGAGTGGAGAGGTTCAGGCACCCTTAAGCGCCTCCTGATGGGTCTGGGGGGTAGCTCCAGACAAAACCGATATTCAGCTACATGCTTTGAGCTCGAAAAATCGCTGGAAATGTATAGTTAAAACAGATAATTTGAACTACTCATGATAAAAATTTATTTTTAAATTATCATCTATTCAAATTTAACTAAGTGGTGTACATCTATCACCTATCATTTTATCTGATAATGAAGCTGTATTATTAGATGGGCTTAAATTATTTCAATTTCATTTCAGGGGCGAATTTCCCCTATTCCTCCCTTTGCTTCTGGCCGGGTTCCAATCTTCCATCGTCATTTTTGAGATGCATGAAAAATTCAATGAAGTTCGCAAATTGTACCTACATATGATGTACAATGGTAACAACGAGAATGCGGTGTGAACCCTAAGTACATAAAGAATGTTGATTGTTGATTAATGATTATTTCTTGAATTCAATTAGCCGAATAAATCAGTATCTAATACCAGCAGGGATATTGGAACATACATGGGAATAATGCTGTATATGGTCCAGCACAAAATCATAGGTGGCCCGATAGCGTCAACCTATAATATGCTTGGCCTCCTAAAATCTGACTAACCTCCCATCCTAGAGCAAAAACGGTTATAGAGAGAGACATGAGGCTTTTTGTATAATATTCACCATATGGGCAAACATCGGGGTGGCAAAGGTCATTGGGGATCTACATTCAAATGGTGCTCTTTGGGACGCCAAAAACATGCGAAAAACGGCCTTTTTTTGGGCTCCAGGTTGCCGCAGGTTCCTCAATGGGTATGCATCCCTGGACCTTGATACTTCTACCCGTGCTTCTATCAAGTGTCCATTCAAAACGTTTTTTATTCTTTGAAAATACTGATTTGGTCAAATTATATAAGTAACCAAAGTTGGGGAAAATCTCCTTCGTTTGGGTTTAAAAAAATCATTTTTCTGGTGAAACAGATGTAGTGTTATCTGATTATCATGAATGTGAACAAAGGTATTTCCGCGGTCTTATTGGGGAAGGGATTTTCGACTATTGGGAATTCAATAGAAGCGACCACCTTACACAAAAAAATTATCCCGGGTGTAAAAAAGAGTATTTTTGTGATTCTTCGGTGGAAGGGGTTTTCGACAGCGGGGAATTAAACAGATGCGGTCACTTTTCACAAAAAAGTTATCCTGAGTGTAAGCAAATGCATTTATGCGATTTGTTGGGGGGTGTTCGGCTATGGAGAATTCGATGGATGCAGTCATATCACACAAAAAAATTATCCTGAGTGTAAACTAACGTATTTTTGCGATTTTTGGCGGAAAGGGTTTCTGACCATGGGAAATTCAATGGACGCTGTCACTTTACACAATAAATTGTCTTTTGTGTAAACAAAGGTATTTCTGCGATTTTTTAGGGTCATGGGTTCTGGACCATCGGAAATACAACAGATATGGTCACTTTACATTCTGTTTACAACGTGTTTTACTATGCAGTTTACACATCCTCTACTTATACCGAAAGTGAGAACTTGTAGTTTTAAGATTGCTTTTTATTGTTTCTTTGATGTGAAGATGACCAAATTTAAAACTTCAATGTGCTTCTACGAAGGTTTTCATGCATGGCTGAGGCCCACTAAAAAGAGGTGGACTAGTTTATTAGAAAATTCCCCGATGGGGCAGAAAAAAATACATTTGCTTGGATTAGTTGCCAAGCTAGAAAAAGGACTGGACTAGATTTTTAAGAACTTGAGTTAAAGTTTGAAAAATCTACTTTTGTAATATTGGATTTTTAATTCTTTCTCATTAAAAAATTTTTCATGTCCGTGGAAAAGTATATTCTGCGGCTGAGGGCATCGGCGCACGTCCCAACCATTGACGCACATGGGTTGGGGAGTAAACCCTCCCACTGAGACTCTGGATACTCGTGGCTGGCCTCTGAAAAAAGTCAATTGACTACCCCTGGACTTTTCAAAATTGGAAAATCCATTTTTTACTCTTCAACTCTCCTTCTCGAAAATTCATTCCATGCATCTCTACTTCAAACCGTACATGTGCAGCTCTGGAATTTGGGGGAAGAGTAGTTACAGAAGGGGTGAATCCTGGTTTCTTGAGACGAAAATCCCAAAAAGTTTTCTAAAAATTTTTTTCATACAGGAAAAAACTTTTTCGAAACTCTGGGGGTGCATACCCCCATGTCACCTCCGCACATGTGTGCTTCCAAATGCACTGAGCTTTTACAGATGAGGAAAAAATCTAAAATTCAAAAATAAGATTGACATGAAACTAGAGCTTCACACCGGGTACCCGAATTACCCGGGTATACCGGGGTACCCGGGTACAAAATGAAAACCATTACCCGGGTACCCGCGCGTACCCAGGTATACACGAGTAATTCGGGTACCCGTTTTGTATCACGTATAATATGTAGACTTGAGAGTAGAGGTGTATGCATAGTTTTTTAGCCTTTTACAAGCCATGGCTTGTCGGACTGAAAAAATGGCTTGTAGAATTTTAGTCCAACAAGCAAAAATGGCTTGTCAGAATTTTTTGAGTCATGTGTTTGATCATATCGGATACAGAAAAGATGCATTTTGGTGCATTTTAGAAGGTCATAATCTCAAAATTTTCCGGCGCTTCACGCCGGTTATAACTTAAATAAGCATTATTATTTATTTCCTAGCTCAGGCGCTGCTTCTAACATGTCTACCTTCATTTATCATTTAATCTTTAATAGTTTTAATCATCTTAAACGTATTATCTCATGTTTTAATTGGTAATCTTCAATATTTCATCTTGATATTTAATCAAGATTCACATTTTTCCCTTGACACATTTTTTGAGAAAGATCAATACGTCAAGTCTGTAAACTTTTTGAAGTGGTTATTCCTTTCTCAACGTAAAATCAATCCAAAAGCTTCATGGAAGTAGTTTTCGGAAACTTCTACTCTTCTTGCTCATATTTATTTGGCCAAGTTCATTAGAGTGTGTGAATAAATTAATGATTTCATTTTTCAAACATGAAATTCCAGAAATTACGACCTTTGAACAGAAAATTCGAAACTAATTCTTCAAAAAAGTGGTTGGAAAATTGATTTTCCAATATCGCAGAATGTCCATACCCAAAAAAATTTTCCGGCGTTTCAGGCAGGAAAGATTTATAGCTTTTTTAGGCTCTCACTTGTCATCATAGACGACTTGACCGTCGATTTCTCATGTAATTCAAAGTCATTATGTTCTTGGATAGTTTGCTGGAAAAATATTTTTTCAACAATGCTTGTAGATTAGACTTCGATCAAACTCAAAAATTTCAAATGTTTCCTGAATTTTAATGAATTAACGGCTCTAAAATGTTATTGAATAAATGTTGAATGACATCTCTTTTTTGATCGATTGCCGTGATGCTCAATATACACATTTCTTTAAAAAATAACCTAGCATTGGAATTTATTCACGTATACTGATATTATAAAATTGGCTTGCAAAAATTTGGAATGGCTTGTAAAATTTAAGGCCAACAAGCCACTTGGCTTGTGACTCGTAGGTCAAAAAAAACCCTGGAGGTATGCAAATTTTGCTTTGTCTCGTCAATAATATTGAGCTATCGTGATGTGATGTGTAGTATTTTGCAGCGTAGGTGCGTCGATGATGTGTATCAATCATCATCTCTAGCATTATATTCGCAATATACCTACCTATGCAGCCTATTGTATACAACAACACAACCAGTGTTTCAACACAAGTGTTGAAAAATATTATGTAGTAATGACTACGGAGTGTGTGTAATGCGTCATTCTATTTTCACAGTGTATCTGTCCAATATTATATATGTACATTAACATTACAACTCATTTTAACATGTATCCGGGTAATTCGGGTACCCGGGTACAAAATTTTTGTCGTGTGAAGCTCATTGCCTCACAAATATGGCATTTTTATTCAACAGGCGCTATTTGTATATCTTTTGTTCAATGTGACATACAATTCAATGCAGAGGTTGATCAAGAAGGACCACAATACGTTAAGATTTCATGGCATAGAGCAGAGAAAGTTTGCCCATCACATTAACAGAGATAGCGATGAGTGATTAGTGAATAGTGTTTCATATGTGAATACCTGATACAATTTAGTTTCATGTAAAACCAAACATACATCCATTTAGAGACATAAGTTTGGTGATGATAATCGTGCCAAAGTAGAAGGTGTATGACTGAAGCAAAAACTTTTTGAAAGCGTTTATGTATGCTTTATCCTGTTGCCGTGTTTGCAAATAGTGCACAATGACTGTAACCAGGTCCCATATCTACTAACGGTTTAACCTCGAGCTCAAAGATAATCCCGAACAAAAAACAACCACCTCATTTTCAGAAGTTGCACTAACTTGTCAATGATATAAAGTGTTTGCTATAATCTCAATGTCATCAGGATTATTCCGATCTCGAGCTGTTGGGTCGCACTATTTTCTCATAAATTTTTTTATTTATAAACTGAAATTCCTGAACCTGGGCTTAAACTTTAGTCTTAGCTAACCCTAAGCCTGACGTGAGGATTGTTAGTTATGGAAGAAAATAATCTTGACATTGTGATTAGCTGAAACTGATGATTAGTTCACTCTTTGAAAATCTTATGACCTGGGTACCCAGTCTTCACAGCATTCATGTTACCCTGGTATTTTGCATACCCAACCTGAGCACTATATTTAAGTACTTAAACATTGGAGTATGAGTGCCTTACCCATTCAATATCTAGTTGAAAATTGGGGAAAATAAGTCGCCTGAATACTTAGATAGCATCCAGGTTTCATTTTCGAAATTGATCTGGGTACCCAGCAGGTTTTTTTTGGTTTGAAAACCAGGAGCCAAATGGCTCCTAGGCCTGAATTTTTAGGGGCCAAATTGAAATTTTGGGAGCAAAAAATTTTTAATTGAAGAATATCGAAAAATGGGCTTGTAACACACTGTGGAACCTAAAAATAATTAAATTAAATGGATATTCAATCAGTTGATGTGTCCAAAAAATTACTGTTCAAAATTTTATTTCCAAGGAGCGTTTTTCGGTTGCAGGCTTTTCTTACATGTACAAAGATTGGCCAAGAAATCTTTGTGCAAAGAAGTTTTTAAATGCAAAAAACACGATATTTTGTTCATTTTTGCGCAAAGCTTCTTCCAAGATAGCACTTCAGTTCATTACCTTCTGGCACAAAAGTACATAATAAGGTTTTGGGAATGCAGCTTCGATTCTTATTTTTCTGTGGTCTCCTTTATCTTTCCGATGCTACGCAACGAAAAATTTTTTAGATTCTAACATTCTAAAATGCTGGAAAATTAATTCAAGGAAAATTATTCAATAAAGATAAGGCTCGATAACATGTATGGGTATATCGTTTTACAAATTAAAAAATATATTCATACTTTCATAAGCTTGAAAAAATTCGAATTACACTTGAAATTTATAGAAATCACCCATTATATGGTTATGAATTCAAACCCATATTTAAAACAATACTTACAAAAAAGTTGGAAAAATTGAGATTTTGACTTCTTAAATACACCAAAATTCATCTTTTCCTTGTCGAATCCGTATATTTTTTCCCGTTTTTCGAAAATTTGCTCCCCAGAAAGTTTGATTTGTACAAGAACAGTGAAAAGACTGACCCAAAAAATTATGGAATGAAATCCGGTGCGAAGCGCCAGAAAATTTTTGTTGTTTCATGATTTAAGAGCCTTCAAATCTAAAATTGAATGAAAATAACTATAATGCACTAAAATACAAATAAATAAGTAAAAATTTCAGGAGTCAAAATGGCTCCTGGACAGTGTTTTTTTATTTGTACTTTACAAACGAAATGGTCCGGATAACAAACAAAAATTTTAGGACAAAAAAATTTTTTGTCACTCAACAGCCATCAATATCAATAATGGACTTGTTTGTTATGCGTCCCATCGATAACGACGTACTAGCGGATATAGCATAATAAAAACTTTTTGTGGTGTATTTCACTTGTGCATGTTCTGTGTCTCATGATCAAGTGTTTTATGTGTCTGAATTCGTAGCCTTCCTACGTGTCTCGTGAAAATAGCCAACGTATTTCACAGCATGTTTGTTGCATTTTATAACAATGAATGCTCTTTTTAGCAATTTTTCGCAAATTTTGGAGTACAAACGGTTTTTGAGAGGTCGTTTGTACCAGTACAAATGGACCGAGTACAAAAAAAACACTGCTGCTCCTGGACCTAAAATTTTAGGAGCCATTTCCAAACTTTTAAGGGCCCAGGCCCCTAAAATGACTAAAAAAAGGCCTGGTACCCAGGTATACCCGTGTACCCAAAATATCTGGGTACCCAGTATGAAGCACGACTGAGGATCAGCAATTCAGTCCATAAATTCAGATTATTCTCAGATTGGGTTAGTGCAATTAACTCCAAGTTTTCCATAGTTGCTAATGATGCCCTTTCAATCACAGGCATAAGATGTAAAAAACAAAATGACTATAATATGCTAGCCACTCACTATTTTTCGGCTGGAGTTAGAGGCATATATTTGGATCAGTCCAGAATTACAATGCTATTGCTATTGGTTTAGCATTTATCCACATTTGAGTGAAGTCAACCATTAGCTTGCATATAATTTTCATCCAGAAAAATTTTACTGTTTTGATACAATGCTATGGGAGGATAAAATGCACGAAGGTGCAGAATATACATTTCCACGGACATGAAAAATTTTTTAATGATAAAGAATAAAAATCCAATATTACAAAAGTGGATTTTTCGAACTCTAATTCAAGTTCTCAAAAATCTAGTCTTTTTCTACATTGGCAACTATCCTAGCAAGTATATTCTTCTTTTTTCGGTTTCACCCCTATTCGGCGAAACACACAATAGCAGAACTCAAAATAGCAGGTCTCAATATAGTGATTCTTAAAACAGCGAAGTCTCAAAACAGCGATTCTCAATAGAGCGAAATATCAATAAAGTGATTCTCGATACAGCGATTCTCAAAACAGCGAAGTCTCAGAACAGATTCACCAAATAACGAATTTTCAAAAAAGTTGTCTTTAGAGTGGGAAAATGGAGATTAGGCGGGGTAGACATTTTGGCATAACAGACCTATTTGGTCCTACATTTCGATCTGATGGATGCTGGTTGTTACGCATTTTTATCACGAGTCACCAGATTTCTGACATTATTGGCTCTGTGGCATGTGTTTTCATGACATAACAGCTTTTTATTCTGTTTTGTTTATTATTAACATATCTACATGCATGTTTTTTGTTTCTGTTTCCCTTATTGATTGAATTATTTCCTTTTATACTATTCTTTTTTTGAGTCTTTTTGTTTAATTTTTGCAGGTCGTGTACTTTTGTTCTATTTTTTATCTACTTTTTATTACATTATGTTACTTTTCGTTTTGTTATTTTTTGGTTTTTGTTCTGCGTTTACTGCTTTATCATTTTATTCATTTCATTAATTCAATTTTTCGCAATTAAGGTCCATACAAAACAGTTTTAATCAGGAATTTTGTTTTCTTTCAAACGTTTTGCAAAAACGTTCTTCTGACAGATATTTTTTTGTAATTTTGGAATGATTCGTTCGTACATACCTACTGTAACTGCAGCACAAAAACATGTAAAACTTATATAGCCCAATGCAACTAAAAATGAACTCTCATCTAGCAGAATCGATTTAAATATACCTAATTTGCATCTTTATTATCAAATGATGTGTACTTTACTCTAATGCATACTATTCGCTGCGTTGAGATTTGCTGTTGTGAGAATCACTGTTTTAAAACTTCACTGTTTTGAGAATCGCTGTATTGGGACTTCGCTGTTTTGAGAAATGCTGTATTGAGACTTCGCTGTAATGAAAATTGCTGTTTTGAGAAACGCGTTTCGCTGTATTGGGGACACGCCCTTTTTTCTGCCCCATTGGGGCATTTTCTAATGATAACATATACTTAGCAAACTTATTTGAAAACAACAAAACAGCATTCGTTTTCAGAGTGAAAACTAAATTCTGTAAACTACATTTTAAAATATCAACTGCTGATGAACTTCTTGATGCGAAAATGGTAATTTATGACTAAATTTGCAAGATGGGTGCCTAGCGGGCACCCATCTGGCCTTGCTCGTGCCTTTTGGGCGCAAGTGTATCTCTGTCAGAGTATTTTGCAAGCTAACTGTAATTTAGCTAACTGTAATTTGGTGCAGGTCATACATGTAATTGGGGGGAAGTGCTATGGGAACCCCCCCCCCCAGAAATCGTCGACCATATGGCTAGCCATTGGGCAACCCCCCCCCCCCCAGGATTTTCCAATCCTATGGCTAGCCATATGGTAGCCCTAGGGACCCCTATAGTTTTAGTTGAAAAAATACTGAAAAATGTCATTTTTTTCCATGAAAAATGTCAATTTTTGAACAAAAAATGGTCAAAAACGTCAATTTTCCTCGGCGCTGCGCGCCATAAGTACACATTTTATCATTTTTTAGACAAAAATTACTACTTTTTAAACCGTTTTTTTCGGACATTTTTCATGGAAAAAATCGAATTTTTTTTCCTTCAGGGACCCCCCCCCCCAAAATTTTGGGAATTACTGACCTCCGGCCCCAAAAAAGTGCTCCAAACCCCCCCCAGACCTCGGAGCTCCGTTACATGTATGGTGCAGGTGTAACTACTGTAAATGTTTCCAAGGAAAATGATCATACAAAGTCAAATTTCTTGTCTTTTCTGGATTTTCCACATTGAAATTTTTGTCCAGGATTCCATACTGGCCCCGGAACAATTTAATTTTGTTTTTCAAGTCATCTATGATAAATTTAGGTATTATACTCAGCACTGCTTCTATTCTAGTCCGTGGACCCCATTCTGCATTCAAGCCCACACATGTAATTGGGGTATGCTATATGAACCCCTCCCGGGGGTTGTGGGCACTGTTTTTTTTCCGCATTTGCACTATAATGTGGAAAAAAAAATCTGGAATGTAGAAAAATTTTTCAGGTCTTTCCACAAATATGGAAGAAAAATTTGGGGTTTTCATATTGAAAAGATGCATTTTGGTGCATTTTAGGAGGTCCAAATCTCAAAATTTTCTGGCGCTTCATGCCGGTTATAACTTTAATAATCATTATTATTTATTACCAAGCTCAGGCATGGCTTTTAGCATGTCTACCTTCATTTACCATTTAATCTTTAATAGTTTTCATCATCTTAAATGTATTATTTCATGTTTAATGGGCAATCTTGCATATTATATCTTTATATTTAATGAAGATCTGCATTTTTTCCTTCATAGATTTTTTGAGGAAGATCAACACATCAACTTTCCCAACTTTTTGAAGCGTTTGTTCTTTTCTTAACGTAAATTCAATTCAAAAGCTTCATGGAAGTATTTTTGGAAAATTTCTACACTTCTGACTTATAGCTTTTCGGTCAAATTTATCAAGGGGCAGGAACAAATTAATGATTTTAAAATTTTTCGAATGATAAATTTCTAAAAATTACGATTTATGAACGCAAAATTCAAATCTAATTTTTGAGATATATGATCAGAATGATTATCAGAATGCTTTTAAAAGCTCAAAAACACTTAAATAAAGCATTTATGAGCATTTTCAAGCAAAATCGAGGATTTTAAGACAAAAAATTTCCACATGTGGAAAAAAATTTGACCCTTTTCCTTATTTGTGAAAAAAAGTTCGTAGAAAAAGACAGTGGTTGTGGTAGATGATGATTTGTAGATGATGATGTTTTGGTAGATGATGATGATTTTTGAAAAAGAATTCGAAAATGTCAATTTTTTGTCACTTCGCACCATTTAATACATTGATTTTGTGAACAAAAATAACAATTTTTTGATCTGTTTTTGGGACTTTTGGGTGAAACGATTTGAAACGATTGATGACTCTACCCACTTTTTGATCGATGACTCTACCCACAAAAAGGTCATTTCCCTTAGGCCTCGGAGCTTCCTCACATGTGTTTGCTAGAACCAGACGTCCCCACGGTCCGAAATCTAGATAGGGGTAATAGGTATGTTCCAGTTAACTGTAACTGAAAGCATGAAAACCGTCATTTTTTCTGAAATGGAAACTGAAACCATGAAACACAAAATTGGAAAACCGAAACTGGGATTTTGGGGGTGAATTTCACGGTTTTCACAGTTTTCTGCATGATTTTAAAAACAAGGTATAAGAGCGGCAAGAATTCAACTCCATGAGAAGATAAAAATAATGTTTATCCAATGAAAACTTTATTTAATAACAAATATAATCCATTACGCGCGAAACCTAATTTTTTCATTATTTGAAAAATTCCATGAAATTATACTTTAAAAATAATAACTTCTCCACTGATTCGCCTGAAATACGATTTTGTAATGGCTGAAAGATGATTCCTAAGCCACTGAATAGCTGTTATGAAGGCACACTTGTGGCTGGTGCACTGAGGTAATGCTTTGCAAGTTTTGTCAAAGTTGGGTACATTTTTTTGTTGATTTGCCACCATTGAAGTGAATCTGTCATGAGATACCCATTTTTCATTTGTATATGTTTCAAATTCCTGTGAAAAAATGTAGTTCTTGTTATTGCAAAGATGAAGTAAAAGTGAAGGTAGACATGTTATGTATTATATAATATCTATTTTTAGAGGGTTTTACTATTCATTTATTCACAGGTTTCTTCTTCATCATCACTACTGCCTTGTACAAACTGAATCCAGTAGGAACATTTTGTAATAATTTGCTTCTTCCTTGGAGGAGTTGTCAATTGGTCCGTTTAATTTTTGGCAGCAATATCATTGACCATTTTTTCAAGTTCAACTTTGACAATAATTATTGTGGACGCATTTTTGAACATTTTTCCTTTGTACCTTGGATCCAAGGCTGTGGCTAAGTAGAAAGCACTAAAAATAAGCAACATAATTTGCATCAAGCTTGTTTTACTTTTAGTACAGTGATACTTCTCTTGTTCAATTTTAAAAAATTGTTGCAGAACTTTTTCTCTCAAAGATTGCATCATTGTTTTTATGCCACTTTGTTCATCAGACTCTTCTATCGCATTGACTAGCCAGTTTATTCGAGGGATGACATCCGCAATTGTGGCCTGTCTGTCACTGAACTGAAAAATCAAACTCATTCTTAATATTTTATGAAGCTAGAGCAGGCTTTTTTTTGGTTTGAAAACCAGGAGCCAAATGGCTCCTAGGCCTAAATTTTTAGGTGCCAAATTAAAATTTTGGGAGCCAAAAATTTTTAATTGAAGAATATTGAAATGCGTGCTTGTAACACACTGTAGAACGTACTATATAATTAAATTATGTAGATATTCAATCAGTTGATACGAGTTTTAAAAAATCACTGTTCAAAATTTGATTTCCACCCAGCGTTTTCAGTTACAGGCATATTTCCACACGTACAAACATCGGCTGAGAAACCTTTGTGCAAAGAAAATTTTTTATGCAAAAAACGCGATATTTCGTTTAATTTTGCACAAATCTTCATCCAAGATTGCACTTGAGTTCATTTCCTTCCGACTCAAAAGTATAGGGTTTTGAAATTGCAGCTTCTGTTCTCATTGTTCTGTTGTTTCCTATATCTTTCCGGCGCTATGCAACGATTTTTTTCAGGTTTTGACACTATAAATGCTGAAAAATCAATTTAAGGATAACTTATTCGGTAAACATACAAGGTTCGAAAACATGTATTATATCATTTTACAAACAAAAAAATATGTTCATACTTTCACAAGTTTGACAAGCTCAAATTCAACTTGAAATTTATGAAAATCACCTCCATTCCATTATAATCATGAATTCAAACTCGGCTCCATATTTAAAATAATAGTAACAAAAATGGAAAAATTTAGATTTTGATCACCAGAATTCTTTTGCACCAAATGCACCAAAATTCATCTTTTCCATGTCGAAACCCCCATGTTTTTTCCCTTCGTCGAGAATTTTTTTCCAGAAATTTTGATTTGTAGAGAAACAGTGAATAGACTAATTAAAAAATTATATAATAAGATTGGGCGCGAAGCGCCGGAAAATTTTCGAAGTTTTATGATTTTAGAGCCTGTAAAACACTTACTTCAAATCTAAAATTGAATGAAAACAGCTACAATTCACTATAATATAAATGAATATGTCAAAATTTTAGGAGCCAAAATGGCTCCTAGACCTAAAATTTTAGGAGCCATTTCCGAACTTTTAGGGGCCCAGGCTCCTAAAATGACTAAAAAAAAAGCCTGAGCTAGAGTTCAACTAAATTATTTACCACATTGGTCAGATCATCCAATGGTTTAAGGCCATCAGTTATTTTTGGAATAAGCTTCCAGTTCATATTCCAATCCATGTCCCGTTCTTGGTCGAATAATAATATGGATTCTTTCAATACAGGGATCCGCTTCACCGTTTGATATGTAGAATTCAAACAAGTTTTTGATTCCTTAAAATATATAGAAATGTGAGACACTTTGAATGGATCAACACAGATAGCTACTTAAATCAATTTCAAAGCTGGTTTTGTTTCATCTAATCGCTGCTGTATTTCTTTCAACTTCTTTTGACTGCTGTCACTTCTGTGGAAAAAACCTGATATATTTCTACAAGTAGATCATATTCGTTTGACTGCATCTTGTTCTTCTATTCCTAAGAGTATAAACTGAAAGACACTGTTTTCAGAGAAGTAAGACTTCATCTACATACATGTAACGGAGCTCCGAGGTCTGGGGGGTGGGGTTGGAGCCCTTTTTTTGGCCCGGGGGTCAGTAATTCCCAAAATTTTGTGGGCAGGGGTCCCTGAAGGAAAAAAATTCGATTTTTTCTTTGAAAAATGTCCGAAAAGTGGTTTAAAAAGTGGTAATTTTTGTCTAAAAAATGATAAAATATGTACTTATGGCGCGAAGCGCTGAGAAAATTGACGTTTTTGACCATTTTTTGTTCAAAAATTGACATTTTTCATAGAAAAAATGACATTCTTCAGTATTTTTCCGACTAAAACTATGGGGGTCCCTAGGGCTACCATATGGCTAGCCATAGGATTGGAAAATCCTGGGGGGGGGGTCGCCCAATGGCTAGCCATATGGTCGACGATTTCTGGGGGGGGGGGGGTTCCCATAGCACTTCCCCCCCCAATTACATGTATGTTCATCTACCATTAGTAATAACCAGATTTAAATTGTCAGTAGCACAACTGACAGAATTCAAGCCAGAATTTCCGAATGCTCTTTTAATATTTGAACCATTGTCCTGGACAAAAACATACACCTGGAAATTTTGAATTGAAGATTAAGAAAACTGAATATAAAAAATCCATAATAACCTGATAACATCCGATGTCCCAATTTTTGGGCATAGATTCAATTATTTCTCGTAGATTGTCAGCAGTATGTTTTTTCTCAGACATTGGCTGGGCATGAAGCACATGCTTTCGTTGGGAGTTTTCAATCAAGAAATGAGCTGTAAAGCTATAAAATTTTACTTTAGCAAGTTAGTTTTCTGTATCTATTCAATATTTATGGTGCAAAAGCTCTCTTACCTTATTAAGCGTTCTTGCTCATTGGACCATAAATCAGTGGTGAAGGAAATTCCACTTGAAGCATTTAACTTCAGTACATTTTTCAGATGGTAATATTGCTTCCAAATCAGCCTTTCATAAAATTTTTTTCCTTTAAGCTGATATGTTGAGAGCTAAATTTTGTTGAAATATCCATTAGAAGCTTGATTCAGCCTACCTTATTTCTAATTTTATCACTCATTATTCCCCACTCACTTTTTTGATCAAGTTGATGAAACCTGGATTCTCAGCAACACTAAAAGGTTGATCATCAACAGCAATCATTTGTGCAATAGCTATATCAATTTCCTTTGATCTTGGATCAGCATTATCCATTTTCTTCTGTGCAACGAAATGAGAGAGGGAACTTTGCTTGTTCATTTCATCTTTCAATTCTTTCTTGGATGTGGAGGCTGATTTTTCAAAATGAATAACAATGTTATAAATTTATGTTGATGCTCAGTTTCTATACCTCAAACCTTTTTGTTCTTGTTCACAATCTTTTCTTTTTGGCTCAATTTCATTTGCATATTCCACCCAATGAATTTTCATCAATTGGGTCAATAATGCACTCGTACTACCAAATTTGCTAATGATCTTCTTTTGGCAAAACTTACAAGTAGCTATTTCTTTGTCTTGCGCAGAATTGAAATATTTGTAGATCAAACTTTTCATCCTGGAAATTAGTCCAGGTAGCTGTTGAAAATTTGCCTAAAAATTTCCAAGATAAAATAAAAATATTTATTGTAATCACCCAAAGAAATATAAGAAAACTGAAACCAAAACCGCGGTTTTGAAAATCTGAAAACTGAAACTGTAAATTCAAAAAATGCAAAACCGAACCCAAAACCGAAAAACCCAAAAAAGTGAAACTGGTCCATCCCTATGGGGTAGAACCATACATGGTAAGCGTAGTACTTTTCCCATGCCAGGCCATCCATACATGCACATAGGGGGGGGGGGTAAACCCGCCATATCTGAAACCCTGGGCACCCTCCCCAGGCTAAAAAATTGTCAAACACGCACCCTGAACTTTTTCAAAGACAGCTGTTTTGATGATTTTTGTGCATATTTTGTATGAAAAATAAGTTTGCAGAACTTTTTTCTTGTTTTTTTGCTCGCCCACCACCCTACCCCCCATGGATAAAAAGTCCAAGGACCCTCCCTCCTAGAAATTTTTTGCCATGCATGCCTGGGGTCATCCCCTTTTTTGTTCATGCACAGTCGCAGGGGGTGTAATCCAAGGCTTCCTGAATACAAGTCTCATTCCACAATCCCCAGTACCTTGGCCAATTTCAGACGTTCAGGTTGTAAAACACATGAAAATTGTGTTTTATTGTCAAATCATCAACATTTTTCTTCTTTTCTGAACATTTTCCGAAAGAAGCACCATTTAGTAAAAAACGGTGGATTGACCAATACCAAGAATTACAGTATAGACTTCTGCACGAGGTACCAGAAAATTGTAATCTCGACAAAATGTATGTTTAATTTCTACAAATATACCATTAAAATCTTGGTACACAGCCAAAAATGTTGGTCTTCCACAAAAAATTAATGGTTATTATCATACATGTGCATGGTACCAGTGTCTGTCCGGGGATAATTCCCTTAATCATTAGGTAGCAAATTTTTTTCCTACTTTTATAAAAGTACAGTTTATTTATGATACCACCATGATGTTCAGTTATTCCTACAGACTGACACTTTTAATGTTCAGTGTGAATGTCGATTTGTCAATAATAGAGCAAAGAAATGTTGTTTGGCTGCTTTTTTCTGCTTATATGTACAATAAACAAGATCCTAATGGTGATTTATGAAAAAAAATATCTGACACAACACCAAATATCTTTTGTACAATTTGTTATGAGTCTACAACAATTATTGAAGGTTGTATCTTATAACTGGAAAACAAATTTAAAAATTATATTTTAAGATATAATATAGCAATCGGCATTAACTGGAATCTAGGTTTCAAAATTGATTTATTTAAGCATTAATTGCATACAGATACTGACAATTTCCTACACAATACAATAGCCTGACGCCCTACCTGCTTGTCGAGTTACATGCAAGTCTCATTTCAGAGGCCAGTAACAACATAACCAATATGAAAAAAGTCAGATAATAAATCCCTGACCTCAGTCTTTGCTGACTAGACAGTAAGTCTATGTGTTCATGACAACCTGTTTATTAGACAACCACAAAAAACTTGCAACCATTCATACATGCACACAGGGTATGGACAGGGTATGAATTTATCCTACCATAAAATATTAGGCAGAAGATTACTATAGGCCAAAATTTGGCATAGTAAAATGCAACAAACATTTTGAAAAAATTAGATTACAAAAAAGATCAATTTAAAACACAATTTATGAATAATGTCAGTAAACAACTTTTTTGAGTAACTCTTGATACAAAAGGCAATAAATGTCCATTTTAAAGTAAAAAAATTACTATACACGTGATTTCTGAAAAAAATTACTATAGGACCAATTTTGGTCATTTTCTATACCGTTGACTGCTGACCATGTGCACGTATGCAACCACTGATTGTACAGCTGAAGACTGGTTGGTCAAAATTGACTGACAGTGAATCCCTGACCTAATGTTGGGGATGTACTTATCGTAGCAGTCATCCCACATCTATGCGAAATTGGTGAAGTGGATGAAGGCACAATTTGACCAAAAAGACAGGATGTTTATCATTCTTACAACGTAGTTGTCTTGTGGGCGAGTCGCACCCGTTTCATTTATATTTTGTTCACTTTATGGCCTAATAAACGGAATGTCGACAGCCCCGACAATCTACATATTAGTTTATAATATTTTTATTATATTATTAATTACTTATTACTCGCGCAATTAGCAGAGGTGGGAGCCACTTACACAGGAGCCATTTACCAAGGAAAGCCCCAGTTTTCCTGGACGTCATCATAGTGAGTTCTCCTTATTTGTGTCAACCTTTAGGAAGCATCTGGGAGACCCTGATTGCTTTTTGATTGAAAGAGTTAGAGTTTCCAGTTACTTATTAGTGACTGAAGGTTGTGTTAAGGACTGTTGCACTGTACTTAGCTGATTGCTAATAGGAAGCTCCTTTGAGTGACCTACAGTAGTCAGTTGGATACACGCCAATAGTATCTTGTTATATTGCTGACATCTTCGGACCTAAGCAGAGAAGTAAACATAACACTAAGGGCCAGCCCATGGATAATCCACGAGCTCTCTCTCCCCCCCCCCCCCATATGTGCATTGCATGTATGGTTATTATGCACAACCAGGCCTGTACGTAGGGGGGCTGGACAGGCCAGGCCACCCGAGATGTTTCAGTCATTTAAAAAGGCAATTTTTTTCTTCAAGAAAAAGTCAAGTCAGAAATGCCAATTTCACACTAAATTGAGTGAAAAAAATGTGTAACCCCACACCCCCCAAAAATTCATGTCTACTGGCCTGTCTACAGCTGTCAATTTTTCGACTTTCTTACATCATGATCATTTACGCAATGTATAAAATTCCAAACCTGTGAACACCGTAAACATATTTTTCTCATACTGACCACACACTCAAAAAAACAGCCAATAGCAGTCCTTCTAAAAGTTCCCACTTACTCAATACCTTCACATTGGCTTACCAATTATGATATTCCCCAAACTTGTATGTACCAGCAAGTCATTTTTATCCATTTCACTCAAGCCATTCTTACCAGCGTGGTAAATGAATTTGCAAATTTAAGACCAGGATAATACCCCCATACTCCCCGTATGGTGTGCTTGGATTGGAACCAGACATGCGCGGCAAGAATTTTCCAGGGGGTAGGATCTGTGGACTTTTTCCCAGGAGGGTCGGGGGGGGGGGGTGGGTGAGCAAAAAAAACAAAAAAAAGAGTTCTGTGAGCCTGTTTTCCATACAAAATATGCACAAAAATCATGAAAAAAGCTGTTCTGGAAAAAAGTTCAGGGTGGTGTGTTTGGCGATTTTTTTGGCCAGGGGCGTAGCCAGGGTCTCAGCTAAGGGGGTTTACCCCCCCTACCGCCCCTATGTACATGTATGATTGGAACATCACATAATCTTGATAACGATGAAAAATTACTTCAGTATGCCCATTGTTTTTTGTTTCCTGTAAATTAGAATTCTATTCATTTTTTCATTTGACTACCTTTTTTGACTTGAAATGAAATGGATCTCCTGAAGTGATTATGTGTTTTTTAGCATCGAGCATTCCTATCAATATTTTGTATGCTACTACTAGTTTAAAAAAGGTTCAATCTGTGAAATGTTTCATCTTCAGAAATATGCTGAAAACGTCAACAAAACGATTGTTAGCGAAAAATGTTCTCTTGAAAACAAAATTCGTTTCCATTCCATCAGTGATGATCAGTTGAAAGAAAATTGTCCGCCGCCTTCACAATCACCCACAGGTGTGCCAATCCCATCATTGCAAAATCGCTTACCTGCATTTGTTGAATCAACGCCCAATTGCAGTTACGCGCCATCGACTAGCAAACGGTAAAATTGAGTCATTAAATTTTCTTTAGCTTTCGAAAAATTCTTCAATAATGACTGAGATACTTTTTATTTGTCCATTAGTCGGCAAATTTTGTTATGGTGTTTTAATACTGCAGTCTGTTCTTCTTGATGAAATACTTCTAAATAGTAAACGTGGAAAGCAAGTGTTTTGTGATTGGCTACTGAAGGATATGACACAGACCACAGAAAACATATACTTCAGTCGCCTCAAGTAATGTAGGATTTTTTGAGTAAACTGTTCTATTGTAGAAGTTATCTAAATGATTTTGACGAGAGTTACTAATTTTTGTCGTTTTTCGATTTAAAAGCATTATACAAAAAAATAGACTATAACTTATATCTAGCGCTGTCCCATGCCCCGTTATATCCAGCGCTGTCCCATGCCCCCGACCACTCAAAACTAGTGTTTTGAATAAGATAGCAAGCTACATTTACAATGTAAGCCAGCTTGAAATTTTTTCAAAAGAATAAATATCCCTTTGAATCACAAGATCTGACTTTTGCCGTAGAAATTTTGGGCATTATATTAGCACTCTTTATCTTGTTTAAAGCTCAGAATTATAAAATTCAGGAACTTGCAAATTTTACAAAGTCATACTTTTTAAAATGAGATTAGAGATTACAGATCTTTTGCTATTATGTTATTTTGCTTTCAGAGAGTGTGAAAGAATAAGGCATGTGCAATGCAATTTCTTTTGGAGAATAATAAATTTCACATAACATTTTTCTCAGAAATTTAGTTTTTTATCAACTATAATAGTCAAACTCTTTTCAATTTATGAATCATTGCAGTATTGCAGCTGTCCTGAAATGATAAGAAAATGAATAATCTCGAAATTTTTTTTTGAATGACACATGAAATATGATACCAAATGGTAACCTATATGCATATGCTATATATCTGCTCCATCCCTGGCTAAATTTTAGCGTCAAGACAATGTCAAATAATCATGTACATTGTTGTTTTGATGTCCCTTGTTTAATAGTGAAAATAGAATTTCTTTATCAGAGATGTATTATACTTTCGTTTTCTAGACGAAAAACGATGACGCCATTCGAACTTAACGTCGACTTATTCAAAGCACCAGAAATTAATTTCAACGATTCCTATACGTCTCCTCTCAAAGCCGCGAACTCTATATTAAAATCTGGTAAAAGATCTACTGGTATGTATATCTACTTCTCAGATATAAAAGTCAATGTTTTTTTATTTTATTATAAAGAAAACAACACACACAAAAGAGGAAAAACAACAGGTCCGAGATATGCTTGTTGAGACGAAAAGGGGAACTCATCTTGTTTATTTGTTTTCTAAAGTTGCAGGACTACAGACCTGCACTTCATTTTCTGTAAATTTACTTATAAAATCACATTACCGAGTGACTAGATAGTATTTTTCTGAAAAAGGTGTTTTGGGACTTGAGAAAAGTAATAAATATATTTAAAATTGGCACTTCCTTGTTCCTTCTAGTTTTATATACATAAAATTTGGCCAGCAGCAAGATCAAATCACCTGCTTTCCTTCTTGTATCGGCTGATTCGTTTCCGACATAACCAAGAAAGAATAATGCTTCTGCTGTTCAAGTGTTGGCACATACCTAATTTCTTAACAAATTGTTTTTCCAATTGACACCAGAATTGTTCCACTGCTTTGCATTAACAGATTATATGTATTATGTCCTCTTCTTTTTTACATTCCATACATTCTCCAGATTCTTTCAACTCGTATTTCTTTAGTAAAGAATTTGTAATTAATATATTGTGCAGGATTCTGAACTGAAATTGTCTATATTTGTTCGGTATTTTTTCTTCCTGCAGTACTCTCCATGCCTGTTCCATTTCTGACGCTGTCATTGTTGAAAATATTTGTTCTCATGTTAGCTCTCCTTTAGGCTTACTTGCTTTTGCATGCTTCATATTCCTTTTAATACCCTTTATTTGTCCTAAATTTAGCTCTGGTGTTTCAAAAATTCACTTGTCCTTTTTTATCTTTATTGTTCTCAACAGTGCTTTCCAGTTCTTTGGTATGGCGTGGATTACTTTAATGTAATTGAACCATCCAATGGTACACCCGTCCTGTTTCAAAGCTTCTTGGTTTTTGATAGCCCAATTTTTGTCTAACCAATGAAAAAAGTATTTTTATTTCGAATTTTCCAGACTTCTGATAAACATTGATTTTTTCCACTAGTGATGAATCGGTAATTGTTTATTGTCTGGATTAGTACTTGTTCTACAAAAATGTGTTGGAATATATCTTATTGTTTGAATCACTTGTTCATAGAAAGGCGAGGTTCTTACATCTAAAGTTTTCAGACTAAAATTTGTGTTAATAATTTATTGCAATCCCCCTATTTTATCAAGGCATCTTGTTCCTATTGCCTTCCATTTTCCAGGAGAATTGATCAATCGGGATATCCATTTAGTCTTTAGTGAGATCACAACCGCCTCCATATCTGGCATTTTGACCCCTCCTTTATTATAGTCTTGTATCATCACATTTGATTTTACTTTTGTTTTTGTATTATTCCACATAAAACTGTTTTGCATTTTCTTCAATTTTTTATGGTTTCTTTTTCAACAGTCAAGTTAATCAGGCTATAGTTTAACTTCGAGATTACTAGATAGTTCCAAATTGTTACTTTTCCATAGAAAGTCAAGTTTCTGCCTGTCTATGTATTACATATTTTTTGACCTTTTTCCACCTTTTCCGCAAAGTTTTTTTCGTACATGATTTTTTTGTCGTAAGAAAAATGTATTCCCAATAAATTTATTGTGCTAACCACCGAGCATTTGCCCAGTTTCTCTTTTCTATTTTTGTTTTCTCCAAGTCCCAATATTTGTGTTTTTTCAAATTTATTTTTAGTCCTGATACCTTTGAGAATGATGCAATAAGGTTCAATGGTTCTTCTAGGTCATGTTCATTATTAACTAACATTGTTGTGTCATTCGCATAAAGTGAAACTATGTGCACTTGTTCTCCAATGAGTATGCCTCTGTATGCTTTAGATTGTCTCAGACGAATTGCCATATGTTCTATTGCACAGATAAATAAATAAGGTGAGATGGCAACCTTGTCTCACTCCTCTTTCAAGTTCAAACCTTTTTGTAGAGTACCCTTGGTTGACCACCACTGCCTCTGCTTTGTTATAAAGTGTTTGGATCCAAGACAAGAAACGTCCTCCTATATTAAACTTTTGCAGTGCTTTCATCGTGAAGTTTCTGTTTAGAGAATCGAAGACTTTTTCTATATCTAAAGCTACTAAGTGTCCTTGAATATTTGAAGAGTCGCATAATTCAGTTAAGTCCATCAAATACCTAATGCCTTCGCCTATGTAGCGATTTGGGACAAAACCTTTTTGATCTTTGTTTATAATTGTTTTTATCAATGCTTTTAGTCGTGAGGCCATTGCCTTTGATAGAATCTTATAATCTACATTTAGTAGCTATATAGGCCTCTAATTTGACAAATCTAAATTATCCTTATTTGGCTTTGGTAATAATGTAATTATGCTTCTTCTCTGCGAGTCCGTCATTTTTCCCTGTTCTAAATTAAATTTTAAACACTCCAGCAAGGGCTTCTTTATGATGTCCCAAACATTCTTGTAAAATGCTACTGTTAACCCATCATTGCCAGGCGATTTCCCATTTTTCATGGATTTTAAAGTATTCAAGTATTCCACATCAGTTATGTGTTTCTCCAACATTTCTTTTTCTAATTCAGTGATTTGTGGGTATATTTCCATATTTTCTTTTGCAAAATAATATTCTTGCTCCACCTTGTCAACTTTTCTCTCCTGATACAATTCCTTGTAATATTCGAACATTCTTTCTAAGATCTTCTTCGGATTTTCGTTTGTGGTTCCATCATTATTTTTCAACTGACTTATGCTCTTTTTATTGTAGTTTCTTTTTTCCATATTCAAAAAATATTTAGTTGGCTTTTCACCCATTAAATTCCATCTTATCTTGACTTTTTCGAGAGCAAATTTTGCTTTTCTTTCCATTATCAAATCAAGTTCTGTTTTTAATTCTATGTATCTTTCAATTTCACATTCATCCATTCGTTCCTGTAAGATTTGTATATTTTTTCTCAGCTCGGATTCATAGCACTTGGCTTTCCTAGCTTTTTATTTTGAGTATTTTATTTTTTCCATTTTGATTTTGAATTTAGTATACTCCCAGGTTTTTGCAACATCTAATTTATTTTCTCCTGTTTCCTTCAGAGTTCTTTTGACTACTTCAGCCAGCAATTTTTTATATACCTCATCTTCTGTTAGAATGTTATTGAAGTGCGAAAAACTTGGGCCTCGTTTTTTGAAGGTTCTATCTTTTAGTTGAAAACATATTCCATTGTGATTCGAAGGCATTCCACTTATAACGTCGCACTGGCTCACTTCATTAATTAATTCTTCAGATGCAAAAAAGTAATCTAACCCGCAACCAACTGATGATTTAGATTGATACCACGTGAACCTTTTTTTGGCTGGGTTTTTACTTCTAAAAGTATCTACTAAATCACAGTTCATTAGAAACTGTCGGAATTTCGAAGTTGATCTACCTTTGTTTTGTAAATTTCCTCCTGTTTTGTCCAACTTAGGGTCTAGAGTTAAATTAAAATCCCCCCAAAAATAGTAGGGAGACCTTTTTTGTTAAAGTCTTTTAATTTATCAAAAATCTCATCCCAGAAATTCAGTTGCTCTTTTTCTTTGACTGGTGCGTACACATTGACTAAAATTAAAGATGCATCATCCAGTCTTAATTCTAAAAGGATGTATCGGCCTTTTGTATCTCTATAACTCTGGACGACTGAATATGTGAAAGTATTGTTCATCAGTATCATAACCCCTTTACTATTTTTTCTCCATTTGAAAAATATATCGTATCATTACCACAACCCCGTTCAAGCCTCAATCGGTTTTCTATTGATTTAACAGTATGTGTTTCTTGTAGAAAAATGATGTCACAATTTGAGTACTTTTTGAGTACAAAAAAGTAACTGAATATTGTCTTTCTTTTCGTCTCTAAATTGACCGTCTTTACATTTAGTGAAAAAAAAACTTTAAGTAATAAGACATAAGAATTGGTACACTCTCGGGTCTATCCTAAACTTCTCTTCTCATCTTATTTTTGTGTGCTAGATACATACTAGTTTAAATCTTTAAACAAAAAAAACTTTTCTGAAATTTCCTTTTGTTATATCTTGAAAAAAAAGAATACTCTGAACACATTGTGAACAGGGCTGGAGTACAAATCACGAGTTCAAGTACTCCCGGAGGAGCTCAAAGATGGTGCATCTGCTTAGCATTCCATCTAATTAAAATTATCCCGTCTAGCTAGAACGGTTAATTAATTCAACAAAGTTATGTATTTTTTTCTCCTGTATAAAATTTACAACAATTTATATCAATTATTTCTCAAAAGAGTTTGATATACTCAGGTATAAGCATCAAAAATAGAAAGAAGCTGGAGAAGTTTTGGATAGGTTCGCTATATAAGATTTTATATTTGTGACATGAAGGCTACAAGTCAGGCCCGTAGCCAGGGGGGGGGGCGGGGGGGCACTGCCCCCCCCCCCCCCGAAATGGGAAAGAAGACGAAATTTTCCTAAGTACCCTACCTTTGAATTTTCCTAAGTACCCTACCGTCATTGACATTTTTGCTGATAAAGATCATCGTCGAATTGCTCTATCTCATCTACTATGGCCTAATTTTCCAGATAAGACAACCGTTTTGCAACTGAATTTACTTAGGTCAAAACTAAACATGTGCCCCCCCCCCCCGAAAAAAATTCCTGGCTACGGCCATGAGTGCATCTGATTGTTTCTGAATGGAAAAGTGGTTGAAATTATTTTTTTGTGCAGTAAGAATTGCATCTCCATCATAGTGTATAAGTCTGGTTATGATTTTTTCTTTTCTTTATAGTTAGTCATAAAACGGTTCATTTCGAATTGAGCGCATCGTCGTCTATAAGTTTCGACCCGGAAATTTTAGAAGACGATGGAAATGAAAGCAAGTTTTTATTAAAACGCTTACATTGAAAAATTGATATTCATCCATTTATTTACCTTAGCTTTTTAAAGTAGCTATTCATCTATTTTTGCTTTTGATTCTCGAGCAAACTCCTCAAAAAATGATCGCACTCATCAAATTTTGATTCGCTGCGATTTTATTATAACCTTCAAATGTAAAAGAATTTTTATGGATAAAGTTTCTGATTTTTTAACGTCGGATGTGCTGAATATACGTATATTTTGTCAAAGCTAACTTTTAACCTAATGCAAGAATAGATGCGTATTTTTGTAAAATTTGCTTAATCATTTCTTGTTTTTTGCAGACATTTTGTCGAAAAGCTCGTCGCCATTGATTGTTCCGAGTAACAAAGGAAAAGAAGTGAGTCAGGTAAATTTACGCTACCACACAAACGCTCATGAAAGTCGTAGAATCCAAACATTCGAAATATGATGGGCAATTTTCTAAAATTTCCTAAAATTTGGCCCGTTTGTTCTATTTATTTTTTGCGTAAGCTTGAAAACGTGTACCTATCGTATGATGAGCAAGTTGCATTTTTCATGCTCTTTCAAAGTTTGGGCATCAAAAATTAATATCATATCTGCAATCATGATTTAAAAGCATGACTATCAAAAATGTGAACACTTGTTGTGCTTTTCCCAAAAACATCCTTGTGGAAAGTCAAATCACGTAAGCGCAAAGCTAATGAGCATAACGAACTTTCCATTTGGTTTGCATTTTTGGTTGATCACCACATATATTTATTTTTTAACAGAAGGACGAGAACTTGATCTCTCCGTTTTTACGAACACGTCGCTCGATCTACCCCGCTCAAGAAAATTTGATCGATTTATGAATTACTTTATCTGCTGATAATAAAGGCAAAAAAATTCATTATTTTCCCTGATTGGATGTCATAATCCATTCTACGACTGAATTATGCCCTTGCGCTAACAGGCGCCCTTGTGTTATATTTCTCGAACTTGAGTATAATTTCTCCTCAGGCTATATGCCAAAGATTCGAAACATTTAATTTATTCACACCGCTTGGGATCTTTCCGATCAAATTATTTTCATCAAACGCATTTTTCACATCATCAATGTACATGATTCAGTCCGATCATTTTAGGAGATTTTCAATCAATGTAGAAGTTTTCAAATTATTATAACACAAGGATGGGACTCAATCTTCTTTGCACTATGGTCATGCGTTAATTCTAATTATTTGTAATTATGTTTTCGTTTAGGTGTATACGTTCTCACTGTAATTGTTGATTTTACTCGTACCTGCCACTTTTACCAATAAAATGTTTTTTTAGTCATGATAAAATTTTCGTGTAGAAGATCAGACCCGGATTCATCAGAATAGGCTTAAGCTGCAGCGTAACTCTATATGTAGTGCCATTGCCGTTAAGCTGTAGCCCAGCTGTATAGCTTAACTCATTCACACAAAACATATCGGGAAACTTAAGCTGCACCTTAACCACGATGTTATAACAAGCTGCAGTTTAACTTTCTCGATATGGTTTTTGTGCACGAGTTAACCTGCAGCTTAACGACAATGGTGTGACATGAGTTAAGCTGGAGCGTGAGTCTCTTCTGAAACCGGCCCCTGAACTCTATTTGCGCTGCAGTAGCTTGGCAACCATCCAAACAAGTATATTCTTTTTTCTGCCCCATCGGGGCATTTTCTAATAAACTAGTTCACCTCTTTTTAGTGGGCCCCAACTATGCATGAAAACTTTCATAGAACCACAAATAAAAAACAATCTTAAACCTACGAATTCTCACTTTGTAAAAAAAGTAAAAGATGTGTAAACCACGTAGCATTTAAAACACGTTATAAACGGAGTGAACATATCCATTGAATTCTCCATGGTTAAGAACCCCTCACGTCAAAAAATCACAGGAATACATTTTTTACACACAGGACAATTTTTTTGTGTAAAGTGACTGCGTCCATTGAATTTTTCATGGTCAGATCCCTCAAAAGTCGCGAAAATACGTTCAGGATAATTTTTTGTGCGACGTGACTGATCCACCGAATTCTCTGCCGCATACCCCTACCCTCAAAAAATCCCAGAAATACAAAGTTTACACTTATGATAATTTTTGTGTAAAGTGACCGCGTCCATTGAATTCCCCATGATCGGAAACCATTTCGCCCCAAAAACCCCAATAACGCTACTGGTTCAATTGAAACTGCGAAAAATTCTGGCATGCGGCAGAAAGTTATTTTTTGAAGCCATAAATATTATATAACAAAATTGCCGAATTTTGCGGCGGGACTTTGGACCACGGTATAACTGAATTGAAGCCATATTTTAAAAAAATGATTGCACCCCCAAGATGCCTAGGCTGAAGTATGGAGCTTGGATAAGGCACACTCATTGTGGGGCATGGTGGGATTGGGGCCCTTAAAAATGCGTTTTTTGCATGTTTTTGGGGCCCCATCGAGCACCACCTGCAGATAGAGGGGAAATGACAACAGGCACCCCACAGTTACTCATATGCCCGAAATCATGAAAGAAACCCAAAGGTTCTAGCCATTACCGTTTTGGTATTAGAGGTGGACATGAATTTTGGGGCCCAGTCTATTATAGGTTGACGCTATCGCGCCACCTATGATATAAGTATTACTTGTTTTCGTCATATTTTTGTTGTAGTGTGTTTTCCGCCAATTTTTCATTGTTTTGTCAAAACGCGTCACAGGCCCGCAGGTGGCAAGTGGAGAGAGCAACGCGGACCACCAGTGGCCATCTTACTGTAGCGCACGTCGGTACGCGTGCGCTGGTCTCTCTCTTCACTTATCGTTAACGTATACTTTGCGTGTGTTTTTATTTTTTCTCTACTAGTTGTGTGCCCCGCCGGCCACCACTAGTACATATTAGCAGCCTCCCACCACGCCTTTTTCGTCTTTTCTCGCCCGTGCGTGGGAGTTGATTTATTATTGTTACTTTTATTTTCGCCTCGCCCGTCGCGTTTTGTCACGTAAGTTTTCGTACTTTTATCGTATAATAATAAATAGGTAGGAAAGCCCTTTCGTTTCTAGTCAGTGAGAAAGAAGGGAGACAATTAAAGAAACTGAACTTTCTTTAATTGTTGGGATAATTATTGTCGGGGTTTAAGTACTAGTAATTAGGTTATCGGGTAAACGTGGGCGTGGGACGCACGTACATTAAGGACGCAACCTCGGAATCCCAATCCTGCTTCCGCCGCATCATCTCCGCCCCGACACCGACCAGGATACAACACTGGTGACCGTTTGGATTGTACGTTGCCGCTCCCCGCTGTTGCGTTGCATCCAAAAATATCCAAAGAATTCAAAATTCGACCCCGCCGTAGCTGCGCCAAAGGGTACAAACGAGGTTATTATACCTTGAGAAAAAAGATGCCAACGGTAAGCCACACACCGCCGGACTTCACTCGATTTCCATCGCGCTCCAGTTCTCCGAACGCCGCCACAGCCGCACGCCGCGCCTTAAGTTTTGACCAGATGATGTTGCCGCGACCGTCAAATATTACGCAATTGACAGCGGTACCCACGGTAAGCCTCCCGCCCCACAATCCGCCCTTGTCTAATTTCAGCACTCCCGCGCTGGACGGGACGGCACAACCGCAAGCACTGCTCATTCCCGCGACTGCGGTGACGACTACTTCCCAAACTCCGCGGCCTGTAAACCAAAACCTCTTTGCCGCCGCCGAAAATCGCCTCAACGCGCCACCCGCATCGCAAATGCCGCCGCGGACCGCGCCAGCTCGAAATAATAATGACCAAATTGTCGCCAGAACCGACTCTTCCGAATCCTTTGTCAATATTGAACCACCGCAAGCCCCAGCCGCCACCCGTGCTTCAGTAAACGATCACCGCAGCAGTCTCGCCATCGCAAACGCCAACGAAGTCCAAAATTTTCGAATCGAAGCACGCGACGCGCTGGAACAACTCAACACCGCCGCCGCGCATATAACCAACAATGTCCCCACGGTACAAACCATCGATCAAATTATAGGCGCCGTCTCCGATCAATTCCAAGCCCAGCAATTACGCGTCCAACGCGAAATTCAAGAACAAACGAAAGCCACTAACGCGCGTTTCGCCGCACTCGCCGAGCAAATGCAACAATTGATTTCCACAACCGCCGCCGCGACGCACGCGCGTAACCCGCCTACACCAAGACCGCCGCCGGTGTCCTCACGGTTTCACGGCGAGGAAACAAGAGATATTTATATCCCCAACGAAACTCTCCGTGAAACTGAACCGGCTCCAGTCTTTGGCAGGCTACCAAACCAAGTAAAACCCAAAGCACCGTCGACGGATACCTTATACAATAACGAATTCGCCCGCACTACGCGCGCCGATGAAGATTTACACCATTCCGCGCTTCAAAGACGCCCACCGCCCGCGGCAAACCAGTTTGGCTTCTCAGATTACCCACCGGAGGATTATTATGAACACCCGCACCCTCGGTACAACATGCCGCGCACGTCTCATCGTGAGGAAGATAGCCGCATCAAAACAATGGTCGACAATATGCACCCGCTGATAATCGACGGCGCCGCAACAAATAAACGCCTGTTACGCTTCTTCATCCGACTGGAAAATGAGTTCGACTACGACGCCTCCAATCACGTAAAGATGAGTGCCCTTCGCCGACTTACTCGCGATACGCCGAGCGATATGATCCAAGATATGACGCGGTACGAAGACGCCAAACATTTGCTCATGTTCCAGTTGGCGCCCGATTGCAATCCGATGACTCTTAAACGCGAACTTGCGTCAATCACCCCAGAAGCTGGAGAAGAACCCGCCGCGTTTCTAAGTAAGGTAATGACTTATGTACAACTATTGTATCAGCATGAAGATCAAACTTTCCGGCATAAACAAGTAATTGATACCTTTTTGACCAAAATGCCTGTTTTCTATCAACTCACAATTGGCGAACAAGCAAAGGGTTTCACAAATGTTCAACAACTGGCCGACGCCGTAGCCAAAGCCCGTAGTGTCCTCAATGCAACTAAAGCCGAAATCGGAACTGCGGAACGACCCATTCTGGTAAATCAAGCTGATCAAGATGCACCACCACCGAAGTCGCCGCAACCGTTTGACCGCCGTTTTGAACGCCGCCGCAGCATGGACCGTCCTCAAAATCGCTACCGCGAGCGCTCTCCCTCAATGGACCATAGGACGCAAAACCCGGCGATGCAACCCACTAAATTCGTCTCTTTCCAACCACAAGCAATTGAGCCACCGCCGCTGCAACCGCCGCGCACGGAGATGCTTCTGGAACAATTGATTCAACGATACGACCGCGACTATGAAGAACGAAAATCTCGACAACGCCCTGAAGAAACCATACCCAACAATAGGCAACAAAGCCCGCGCCATTTATCTCAGAATAGGGAGCCGTACGCAAATCGCTTTGACCGATCCACCAGCAGAGACCGCGCACGTACGACGCAACCCACAGGTCTGTGGTGCGACGCCCACAAATCCCGCACCCACAACACTGAAGACTGCCTCTGGCTCAAACGGCAAAACGCTCAACAATCAGCCCGACTTGAACCAAACCGCCCAAATTACGCCGCCCAACCACGGCAAGTGGATTTCCGAAACAACTCAAACGACGTCCGTGGACAACGCGATTGGCGACCCCGCCGCGGAGGACCGCCCCAACGAGGAGCGAACTACGCCCGCGGCGCGCGAAACCATTTCTATGAAGGTAACCCTATACAACGCCCAAATGATTTTGTTCAGAATACCTACGCCGTTTACCCGAACCATCAATTTCCGGCGCCGTGGGAACAACATATCCATTACAACGCGGTACTGGCCCCATACGTCACAATGCCGACGGATTCATCGCCTGCTAGTTCTCAATCTTCAGAATTGCAAATTACCCTACCCGCCCTTCCAGCACCAAACACCGCGCCAATACCCGCGCTCGAAACACGCGTTAACAATCAATCAATGTCAACGGCCAATATGGTTGTTCCGTCCAAAGAAATCGCTTCCGCCGCACCCATTGTTAGCCCCGGCATTGTCCGTTGGAACGCAACGGGCCACGCTTTTCAAGATCCTTGTCATATCCGCTCGTCCGTTTGTCAAATTGATAATCTCACGCCATCTTCCAAATCGTTTGTTCGCAAATACACTTCTACGAGAACTTTCCAAATCCCAATCAAAATTGGAGCCGTCAAAGCACACGCGCTCATTGACACAGGTGCCCAATGTTCCGTCCTCTCATCAGGGTTAGTCAAACGCGCTTTCGACAAGCAATCGCTTCAACTCCCGATTTGTGGAAAAATCAAAGTAGCCGACGGCGCCGTAGTCAACGCCCACGGCCCGGTAGTCGTTACGATGGAATCCGCTTTCGGAGAGCACATGATCAAATGCGTAATCCTTGACGACGACGGAAACGATCAATTCATCATTGGAACCGATTTCCTCGCGCATCCCGATATCCACGCCATTTTAAATTTCAAAGACAACTACATCGAAATTCAAGACGTTAAACTGCCACTCAAGGTAATCGCCTCGATCCGCCCGCAAACGGAACTGTTTCTCAACGCCGCTAACGACAACGTCTTAGAAGAAATACCAGAGGATGAACGAGTAAGTTGTTATGATGATAAATCCGATATTTTTAGCCAACCCGAAGAAATCGAAGTTGATTAACCGATACGGCAGGCTCAACCTAGTCCACACCAACCGCCCCCTCGGCGGCTGGAGGTTACCGAGCTTGCCGAACCGATTTTTCTCGTTGCCCAAGCTTCTGTTTCGATTTCGCCGCACTGCCAACAATGGGTCAAAAGTAGCATTTTTCCCACAACATCGGCGACAGTGCCCGACGTGATCGTACAACCACTCGCCACAGATAATGTTGCCGCAGAACTTCCGGTCGAAACCGCAGTGGTCAACATCACTAACGGCCATTGTCCGCTCCTCTTCATCAACAATACGCCGAACAGTATCAAACTCCGACCAAATCAACTCATCGCGATGGCAAAGCACACACTGGAGTATTCCGAAACCCACGCCGATTGTCAGATAGCGACCGCAGCCGCCGACCGCGACGTAACCGACCACGAGCCGGCCGTACTGGACAAATCATTCCCCGGCAACACCGCACAACAAAAGCTGGAATACGCTCTGAACAAAATGACCGAAAAGACCTACGTTTCTACCGCCCAAAAAGCAAGAGCCCTCAGGATGCTCCGACAGCACCGGGACGTTTTCAGCCTCCCCGGCGACAAACCAACTATCACTAGCGAGCTGACCGTCAGCATCGACACCGGCACCGCAAAACCAGTTTCCCGCCATTATTACCGCGCCGCAATGGAACAGAGACCGATTGTCCGTCGCCATATTCAAGAAATGCTTGACAACGATTTTATCGAACCATCACGCTCGCCTTGGGCAGCACCGCTATTTTTAGTAAAGAAAAAAGACGGCTCTTGGAGACCCGTTGTTGACTACCGCGGAATCAACGATGTTACGCGGAGCGACAAATTCTCAATCCCGCCCATCGACGACTACTTGGACGCAATGGGACATGCAAAATTCTTCACCACGCTCGACCTCAAAGCCGGGTATTGGCAAGTACCCCTCGACGCCGATTCCCGTGATAAAACAACCTTCATCTGCCAAGAAGGTTTGTTTCGATTCAAAGTTTTGCCCTTCGGCTTGAAGAACGCGCCTGCCGTGTTCCAACGCTTAATGGAGCGAATCCTCCACCCGTATATCTGGAAAATCTACCTCGTCTACATCGACGATATCATCATTTTCTCGAACTCGTTTGAAGAGCATTTGGAGCATTTACAAATCGTTTTCGACGCCCTCCGCGCTGCCAACCTTACGCTTCGACCAGATAAATGCGAGTTCCTGCCGCCGCAAGTCAAATTTTTGGGACATCTACTTAGCGCCCGCGGAATCGCTGCCGACCAGGAGAAAGTCAAAGCGATCGCCGAATATGAATTCCTGAAGACCAAAAAAGGTATGCAAAGTTTTTTAGGTTTAGTCCAATGGTGCAAACGCTTTATTCCGAATTTGGCAACATTGTCCAGTCCTTTGTACGGACTTCTACGTAAAGACGCTCAATACATCGCCACGGGCGAACACCACGCCGCATTTGAAGGTATAAAAACCGCCCTTACGTCATCGCCCTTCCTTTGCTACCCGGTCTACGATGGCAAAGCCCAATTCGTTATCCAAACCGACGCCAGTACGACCGCCATCGGAGCAATTTTGTATCAAGAAAACGGAAACGATCAATGGGTCATCACCTACAATAGTCGCGTACTCACCGATGCTGAAACCCGCTACAGTACAACTGAGCGTGAATGCCTCGCCATTGTTTACGGCTTCCGGATGTACCGCCACTATGTGTACGGCCAGAAAGTTATCGTCCGCACCGACCACAAGCCGCTCGAATGGCTCAAAGACGAGAAACACCGCAACTCACGACTTCAGCGCTTCGCGATCAGCCTACAAGATTACGATTACAAAGTGGAATATGTTAAAGGCAAGGATAACGCTTGGCCGATTTTCTGTCCAGGAAAGATGACTGCGACAAATGCCCGATCCAGAACGCTGAAAACTTGACCGCAACGATTTTCCATGAAAATTTTCACCCTGCTGGTGCAACTACGGAAACCGACTTAACGGTACCGGAAATACGCCCAGCAGTGGCTTCACTACCCAGGGAGGTCGACGCTGAAATCAACGCCATCACCCGTGCAATGACGAGAAAGACCATCAGTTCACCCACACTCTCTAATTCAATGCCTAAAGACGCCGACCACGAACCGCCACCGACCGAGGTCATTACGATCGCCGCTCACGAAGAAGTTTTGAACGCTCAAGCCGCCGACCCGGCCATAACAAAAATCATCGCCTCCCTCAAAACAGACAACGCCACCAAACATCCACCGATTTTCTTCCTCGAAGATCAAATTTTATACCGGCAACTTAAAGATGTCAAGCAATTAGTCGTACCCGCCTCCATGGTCGACCAAACTCTTCACCAATTCCACGGCGCGAAAATCTTGAATCATCAAGGAACAAATCGCACGCTAGCAGCCATTAAAGCTCACTTTTGGTGGCCCCGCATGGAAGAGGACGTTCGGGATTGGATCAAAACCTGTAAAATTTGCCAACTAACAACGCCGCGCACGTCACCGCCTCCGCCATTGTTGCCAATTCAACCCAAACACCCATTCGAAATCGTGGCAACCGACATCGTCAACATTTCGCCAGTAGGTGAGAAGCGTCCCTACGTTATTGTTTTTCAGGATTACTTTACAAAATTCGTGTCCGCACATCCGATACCAGATCAAAAAGCCTCAACAATAGTGGAATGTTTTATCAACAACGTCGTCCTCACGCACGGCAGTCCACTTGTACTCCTTTCCGATCAAGGTGGATGCTTTACGTCAAAACTCATGCAAGATATCTGCAAACTTCTCAAAATTAGAAAAGTCAAAACAACGGCGTACCACCCCCAGTGCAACGGAATGGTCGAACGTTTCAATCAAACATTGATCGCCCAACTCAAAAAGTATACCGCCGACGATCCAGACAACTGGGAGCGATACCTGCCCTACGCCGTGTTCGCTTACAACGCCACGCCGCATACAGCCACACGACATTCGCCGTTCAGTTTATTACGAGGATATGAACCGCGCATCACCTTCGACTACGACTGCGCCCGCCGCCTCACCTTGCCGTTGAATTACGACGCTTATCAACATATTCTAACGCAAGCCCAACTCAAGATGCACGAAAAGATTAAAGCTAACCTCAATGCTGCAGCCGCCGCCAGCAAAGAATATTTTGACCGCAAAGCTCGAAGACGCGACTTCGCCGTCAACGACTTAGTTCTTTTGACCAATACGCGCAAAGCCAACAAGATTCAACCCGACTTCACCGGGCCTTTCCTCATCATGGACGCCTCTCGCGCAGCCAAAAACGTTGTCACCATTGACTCACTCGATGCGCCCGGCCGCCCGCAGACTGTCTCCATCACACGTCTAAAACCGTTCGTCCCACGACCGGCAAAGAATGCATTTGACAACGAGGAAGGTGGACCCTGCACGCTCCACACTTCTCGTCGACAATAGTTCGCTTTGAAATTTTTCTTTTGTGATACGGCGCTCATCACGCCGCGTTGTAAATAATCTTTATGTTTGTTTAATTTAGATCATGGCGACCTCGATAACGAGCAAGGATGCACGGCAGTTTCAACATGTTTCCACTCAGCCCGTCTTTTACTAGCCTTCAGCGGACTTTGAAACGTCACTTTACATCCTGCCCCGGTTCCCACACTTTCGCAATAGGAGGGGGTTTCTTCTTTAATGTTAGGTTCTGTTTGGCGCGAGGCCATTCGGTTTACTTCCGCCCGACCCTGGCCGCTATCACTCTCATAAGACTAATTGGGAAAGGTTGATTTTACTCTCCATTAACATAGCGGTGTTTGTGTTGCTTTTCGTGATGATAGTGTTGGCATTTTCCTACTTTACACTTTCTTCACCTTTCAGCGGCTTATTCTTTTACTATTTCATTTCCATCTTTCGCTTCCATCAGCAATAGTCGCATTTTCCAGCCGCTCCCAAAAATTTTATCTTCTCAAAATGACGACGCCGTCGACCGCATCAACCTCCACAGCCGACGACCCTCCGCCGTATCGTGAATCGATAAACGTCAACGAACGTTACGTCCGCTGGGCCGAACAGCAGCCCCACCAGAACAATCTAAGTTTCGCCTGCGACGGTATTTTCTCATTTTATGCTTTTGCCGCTTATACTTGCATGCTTTTGCTTGGGACCCGATGGGTATCTCCCCCTCTGTAGTCTTGGGTCAGAGTTCCATGGTCAGCCGCCGCGATCCCGTCATCGTCAAGTTGTGGCCTCCTCAGTCCACAACCGGCCGCTGCCTTGATTTCCGCATACCACAACTCTCGTTATCTCACTATTGTAGCCCGATCCAGTTGTCCAAGTGCACCCATCAAGGTGACATCGCCGCCCAAGTCAACGCCGCCTCAAAGCATGTGTCCTTCTAACGAATTGACGACACCACAGCGCTTCCCTCTTGGTTCACGTTTACATCATCCTTCAAACCCCATGTCGCTCACTCGACGTGGTGTCCCATGTGTCACTGATGAGTATCGCATTCGCTCTTGTTTAGAAAACAACGTCAAACGCCTAACTCGCGTCGCCGATTTGGAGTCGTGGTACATTTCAATGTACGTGCGACCCCCGAATGTCTTGCCGCCGCCGATTTTCCTTTCACCCGGAAGTTTGGGGCAGGCCTTGGCCGCCCAACCCACACCAAACTTCCGCAGCTACACGCTGGTCGGCTTTGACACCGAATCAATCACGGCCGCCGACTTCAAACAGTTTCAATTCACCGTACAAATGCCAGCCGACCCCATGGCGTCTAGTTACCCCCGCTACGTTCAACTTGCGTTTCCGAATGGCACGATGTTCGTCTTCGAAACGTTCACCGCCACTCCGGAAGACTGGACCGCGCTTTTCGCCCTAGTCGATGGCGACCACACCATCGTAGTCTCTTTCGATGGAGCCGACGACTGGGCGGGAATCTACGGGCTTCTGGGCACTCAATTTCGAACCGACCGACAAAAGAAGAACAAAGACCCCATCGTAAAAGCAATCCACTTCGATGCGTACCGCGTCATTCGCAACATCGACATATCCCCGTCATTGTACGAGTTGGCACGACGAATCGGTTTCTTTCCGGAAAAACGCACGCTCAAAGCCACAGTTTCCGCAATGTGGGCGCTGGACGTGTCAAAGCTCACTTTACGCTTTCCCGGAGCTCTACGCTTTTTCAACAACCCAACAACGTCATTCCTGCAATCCGACGTCCTGGCCTACGCGGCCCTCGACGCCTATTATCCGCTGCTATTGTTCTTGGCATTTGGTCGTTACGGCTTCATCCCCGAGGTCTACAACGCTCCCGCGTTGTTTCCCCACGACTCGTTGGACGCCGCCGAAATCGACCATCTCGCCGAGTACGTCATCGCCAACTTTCACAACGTCGCGCTGTCGGATGTCCTGCCCCCCGACTACGCCAACCAGATATACCCGACGACATCGCAAGTGGCCTTGCCCGCAATCATGCGAGATGAAGTTCTTTCGGCTTATAAATTTTTTATGTATGATTGCACATCGTCCGACCACGGTCGGTCTTTCTGTTTAGGAACGGTTCCCAACGGCTTCCGGGACGTCAAACCCTTGACGCGGACAACTTACCTGAAGCTTCTCCCCATTCCAAAAGTGCCGAAGAAAAAGAAAAAGAAACAGAAGGACGAATGGAACAAGTCACCAGACGTCTCCGACGACGAAGATCCGGCTCTAAAACCACAATCGGTGTTCAATGATCCCAAACGTCTTCAAGCAGCCGTCACGTCGGCTATGAAAAGCAATCTCATCCATCGGATCATTGAGCTGCTCAACTTTCTGCTTTCACCGATATACAAGTTGGCTGTCCGCGATCGTATGCCATACAACGACCCCAACTTACCGCCGCTCCCTCACGAAGTTGACGATCTTTGGACAGAACGCGTAGCCGCCGACCAACCCCTACGCGAGCGCACTTACAATGGTACCCATTATCGTTATCACCCTTCAACCATCCTTCACTTTTTACAGGTTGACGGAGAATGGTTTCGAAAGCTAATGTCTTTTATGCTGTTGGCCACGCTCCTAGCTTCACCATGTTCCGCCGCGGAATACGCCTTTGTCAACGACGTCCTCCTCCGCCACGCTCAATCTATGACGCCAGACACCCGCGCCGCGTTTTACGAGTGCATGTGGTATCGCAACGACGGCAACCCCAATTCGCTTCTCACGAATTGGATGAACCGCATCCCGGAACGCGAGCCCAGTTTTTCTAGCGACCCAGGCACGTACATTTGCAATCGCTTTGCGTTACGCCCGATTGTGTTCAACGAAAACTTTCAAATGGAAACGTCGGTCGAAGAAATTGAAATCGATGAAAACTACTATACGGCCAATCCACACAGCCGTTTCCATTTTTATTCAACGTTCATCGCGCTCATTGACTATCAAAACCGTTTTTCGTTCCCCGCGCCGGTGTATGCGTACCCCATGCCGACTAGGGCTTCGGTGCAAACGCTCACCGCCGAGGAACTACTTGACCGCCCTATCGACGTCGAAGTTGGACCCGCCGACGACGAACTACTCGAAACGCCAATCTTCGACCTCAACATAGCGAAGCTGCCGCCGTCAACAGACGTGTCGGCCCTTCCTATGGTACCCGCGCCTTCCGATATAACCGCAACCACCACGCAAATCAACGATTTTCTGAAATTGACGCTCGATGAAATTTCCAACATCGCACCGGCTCCAATAGACGAGTCCACACCCGTCCAACCCGCCGCGTTTGACTCCGGGACGTTGAGGTCAGAACAAATGTTGACCGACATACCCGAAGAAAGTACGGTGGATCAATCCACGTCTATGGACGTCGCCTCTATGGAACCAGCCGCTACGACAATCACCACAGCACCCGCCATGGATCCACGAATATACTTGGCGACGCCGGCAGTTTTGCCGGGACCTCCGCTCATTGCTACTGTTGCCGCGGCCAGGTATAGTGCCCCCGTACGTTTTTCTCAACAAATTATTTCAGCTACGCAATGGGACGCTTTGGCTGCAGCACTGGCCGCGTATCATTTTCCGCCACCGCCGCCCGGTATGTTGTTTCCCGAACATCAGTGGAAAGATTTCCCCGAAGCGTTGAAAGAACAGATACAACAAATTTTGTTGCCGCCACCGACGTTGATCGCTCCGGCCCCGCAAGTAGCTCAAATGGCTCCTGCGATGGCCCAACCCGTCGTGCAACCACCGGCTCCGTTACCGCCGCCGGTCACATCGCAACCGCAACCGATCCCGCAACCGCCGCAACCAGCGATTCTACCGCCGCCGATGGCGCCTGTGGATGTCCAAACCCCACAGGCATCCAGCACGTCTGTGCCGGCTCTAGATCGCTATGGTAATCCTATCCGAAGACCCGGCCGGTATGAACATTCAATAAAACGAAAGCAACAGCTCCAGGATGAATCGGCGTACCGCAAATCTCATAAAACAAGAACAACGGACGAACTGAGTACGCGGCGTACGCCGCCACCCAGCACCTCACGTGCTGAGCGCGGCCGAACGCCTAGCGAACGCACCACTCGACGCCGTGAACAACGCGATAAACAGAGAGCCCGTGAAGAAGCCGAACGCTCTTCGCACGCCATGTCAACGCCGAAACCCAAGCGCGATTCTTCCAAAACAGCAGCGTCGGCAAGGAAACCGCCGCCTGCTCACAAACCCGACAGCCATTGTTCACACAACGAGTCTCACTCTCGTGATGACCGCCACCGTAAAGAAACGAAACAAACTCCACCAACCGGCAGGGAAAGCCGCCAACACGAACGCCTCGATGACGCACCGCCGCATCGTACGCAAAGCGAACAAACCCGTAAGGTACACACGACGGGTTTTTACGAAGAACACTATCGCCACGGTTTCCACCGTTCACCTACGAAACTAACAGACTACATTAGCCCATTGCACCGAGACGCCGAAATCCAGCGCCGCCTGGAAGCCCTAAAAAATCCGCCGAAAGATGAATTCAAAGCTCCGCTTCCACCGCCTCCTATGGACGTGGAGCCCGCAACACCCTCGACTACGCCTACGGTAACGTCGCAGCCTCCTACGGCCCCGACAACCGCCATAACGACCACGGTAACCCACACCACGTCGCTGCCGCCTACAGCCCCGACGTCGGCTCCGGTTACTGCGTTCAAACAGCCGCAAATGATCATCGCCACTAAACCGGTTCTTGGAGCTCCGTTGCCCCCAAGTTCCGCACCAGCCATCAAACCCCGGTTGCCTAGCGAGGCTACACACTTGCCGAATTACACGCGATTCCGAACCACCGATCAGCCGCATTGCGTTACGATCGTCACACCGGGCTACCCGCCACATATTGACCCGGCCGTCGAATTTTTCTCACCACGCACGCTGCACGAAATGGTGCTGATCAATTTTTTCGGGCGCCTTCGCATTCACATCATCATGCCCGTGCACATACGCGCCACGAACGCTTCGCTGGCGCTGTACCAATACTTCCGCGATCACTATTGTCCTACATACGTAGAACAACAACCCCCGATCTCGCACGCCGTCGCCACGGTCATATTGAAATGGGTCGCCGGTCTTTGGGCCGAGGAGCTCGGCGTCGTTGACGCCGTTCACACCGCCCACTTGACCCTTTTCCTATACGAAGCCCGCGGCCTGGATAATCCTTCGTGCCTGCTCCAAGCCTATAACACCGCTGTCGGACTCATCGACAGCTGGATGGCTTACCCGAGCTACGCACCGTTTCCACAGCCGCCCGAAATCGCCAACATCCGAAGAATTTATTTGCAATATCACAGCGAGACGGATCGCCCCGCGCCCCTGCTGCGTCGGCACGACTTTTCTGCCCGGTGGAATCTTTTGCCACCGCGACCGTTGCCGCCAACAGGGACGCCGTCCGACCGACTGTCACTAATTGCCACTCAGTTGCCAGCACCAGGCGTGAACCCGCTATCGCCGCTTCAACTTCAAACGTCAACCTCATCATCGCGCCGCCGGGATACCTCTGACTACGGTCGATCCCGTTATTCCCGTAACGTTCGTTTTGATGGTCATGACGACCCGTACGATCCCCACGGCTACCACAACGATCGCTACCGACGAAACGAACGCGACCGCCGCGATCCTCCACGAAATCACCGCTCCGCATCCGATACTCGTTACCGCCGCTACCATTGAACAAGAGCTTTTTGTACAGTAACATTGTGTTTTCTTCGTTTTTTGTGTTTCTTAACCTCATCTTGATCTGGTTGTTTTATTTCTAATCTCGTTTTGCTTTATACTTTTGTACTAGTTTCCAGCGCACGTGCAGCCGACGCTGCAAGCACACAGTAAGTTGACCGCCGGTGGCCCGCTACACGCCCCCACTTGCCACGTTTTGTCCGTACACTTCGCTGCTGGGCTCATGGTCGCCGCCCCGAAAAATCGGCTCAAACTACCCCAACAACTCCGCCGGCCCCGCTGTGTGACGCCGAAGAATTCTTCGGCAACCCCGGCGACGGCCTGTAGTGGCGGAGCCCTTCCCCTTGCATGTTCTTCGGTATTTCCTGACGATCGCTTAGGGCGATCTACTGCAAGGGGGGAGGGGTGTTGTAGTGTGTTTTCTGCCGATTTTTCATTGTTTTGTCAAAACGCGTCACAGGCCCGCAGGTGGCAAGTGGAGAGAGCAACGCGGACCACCAGTGGCCATCTTACTGTAGCGCACGTCGGTACGCGTGCGCTGGTCTCTCTCTTCACTTATCGTTAACGTATACTTTGTGTGTGTTTTTATTTTTTCTCTACTAGTTGTGTGCCCCGCCGGCCACCACTAGTACATATTAGCAGCCTCCCACCACGCCTTTTTCGTCTTTTCTCGCCCGTGCGTGGGAGTTGATTTATTATTGTTACTTTTATTTTCACCTCGCCCGTCGCGTTTTGTCACGTAAGTTTTCGTACTTTTATCGTATAATAATAAATAGGTAGGAAAGCCCTTTCGTTTCTAGTCAGTGAGAAAGAAGGGAGACAATTAAAGAAACTGAACTTTCTTTAATTGTTGGGATAATTATTGTCGGGGTTTAAGTACTAGTAATTAGGTTATCGGGTAAACGTGGGCGTGGGACGCACGTACATTAAGGACGCAACCTCGGAATCCCAATCCTGCTTCCGCCGCATCATCTCCGCCCCGACACCGACCAGGATACAACATTTTCCATTTGATTAACTCTTGGATGCACGAGGTTAGGACCTTGACGTAAATTCACCAACCGTTCGATAAATTCGGAATTAGGGCCACATAGCCAAGTTACTGAATTAAATTTTCAGCTGTACTATCGTCACTCCCTGACGAAAAAATTGTTTCATTGATTACAGAAAATAAGCTTACTAGTTTTTCCGTATTGAAATAACTATCGTGGAATCGTTGCATCGATCATTTCAAAATGAATGGAGTGTAGTCACAATGCATTATAACGCTTCGCCTAATCATTTATATTTAACTGAAAATTTTTTGTTGTTATTCATTTACCTTTTATTATTCCTTACTTTCTTCCAAGACACATTTTATTTTCTCCTAAAAAATACCCTTTTAATTCTATTATAATCGAGCAATCAAGGCTTTTCTTTCGTGTTCATCAGAAACCATGCTTGAAAATACAAACTTGAAATGCTGAAGTTGAATAAAATGGATTTCTTGTTTGTTATTCCCTTTGGCGTAGGACACTTCACGAAAAGACCCGTATCTTGGGAACTTTATCATCCATATTATACTGCATTTATTTTAAAATGATCGATGAAACGGCTGGGGTTTCAGGAAACGCGGCTTTACTAGAGACCACGAAATCAATTTCTTTAATCGTGAAATGGTTGAAAAGGGTGGTCATCAAGGAATGCAGCAAAAATTAGTTGAATTGAGCCAGGGAGCAGGTTTGGATGAAAGTTTGCTGTGACTTTGCTGCGTCAATCATTTCAAAATAAATGGCGTGTGGTCTGCTTTACCTCTATCACATGCATTTTAGCATCTTAACTGCATACAACATTTAATCCTGCCATTAGCTGCACGCTGTTGATGAAAAGTTTTCTGTTCCCCTAGTGCAAGTAACCCTTTAATCATAATGATTATCTTTTATTCTGATTAGCAGAAAATGAGGAAATTATAAATAAATAAATTTTGAATTTTGTTAAATAATACGACGGTACTACATTCATTTTGAAATGATCGATGAGCGATGTTGCAGCCAAACTTTTATTCAAAATTATGGAATGCTCGTTGACTTTATTCAATAATTTTTTACTGCATGATACAGTTATGATCACCACTCTTTTCAATCATTTCAAGATTATAGAAATTGATTTCCTGATTTCTTGTAAGGCCGCGCTGCGACCGCCGCATCGATTTCAAAGTGAGTGGAGCATAGTAGTAGACGTTAGCATTATAATCTACATTAAGTTCGGAAAAGGAAGAAACTTGATGCAAAATGTATTCCTGAAATCGTGACGTTTAAAAAAGGTCAGAAGTTCATATCTTTTTTGAAACACCGAACTGAAAAACTCATGCGAATGAAAGAGAGAAATCGCAAAAGAAACTTCTTGTTGCTTTCTCGAAAACGGTTTTTATTTTACGTGTTGCAAAATCTTGTCGCGTGGTAGCATGCTCACATAACATGGCAGCAAGGAAAACTTGGGGAAACCAAATTTAAGTCAAATTAATCACTATCTAATCCCGTCAAGAATGGATACATCATTTCAAAACATATAGATCCCAATGAGATTTGGAACAAAAATGTCTGTTCGTTTTGGAACAAAAATGTCTGTTCTTGAAAAGTCAGCATTTGAGTCGGCTCGAACACCTATCGTATGAGGTGAAACACTTCCTGAATGAAGTCTACTCCCCAAACACACCCAAGCCGATATATTCGAATCAGCTATTTTCCGCTCTATGTGCATTTAGTATTTGATCTGTTGTATGACATTTAGCTTTTTTACTGTAGGTTTATCGAGCAAAGTTATTCCGTTACTTATCATATGCCCTTATAGTCCGCGGAATTAAAAACCGCGGTATGAAGACTTCAGACAGTTCTACGCGGGTCCCAACTTCAGACCGGTTGAATCGACAAGCGCCTAGTTCCTTAGCGGTTATAACGGCAAATGCCGTTTGATGAGGCAACAGAAAAAATAGTAGTTTTCTCAATTTTGCATGAAAATTTTCATTGATAGGAAAAATTTCTTTGCTTCGAAGTACAGTAGTCGTAGCTTTCTAATTTTTTATGATTCAGTCTATTTTCCTAATTCTGTTATGTGCTTCATTCCGAAGCAAATAGGCCATAGAAGTAGTCGGAGTTTTGTACCTGAAGCACTTTTGAAAAATAGCTCGGAGCTGATATTTACTCATAATATTTTAGGCGAAGAAATTTTTATAGAAAATAAAAGTTGTACGGAAAAAAATTTTGAGCTCCAAATGATATATTTACCGAGTTATGCGATATGCGCGCAGGTATGGAGATGAATAAACAAATCAAGGTTGCTATGGTGAGAATTTCAGAAATTCGATCCATCAATCTATACCGAAATGTTTAAAAACGAAGTTTTATCAAATTACTTATGTGAGATTGCATGGAATTTGCTACGAGGTGTAGTTTTAACTATGAGACTTAACTTCTAAGATGTTGAATTCATCTCGTGGTGCCGTTAGAAGATGGTAAAGTACCCACAGTAGATCTGAAACTCCGGTCTTTTGCGTTTGATAGCAAAATAACTGTATTATCATAATGGTAGAATTTCATACATCTCCGAAATTCATGAACTCATTGGGAAAGCTTAAACAAAATAATTCAATTTTATAATTTTTCACTGATTATTTTTTGACCGAATAAAAAAACAAAGCGACTAATTTAAGGGGGGATACTGATGAAGAGTAAATGTTTTCTCCTGCAACTAATTAAGGAGCGTTGAAAATTTTGGAAAACTGTGAATTTTCCTGATGAGAATACTCTTGCTAGCGATTATCAAAATCAACGATCGTAGATCAAGAACGTTCACTGTTCAGTCTTTTCAGATGAAGTGTTTTCACGGATCGCTAACACAATGCTGAAGTCAGTAGGCAAAAATTAGGGGAGAGAAAAACGTAGGCAGGTGACGACCACGCATAGTCAAGATTTTCTCTTTTCAAATTGTGGTTTTAACTTCTGTATTCAATCTGAGAAAAAAATGTGCGGGTTGCTTGCAAGTTATCTGTATGTGCATCTTTTTTCCCCGTAGATCATTTCAAAAAAATTTAGAAAATACTTAATTTTTGTGAAAAAAAGTAAAAATTGACATTGGAAAGCAGTGATACTGTGAATGAAGGCAGCTGATGATCGAGCAGGGATGATTTTTAAAATTGGATCCCTCGGCATGAAATGACTGTCTAGCACAACACGATTTTTTGCGATCTATTGAACGTATTTTGTATGCGAAGTTTCAGAATTTACACTTGAAAACCTTCCCTCGTAAGTTGTTCAATTGACTACTATGTATCTTTTGAGATACTCTATTCATTTTTAAAGGATCAATGCAGCGGCTAGAGATCTGATTAACGCAGTCTTACTGGAGATGAGGAAATCAATTCCGATAACCTTGAAATGGTTAAAAGGACTGATCATGAAGAAGTCTTAGAGAAAATTTATTGAATAGAGTTAATGAGCCTTCGATGATTTTGGATAAAAAAATGGCTGCGACCTCGCTGCATCTATCATTTGAAAATGAATGGAGTATAGTAGCTAAATGCTAGTTAAATCTGAAGCTGTATAGTTGAGCGCAAATGTGAGGCACCAGTTTCTAGCCTAAGACATGAAAAGCAGTACAGGCCTGACACTCCGTGCGCAGGAAAGCAGCATTGAAACTTCACTGCACATTTCTTCAGTAAAATCTCATCATCCGAAGAAAGATCACGGTTGGGGCAACGTCTCATGTACACGATAAATATTTGTTATTATCCCGCGATTTTCTATTAAAGTCATCATGGGAGGATCAGTCGAAGGAGTTCCTATAACTGAAGATAATAACGGAACACATAGTAGATGGGTTCACGTTCAAACTTCCGGTTCGAATTTATCATCGTTTTTCATTGCAACGTCTATCGCCCTACTTTGTTTCTTGGGTTCGACGCCTAATTTTGCCATCGCGGCGGCCGTCGTCAAAAATCGCAACAGCGTCCGTTTCCGTAAAAACCACTTTTTTGTAATCGTCGCTTTCCACTCACTGTTCCGCGGTGTTTATCTACTATTCTACAGTTTGGGCTCAGTTTTGTACGCAATGGCCTCGCTGGGTTGGACGTGGACGGCCATGCGACCATGGGCTTGTTGGACGTTCGTGGTCAATGGAGTGTTATTCGCCGAATATTACAACGGTTTCACTATTTTGACCTTGGCCTTGGACCGCCATATGTCTGTGAGCGTCCCAGTCAAATACGCTCACTTGCCGCCCAGGTAACCAGGCTACTCTTCCTAATCTATAGAATAGTAAAGCTTATTACTGTAATTACTGGAGAAAAATTCTTGTCCATGAGCGGTAACAGAACAATGAAAATTACCTCCCACAATCTCGTTATGGTCAAAGTTTCTCGAGCAACACTCAGGTGTCAAACACAACCTATCTGAATCAGAATAAGCATAGTGGTCTTTCAATGGTCCTTCCGTTGTCATGGAGAGAAATTTAGCATTTTTCTGCAGTATAAAGTTTTCCACTCCACGTAAATTGAGAATCAAATCGAACCTACTGTTTTAATTGTCGCTGCGTCGATCATTGTAGAATATAAACCCCAATAATCATTGGTTTGCCACAACTCTTCATACTAACCCATGGTATCAAAAATACAATTTTGACATTAAATCCAAAAGAAACATAAATACCGGTACATGCCGTGATTTTTTATGGTTCACTTTTTACGTAAAGAATCAATAAAGAAATCGTATGGAGCATGAAAAATTCACATTGACCGAAGCACATACGGATTTTGTGATTTTTATCTTCTTCCTTTCGTTGGCCCAAGATTCAAAAAATATTGCCGAGTGAGAAAGTTCGACATAAAGCTTCTAAGTATCGAAATTTTTTTATGGTTACTGCATGTAGGTGAATTTTTCTGCTAGTTGTGGAAAGGTGAGTTTTTACTTCAATCTGTCTGTATTTTGCGCAATATATATAGATTGGGCTGGCTAGTCAGCGGTCTCATCGGTCTTCTGGTGCTGGTCACGCGCACCTTGCCCGTATACGCTTGGTCATCGACTTACGATCGGACTTGGGACTATTGTATTGGCATATCGTCCGTGATGAGCCCTTTGGGCGTGGTGGTGCATCGATTCGTCGTTTGTTCTATGTATTTGGCCGGTCTGCTAATATATTTTCATTTGATGTACTTGGCGCATAGAAAAAAATCCATCATGGCTGCCACGTCGTTGAAAAAAATAGCCGTCATACCAGCGGTTACCGTTTTGAAAGTCAAAGAAAACACGGTGAGTAAAAAGCCATTTGGACTTATTACAACTCTAGTAAGATCGGTGAAAGTGGACAATTTTTCCTACAAGAGCAATGATGTTTCCTTTTGGTGAAACATTTTTAGGTGCTTGGTCATTAGGACATAATACTGTGCAGAATGATTTAGATTTTATAGAGTTACATAAATTTTCAGACGAATTTCAGCTATATTTTGTGAGGAGGTATTTATTTTTTTTTCGTCCTGATGTTTGGAGCTTTTACTGTAGAATGTTCTCCAACCGAGTTAGCTGGCAAATTGTCATCTCTACATGTCGCATAAAATGACAAAAAACGATTTACCTATAGCCCGTTTTTTATAAAATGCTTCCAAATAGAAAACTGACACAAATCAGTTCTGTCGTCAAAATCGTTTACATAAAGTTCTTGCTGTAAAATTTTTCACTCGAAAAATTGCTAAAGGTCAAATTTCCAGTCCTACATGATATTTTGTTTATCAGAAAATCACAAAAATCTGAAATACTACTTGCTTTCCACTTTCATTATCTGGAAGCATTTTAAGAAAAACAGGCTTTAGTAATTTCTCTCTAGTTTCAATCTTTAAAAGCATTTTGAAAATCAGAGTCTGTTATCAGTATCATATGTCAGATATGTTAAAATACATCGCATTTTGGTCAACGCGATAGCTGATGTCAAAACAAATTTTTCATTCACGTCTATAATCTACTCATTTCGAAATGATCGATGTAGCGATTCCATGAAAGTAAGTTCAATGCGGAAAAAACTATTTAGCTGATCACTGTAATTAATGAAAGAATTTTTTCTTCAATGTGCGGCAACAGAAAACTGAAAATTTCCTTCAATAAACTGGTAAAAGGGTCAAAATTTCTCAAGTAGCTTTCGGGTATCGACGCAGATCCGCTCAAATCGACCGCGGATAAATTTAAGCACGATGTTTTTTCGTGACTTTTCCTTTTCCATGCTTATGAAGAAACGTAGCGTTTTTCTACAGTATAAAGCTTTCCACTAAATGAAAATTGCACATATCAATTTAACCTGCTTTTTTGGTTTTCGCTGCGTCTAACATTTCAAATTGAGTGGGCGATAGCAAATCCTGAATGAAGACAATTTCTCGCCCATAAAAGAACAGGTGAGAATTTCTTTTCATAATTTCGCTAATGAGTCAAAATTTTTCGGGTTGGAATCACGCGTCAAACACAATTCTATCCTAATCAAAAGTAAATAAGTATCGTGATTTTTCTATGATTTTGGCCTTCCCCTTTCGAGCGATTTGATGTTTTTCTACTGTAGGAAATTAACCTCTCGGTGGACATTGTTTATCAAATTTAACCTACTTTTTGGTTGTCGCAAAGTGGGCTAAAGTCAGTACAACTTTCGAGAACCCTGATTTTCAGACGAGAATGGCCAACATGTCGGGAATGTACAGCGGCACGAAAGTCGAATCGTCGTTCATCGGCATCAAAAATTCGCCTCCCACCGGCGATGTCGTGGACGGCGTCGTCTCGGATGTTGATGTTGCTAGACCACTCCCGTCGAAACAGCGGACTCAGCGGCGGCGACGGACAGCTCACACTTCCTTGATCAACGTTACCAAAATGATCATCTTTTCGTATACGATTTCGACTACGTTCATTTGCGTATTAGCCTTGATCGATTACGATTCACCGTGGGCCGAATCCAGGGTCATTTTTTATCTATTGTCGTTCACGTTGGTGACGAGCAAACTGTGCGATTCCTTAATTTTGATTTTGAAAAGTTCGGTTTTGAGGAGTGCTGTAAGGAAAATGTTTGCAGATATGATGCGAAATTCGTAAATATCATGAAATATTATAATATATTGGCTTTGGAGTTGCTGACGAAATCTACACTGGTAAAATAAAGAACTGTCTCCAAGATTATTTACTCTCAGTAATGTCTTAGTCAAAATTTTTATGGGCTCACAAGTTGTGGTGTTTTGTAGCAAGTCACAAATACACATATGAAAACGTATTTGATTTTTTGATTTAGCTTGAATGATTCCATAAATCGGAGTCTACCTCGACTTTTTAGAGTTTTTTGATATGGAATCACAATTCATCTGAGATCAATGCAACAAAAAATTCGTAATTGGAATAAAAATATTCATACGAATCAAACTAGGAGTAGATTAGATGTCGTGGAAAACGGGGAAAACTCGAAAAAATCTAAGTATTGAGAGGAAAGAAAAAACGATACTAAAGTTCGAACAAAGATAAAAGAGTCATGTTCAACTTTTTGAATCAATATGATATTTCGGTGATTTATACTATAAAGATTAAAGTGAAGGCAGTCAGGAAACGTATGGAAAAGTTGAAATGATTCAAAAGGATAAAAAAATTACCTTGTTGAATAAGATTATTCGAGAAAGTTATCGATCAGGGCAAAATTTTAGAATCAGGCTTATTGTTGGAACAAATATCAAAGAATGTGCCTATTATAGCCACCTGTTGATTCCGGCTCGTTTCGAAAGGTACCGTCTCACTTTGACGCCTGTCTCATTTTGGCGCCCGTCTCACTTTGGCGCCTCGTCTCACTTTGGCGCCCAAGTTGTGTCTCACTTTGACGCCCATCTCACTTTGGCGCCTGTCTCACATTGACGCCTGTCTCACTTTGGCGCCCGTCTCACTTTAGCGCATTGCATGTCCTAATAAACAAGCGATGTGTCTTCATCTATGCAAATTTTGCGCGCAGTTTTACATTACCCTAATGGCTATAAATAGCTCAGGCCACCCTGAATAGTTGTGTCCTTATTCCCCGAACGTCCTCTTTCCCCTAACGTCCTGATTCCCCGAAAGTCCCTATTCCCCGAATAGAACGGATCCACTTTTTTTGACTAAATCGAATCCGGATCTTAAAAAATCGTTTCGCCAAATCATGATCCAGATCTAGATAGTTGCAGTCGTCGGATCTGTGTCAAGATCCTGAACAGCAGATCCCATCCTGAACAGCAGATCTAAAAATAGCCTTCTTCTGTCTCGGGGAAACGGGATTCGACACTTTCGGGGAATAGGGACGTTCGGGGAAAAGGGAAAATCAGTGTTTGATTTATAGCGTTCTACGGGGAAACGGGACTTTCGGGGAAAAGGGACTTTCGGGGAATCGGGATACACCCATTTCGAGGAAGCCCGTTCATCCTGTCTTTTTATTGTCAAATGTCAATGTTGGTATGTGAAAGTGGAGTTAATCCGGATCTTTTTTATCTGTTCAAATAGAAAAAAGTTAGACAATTGGCCATCGATGGTGAAGTCATGTACTTCGAATGCGTTTCTTGCAACAGTCATGGGAATCCCACGAGTCATGCTACAGTTCGTGTCAAATCCTGATCGTGGTCACAATCCACTTTGTGCGCCTTATGGGATTTGAAGTTGAAGTTAAGCGTATCAAACGTAAAATGATTTTTTTTCCAATTTTTCACTAATTTTTATTACCGTGCGAATTTTGTGCGAAATCCTACAATTTACAATGTTCTCAGGGAAAATAAGCAATTCACAGAATGCAACCTAAAAATGGCCTTCGTCTATTTTTGGGGAAACGGGATTTGACAATTTTGAGAAATAGGGACTTTGGAGAAAAAGCTTTGAAGCATTCTTCGGGAAAAGAGGAATTTCGGGGAAACAGGACCTTCGAGGAATGGGGATTCACCCATATAAATGATCAGCATGAATACCAAAAAGCAGACTATGATAGGGCGCCAAAGTGAGACGGGCGCCAAAGTGAGACAGGCGCCAAAGTGAGGTGGGCGCTAAAATGAGACGGGCGCCAAAGTGAGACGGGCGCTAAAGTGAGACGGGCGCTAAAGTGAGGCGGGCGCCAAAGTAAGACAACAGTCTCACTTTGGCGCCTACAACTTTGGTCGCCAAAGTGAGACGGGAGCCAAAGTGAGATGGGCGCCAAAGTGAGACGGGCGGCAAAGTGAGACGGGCGCCAAAGTGAGATGGGCGCCAAAGTGGGACACAGCTTGGGCGCCAAAGTGGGACACAGCTTGGGCGCCAAAGTGAGACGAGGCGCCAAAGTGAGACGGGCGCCTAAGTGAGACGGTATCAATCTTAAGTGATGTATACCGTGCAATTATTTCTTTATTCACTGCGAAAAAAGTGTCACAACATAATCGTTTGGTTCACTGACTATGATCAAAATTAGCTTCTTGGAAAAATGTTTCGTTTTCCATCAAATTTGGAAATTTTTCTGTCAAAGTACGCCGATCATCAACCTTTTGTTTAACTCCACTATGTCAAAATATAATTGAAAAAGTGTTGTGGAAATAAAGTTTTCCGTATCAAGCTCACCAACAATGTCCGTGAATATGGAGCAATAATTTTTTCAATTATTTTTTTTTTTATTTCACTCAAACTGATCACCGAGTGAGAAATACGGAATTTTTGTGCGAAGCTGTAATCTGTATTTTCTTGAATGCCTCTACATAAAGAAGTGGAAAGCAACTAATCAGTATTTTTAAGGTTTTCTGCTAAACGTGCTACAACGGACTGCAAATTTGTGAGCATACTCGTCTAACTAGCAATTTTTGACTGAAACGTCTTACTGTAAAAATTTTATGCAAGGGATTTTCGCGATCAGAGTACAATTTTATGGTCAAAATTGTCAAAATCGTTTACAGAAAGCTCCAACAGTAAGATTTCACCTCACAAAATTTCTAAAGCCTAGTTGATTATATTCACAAATTTGCAGGCCTATACGTATGGTTTAGGAGAAAATGGAAAAACGTAAGCACTTTGAGAGCATTTGAAAAAACAGACTATTAGTTAATGTTTTGACTTTTTTGGCTGAAGTTAGTAATTTTTCAACCAGAAATATACGTTTTAGATTTAATTTTCTTTTTACCCCACGCGCCTTATTGAAATCATCATCGAAAAAAGGGTAGTTACCGCTATTTCGAGGCAATCGAGCGTCAGTTGTCGTCCAAAAGAATATACTTTCTCATCCTTAGAAACGTCACAAATTAGAGAAAAATTGCACTTTTTACTGCACTGCTGTTCAATTGGAACAAAAAATGGCCGAAATTGCCGCCGTTCTGATGTTGCAAATAATCGTATTATGCAGCGATTTTCTTCGAACAGAGCGTTTCTGGTCGACGACGGGTGCGGAGACTCCAGGAGAAGCCAAAAAATTATTTTGTACTTGGAATTTTCGCGGAATATTGAACGATATTAATAAATTTAGTGAGCCGTATACTTCGCCGTTAATTTCAGGTAAAGTAAGAAAAAGAAAAGAAAAGAAAAGAAAAGAAAAGAAAAGAAAAGAAAAGAAAAGAAAAGAAAAGAAAAGAAAAGAAAAGAAAAGAAAAGAAAAGAAAAGAAAAGAAAAGAAAAGAAAAGAAAAGAAAAGAAAAGAAAAGAAAAGAAAAGAAAAGAAAAGAAAAGAAAAGAAAAGAAAAGAAAAGAAAAGAAAAGAAAAGAAAAGAAAAGAAAAGAAAAGAAAAGAAAAGAAAAGAAAAGAAAAGAAAAGAAAAGAAAAGAAAAGAAAAGAAAAGAAAAGAAAAAATCAAAGGAAAAGAGAACCTATGAAGCATTTTATTAACTTTCTTTCGAGGTATATCAAGGGAAGGATACAAACCAGTCAACGTTTACCTCGAACTACACGTCCAAACAATTATCGGATTATCGACCACCCGGGGCTTGTTTGAAGTCGACGTTTTCGTCAGCGAAATTTGGCAAGACAAACATTTCAATTTTTTGTCTACAGATCAAATCGATGGCGACCACATTTTCGCCAACGTCAGTTTACTTTTCGACGAAATGAACGGCAAAGATTTTCTCGGCGGTAGCGGCGACGGTGAATTTAGCGGAAACGGCGTAGAAAACGACAAGGCGACGGCTAGGTCGGCCGAAAAAAATTTCACCTCGACGCCCTATCAATCGTCTCCGTTGTTCGAAGAAGAATTTTGTCGAAGTTATTTGAATTTGGGAGCCGACGTCGAAAAAGAAATTTTTACGCCCAACGTTAATATATGGAATTCGAAAATGGCCAAAATTCATAAATCGCCAACAGTGAATAAATTCATAAACGTTTACGCCGACGGCACGATTTGGCGGAATCATAGGATGAAAGTACAGTAAGTAATTTTTGGTATGAATTTGACATGTGAATGTTATTTCTATAGTAAGCTACGGTAGATTTCGACCATTACTCCTTTTGGTCACATTTTTTGTTGTGATTAGTAGATATAGATCGTGCTGGTTGCCCCACGATTCAATGTTCGACGTTCGACTTTAAGTTTGCAAGTAGACAGATAACCACCGTAAATTTAACACATGGTGTTACAGTGATTGCTAGATAAAAAAGTCACGAAACCCAAACCTGACCCTTATCGTTTAGTTCAAGGCTATCTTACTCTTTCAAATGCTTTTCAAATATTTGTTCTTTTCTAAAATTTCCAAACCTGTGTTACTGTAGAATTCTGATTCATTGAACTACTGTCGAAACTATATAACCATCCAACATTTACCTTTGTTGAAATTTTTCACAAGTTTTATGAAATGGTTTTGCATTCAGTCAGAAGAACGTCACATGAAATCAAAATGAAAGGTTTGAGATTTGTTCTCCATCACGTTATTTGTGAACGCGAAACTTTTCGATTGCTTGTCACTTATCTTGTGCATTTTTCGATGTCTGCATATCCTTCTGAAAATTGAATTCCTTTTGGCGTCGATTTTTAATTAATTTTTGCTTCCACTGATTTGTCGAATGATCTTTGCATAATTTGCATAATTCATTAACATCCGTACCAACGAAGCTGAGGAGGAACGCCAAATAAATGAATTTTTAACAGAAAACTACAGAGAAGAACGATATCGTAGTAGTTTCACTTTTTGGTTTTTGCTCAGAGGTATAGAAATCAAGGGAAAATTTTTCGAAAATTAGAATGCCTCAAAAACGAATTCCATCCTTACAGGGCCTTGTTGCCTACGTCAATAAAGTTCAAAAACCAGTTAAAAATTAACATGGAAAATGAGACTTCCGCTGTGAATGTATAATGTTCTGCTCAACAGTCACTCTCTAAAATAATTGAAACAAGAAACTGCAGTAAAGCAAAAACACCTGAAGCAAAAATATGTACTCTGGAGAGGGTTTTCAAAGCGATAACCCATGGCTGAAAAATCGTGGAATACAATTTTTTCGTTCACACACGTACGTTTGAGACACTTCTTTTGAATTGTACGTTCTTGGGAATCTTTGATAGAATTTACCGATTCGTGGTCGCATGTGAGGAAGCTCAAGTCAAATTCCTGCAACACTCTAAAAAATGCCAACGTTCCTATTTGCGGCTACAGGCAAACCTTTCCTGATTTTTCAATGCTCCAGAAACACGTACTTCAAAGCCTAACCGATTTTGTGACTTTTCCAGAGCTCCATGCCAATTCGATATAAAAATGTATCCGTTCGACGCCGTCGAATGCGAGCTCATCTTCCAAAGTTATTCCTACGGATCGGAAGATTTGAATTTATCTTGGCACAAAAATTTTCCGGTCACCTTCGTCAACGAAGTTAGTTTGGCGGACTACGATTTCATCAATTTTACGTTAGAAAAATCAGTCGTCAAATCACATATTGCTGGATCGTGGGATCAGTTGAGGATTGTGTTCTATTTTAGGTGAGGTATGATGAATTCAAAAGCATGGAATGTCAATTGCTTGATCTTATGCCTTTTCAAACAAAATGTTTTTGTCATGCACTTAATGTCCATACCAAGCCATCTCATCATGCCCTCTGTCATTGAACATGACTCCCACGAGGACTTCGAAAACAAAAATCGAATATTTTTTTAGAAGGAGTTTCCAGATAATTGTTCACGGTTGTGACATTCTATGTATACTACCAAAAGTAATAGGGGATCGTGTAATTTCCGTAGAATGGATCATGCTACTGGTTATCGTGTTTTCAAAATTTCCAATTCACTTCTGCAGTAAGAGTTGAGATGTATGCTTTCATAGTGAATAATTACTGTTCGATAAAGACTTTTGTCTCACTGCTTTAAATTGAATGATTATAAAAATCATATTAGTTTTATGAGCACGACGATTACTGTATACGAGTGCTTACACGCCAACAAAAATTTGCATGGTGAATTTTTGGCAACAGGCCCACGTTTATTTGCATAAAATCCAATTTGAAACTCTGAATTCGACTAATTATAACTGTCCGAAATTCTTACGGTCATAGAATTTAAATAATTATTGAAAAAAGGTAGGGCGTGAGGTTGGATTCAGATAGCTTATAAAAATCTTGTCCCAACCTGAAATAAAATTTTGATATAGAAGCATTGTCCCGAAACATCAGAGTTGGTTGACAATTTATTGAGGTAGAAGAAATCAGGGCCCATGAAATTTTTCATCTGATCCTGGTCTTGATAGCTTGGCCCTAAAAATGTTTTTATAGCAGATCAGTGACATTTGGAAACATTCTGAGTGTCTAAACTTCTAAAAGTTCTGAATTGATTCAATATGCCGAAACCATATCTATGTTTCCGATGCGTAAATCAGTGACACTTTCCGTTTAAACTAATTTTTGAGAAGCATAGATTACATGACAGTGAATTTTTTTACGGCTCCGAATCTCATTTGACGATTCCGAATCCTAATCGGATGCATGATTTCATATTTTACGATTCGAATTTGATTCGAATTCTAGATGAAGGACTATTCTCGGTTCTAAGTCGAGTCCGCACTTTTACTTCGTATCCAAGATAACTCAACCTATAGTCGCTCTTGAATTTGGATGTTTCACCAGCATATTACTGACGTGTTACTGAGATTTTCATCGTAAATAATACTTTTGACTTGAGTATCACATTTGCGAGCCGATATAATACTGGTATCCCCAACTTTTGAGAACTTGCTGTTCATGATTTTTAGATGTTCATACGAAATTATACATGAGCGTTAAGAGTGGATGCAGTAACCAGAACGACATATAAACTTCAAGTTGAGATTGAACATGAATGTCTAGCAACCCTAAAGTCAGAAATTAAGCTCAACACAGTTTTGTTGATCAACTTGCTCAAAATACTTTTGTATTTTAAAGTCAATTTCTGTAAGAACCGCCGGAGTCCGTCAACTAAAATCACAACCTATCCTCGAAAAAACAAATGTTGATCAGTTTTTGACGATGAACGTGATAGTGCAAGCCAACGGTTTTCATTCTTCTATACTTATGTCAAGGGTCAAAATCTCGCAAAAATCGTAACTTTTCGGCTAATACAATATTCCGACTGTATGTCAGCGAATAATTATCGCTTTCACAGCCATTTTTTCATTACATGTTATCGACACTCTCAACACTCAAGTTGGCGGTGAAGAATAATTTAGGATTTATCCTCGATGGTATACAGCAATGTACTGAACTTGTAAGATGTTGCTTGCTCAATCAAATTTTTCCCCATTTTTCCACTATAGCTCAGCTTCCTGCGGCGAACAACAAACCACATTTTTCACCTAGCGATTGACTAGCATATAGGCAAAAAATGAACAAAATAAAAAGTCAAAATTTCGAGATATTGTCGTAATTCTAAACACACCATACGTTGAAACTAACTTCATTGTCACTCTTTCAGCCCCCAAACCATATTTTTGATGCAAGCTTTGCCTACATATTGGCATAAAATTATAAAAATCAAAACGCTGTTCATTGACGTTCGGTCGATACTCTAGATGTACAAAATATTAAATAAGATCGTCAAATGAACGTGTCCCGCCGTTGCTGAATCAAAAGTGGAGAACGGAAATTAGTTTTGTCACAAGAATTTTTCTCAATATTTCAGACACCTTGTTTTAGACGCAAATTGTTTTGCGACGAGTCTCAACCAGTTAGAAATCAATCGATTCGTCTCAATGAGAATCGATTAAAACCCTAATTACATGTCCCGCTCTTGATTTTTGATTCAGCCACGACAGGACAACGTTCCGCTAATTTTTCGGTGATTTTGTCGGAAATTTTCTTCTCACCCTATATAATTTTACGACGGTCACTCATAGCTCAATAGCAGAAGCTTCAGTAGCATGCTTGATTCTTTCAGGCGTCGATTCGGCTTCTATTTCCTTCAAGTGTATCTTCCATCGTCGATAACAGTGGTCATGGCCTGGACGGCTTTTTTCTTCGAAGCCAAATATACGTCCACTCGGGTAACCATAGGAATCAACGCCCTGCTGGCCTTGTCCTACCAATTCGATAATATGGACATACCGAGGGCCAGTCAGGTCAAAGGCTACGAAGTTTGGATGTTCATGTGTATGACGTTCATTTTCGTATCGTTGGCCGAATTGGCTGCCGCGTTGCGGGTCATCACCAAATCGAAAAGAAAATATTTGAACGTTTCGTACGGCGCTTCGTTCAGGCATAGCTACGAGAAAGCCCAGACCAGCGTCAAAACGGTGGAAAATTCCATGCTCAATTCGAAGAAAATTGATCAATGCACTATGATTCTATTGCCACTAATTTTTCTGATAGGAAATATCTTCTATTGGTTTTACTATGTGAATTATATGTTTTTCGAGTAGTGCTTTCTATTGGGTGGAAACCTTCGGAGATACATGTCATTATTCTTCCTAAAATGATAAGCAAGTCATGCAGTCTGAGCAGTCTGTACGAAAACCGAGGAAATTTTTTTTCTCAATTAAAAATCAGGTATATTTCGGCTGATTGATTTTGGCGTTACAATTGATTTTTTTCATCTTAATAGAGTAATACTGATTCGATGTTGTATCTTCTGGTATATGTGATGCAAAAGCTGAAATAGATAGAACTGAAATTGTCGACGACAATTTTGAGATATTTCTACCAAATCCATAGTTTTTACAACAGCGGCCAGATGAAGAAAACTGAGCTTTAGAAGAACACAATGAGAATTATTTTCAATGCAAACTCGCAAATTCGAATTCATACTATTCGTTAAAAAGTTGTACCCTGATCAGAATGGTAGGAACCTCATCCGAATTGTTTTATCATTCCTGATTTTGAATGCTTTCTGCGAATACGTCTTGTTTTGTCCCGTCTATAGAATCGTGTTCACAAAGACAGTTCTTCTGGAGAGCCAATAAGCTCATACATATCCTCAATTCATGCAATCCCATCAATAATCATACGTATCACGGAACTTGATTCGATTCGAGCATTGAAAGTTCTAGTGAATTTCGATCAGCCATGAAATTTATTATCTTTGTTCGAAAGCTTTTCGTTAACAGATATAGAGCTCTGATCTGAACACTGTTCGAATTTTCTTCGCATATGAACATCATCAGTTGATGAGGAGCTGGGCTTTATTTCCGTTAAAGATCACATAAATTATCCTATTTATTAATGAAATCTCATTGAAGTTACACAAAATGAGAGTACAAAAGTTTCAATACGGGGAGAAAATTTTTTTTTCTCAGAACTCATTGAATGTCGCCAGCAGGAAATTAATCTTGGGCTGCAATGTAGCGTAGATGGAACATAAGTGCCTATTCTGCTGAACACATTCAGGAGCCATGGTCCTATATTAGCAGATTAACGACTTTAAATTGGTTTCTTAGAATAGAATACTTTTTGTTCTGCACATGTATGCCCCAACATTGCGTAAACTTTTGCCATAACCCCGACCTCACCAACTCAAATTTGATGAAAAACACGAAAATTGAGGCCGAAGTTTAGCCAGTCGTTTTGAGTGAAGAGAGATAAACACTTGAACACGGTATAAAGCTTTTGCTGGGAAGCTGCTATATGTGAAAGTCCAAAGCTACAACATTCATAATACGTGTGAAGTCTTTAGGATCATTCCATACTTTTCACATTTGGCAATGAATCCCAGTTCCAAAACGCTTAGTAGTCCGCTGATTTCTTTCGAGCGTATTTGTCAAAACAGTAGTCATTCAAAAACTCAGCAAAACATGCAGAAACCAAACAAACTCCGACTTGAGATTGTCCAATGAGAGCATGATGACGTCAATATATCGAAGCAGAGTTTCTATATCGCCAATAAACTCGTGCACAGTTATACTACATTTATTTTCAAATGACGAACGCAGTGGTTCGACAAACGCAGCCTTGCTAGAGATTATCAAGTGCGGTCTTAGAATGATCGGAAACGATGATCATCAAGAAACCTGCATCACGAAGAAAACATTTCTTGAACGGAATCAATGAGCCTTGCGTAATTCTGAAGAGATGTTGCGCATTTGACCTCGCTACATTGATCATTTCAAAATAAATGGTGTACGGTTTTATTATTTACCTCATATCGAAATTTACCCCGTTTTGTACCTGGCATCTTGAGTTTTGGAATTTAAAGGAAAGACATTCTTCGTTGCGATATTTGTCATATTTTTAAGAGTCAAATGACAAAAAGTGCTTATGAAGCAAGCTTTCAAAACTTTAAGTGTAAGACTATGTTATTAAAAGAAAAGAAACTCTTTCTGTTCAGATTCAGCTGTTCGATGCGTAAAGTTGCACATCATATTGACCTCGAATCATGGTATCACCAAACTCTGTCCCGAAATGAGTTCGAAGTGTTCACTTGATATATTTTGCCGACGTTTTTGGGCCATCACTCAATGAGCGCTTGAAAGGATAAATTTTTCACACAGATTGTTCGTTGATGCGTCCCAGAGTACATGAAGAAATTTTTTCACCCCTTAAATGAAAAGGGTGGTGCTTAAACACGGATCGGCACTCGTATCACGGACCCGGATCGGTTGACTTAAACACAGATCACCACGGATCGACGGATCGGCATAACCAAAGAATTTTGTAAGTTGGTTATGAAGGTGTCTTAAACACGGATCACCACAGATCACCACAGATCGATCCAATGATCCTGATCCGTGGGCAAAATGACTAAAACACGAATATTTTTTGCGGATCAGGACCAGTGATCGGTCTTGTATGAAATATTTTTTATCCGAATCGACATTTTTTGAACCGGAACTTTTTTGATCTACATCAAAAATTTTTGACTTTTTTCGTCGTGATGTGTATTTTCACGTCACGTATTCAGTTTTTGATCTGTATCAGATTTTTTTGATTTTGGATCTGGATCAAAATTTTTTTGATCTAGATCTAAGATTTTAGAATTTTTCTTCCTGATATCTATTCTCATGTCACATATATACTTTTTGATATGTATAAATTTTTTTGATTTTTTGATCCAGATCACATTTTTCTGATCTAGATCATATTTATTCAAATTTTTTCCTCCTGATGTCTATTTTCATGACAAATATCCACTCATCTAGATCAAATTTTTTTGATTTTTTGAAATTTTTGAAAATCTTTCCATAGTTGTTTTAGTAACAAATTTTGGTTTAATAAGCATTACACAAATTTTTAATTAAGTATGAAAAGAATACAAACAGTAGTCCAAACCTAGAATCTTTTATGTGCTTGAAGACGGAGCATTTGATTGCTCAATCAATCTAGAATCCCCATTTTCAGGGTCGTTCGTGGTTGCAAAGTACTGTTTTGATGGAATAATGTTTGGTTTGTATATGTATCTGGTGCATTCAAAAGAAACATCATATCTACCGGTTAAATCTGATATTTTGCATGTTTTTATAGGTTATTTTGCAAAAGAGTAGTCCAACTGTAAAGTCTTATTAGTGTAAGGTTTTGAATGGGTTTGGGTTATAGTTTTTGTTCAAGGCTTTTGAGCGTAATGGAAAGGTCTACTGTACTGGTCAGCAGGTGTGGGCAACTAAACTTAAACTTCCGAAATCTGAGTTGCTAACAAAAGACCAACCAGAGAGGATAAGAGCACAGAAGGAAAGCAGAGAGGGAAATAATAATGATAAGAACGATTTGAACGATATTCTGTGATGATAAGGGTCGCTACTGATAGTCTGAAATCGACCGATCAGAATCCAAATGCATTATTTGTAATAAAAAAAATAAATAGACGTTGGACGACTAATATGATCAATATAATATTTTCAATCTAACGACAATAGACGACTTTTTCTCGTCGTTGATGAAACGAAACTTGTTCCTGGGGGGTCTCTATCGTTGATACATCGAGTCTTTTATAGGAAACGGCGAGTAGCGATGAAGTGTGCAATCGGCGAGCTGAAGTGAGTAAATCAGAGGTTTTTGTGATGATGACATATCTGATAATTCTGAGAAAATGCAGAAATAGTTTATTCCACTAGTTTTTGTGTTCAAAAACTATGAAACGTCATGAAACTTTGGAATTTAGGTTCTCATTCAAAGGTCAAGAAATAAGAGAATTAGAAGATTGAAATTGATAAGCGAATTTCATAATAAGGCGGGAATTTTCAGAAGAATGTTTACAGTTAGACTACAGTAAGAAATAAAGTAAGATTGGCTTCTTGACAAGTAAACATAAAATTTGGAGCATTTTATTCTGCAAATTCACAAATTACTTCTTCATCTGTTGAAGAACTCTTCTGGTTGATGTAACATTGACTTTATTATGTATTTCCTTATTTTTATAGAAACATCATATCTATGGGTTTAAGTAGCAATTTTTCATATATTCATTGGTTTGAAAAAATCATTTTGAATTTATGAAAAAAATCATTACAACAGATATTTAATGACATCAGGGACGATTTAGTCACTGATTGTGTATTTCTTGTTGTACACAATCAATGACCAAGTCATCCCTGATACCGTCACTTGTGAGGGTGAAATAGTTTATATAAAAGAGAAATTTGATGAAATATAAAATATATGGACTGCAAAGTATTTATTCTGTACAGATAAATACATAATTTTGCAAAAGAGTAGTTCAACAATAAAGTCTTCATCCTCAATGTAAAACTGGGGAGGTTTGACCATCCCGATAATTTCGTTTTACAAATTTATATATTGAGCAACTCTTTTAATTGAACTATGGATCAGTTCTCTATGTATACTGTTGATATAGAAGAAACATTACTTCTATGGGGGTTAAATCAGATATATTGCATTGGTGGCACACATGTCTTACAGATTTTTACGAACAGAATCAATAACCAATCAGTATTTGCTTATATGTAGTAAGAATAGTATATTCCAGCAGTCAGAAACTGGTTTTATTGTAAATTTTTATCAATGTTTACTCGGCTATTTTCTTTTTGTCTGTTGGTTAGTTTTTCTATTTTTAGAATATAAAGGCTTCAATGCTACTATTTGACTTTCCATTAGAACCTGTTGTCAGGGGGTACAGTCTCACTTTAGTCCCCGTCTCACATTGGCGCTCATCTCACTTTGGCGCCCGTCTCACTTTGGCGTCCATGGTTTAATAATGACTTTTCTTGGATGTCCTAACCTGGCGTCCGTCTCACATTGGCGCCCGTCTCACTTTGGCGCCTGTCTCACTTTGGCGCCCATCCCACATTGGCGCCTTATCATAGCCTAGTTTTTGGCATTCGTGCTGATCATTTATTTGCATGAATCATCATTTTCCGAAGGTCCAGTTTCCCCAAAATTCCTCTTTCCCCGAAGAATGCTTCAAAGCTTTTTCTCGTGAGTTCCTATTCCTCAAAATTGTCGATTACCATTTCCCCAAAAATAGACGAAGGCTATTTTTATATTGCATTATGTAAATTGCTAATTTTCCCTGAGAACATTGTAAATTGTAGGATTTCGCATAAAATTCGCATGGTATTAAAAATTAGTGAGAAATTAGAAAAAAAATCATTTCACGTTTGATATGCTTAGCTTCAATTTCGGGCAGGGTATGAGGCATGCAAAGTGGATTGTGACCATAATCCAGATTTGATTGCATCTGTAAGAACTCGAGTAAACTCCAGCAGTCCAGTTTTTAGAATTTCCGCTTTTTCTCGCCTTTTTTCAGTCAAACTTACTTTTCCTTTATTCCTACTGTAGGAATATTATCTTTTGAATTTATCTTTCCTACCGGTTACATAAAAACTTCTTAATTAATCTTTCAATAAAAACTTCCCTACAAACTTTCATCTCATTTTAATTTTCTTCTTTCGATTCTTATCTTCGCTTTATCGTCAGAATCCTGCATTCCAATCTCATTTCACCCACCACCTCGTGATTTTCCAGCACAATCCCATAATGAAAAACGCCTGCAAGTTATTTGTTGTATTACTATAAATATTTTAGCTTTCACCACTTTTTCGCCATTATTATTTCTCATTTTCTTGCTTATATGTTAGTCATATTACTTATGTTATGCCGTTTGGGTCGAGAATAAAGAGTGCTTATCATTGAATATATGATCGACTAATATTGTTGGTACTCGAGATTCTAGAAGTCCCAGATCAACTTCCCAAATATTCCCTTATCTTGGTTGGATTCTACCCAGTTTTATGGTGCAGTTCTCTCGTGTGTTCTACAGTAATAGGTCCAGTGTTGTCCATTCCCGCTACATTGTCTTCTTTTCCCATTACCCATAAATCTTAACCCCACAATTTATGGCGAGTTGTGTCAGGACTTCGTTCTGACAATCTTCGAATCCAGTACGTTCTGCACCTGTGGTCTGATAAATTCTTCCGGTTCTTGAATTTTTCAAATTTTCGATCCTCTCTGACAACACGGACGAAGGAGGAAACCCCCTCTTGGAAATTCACAGTAATTTGATAGAAAAAGCCCGTTGAAATTCATTTGAACCTCGTAAAACTAGAAGTGGACAAACTGCCCCGGCAAATAATCAAGCCAGATTGAATTTGGTCCCTCCTGCTCCTCCTGATCAAGTTGACCAGTTGAATCGAGCGCAGATGGAGGTAATCCAAGGCCTGTTGCGTTCCACAGTTGATAGAGTTAATGAACTCTACATTACCCGCCCCATTAATTCTTCCAGTCTAAATGATTTGATCCCGTTTAGTGGTGACCCTAATGACCTTAATTGGTCTGAATAGGAAAAACGTTTCAGTAGGCTAGCTGTCTTAGCTGGAGCTACTACATTAGATAGAAAAACTGCCCTGTTAGCTACTCTTCTTAGAGGAGCTGCCCTGAATTATTTTGGCGAATTAGAATCCCGATGACCTCCTCTTCCTGACTGGAACGCCTGGTCCAATGCATACCTGCTAAAATTTCCTGATAATGGCCAGATTGACATTAAGTATGAACAACTGGTTGCTCGTGTGCAATACCCTGGTGAGTCTGTCACTACTTTTGCCACCGATTTGCGACGCCTGGCTAGAAGAGCTTTTCCTCAGTGGAATGGGGCCGGTGAAATTGATATAATTACCAAGAATCATTTCATTAACCGGTAACTTCCTGAAATTCGAAGATGGGTTCAGAATTCCGAACCTGATTCGTTTGAAACTGATGTCATGGAAGCCGAAAAATAAGAATTGCGCGAGAAACAATATCGACATGAATCGGTACAACCCCAACAAGCTATGACATTGTCAGTCAATCAGCTAAGTAATTTAGTTCAGCAATTGAGTGCCCTGAACGTGAGTAGAAACTTATCATTAGAAAGAGGAAATGGTCCTGGTAGAGTAATTCCTGTCTCAAACTGGCAAAGGCTGCTTGACCTTAGATCACGACCTAGGCTAGAAAATCGAAATGATAACAATCGAATGACCTTTTCTCGAAATGTGATTCCTGCTCGGAATGGTTACCGAAATCGTGCACACAATAATATCAATAATCGTAGCCCTTTAGTGAGTAGGACTATAGATGGTACAGTAACCTGCTTTCGTTGTGGTAGAACGGGGCATTTCCGAGCTGCCTGTCCAGGGCCTAGAGTTGATCAGAATCCAGAATTTTCGAATGCCCCTTGTAACACGTGGCGAGAAGGATCATCTCGGGCACAAATGCCCTCCCAAGGTGTTTCGAACCCCCGATGTACAGGGGAAGCTCTTCCTGTTAAGGCCCTGTCATACTTCACCACATGGTACCGCGGGGCACTGCGCGGTGCCGCGCGGTGCCGGTTGTCCTATTCATACTAACAGGCGGCGCCACGTGGCACTGCGCGGTACCCCACACTGGCTTGTCATACTTCGCTGCGCGGTACCGCGCGGCGCTGTATGGTGCCGCTTTTTTACTTTTGGATTTTGCTCTTCTCAAAAAATGTGTATTGGTTTAGTTGAAACCTGATGGGGCACCGCGCAGCGCCGCAAAAATTACAAAAACTTATTCATGCTTCAAAGGCGGTACCGCGCGGCGCCGCGCGGCGCCGGCCGGCACTGCTTTTCAGTATGAATAGAACAACTGGCGCCGCGCGGCGCCGCATGGTACCGCGCGGTGAAGTATGACAGGGCCTTTACTCATGGTGTCAGTAACCAATGGTTTAATGCCGAAGCGAATGGGCTAGTTGTGTCCAGCCAGGATACATTTGCAATTCAGCCTGATCCCTGGAATTGCGATGATCAAAATCTGTTATACGAAAACTCCGATGTGAGGCTTATGGCATATAATTGTATGGCTCGAGATTTTTCAAGTGGCCCGGATGCAGTCGATCACCCTTCCACATTGGTGAGCAACAGGAGAGGATCAGAAAATGAAGGCGATAACCCCGCTGTTGGCACCCACGAGGATGCTGGTGGAATTTTGAGAGACATCTCTCCTGCTAACGATATTACTCCTGAACTGATATCTGTTAATCCAAATCTAGGTCAAGATTTTTTGTGTTTACCAGGCCCTGAAAATCCAGAATCTGAGGTACCTGAAGGAAACAGCTCAAATCTCATATCAGTTTCTGTTCAAAATGACTCTTGCATTCTGAACCCTGTTTCAAATTTGAATTCTGAATTATTTTTGGCGTCCAGGGCTGATCAAGCCTCTGATTTCCCTGTTCGACCTGAGCCTGTGGGTGTTATTTTCCCTCGAGCTTTACCATTTGCAGCTGCAGAATTTTGTTCTTGCCAGGCCCGTATTTGTGCGCACCAAGGATTTGCTAGCCAGCGGAGAAGTGAATGCATCGCCTGCAATGGACCCTGGAGACTAAGGGCTGAAGGAGTTGTACACGATTACCTGCCATGGGCAGAGTGGAAACCAGAAGAAATGACTCATGAATGAACACCAGAGTCTTATTTAAGCCCTTCTCATTGTAGAAATCGTTCAGAACCTGTTTGCGTATTGAGAAATTTCAGAAACTTTTACCTGTCACCTTCCAGCAGACATGTTATTTTCAGACCAGTCCAGAGAACCTATTTTAGGAGAACCCGAATAGCCAATCAAACTGCTTTCCTACGAGAATGTCATTTTAACATGCGATCTTTTTTATATATCCTACTTCTACTTTATTTAACATATTTATTGTCTTCCTTAGTTTTGTGTGTTTCCGGGGAACCTTTTTACCAATGTGGTGCCTCTGGAGGTAGACGAGCCCTATCCATACCACGGCACACACCCTGCAAGCCACCCCCTGTCCTCATAACTGAAAGAAAAGAAGTGAACGTTACCATATGGTCGACAAATGGCCATCTCAATCAAATTCCTGCTGCTCGTTGTGTCTTACGCAATCCTACCCTGTGCACAAATACTGGATTTTTTGTATCAAAAGGCATTGTCTTCGATCAAACCCTGCAACAACCTGTGAGTCCTAGCTTATGTCGGCAAGTTTGGGTTGACAAAGTTTATCATGGTCAAAGACTTATTCGATTACAACCTGGTGTTTGGGTCACCAACAACTTGTTACAGGCCAAGTTCGAGTGGTGCTGTAAAGATGTTTGTCAACCAACCCAGAATTTCGTTTTAGAAACTGGTATGATTGCCTCAGTTGATCCAGATACAACCATTAGTGACTTAGGCGATACTGGTGGATGTCTTCCATCTGCTAACCAATGTTCAAATTCTGGTGGAACCTTTATTTGGAATTCTATCCCATTTGAGATATTTTGTCCGATTCAAAAGATTGGAACATACTCTGGACGAATTATGGGTCATCACCTGAAAGTTTAATCTATTCAAGGTGCTTTCCAGATTATTCACCTCGCAACAATGTGTGGTTTACAACATGCCTATGCTACGGAGCAAGACCCTGTTCTTCAATTTCTATCTAGTGCAGAACCTGAACTCTTAGTCACTCCTGCAGAAGAAATAGATCCTGTTGCTCCTGGTAGCGACCCAATCAACCCAAAATTGCAATATTTGTATGACAAAATAATGGAACAGGAAAGCCGTATTTTCAAAGCTGTTTGGATGGAGTTATGCCACGCCGCTGAGAAACATTTGGCCATGATTTGGCAACTCTTAAAGTTGGATCCCACACTTGGAGCCCGTGCCCTCCTACAATGTAATGATATAGTCGCCTCATTCGCAGGACAAGCCCTGATGATATGGGAATGTTCTCCTGCTCGACCCGACCATGTATATTGGGACTAGTTTATTAGAAAATGCCCCGATGGGGCAGAAAAAAGGAGAATATACTTGCTTCGACAGTTGCCATGGTAGAAAAAGGAGTGCACCAGATTTTTGAGAACTTGGGTCAAAGTTGAAAAAAATTCACTTCCTTTATATTGGATTTTCATCCTTTCTCAAAAAAATTGTCAATGTCTGTGAAAAAGTATATTCTGCAGCATCGTGCATTTTGTCCTTCAACTGGCATCAACTACAGTAAAATTTTTCTATAAGAAAATTATATGCACCTGACTTCAAGTGTAAAACCAATAGCATTCTAACCCCCGACCGATTCAGAGCTCCTGCCTTTGACTCTAGCCGAAAAATAGCGAGGGAGGCACATTATAGTCATTTTCAGAACTATAAAGGAACCTGAGGTTTGTTGCACTAACCCAACATGAGGATAATCTCAACATCGGGATTAAATTGATGATCCTGAGTTTAAGCTATTCACAATGTCCAAATTATTTTCTTCCAATGCACAAATCATACTCACTTCAGGATTAACTAAAACTGAGGTTTAAGTTCTGGTTTGGGAATTGCAGAAATTTTTATATTTATTTGCTTTAGAGATAAGAAAATTATGCGAAAATTTTAGTGCAACTCGACAGCTCGAGCTGGGGATAATCTCGACGTTGAGCTCGTTATGATCCCGATGACATTCAAATTATACCAAACTTGAGATCAAACCAAGTGGCCTTTTTGTTCGAGATTTAGCTTGAGCTCAGACCCCTTTAGTGCAACTAGGATTTGGTTACAGTCATTGGGCACCGATCTGTAAATGGGATTCAGCCATGCATATATTAGAGGTGTGCGCCAAATCCCGTATCCGGTTCTCCCTGACTCTAATCGAAGCGACAAAGATGGGTGAAATTGCTTCCCATTTGCAATCCCGCAAAAAGCGCTCTTTCTGCAAATTTCAGTTCAAATCCAAAAACTGTGAATGATGCTATTTTGTTGAATAGTTAAATAGAAGAGAATAAATTTGTTTATTGCTTGTAATCAGTAGAACTTATGGAGTGAATTCTATATGATATGTTAGATAAAATGAGTGAATGAAATGTATCTTGCACAATCGATTTAGTTCTTAGAAGACTTTGTGCAGTATCTCTTTTTCTAAAAAAGCTGAATGGGATTTTATGTGCCTCTTTCCCTCAGTTGATTCCTTTTGTTGACACCAAATTCAGTAAAAATGTTTAACACAGTGTGAAGCAAACATGTGTGAGAGGCGACATGGGGGTATAAACTTCCACAAGGGTTTTGAAACTGGAAAATTTGTTATGCAAAAAATTTTTTGGTCAACTTTTTTTGAATATTTTGTCTCACAAAATGCTAAAACACCAACGTCCACGCCTGTACCCTCCTAAAAATTTCAGAGATGCACATTCGTTGGAAAGTGTGTTGATGCACTCAGCTGCAGAATATACTTTTTCACAGACATAGACAATTTTTTTGAGAAAGAATGAAAATCCAATACAAAGGAAGGGAATTTTTTCCAACTTTGACCCAAGTTCTCAAAAATCTGGTGCACTCCTTTTTCTACCATGGCAACTGTCGAAGCAAGTATATTCTCATTTTTTCTGCCCCATGGGGGCATTTTCTAATAAACTAGTTCACCTCTTTTTGGTGGGCCTCAACCATGCACGAAAACTTTCATAGAAGCACATTGAAGTTTTAAATTTGTTCATCTGCACTTCAAAAAAACAATAAAAAAAACTTCAAGCAACGGAATTCTCACCTCCGGCAAAAGTAAAGGATGTGTAAACCGCATAGTACTTGTAAAGATACTGAAAGCTGACCATATCTATTGAATTCCTCATGGCTTAGAATCCTTCAACCCAAAAAATCGCAGAAATACCTTTGTTTACACAAATGACTTTTTTCGTGTAAACTGACTCCATTCATTGAATAATTTCCCATGGTCAGAAACATCTTGCCTCAAAAATCGCAGAAATACATTTGTTTACGCTCAATATGAATTAGTGTGTAAAGTGATCACTTTCATTAAATTCCCAGTGGTCGAAAACCCCTCTCACAGAAAACTCACGAAAACAGGCTTGGTTAAATCCGGAATAATTTTTTGTCTAAAGTGACACATCCATTGAATTCCCCGCAGTCGAAAACCCCTCCCATAAAAATCACGAAAATACGATTGTTTACACCCGCGATAGTTTTTTTTGTAAGATGATCGCATTCATCGAATTCTCCCTGATCGAAAACCCTTTCCAGCAAAAAATCCCGAAAATACGTTTGTTTACAACTGGGATAAGTTTTTGTGTAAAGTGATCACTTTCATTAAATTCCCAGTGGTCGAAAACCCCTCTCACAGAAAACTCACGAAAACAGGCTTGGTTAAATCCGGAATAATATTTTGTCTAAAGTGACACATCCATTGAATTCCCCGCAGTCGAAAACACCTCCCATAAAAATCACGAAAATACGATTGTTTACACCCCCGATAGTTTTTTTTTGTAAGATGATCGCATTCATCGAATTCTCCCTGATCGAAAACCCCTTCCAGCAAAAAATCCCGGAAATACATTTGTTTACAACCAGGATAAGTTTTTGTGTAAAGTGATCGCATTCATCAAATTCCCCGTGGTCAAAAACCCCTTCCAGCAAAAAATCACGAAAATACGTTTGTTTACAACGGGGGATAAGTTCTTGTGTAAAGTGATCCCATTCATCAAATTCCCTGTGGTCGAAAACCTCTTCCAGCAAAAAATCACGAAAATACGTTTGTTTACACTCGGGATAATTTTCGATGTAAAGTGATCACATTCATTGAATTCCTCGTGGTTGAAAATCCCCTCCACAAGAAAATTACGGCAGTACGCTTGTTTACACTGTGGATAATTTTTTTGTGTAAAGTGAGGACGTCTATTGAATTCCCCGCGGTCGAAAACTCCCTCCACTGAAAAATCACGGAAATACGCTTGTTTACAGCCGGGATAATTTTTAGTGTAAAGTGACCGTGTCCATCAAATTCCCAATAGTCGAAAACCCCTGCAGCCCAAAAATCCCAATAAGGCTACAGGTATATTTGAAACTGCAAAAAAATTGGTAGTGCATTATGCTGCAAAAAAATTTTTTTTGAACCTATAAGTATTATATAAGAAAATTGGGGAATTTTGCGTTTTCCGGGACTTTGGACAACCAGATAATTGAATTGAGGCCATATTTCAAAAAAAGAAAAATTCGCATTTGAGATTACACCCCCGAGACGCTTAGGCCGAAGTATGGAGGTTGGATATGGCGCACCGATTGCTGGGCATGGTGGAACTGGGGGGCCTTAAAAAGTGCGTTTTTTACCTGTTTTTGGGGCCCCACCGAGCACCACTTGCAGATAGAGGCGAAATGACAAAAGGCACCCCATAATTTGCCCCTATGCCTGATATTATGCAAAAAAACCCGAAGGTTCTAGCTCTTACCATTTTGGCTCTAGAGGGGGGACATGAAATTTGGGGGCCAAGTATATTATAGGTTGACACTGTCGCGCCACCTATGATTATCAAGTAAATAGTACCTGTTATGCTTATCTAACTTTCCAGTCTCAAGGTCGCCTGATGTTTGCTGTTCCTGGAACAAAAGATATTGTATCCCGATCCCCAATGGTCCATTGTAATCATCATGTAACTGGTATTTATTTTGACCATTCTACTGGTTGGAGAACATCAACTGGTCCTGTTCATGCTCCCCAGATCCCATTTGGTGTTACCTGGCATGGCAATTACAAATTGCAAACCTTTAAAACTAATGTCACAATTACCAGGCTGGTACTATGCATACTTTTGGTCTACTACGAAGTTGTTTTTCGAAAATTTCCATTATGGAGGACACAACAGATCGATTAACCCGATACACAGCTAGCTTATTACTCGACCCATCTGTAGTTTACCAGATGCTTGCTGGTACTGGGAAAATGGCCACAGAAACTCTTGAGGGTGCTGTTCATTCCCTGGAACATATCAGCACTACTGGAGTGAAGAATCTCGTTATTGTAACAGATTATTTGGTTTCTGGCCGCTACATTTGATTCTAAATCTTTTGATTGTTTTGATCGTCCTGATTACCTTTGTCTTAATAGGATATTTAGTTGTCTGGAGATATTTGAGCCAGAGGTTCAGTCGATGATTTTCCTGTAGCAGACGTTCCCCTGTTGCTACTCTTATAGTACAGTTTTCTGATCTGCAACATTCTGAAAATCCCGATACATATCTAGAAGAACCATCTCCTCAAGAAATGCAACTGAGATCACCTGGACTAGCCTATACAGATGTCTTGAAAAAAGCTTTCTCCCCGTGGTTACCCCCGAGAGTTCTTCCTGAGTCAGCACCAGCTGTCTGCAAGAATGCTGCAGAGGCTCTTACCCATTGTGACCGATGTCCACTTATTGATATTTGGGTCAATGATGACCTGGAACAAAGTGTTACTGCATTAGTTGACAGTGGCTCTGATATATTGCTTATTAGTGCCTCCCTTGCTGAAACCCATTGATTAACTCTTGCACCTCCACTTATAACTGGTTATAGAGTATATAATAGTCAAACTGCAGAAGTAGTTGCCTCCTGCTGGATCAAAATATCATTGACTATCCAGAATGCTATTACAGCTTCTCCTGAATTTTTATGAGTACATGTGGTCAAGAATGCTACATACAACCTGCTTTTGGGAACAGATTACCTGCGACAATTTTCAAAAACTGACCTTCAATGCAAATCTGCTCTCACAGACTTTGGAACTGTTGTTGTACCCATGAAAAACCCACATATTTTCCTACCTGATACCACCCGAGCTGTTGTTACCCTGTCAAGTACTGTTGAAATCCCTTCACGGTCGATTCATTTTGTTGATGCCCAGCTAGAACCTCCCTACAGTAAAATTGATTCGTTGATTTTCGAACCTCTGCCAAAGTTTGTTGCTGGTTATCAACTATAAGTTGCATCCAGTTTAGCTAAACCAGACCAATGCCTCATTCCTATTAGTGTTCTAAATACCAGTGAAAATCCAGTCATGCTATATGCAGGGACACGAATTGGGAAAGTGGGAGTGTATAAAGACTTGCATCCTGGGCAGCCAATAACCTGCCATGCCCGAACGGCAGAACCTCCTGTTTTGTGCACTGCGCCACCCTCAATTAAGGCCCAACAGCCTTGTAAACCTGATTTTTCCTCCATTGATCAAGACATTCAGTCTGCCAACTTGAAACCCATAGAGAATCAACAATTTCGTGATTTGATCAACCAATTTGGTTCATTGTTTTCCCAAAATGAATCAGATTTGGGACCCACCACTCTAACTGAACATCAAATTGATATGGATGATCAAGTATCAATCCGAAAGGTCCCATATCAAACCCCTGCTTCAAGATACCTTTGGCCTGGAACTGCACTTCCGAGGAGGCTCCGGCCCGCGGGCCGGATATGAACAATTCTATGAGCAAAGGCGACGTTTCCCATCAGCTAATGTCCTCAGTATCAGGACATCAACCCAATACAATGATGAAGATGGAATGGCCTGATACATCGATGATATCCTGTCCGAATTTGCTTTTGAACTTGGACCATCATGCCATGGCCTGTTTCCAAATAGTGCCCACCTATATCTCCATGCCAAATGTGCCCTCTTATGTTCTCGATTCGAACAAGTCACCTCGCCACCTGGTCCCGAGATCATCGAAAAAGCCTTCGCCGACCTATGCTGTTATGCACTTGATTTTTGGGACCCCTGTCTAAATGATCGCCCAGCCGCCCGATGCCCATTGGAAAAATAATCGGACATTTTGCTTCCAGCCAAAGAGAAAAAAAGATGACAAGAAAAAAAAATTTTTTTGGTATGTAGTTGGTTTTTTTAAACTTGGCATAGAGCCATTACCTGATGTTTTCCCATTTGCTGGTGTCTCCAATAACTTGAGCACCAGGAGTTCTTCCTTTAAGGAGAGGAAAGTGTAAGAACTGGAGTAAACCCTAGCAGTCCACTTTTTAGAATTCCCACTTTTTCTCGCGTTTTTTCAGTCAAACTTACTTTTCCTTTCTTCCTACTGTAGGAATATTGTCTCTTAAATTTATCTTTCCTACCCATTACATAAAAACTACTTATTCATCTTTCTATAAAAATTTCCCTACAAACTTCCCTCTCATTTTAATTTTCTTCTTTCGATTCTAATCTTCTCTTTATTGTCAGAATCCTGCATTCCAATCTCATTTCACCAACCACCCTGTGATTTTCCAGCACAATCCCATAATGAAAAACGCCTGCAAGTTATTTGTTGTATTACTATAAATATTTTAGTTTTCACCACTTTTTCGCCATTATTATTTCCCATTTTCTTGCTTATATGTTAGTCATATTACTTATGTTATGCCCTTTGGGTCGAGAATAAAGAGTGCTTATCATTGAATATATGATCGACTAATATTGTTGGTACTCGAGATTCTAGGAGTCCCAGATCAACTTCCTAAATATTCCCTTATCTTGGTTGGATTCTACCCAGTTTTATTGTGCAGTTCTCTCATGTGTTCTACAGTAATAGATCCAGTGTTGTCCATTCCCCGTACATTGTCCTCTTTTCCCATTACCCATAAATCTTAACCCCACAATCCTGTGCTCATGAACTGTATCATGACCCATGGGATTCCCATGACTATTGCTAGAAATGCATTTGAAGTACATGACTTCACCAATGATGGCCAATTGTTTCACTTTTTTCTTTTTGAGCAAATAAAAATGATCCGGATTACCTCTACTTTCACAAACAAAAATTAACATTTGACCATGCAAAGATAGGATAAAGTGGGCTTCCTCGAAATCAGCTATTTTAGTTTTATGAAAAGTGTTTTTATTAAGTGAAGTTTAGCAGGATAACTGATTATTTAATTTTCCACCATTTAGAGAGGGAGAGAGAGAGCTATTCAGGGTGGCCTGAGCTATTTATAGCCATTTGTAAAACTGCACGTAAAATTTGCATAGATGAAGACATGTTGCTTGTTTATTAGGACATACGATGTGCCAAAATAGGATGGGCGCCAAAGTGAGATGGCTGCAAAAGTGAGACACAGCTTGGGTGCCAAAGTGAGACGAGGTGCCAAAGTAAGACGGGCCCCAAAGTGAGAAGGGCGCCAAAGTGAGACGGGTGCCAAAGTTAGATGGGCCCCAAAGTGAGGCACAAACTGTCAGGGAAACACTGTATATATTTTGGTAAACCCCGTTTATATTATTATCTTTAAAATTTCCATTGATGAATCGATTTTAATAGTATATAGTAGTACCTATGGACCCTTCAGGGTGCCACTCACACATTTTCTAAAACCTTGATGTTTACTTTTCAGCTTGCCTGCCTTGTTTCTTAGTGCATATCAAACTGGTTCTTGTATATAAAACTCACATAGACAAACTGATAAAGTATAGCCTCTACCTCTTGCCTGTTCTAAAAATAGATTTCTCTGAAAACTTGGTGTTTACTTTCTGGCTTGACATTTTGTACTGCATAGTTTGTTTTTTATCTGTAAACTGGTTCTTGTATATAAATCTCACGTAGACAAATCAATGAAATATAGTCAACTCGCTTTTCCCTTTCCAAACTCTCTTAATATGCAACTGGTTATTTGAAGCGAAGAATTGATGCAGCTTTTTCCATCATACTGAAAAACTGGTTTGTATTTCCAATTTTGATGCATTTGGAAAGGAATGGTACACAAATAACAATTTTACTTGGATCAGAAACTTACAGTAATGAATGTAAATTATGATTCCCAAGTGTTGCTAATTTTTCATGACAAAATATCAACATATTGATTATTTTAGGGTGTACAAGTCTCATCAACAAAGATTTTTCATTTATGCTCCTTCTTTTTTCAAAATGCAGTTGTGTCTCGGCTCTGATATTTATTTGCTGATATCAGCTCACAAAAACTGTCAACTTTGGCTTTAGAGATGCTTTATCGAGAACAATTAAGTCATACCCACAAAAAATGGTATGAATTTGATCAACTCGCAATATAAAAAGCTTGTGCAAGTCTCAGAGGATTTACTTTCTAAAGCCAAAAGTGGCAGGCAGACTGAGTATGATTTGGGTTATAATTTGACTATGCAAATGAAACAAAATGCCAATACAGTGCCGCCTCATAATATTTTAGTTTTTGACAATACGTATACTAAAAAGTCGTTTACGATTGCTTTTGAGCAATTTGAGGCTTGGACTTCTGCTGCAAAACAAATTGATTACATCATGGATGCCATTTAGAAAGTGTACGGAATTGGAAATCAAAGCCAAGGCAATGAAACTATGGATGAAAAGACACACTTGAAGAAATTGATCAAAATTCGACAGCTATTTCTGATGTGTTCAGCACTAGTTGCAAGATGAAGAGTCAGCGATATCTATCTATCTATGCTTTGGCTGCTTTTATAACCATGGATTTATGCAACCATATCATACATGTTTCAATGTTTTTGAGGAGCACAATTTACTAGACAAACAGAGTGATGTCTTCTCTTCATTGAGCAAAGATTCTCTAGAAGTGAAATAAGTTTTCAAGAAAATGTGAACAAAGAAGTATGCCAATTGTGAAGATTACAGCCACGACTTTGCCAAGGTTTTGGATCAAATTTTTCTCCATACAAGTATTGGCCAAAAATGCATAAGTGACATTGTTTTTCAATGTATCAAAGAACCAGAATTTGAAACGGCAAAGATGATGGATGATATTGTTTCTAATATTGTATGTTTTGATATTGTCTAAATATCCTAATAAAAGATGAGAATGACACAACATTGATTTTATTTATCAATCAAAACAACATACAAATGACATTTATCAAACTGTGTAATCCATATAAGCTTGACGAGTATGATCAATCATCAACGGAGAATCAAGCTCTGCATATACAATACATTCAATTCCACCAGTAGGTAAATTTCTACCAAATAACATTTCTAGAGTTGTTGTTCCTTCATGCACCAATTCCCATGTCGATGAGTCTGAACCATCACTTCCTAGCTCAAAAACATAGAAGCTAGACCCATTTCTGCAATGATTCATGCTAATCATGTTTCCTTTGTCATCCCCGTCAATGTTCAGGCCTTCAAACATCTGTGTGTAGGCTATCACGAAGCCATTTTGTTAAAAATCTAATTTGTACAGAACAGATGGAACTACTGTAGTACCACAAGTAATTTTGATTTCTGATAAACCAAAATCTTGAAAACTGAATGGATTAGTTTTGTAAGTACCCCTCACAGCTTCAGCCAAAACTAGGCCAATAACAAATAGTCTGGGTAAAATACCATTAAATAGGGAGTTTAGAGGCATTGAGCGTCTATTCTCTGTAATTAACAAGCTCATTATTTGGGTTCTTCTAATGGGATACTTTACACTTGTTTTCTGAAGCATTGATTCAATGGCCATAATGATGCTTTCAGATACTTCTACTTTACACACAGAAAGAGACATCTGCTTAACTTGTATTTGATATTTAGGAGTGGTAATTTTATCTCCCTTGTCGATAATGCAAAATGTATCACTGTTGCGGTGAAGCTCAACACACAATTAAAAATCAATCTTGCATAAACAAGTCAACATGGAGTGGTGCCATAACTTCAACCCATGCACTGTTTTTGAAGACGTGCATTCGTGTAGCCATACCATCCAGGTTGTTTTCAGGATCCTTATCTGCATAGTACATGCTGGCTTGCAGTTGGCTACGCTTTGCATCAGTACTAACCTTTAGTTCCATCTCCATCAATGCCCTATAAGCATATTTATCACCACTAAAATTTAAAAAATCAATGCATAACACAACTACAAAATGAAAAACAAATTTACCTATCAGATAATAATTTTCCATTGAGAAACACTTTGATTTGACGAAAGAATGTCTTTCCTATCAGATTAATTGGTAAAACTAAATCTCCACCATATGCATTGGTATCAGCATTTTGCGTGACTTTACAGTCACTGCCATCGGGTTTTGTTATGCATAACACAAAGTATACATAATTCTTTGATAAATCCAACATGTACAAATCTGGGGACAGTTTGAATTCATATGGTCTTTCATTAGTACATGGATTTTGGAGTTGCACTTCTGACCAGAATGATCGTTTTATAGCCACTTGTGTTGGTGGTACTGTGAACAAGTCAAGCTCACTTTTTGTACTTGGTAGTGAGCCTTCATCTAATAGTTTGCTCATATTCACTTGGTAAAAATATCTCTTAAATCGACCACCTTACGCAAGCTTTTCTTTTTATGAACTGGAGTAAGAGAATGCATCCTCTTCCTTTTATATGTTTTCTTATTATTTTTTTTTTCTATTTTCTGCTATTTTTTTCTATTTTCTGCTTTGGAGTATGAGCTAAGCCACTACCCTTTTGCACAATTTTATCTGCAGCTTGATGTAGTAAGTTACTCGCTGCTTTTGGGCCATGTTCTCTCATGCTGTCTGATAATGGTCTACCATCAGCCAGATCTGTAGCTATTTTCGATCCAGTTGTCAATGCCTGCTTCCCTGCTGACCTTAGTAAGGGCATAGCCATTCTGAACATACTTTTGAAGAAACTACCTAATCCGGCACCCCTGTGATAGGCGGAATAAGCTCAGAAAGCAGGCAATTCACCTCCTAGCTGATACTGTTGTTGACTTCCCAATGAACTTTCATAAAATGACAGCCAGTATGCAGTACTTTCTGGTAGATATACTGAATGCATTCTAATCAAATATGTAAGAGCTTTTCCGAAAGTGCAGCTTCACGACAACTTTACCAAATTCAAATGATATGAATTCTCCTGTATCTGGCCATATATTGATTTCAATATGACTAACATCTTTGAGGAGTACAGGTATGTAATGAGGATTGTCATATGTTCTATTTATAACAGTGCCATGCTTTCCATGCATGTCTTTGATGCGTAATAATGGAGCCATTGTGTTTCCAACAGTTTTTTTTCAACAATGTTACAGTAAACATAAAAGGTTTCAAAATGAGCAGATAGGTCTGGCTTGAATCTGCCGAGCCGGGAAGCTCTACGATCATCTACTGTTGTATATTCCTCCCCTCCAACCAGATACTTGTTAAAAATGATTCTATCATCAAAACCTAATAGATCCATCAGTTTTCTAGATAGAGTAATAACAGATACATTCCAGTAATCTGAAGTTACTTTGATTCGTCTCTGTTTGTCATCATATCCAAACAAACAATACAAATCTCTATATTCAGGTCGTTTTTTTCTAGAACAACAGCTTTGTTTAGTGCATTTGTTTGTTTCATAGTTTCCTGGCGGAATAGTCACATGGATTTCAGTATTCTGCAACTCTATACTGACCACATTTGAATCATTTGCACTGCCAAGAATATACCAACTTACAGGATAGATAATTTCTGCTAAGCCAACTTCCCAATGACCTGATAATTTCAGCCACTGTGGTAAAGTAACCCTGAAATTTGATGCTGAACCACCCACCTCAGTATTGCTTGGTAGAGTAACATAAAATTGTGTAATCTTCTGATTTAGACTGCTAACTTATTAAAAGAGTCAGGTGAAGAATGTAAGCATTTATATACCATTTTTATTTTTAAAGTAACGCAAAGATGTACAACTCTGATGGTTTTTACAACATATACGATGATGAAACTTAAAGTATTTGTACAAAAAACTGCAAACTAGTTTATCATTAAAAGTTGATTCTTCCAGATGAAAGTTTTTCAATATAAACCGAAGTTTCACTCTACAAACCCAGTGATATAAAAAGTACAAGCAATAAACACCACAAACTGAACTATCCCAACCCTGCAAGTGCACAGAGTTATAATTTTGCACTTTACTATTTCAATTCATGAAATCAATATATTCTTGTATATATGGGCACATACCATAAGAGTCAAAATAATTAACATGTCTTTTCTGATCAAAGTACATTGTGATCCAATGCTGACCTGGTTCATTTGACGTATCTGTATTTGCCATAATAGCTGCTGGATATCTAGTTATTGTCCAATTTAGCTGATCTCTAGCTAAAACACCATGGAAAACCTTCTTCAGAGATGCATCTCCCTGGATTAGCTGAAAAATCTCGTACAAGTTCATTGCAAGTCGTTTTCATTAATCCATTCATTGAACTTATCTGGGTAACCACTCCATTTGACAAAAAGCTTCACAGATCCATCAATGCGCCTTTTTTGTTTTAAAACTTTTTCAATTTTGAAGGTTTTTGTGTTATCAAATACAACTCTTTGCAATTCTTTTGCATAAAATGTACACTGAATTTCTTCTCCTTGTAGGTCTTTGATTTTATATAATGGCTCAGTAGTAGGACTCAATACTTTATATATACAAAAAATTTCTTCTGTCCACTGTGGTAGATAACCTTTATCGAAGTGCTGATGAAATTTAGAAATTCGTACATAGTCATTTATTTGCACAGTTGGATGTTTTGAGCTCTTTCTTGGGTACAGGTGATTTCTAATTTTTGATTCATTTTCATAAGTGACATTCACAGGCTTTTCACCAATTGAACAATGAGTAGAATTGTTGCATGCTCCAACCAGTTGTTGAAGTATATCTATCCATTTGAATGTCTTTCTGTTGGTGAAGTATCTTCACATTTTTGATTTTAAGGTATGATATTGAACCGTTCCACTATTGAACATTTCACATCCTCATTTTGAGAGGTAAAAATTGTATCCCTTCCGAGTTCAGAAGCTTTTGAAATTCATAATTGACAAACTCTTTACCTTTATCTGTGGGAATACACCAAGGCTTCCTTCTGCTTGATATAATGTCCTTAAAAGCTGTACATACAGATAAGGCACCTTTATTTTGTAGTGGTCTTACCCATGCAAATTTGCTAAAAACATCAATACAGCATATCATATACTTTCCTCCCTTGTTGTACTCGCTATATGCTTGCATATCAACCAAGTCAGCCTCCCATTGAGCATCAATGCCACTGACGTAAATTCTATTACTTTTAAACTTTTTATAGGCCTGCTTATGTAACGTGTAAGGATCCTGTTTTTCTAGCCAATTTTTCACATCATTTAGAGTTATACTTCTGTCATACTGCTTTGCATGCTTGTACAGCTTGCGAACACCACCATAGGATCCAGAAGCCCCTATATCTGTATACAATGTTTTCAGGACCGCTTCTTTAAAAGTTTTCATACTTCAACTTTTTCTTTTTCCCAGACTTTTTATCATTAGAAAAACTTAATCCCTTTTTAACATCAACATTATGAAATGGAGAATTGTTGAGTGTTTCGTCAGTTTTATAGTGATTAATGAGCTTTAAGCAATTTTGATTTCCAATATAGGCTTTTGGTACATTAAGCTTCACCAAATGTTGCGCAAATTCTTGATAACCTTCTGGAGGTGGAGCTGTAGGTCTGTCTCTTATGAAATCATGTAATAAATCTATGATATTGTTGTTGGGTACTCTAACACCATTTAAAATAACTTCACTTTGCTTGTTTACATCAAAATTGCTTTTATTGAGCACTTCTAGAAGCATTTCAGCTTGCTTGACTTTAGCTCTAGGTAAGCCTCTCAACTAATCTCTACCATCATCTGAAGATTGTTGTTCATTTTTTAGCTGTCTCTGATTAGGTGTAGATGATTGTTCTTCATTTTTCATTTGTTTCCGATGTAGGTTATCAATATCTACCAATTGTTGATATGTATCATTCAGCTTACCATCTTGTAATTTATCCTCAATCGGCTTTTTACTCTCTTCATTAAGATTCAAGTATCTGTGGAAAAGTTGTCCATATAGCTTATATTGAAGTTCTGCAGACATATCATTATTCTTCAATATGCATTCAAGTTCCATTTTGAAATCAGACATTTTCTTTCTCAAACCATTATTAGAGTTTGCATCACTTTTCTTGTCAAACATGTCATGCGGAACAAGAACCATTTTACTAGTGTATTTCATGTTTTGATAACTTTAGGTAAAATTTCAGTAGCTAGTGCTAGCAGAGAGGGTAGAAGTATAGGTAAAAATCCACCACTTTGTATAATTTGCTGCTTTTTTGCTCTCAAGTTGATCTTTTGCTTTGATTCTAAACGTCTTATAATCTTGCTATATTTAGAAAGCTTTTTCTTCTTTAGGGTACTTATAGGAATATTTCCTTTCAGCAAGTTGTGACAAATTTCACATAAACAATGGACACATTCATCCAGCAAAGTTTTTAATAATGCACTTCTTTGTTTCATATGATTACTGCAGCAATTTAAGACATGTAGATGGTGGATGTACTTTCACAGCAACTTTGACATGGCATTCTATTAGAAATTCAAAATGAATAATGAGAAATTTCAGATAGCAACAGGTATATATACATTTCAAGCTGGGGGTCCTCTATCGTAGAGTGCATCTATCAGAACGGATATTTCATTGTTATCATACAGATTCAAACCATTTAACATTACACTCTGCAATGTTTCCCGCCTGCAACACATGTGTGTTTGATGAGCACCAATCAAAGTTGGACAATATTGTGTATTTGTAAAATGTCCTTGTCTGGGCCTACACCATATGGCATTTCTAAGAAAGTTTCTCAAATGTACTGCTTCATGTTTGTTATATGAAGTAATAAAACCAGCTCCTGTGAAAATTTTGTAGTTTATGATTACAAGCTGACGATTCTTTATATTCTTGTCATCCTCGAGATCAATACTCTCAATTTTTGTATTGAGTACATTGAGTAATGAGGGTACCATATGTTTGCTAATGTTGAATGTAGGTGCCCTAATACTATCAAAATTATTGCTCATGTCACAGCAGGCATAGAGATTGCCATTGTGGGGTATTTTTGTTGGACATCTTTCAGAATCAGGATCAAATAAACTGCCCATTTTGTTGCAAGCCAATGCTCTCAATAGGAAATTTCGGAAAGATACTTGTGCAGCCAGGGTTATGTTGTAAAAATCTACTCGAGGAGCAGATCCATAGGACCTCATCAAAATGAGACGACTGTAAGAAAGATCATCTGCACTTTTGAGGCTTGAGCAGAGAGCTAATATCACAGCTGCAAGAAAAGTGAAACACATTGTTTTATTATAAGCCATCACCTGAGAAACAACTGTTCACCACCAAAATACAAACACAAAACTGAATATTATAACACGCACATTGCTTATATACAATAAATGGTTCACAAAAAACTGGAAATTTCATTTTGTAGTATCGATAAATAGAAAACGTTTCTATTATATACACTGCTTTGATTGATCAACATGAAGTAGAACTTGTCTTCTTGGTTCAACCCGGCAAACAGGTCATCAATATACTGCACATCTATGCATCTTTTTCTTAGTTCTCCGAAGAGCTCCAAGGTGAAGAACCAAAATCCAGTAATTCTATTTTTTCTTTGTTTAATTTTATGAAATTCATTATATTGTACAGCCTTTAACTTCTAATCTTCTTTCCCATTTCGGCTGAATCTTGACCATAAGACATCAGCATATTCAGCTTGTATGTGCTTAATGATGGGTACTCCTTAAAATTACATATACAACATATTTAATTATAAATAGGTGCACATTATATTACCTCTAATTTTTGCCATAAGTCGTATTAAAAATAATTCAAATGATGCTGGAGACATTGGAAATATGACTGCTTGTTTACAAGTACTGATGAGTGAATAAGAGCTGGCAGATTATTCTTTCAAGAGTTTGAGAAAGGAATTTACAGTTTGTTTATTCAGCTCAATTGTTGCTAAATTTAGGCTCTTGAATTGACCATCTTCATTGCAGCATGCATGTATGTCAGCATTTAATGGTACTGATTTCTGACATAGGGGCCAATATTCATGCATTTCATGTTGAGGGCATAATAAGTATTTTTCGATAAAGTGTGCAACATTTTGTCTACTACTGGCATCGACTGAATACATTGCAATTTCATCATTCTTTATTTGCATCAAAATGAATGATTTTTCCTTCTGAATAGAGAAATTGCTTGTTAAAGCAGGTGCCCTGGTGTCATGTAGAATTGACCAAAAGACTGATTTGTGTCACTTTTCTATTTGGAAGCATTTTATAAAAAACAGACTATAGTTTCTTCATCTCCTAGAAAAGTCTCCTCATTGAAAAACAACATTTGTTTACTATTTTATTTTATCGACTTGTCTATGTGCATTGATACTACCATTGGCACTGTAACAAGCTAGTTTTCATGCACACTGGGAAAGTTTCAATGAAACTACTTTGTCTGTATTTCATCAATTTCCTTTGTGAGATTTATATACAAGAACCAGTTTACAGATGAAAAACAAACTAAGCAGTACAAAATGTCAGGTCGGAAAGTAAACATCAAGTTTTCGGAGAAATCTATTTTTAGAACAGGCAAGAGGTAGAGGCTATACTTTATCAGTTTGTCTATGTGAGTTTTATATACAAGAACCAGTTTGATATGCACTAAGAAACAAGGCAGGCAAGCTGAAAAGTAAACATCAAGTTTCCCCCCCCCGACAAATCTATTTTTAGAAAATGCGTGGGTGTGCACCCTGAAGGGTCCAGAGGTACTACTGTATATTTTTGCTACGTTTCTCTCTGCAATTTCTCCTTATCAGTTTGTATCTGTAACGTCTTTTCTACTGTAGTTTGTATTCTCGAGTCATTTTTGTGATTACAATTAGACATATTTACAGCATTTAATGCATGATTTTTTAATGCTTAGTTCTGATTGTATATAAGCTGTGTATGTTTTCATGTATCAGTGCAGTGCATCAGTTCAGTGTGGTAGTTCAATGCATAGTTCGCTGTTATTATTTTAATTCCATAGTAAAGTAAGTTTGAATACTTGCTTGTCTTTGTTTCACCTTTGATCAAGGACTCGAGTCACAATTTGGGATTGTGCCATGACACCATGAGAAATTTTAAAGTAAGTTGTTATCCTCAATGAGTGAAATGTTATACTGGTACTTATGTATTATACCCCCGCCACCAATGTTCTCTCATTTTTGCTTGTTTTCACCTAGTTTTTAGACATAGACTTTTATTAACATGACGATAAACTGTGTTACGTATGTTGTATGCATATGTAGGTTTTTGAAAAGACATAAACGTGGCAATATCATTTAAAATGTGATCAAAAGGACATTGGTTTGACATATAATGCCACATGAATTCGGATATATACGAGTCGAGCATTTCGTGAGATGTACCACACTGAGGTTTATTTCTAACCTTAGCAGAATGCCACATGCGTTCCACATTCTGCCTATGCGCACCAGAATCAGGATCGACAAAATTATACAAATGATTTACAGTCATATGAGTAAAACCCGAATTTTGAATTTCGTTGTATGCCTTCCACTTATCAGACATAATAATCGAACCGGGATGAATTTTTTTGCGAATGATAGGTATCAACGTGGTGGCCCTACGATCGGGAACGGCAAGCAAAAAACATGCCTTCGTTTCCCTACATATACTGTCAAACACCCACTGCTGAGGAAGCATGCAACCAGCGTGATTTTTTCGTTTGACAAACAACGTTTCATCGATTTCTACTGTCATCCCCACGCCTCCTATGGGCTCGGTGTTTTGCTCCACGCACCATTGACATATCTCACGCGTATCGTTAGCCCAGTCAATTGCCGCATGGTCACTCAAACCAAGCTCTTCCTCACAGAACTTCACAGACGACATTTCTTTTGACCAACAGTAGATGAAAAAAGTGCCTGATGAAATGGTATTCTTGAACCTAGAATGAAATGACAAATTCTGCAATAGAACTTTGACGTACATACTATATGTTTACGAACCTGAGAACCAGGTTCCAACTCGCAAGCCAATCTCACTATGACACGTTCGTTAGTTACATCACCAGCGTGGCTGATTTCCGATCGAAAGAGACATTTTGTCGCCATTCGCACATAATTTCTGGCTTGACAAAATTCCACTTTGTTGAAAAAATCGGACCGCATCTTCTTCAGTTTTAATACTTTCAATCAAATGAATAAAATTCATCGTTAACGGTGAGGTCTATGACAAAAAAGACAAAAAAGACAAAAAATTGGTGGCGGGGGTATAATACATAAGTACCATTGTATACTTGTTGTGAGAGGATATGAAGTATAATTTGGGTCTGAAATGTGACAATATATTCGAATTTAAATGAATGATGAGGCAATTTCTAAGGAAAAGTATTTAAACCACTAAGCAGGAAGGTGGGATGTGGGATGCAATGTCATCCAAAGAAAATGGAACACATGTGGAAAGTGTCACCTAACAAAACTACATTGGATGGAAAACGTCATCCACCAACATGTTTTGAAAGTTTTTGAGGTGAAGAAATTTTAAAGTCGACTGATGACTTAAACATGGATCACTGCTCATGAATCATTCAAATTTTAAGACTAAAATGGATGCAAATAGTTTCGAAACTTTTCTCCTAGGTTTCCAAGTATGGCAAACAAGCGTAGAGTGTTTCTAGAACAAAATTTGAAAATTTGAAAATTTTTAAAATTAAAAAAAATTAAATTCTGGTTTCGAGATGTTCCCAACACTAAACATGTTTTAAATCGAAATTTTAAAATGTCTGAATTTCCATTTCAGTTATTTCGAGACATATTATTGTGTGGCATATCCATCTTCGCCACAATATTTGGTTGGTTGGCCAGTTGACCAAAGAACTTTATTCCATTTACCAAAAGTATAGGGACAACAATATTCGACTGATAACTGAAGAATGCATGATTGTGATGGTGCATGAGTTCATGTGTGGATATTTGACGACGACATGCAGCTATAACATTAAAGGGTGGAGTCTCAAAGACACATATAACTACTTCGTCCAAACTTTACACCATTCATTGACTGACTGGGCATTGTGGCAAAAAAACAGAGAAGCAAGGCATCATGTTGATAAATTGGCAGTTGAAGCACATCATTGTGGTCTTTCTGTACCTGATGATGTTTTTTATTAATTTTTGTATTTTTTTGTTTTACATCAATTGTTGTTTACTAGTTCCATCAGTGTTCCTGGGTTCCATTTTCTGTCGTGTTTTGTACATACTAGTTTATTGTTATATTTCATTCAATTAAATTAAATTGCCAAAAATTGCATATTTCATATTAAGCAAACTGATAATTTATAACTAAAACAATACACGAGAAAAAATTAGAAAACTTTGATGCAAAAAGTGGATACCTGACGTGAATAGAGACTTTAAAATTCGAAAAATTTTGATCTATTTTGATCCGGATCAAAGAAAGTTGATTTTGATCAAAAATATTTCATACAAAGTCGATCCGTGATCCCGATCCTCAAAAAAAATCCGTGTTTAAGTTGTTTTGCCCACAGATCAGGATCATCAGATCGATCCGTGGTGATCCATGTTAAAGACATCTTCATAAGAAACCTACGAAACTTTTCTTTGGTTAGGCCGATCCATCATGATCCATCAATCGGTGATGATCCGTGTTTAAGTCACTCGATCTGGGTTTGTGATCCGAGTACCGATCTATGTTTAAGCACCACCCTAATGAAAACATGTATTTCACGAAGTTTAACAAAAAAAGTGCTGTGACTTGCATTAATTATCGTTTCCATTGTTGTCCGATCAAAACACCAACTGAATATGGTACACGAAAAGGGCCACTTGAAAAATTACCACTTAAAAAAGTTTACCACTTGAAAAAAATCGTTACCTTCAAACATTCTCTCAAGATGCGTCGCCATAAAATCAAAATATAAGAGTTTTTCCATGTTCGACTTTCTTTTCAAGTGCACATCGCAAAAATCAAGATCCCATCCTGAAAAGAATCAAGATGGGCGACACATCAGAGGATGAAAATTTCTGAAATCAACCAATCAAAGGCGTTGCTCCGCCTCCTATGTTAATATGTATGAGAAACCTTCAAATTGATTTCTTAAATCAAGGCTTGTCGGAGGAGGGCACCCTGGTTTTTACGGGTCCCTGCAACAGTGGAGGACGGTTATTTTGCATGAGGAATCAGATGGACATATTGATTTTTCATTAAAATTTTGATTTTTCGAGATTTTTCAGTAAAACCTTAAAATGCCTGTTTTAGCCCAAAATACAATCATTGCGGAAAAGAATCAAAATGGCAATGGAACAGCTGACTAAGTCCGAAATTTTGATGATTTTTGAGAATTTTTGCATTGTGGGTTAAAAATTCGCATTTTCAAAAATTTTTACGAAAAGCCAATACGTCTTTAGGATTCCCCGTGCACCTCCCTCTACATTAAACTTACCTTAAAAGTCAGCATGTACTTCAGAAATCCACTTTGAAGGGTTCCCGTGTATATAAACATAGGCGGCGGAGCAACGCCTCTGATTGGTTAGTTTCAGAAATTTTTGTCCTTTGATGCGCCGGGTATCTTGATTTGCCTTCAAGATGAGATCTTGATTTTTGCGATTTGCACTTGAAAAGAAAGTCGAAGTTGAAAATCTTTTAATTTTTTGACGACGCATCTTGAAAAAACGTTGTGCATCATGCTTGGAGGTGACAATTTTTCAAAAGTGGTATTAGATTTTTTCAAGTTGCTGTTTTCGTTTTCTACATGTGTGGAAGTAGTATCTGCCGCAGTTAGCTTAAAACATTGTATAAAATTTTTCCACATTGAAATGTTGCAATCAAACGAAAGCTTGCATATGCTATTGAAACAATACCAAGATAAAATGAGTAAGTTATTTTCATTTAATTTTGTAACGCTCGTTTATAGTCAAATTACTACATGAACTGTAATCTATTTGGAACGAAAAATATGGCAAATTTCACATTAGTCAACGGTGATATGATAAAAAATCTTCAAGTGCGACATCCAGGAAAACTCATTGCTGAAATGTATGACGTAGTAGCCATACCTGACGCATTTGAAGTTCATTTCTTCAACGACACGATTCGGCCCCGGAATTCGATGGAAAAACGGATAAATTGAAGTAGCATTTTGCAAAGGAATTTTACTGTAAGTATATTCCTTTTCGATCATGTCTACGTTGTTGGCGATTCTTTCACCGATGAAATAAGCGCCAAAACCGTAATCGTTTTGGGCCATAAACCTAACAATCATTCTACAATTGGATTTTCCTACTTTGACCAGAACGTTGACCGATTTCCAAGCTGGTACGTCCAACGACTTGGCAATTTGACGTTTGAATTCGATTTCTAGTTCGGGGTCTCGAAAATAGTACGAATCGACGGGTTCCGGAGCGATTGTAAGCAAACTGGAACAAAATTCGTCACCGGTTTTATGGTCGACAAGAGTGCCGCCCCAATGAACGGGGAGATGCGACGGTTTGATATGACGCTGAAGTTCTTCTTTCCAGCTTGAACCTAAAGGCAATGAAGAGCCGCTTTCCTCAGTGACTATATATTGAACGGCATAACTTCTTGGTGTGTGGGATAGGATCAAAAAAATCTGATGAGTATTTGATATGCAGAACAGGGTTTTTTTTGGGCCAATTAGGAGCCATGGCTCCTAGAAATTCTGATTGGCTCCTTAAAATTTAGGGGCACAAGCCAAATTGGCTTGTAAAAATGAGAGCCTAACCACCCTTTTTGATTAGGCTATAGGGCTTCTTGTGCAGAGATGCATTTTTATTCATTTGAAATGAAAAATACCGGAAATTTTCCGGCGCTTCGCGCCAGATTTCAAATCATGTATGATTCTTGGTATCACTTCTGTTGTGCGGTCAGAAAATGTCATCGTAGCTTATGCTTATAGCTTTCAGAAACCAGCATGTTATGCATCAATGTGTGACCTTGTATTGTTTTTTCCACTATTTTCCAAACATTTTTCTAAATTATTTTCACAAAATCGTTTTGCAGCGCTTTAGAAATTATGGCTTTGGTGAAACAACTTTTTGCATTTTGAAAATGATTAAAATATCATCAGCATGGGAAATGACAGAGGTTATTGCTATTTGAAGAAGCCATTCAGATTCATTGTTGCTTGCCTAATTTTTGAATTTTAGTTTGCCCCGCAGAAAACACGTTGAATTCACTGAAAAAATAGACCCTTCATGCAGGAAAAATATATTAAAAGTGTGCATTTTCCTACGCTATAGAATATCATAACCTAAAATTTTCTTTCAGTGCTGATCAAGTCCGAAGTAAAATACCTATCGCGCTTTTTTATGTTATAGATCATGTGAAAACAATCGCTTTTGATAAATAATTGTGATTGGTAAATTACTGGCTCCAGATATATAAGATCCAAAATGGATGTAAAATTTTTGACCTCTTCCGCCAATCAAATGGTAAAAAGATCATGATCGGTCATCGTCAGTTGCTGAAGAATGTGCTGAAAAAATGCATTTTCCGACATTTTAGAGGCCCCGAAGTCAGAATTTTTCGGCGCTGGGCACCGAACAAGTTACTCTAGCCAGACTTTTGATTTCTCACCCAAAACTCAAGAAATTCAATTTTAAAAGTCAGGAACTGACGCGAAGTGAATGAAAAACAAGGGAAGTACCTTTCAATCATTTTTCTGATGAAATTAAGCGAATTTATCATTTTTAGAGTGAGCAACTAAACCAAATCTTCCCCCAAGTTACAGATCAATCTGGCTTGTACAAAAAAACCCTAATGATTGATTTGAATAATGAGTGATCTCATTTGTGAGCGTTATCATTCTGTGTGTGATTGAGAATGTATTAAAAATGATTGATCTGTTATGTGCGCTTCTACTGTAATTTCGAAGAGTGTTTCTGACTAAATTTGTTGAAAAAACATTGTTTTTTACTACCACATTTATTTACAAACTTTTTAGTTTTGGCTTGTTGAAATTCCTATTGGCCTGTAAAATTTTGACCTTAGGAGCCTAATGGCCTATCGAGAAAAAACTAAAAAACCCTGATACAGAATCAAAATCATAAAAGTAAACTATAAGGTGAGAATATTGTTAATATTCCTTAACTAAACCTGTAGCGTTACGAGTTATAGAATTTCGTCATTGTCGTAAAACTGGAAGCGTTTCAACTCCTTTTCTGAAACTCACGGTAAGCAAAGTCTGGTATTTTTATTTAAATTTTCCAATCAGTTGTAAATGTTTGTTTTTTTAAAGAATAAACCGCTACCTGGAATAATAAGATTGACAAAGCAGAAAAATTATTATTAACAAAATAATAAAAAGTAAATATATACTTTTCTGTATGATATATAAATTGTAACTTTTCTGAAATTATATGATTCTTGATAATTAAAATCCCCAGCCTTCATAATGAAATATATAGATTCTATGAAGATTTTGATAAGATAACGATTGCAATAACTATTTCTTTCAAGTGTTTTATGTTGAAGTGGCCGATACTGCGAAAGTAGAGAGCTTACAGTCGCAGACTCATTGTGCTGAATTTTTTCCAAATGAGCTTCGAAATGAAAAAATGCTTATGCAAACAGTAAACAAATCTGCGTCGTGACCGTCTGTTTCCTCACATTGACTGTTGCGGGTAGGACTACAAACTGAGGAAACAAAATTTCACGATGTGTGTAAGAATTACTTTAAATTTTTTGAATTCAGGCCCATTTGAAAATGAATGAGATTATGGAATCATTTTCTATTATTAGAACTTTGGAAAGTGATCATCATGAGGGAATCTTACAGACAGCGTAAAAAGGTTCATGACTATTGTTAATAACTGTCTAGCCTTTGTTATTAGAGCTTTCGTTGGGATTAGTACGGTATGGAAATCACAATGCCTACTTTCTCAGATTTGGAACGTTTTACTTTTTTACTTTTTTATTTTTTTTTGCTTCTTCTTGTTATGTTTCGCGTTAGGATTTTTCTGTCATCATGTTGATCGTTCACGTAACTGATCAAACAACTCATTTCGTACAGGGTAAGTGTTTTTCTGTGACAAGAACTAGAATCGTTGCATCCAGATGAATAGCCTCACCTCAAAAGATTTGTAATAAGCTCAAAACTTCTTGGTCAAAGTCGTTAAACATTTCATATCAAACCGAAATTTGCAGCATGTTGTTTGTAAAGATTTTTTTTATTGGAACTAATTCATATTGTCGCATATCAGATCTACTATTTTAGTTAGGAGTGCTTCAGTTCTACAAAACCAGCAATGTCTCATTCCAGGTAATTTCGGAAAGTTCTTTCTAAAAATTCCAGTTAGACTGAACAGCTCTTACCCAGGACTAGAAATTTTTTCCTAGTCTTTTCCGGAATGAGATATTTGATCATGTTGAACATATAGTGCACGAAATTTCCCACATTGACCACGACGACTTTCCTGTTCATTTCGACCGAATGTTCGCTGTAAACGCTCGCCATCAATTTCAAATATCCGTATACGTAGTTGAAAAATTTTGAATCGAAAGTTATGCCGCCCAGGTCGATCACGTGCACTATAGCCCACTGTCTGAATAGAATTGCTCCGGTTAGTAATCAAGAATGTACTCAAGCTAAGACTGCCGGTCGGATGACAATAAATAATGCAAGAGAAACCCCAAGAGAAAATTTTTTCTTACTGTAGTATTTTCACTTCAAAAGTTCTTGTTGATGTCATATATGATTTATTTCGTTTGTTACTGATCTTACTCCTATGAACTAGATCACCTTCCTGTTTCGGTCTCTTTCTTCCTTATACTTTCCATGCAGGCTTTTATCCTTAATACATAAATGGACCAAATGATGTCGAACAAGGTCGTCGATTTGACCAGTCCTTCGCAATCGTCCCTGCCCAATGTTTCTATGACCACCAAGTTATCATCGTTCATTCCAGTCTCGCCCACGATGCCGCGCGACCAATATTTGCGCATTACTTCCGACGGCCTGAAAAACTTTTCGATCGTAAAATCTAAATTTCGATTCTCAAGTGTTGCCAAACGAGGGGGTTCCAGATGGAACGATTCTCTGATGAGCAGTCAAGAATGTAATAACACTTCCTACATATTTTCCCTCTTCATCTTATATGTTTCTTCGATGTATTTCTTTTTTTTTCGTTTTCTGCGTATGTTGCTTGTGTTTTTGTTTATGTATGTTTCTATGTTTTCATCTTCTGTCGCTGCTTTCTTCCATTTTCTTTTTTTTGTCGTCTACTTTTTCTTTTTACTCATGAAACAAGCATTACAAGTTGTGATTTCAAATAAGCATAGTCTCCAGTATAACTCATATACAGTTCGGCATGCTTGAGTGTTTCATCCTTTTAGGCGTGAAAATCTTGATAAAAAATAGAAACAAAATAATACTGAAAGAAACAAAAGATCAAGAGAAAGAAAACGTCCACAAAAATGAAGGCTTTAAGAACAAGTGAAAATAGATAGAAGAAAAGTAGAAAAAAAGGAAACATAAAGAAAAGTGACAAGAAAGAAAAAACAACATGGAAAAAGCAGCAAGAAAGGAGGAAAAAAATAATGTGGAAAGAACGAAAAGCAGGGAACAGTAGGAAAATATATAAAGCCAAAGGTAAATAAATAAAATTGAAAAACTAAGATGAAAAGTAAGCAAGAATGAGGAAAAAATCACAAAAGGGAAAGTCAAGTAGGAAATAGAGCATGCCGCACTGTATAAGAATTACACGGGAGACTATGATTATTCAAAATGATGTATTGTCTCGTGAACAAAAAAGAAAAAAGAAAATGAAAGGAAGCAGAGACAAAAAAATGAAAACGTAAAAAAACAAAAATATAAACAAGACACACAAAACGAAAGAAAAAAGGGAATCGTTCAATTGTGGATTCATTGAAGTGGGAATTTGCTCAATTGATTTGGGAATTTGCTCACTTAGGAATTGCCCACATGGGAATCGCTCGATTGGAAATCGCTCACTTGGGAATAGCTCACGTTAGAATACCTCACATAAGAATACCCGAAATTTTTCTATGCGCGCTGAAATAATCACTTGTAATTACAACTAAAACCTGGAACACTTCAGTATCGAATGTACTAGAAGATTTGATTTTCCAAGGCTCGACTATACTCTATCCATTTCCAAGCGAGCCTCCGAATACGAAAATATGCAAGCAAGTCCGTCGGCAGGGGATAATCATGCATCGCAATACCTTGTTGTAGTCACGTCTCCTTCAGAGAAAAAAGCCGGTCGCATACGCAGGTTGGTTATTATTTGCATGAGCATCTTTTTTTCTTTGCGGAGCTCATTTGGAAAAGACAGATTTATTGGATGGATTTTTCATTACGACAAATTCAAGCATGGAAGATAATTTCTAGCACACAACCGTTATCAGTCAATTCTGATTATAATTTACTCATCTGCATTATTCTCAAACTCCCCAATTTATAGCATTTCAGTCCAGCAAGCTTTCCATATGTAATTTGAAATGTCAACTTCAATCAGCCATACTCTGTTAGACCCAATGCTTCGGTTTCTTAGATTGCAGCTGTCATAATGTTGTTTTTCAAAATAATTAAATTTGATTCGGAGCACACTACTGCAATGATTGTTTCGAGTTTTAGACTCACAATGAAATTTTACGAGTTCGTGTATGCACTCCAAGCCAAGATACTGCTGGAGGTTCATGAGTACATTGATCATTATTCGCGTGAAACCTGACTATGGAGTTATGAAAGTACCGCGTTTGAGAAAAATGGACTTTGGCACTCTTTTAGAGGAGAAAAAGAGATCGGCTGATGCGGCTCAATTGGGGGAGGAGGTCAAGAGGTAAATATTTGGCCTCAAACGTTGAATCTTTATCGCGCGGAACGCTGAAAAATTTGACATCTTAAGCGTCAAAATTGATTTCTTCCAGATAGGATTTTCGGTCAGCTGCCCTGAGTTGTGTATTCCGTCGGCCATTCTAGAATATATCGTGGATATCATGATATGTGATGACACGTTTTCTTACTGATAATTTTCTGCATCGATGGCCCTCAAAATTTCGCAATTTTTTTGTATAAACGGAACCAGATCGTCGATTTTATAATCGTAACCTTGCAAATATCGCAAAAAATCGAAGTCCGTGAAGTGAGAGGCCAATTCACCGACTCTGACCTTCAATTCGCCAACAGCTTTTTGATCAGTCTCGTTCATTTTCTAATCGCAGGCAAATACGTAAGCCTTTAGACCCGGTTCAATAATTTGCAGACAGGAAAATCATAAGACTTCTAGGCAATCGCGAAATCATACAGAACAGGTTTATAGCAGTCATAGGTCAAAACCAAACTGATATAATTTTCTGTGGCAGATCCAGCATTCTGAAATCTGGCTGCATTTTAGTACAATAATAAATCTACTACGCATCGAGTTCGACGAACTTTAAAAAGGTAGTCGTATATAATTTTGTTGTTCGGTGAATACCGTCCTTGAAGATTTTTTTGTATAGCAGATGAATAAAAAGTTTTTCTTTGACTGGGCATGAATTTTATTGCACTTCACCACATATGCACATTTTGAGCAGAACGCTGCATAACCGTAGCGTAACTTGAAGCCAAATTTTTGTTGAATCAAAAGTAAGTAAAAATGACCGCACATTTTGTATCTAATTCATTTACTTACTGTAATTTACCTACCCTGTGCTGTATTTGAGATTTCATTTCTCTAACCGATATAATTTAATTTTCCTACAGAAACTGCAAGATTTCTCTTTTGCATGGAATAAGATTATTTTGATTTCTCAACTAAGAAATCTTAGAAATGATTATGCACACGAAACTAAGATTTTCGCATCATTGACGTAGTTGTTTTTACTATAGACCATATTGAATTGGTAAAGCTGGTACATTTACTAGTCATTACCCACAGTGTGATGCTTCACTTATTGTACCATGCGATAGTCTTATCAGTTCGGTAAAATGTAGTATTGTTCAGTTATCATGCATCATCTTTTAAGCGAAAAATGTATGTAGTCATCAATTCAAACGACGCAAAATAAATTCAGAAGGTTAAATTTGAATATTATAATCTGTCAACAGCATACATGTAGCCATTGTGGAATGATTAATCATAGCCACAGTACTATGCTGATAAGTGTCAACTGAATCAACTCATTATCGATTCGTGTAGTTAGTAGTAGTAGTAGTAGTAGTAGTAGTAGTAGTAGTAGATCGATTGATTAAGGTGGTCAGGGTTTTTTCTCTCATCCAATGAACTTAATTTGCACTTGATTACATATCTTTTCCGGCTCTTTAGGAGTCTGCCAGCAGACATTCGGTCCTACATCATGCAGATGTTGCAGGAGACTCTGCCTAAGTGGATCCGCAAACAACGTGTGAAATGTGCTGTTCGAGCAGTGAGGAAAGTTCTGGATCTGAAATTCGATTTTTTACCCGATCGCAAAATTTGCATTAAACTAACTGCAAATGGAAAAAACCCAGATCTTTGATGAAACTTGCAGAAATTCTTTCTTCTATACTATTCAAAAAACCTTCCAGAATACGCAATTTGAAACTTTTTGCACAGCGTACAAGAGCCAGAGTTGAGTTTCGCAGTGTACAGCAATGGATAGTGTCAATAATGCTTTTGTGTGGGAAGGCAGACATATCTCCTTCTCCAGCTTTAAATTTATTCATCGAGCTCGACTCAATCTGCTTCCACCGAATGCATTGCCATACCTCAAAGATGGGACAGATTCACAAGTTATGCACCAATGCAGAAAATGTGGATATCCTCAGGAAACTTTGCCTCACGTACTATGTCATTGTCCAGCGCATCTACCCTATGGGATTACTGCTTCCCATAATGATATTTTGCAGCAAGTTGCTAAATCTGCCCAATTTACTAACTGTAGAGCCACTGTTAAAATCAGCTCTCTTTGTTCCATTGCTAACAGATCAGTTCGTCCCATTCTTCTAATTGTAAATGAGAAAAACAAATGTGTATATATTATAGATATAACTTGTACTTATCAAAATGGAACTAGATCTTTGATATAGGCATGACTTAGGAAACAGTTGACTTATGAACCAGAGGTACGGGCATTTCAATACCGAGGCTACCATGTCTTTGCAGATGCCATTGTGGTTAGTGTCTTAGGATCAAGGGATCATTTTAATGACAAAGTCCTGCACCATCTGGGAATATCTCGTTGATACCTAAAGCTTACGAAAAAATTGATCATCAAAGAGACCATAGAACATTCCAGGAACATCTATTGGCGCCATGTCTCAATTTGATCTCAATGTCTTCAATTACTTTTTTTAAATAATTTTATTGGTATTTATTTTAACTTTTTTTCTTGTTTATTCTGCTTTTTAACTCTTTCCATCTTTGTATTATCCAGCCACTAGTCTGGTCTTTATCCCAAGCTTTCTTTATAGAACCGAATTTTTATCAGTTTTATTTGAAAACTGTCGTGTCATAGTTTTTTAGCAATGAGGCAAAGCTTTGAAGAACAGAAACGCCTGATACATATATTGGATTCTGACAAATCGGCACTCTTCGGCGAGGACGTTCCTCAATTTCTGGAGCTTTTTTGGCTGCAATGTTCGAAAAACCCAGCCTTGTTCGTCCCAAACACGAAAATGCGCCCATGTCGGAAAATTGTCCCAATGAGAAACAAGGCTGCACAAAACCAACAGGTTTCGAGGCAATGGTTTGCCATCCAACGATAAACAAAATGCCGTCAAAAAATGACTTCAAACGCTTTTGGCTGCTTGGAGATTCCCAAGTCAGGTTCCTGGAAAGTCAGGACTATTTCTGCAGATCTACCTGGGAAAGAGCAATCAATTGGCTGTGAATCAGTCTGAAATTTTACATTTCTGTATTCATCGTAACATCACCAATCTATGATGTTTTAGATCAAAATCAAGCCGTAGCCAACTCCATCTAAAATGTTTCGAAATTATTTTTTTGTCGATTTATTCAAAGAAGCGCATCAAACTAACAATCCAGGCTATACTTTTCTGGCCAAAGATGGCGTCAACTCCATCTAAAATGTTTCAAAATTATTTTTTGGTCGATTTATTCAAAGAAGCCCATCAAACTAACGATCCAAGCTATACTTTTCTGGCCAAAGATGGCGTCCGTCTAAATGAGACGGGGAAGAAACGTTTGGCCATGCCGCTAGCCAGTCGTAAATTCTACATATTGAGATTTTTTATGATAAGATCCCGAAAATTATATTTGATATGCATTCTGTATTGTTTTTCAAGATGTCAAATTCTAAATAAATTAGTAGTAGTAGTAGCAGTAGCAGCAGTAGTATTAGTAGTAGTAATAGTTGTAGTATTAGTCTAGCAGTTGCAGTAGTTTAAGTAGTATAGTAGTTACAGTAGTTTTAGCAGTAGCAGTACTAATATTTGTATTCCTAATAGTGGTGGTTTCTATATCGTGTGAAGCTGTTAATATCACTTCAACTATTGCAGTAAGTGGATATAATTAAGAACCCTATTTTTTCAAGTCGATTCATGCCACTCATGATTACATACTCAAGATTTCAAGATGCTTCAAATGCAGTCTTTTCAGGCTCTATGAGGTGTATGTCCTGATAGGTAAACACGAAAGAGATTTATTCAATATTAATATCATAATGCACTTTCAAATGCGACATCCACGAAAATTCATTGCTAAAGTACAACAAATAATATCCGACTCTATGACAATAAAATTTACATTTTTCTACAGTATAATTTGGTCCTGGGATACGATCGAAAAACGGATAAATCGTGATTACATTGTCAAAATTTATTTTTCCGTGATTCGATTTTTTCTCAACAATTTGACTGTAATCGACGTTCTTTTCAGCTAAGTAAAAAACGCCGAAACCGTAATCGCCGTCGGCCAAAAATTGAAAATTCAAAATTGATTTTGGTCGATCAATTTTCACTGGAATCGCGTTTGATTTCCAAGCAGAAACGTCCAAAATGGGGGACCTGGCTTTGAAAGCCGAGTTTTCCTCGGCGATAGATGTTAGGAAGAATGATGGATCGACGGCACCAGGTGGAACGGTGATGCAACTACTACAGAGTGGATCGCCAGTCTTGGGGTCCTTAAGTGTGCCACCCCAGTGCACAGGCAGGCATTCTGGTCTTGCGTGCCCGTGAATTTCTTCCCTCCAGTTTGGTCCTGAAAAGTACAAATACTCTATTGCATTTGACACAGAATACCACAAGTCTGTTTTTAATGCTATTTTTCCAGTAAGAGTTGAAAAAAAGTACTTCATGCTAAGCGACTTGCCTACAATTACTGTATTAAGACTGAGTACAAACTTCTATGTCGAGCTCTGGCGGCGCGATGCATTAGAATGTTATTCACTTCATTTAAATGTAGAATTCCATCGTTTTAAGTTGAGTTGGTGATTTAATTTGATGCTATAATATAGATTAATTTATTCATGTAAACACAGCTTGTTGATCATTAAAGATTGAATAGAAAGGCTGCTTTTGGCAATTTTGGTCTAGAGAAAGAGAAAATTTATTCCTTGGGCAAAGTGAGAAAATAAATCATAAAAAAGAATGTTTAAATCAGTTATTCGTGTTGAGTAATGCACGGCAATTAATGAGTTATTCTTTTGTGAATAAATAGTACGGATTCACTGTTTTTTTGCCAAATTAATATTTTTGGCAAAAAAATCTGGAAATGCAAAAAATTGGACTCTTTCGCCAAATGGCGAGAAAATATTTGGGATTTTGAAGTTGGAAAAGCGCACTCTGACGCATTTTAGAAAGTCAAAACCTAAAAATTTTCTTATGCTTCTTGTGTGTAATGATTATTATGATCGTTGTTTGCTATGATACGGCTCAGCCGCGACTGCTTGCAAGTCTACACTTCACCATCTGGTTAACATTTAATAGTTCTCATCACCTGAAATGTTGCATTGCATTGTTTTATCAGTTTATCCTTGATATTGCCTCAAAGTATTCGACGAAAATCAAGATTTTTTCACCAAATCTTTTTGTAGTCTTTAGGAATTTTTCAATTTCATTAAAATTAACTTTAGATTTGGCAAACAATTAACACATTATTGGGAGGCAGCACCAGAAGTTTCTCTAGTTGAAGAATTCGTATTTATGGTCGTTTGGCCGATTTTTGAATTTTAGTAGCAGGCAGACATGCATGGCATAAATTTTCTAGAGCAGAGAGTCCTCAGGCTTGTTATCCGGGGGGATGGGAGGGTTAGCGAGGAAAAACAAAAAAGAAAGATGAACAAAAACAAAAAAGTTATAAAAATGTCCTTCGAAAACGTTCAGGGGGTGTTTGAGCATTTTGTAGGCCAGACAGGGATGTCCAGAGTCTCAGGTAGGAGACTTCCCTATCCCCAATGTGCATGCATGGTTGGATGCTCTCAATATGATTTCAGCATTCTGTCTGTCCAAATAGAGAAAATGATTCAATGGAATAGAAAATTGTATCCTTTACCCGGGAAATAAATGTTGGCAAGATTAATTTTCCAGCATCCTAGAATCTGAGAATGCAAAAACTGTGCATCGGAATTATTTTTGTTATTTTACATTTTTGCCTAAATTCATGAAACATCACTGGCTTCGAGTTAATTTTCTAGCTGGTTAGCAGATTGAAATCTCAGGTTTGAACACAATTTTACACTGAAAAAATTAAACCTTTAAACGTGCAATAATTTTTAAAAAGATTCATTTTCCAGCATTCTAGAATTACAATCAGAATATTTTTTCCATTCTTTCCAATTTTTTCCATAATTCTTCATTTAAGCTGAGCACATATAACACCCATTTGAACACGAATGATAAAAGCCGATATTTTCATCCGATTTGGTTGTCTTGTCTCTCAAAAGATTTTCCATCTAACTCAAGTAATTGCATGAACCAAATGCAGCAGCGCATGCTTTTAACTCTTTCCAAAAAAATAGCATTTGAAAAAGGCAGACTATAAGGTCATTTTCTTCAAATGGGCATCGGAATGCAGAAAGATGTTTGTCCAAAAACTATCTGCATAGCAGGTTAGCTAAGACTACTACTTGAGAGAAGAAAATATTGTCATATAATGCGGATTTATCATCTACCAATGGATTTCTTTGCATTAGAAAGCTCACTGAACAAGAATAAAATTTCAGGATTCAAAAATAAGCTCCTTGACACTGTCAAAACTGCCTCTACAGCTTAATGATTTTCTTTACAGAATTTACTAAACTATACAAATGCTGAATCTAAAATGACGTTTGTTCCAAAAAAAAAAGAAAAAATGCAAAATAGTATTTGCTCATTATCTCATTAGTTATCAATACTTCAAGAATAATAAGTTACAAAAGGACAAATTACTTTTTCAATTTCTATTTAATTTTGTCAGCAACTGTTAATCATTAACTGATGACAGCTGAAAATAATTCAGTTAATAATGGAGCTGCTCCACATTCCTACATTAGTGAGCAACCTTAGGCCAGGTATCTGGAACCGGAAATAGAGTCCTATATTTAAACCTTGAATAGATGTTCCCTAAATAACTCAGAATGAGAAAGTCGACAACATTTCTAGTCTTCTGACTCAACAACCCTAGTGTTCATTGGATTGCACCCTTCAATCCTTATATTTCATCAAACATTACAGTAACCTTTATACAAACTTGTACTATGACAACCTGAACCCTACTCAAATATCTAGAAACTTGACATAACACAACAAAACAGACCTCGACAGTAAACAATTACCACTTACCATACCTTATGACAGGCGCAAGTGCAAGATTACCGTACTTTCGTATTCGTGCATATCACATTAGTGTATTATTTCTTGTGCACTTTTTAATTGTTCTATCTTCACAGCTCACACCATTGATCGAATATCTTACTTCAGTATTCTTTTTGCATTCCCATTCTTTCTCGTCCGATTTTCAATTAAACTTACTTTTCTTTTCTGTCTGCTGTAAAAATATTACGAGTATTTTTTAAATTTATCTTTCCTACCTGTCACATAAAAACTACTTACTTATCCTTCTATAACAACTTTTAAAAATGGTGTGTCCCCAATACAGCGAAACCCACAACAGCGAAACTCAAAATAGCGAGACTCAAAACAGGTTCCTCAAAATAGCGAAGTCTCAAAACAGCGATTCTCATTACAGCGAAGTCTCAATACAGTGAATCTCATTAAAGCGAAGTCTCAATACAGCGATTCTCAATACAGCGAAGTCCCAATACAGCGATTCTCAAAAGAGCAGATGTCAATACAGCGAATAGTATGCATCAATACAGCGAATAGTATACATTTGCACACATCATTTTATAATAAATATGCAAATTAGGTATATTTAAATCGTTTTTGCTAGATGAGATTTTTATTTGCATTTGGCGATCTAAATTTCACATGCTTTTGTGATGCAGTTGCGGTAGGTATGCACGAACGGACCATTCCAAAATCACAAAAAAATTTCTGCGAGAAAAACATTTTTTCGAAACGTTTGAAAAAAATCAAAAGTAAAAAATTATCATAAGGATTCTCCATTAAAGTTGTTTTGTATGCAGCTCAATTGCATTTCAAAAATAATAAATTGATGAAATGAATAAAATAAAATGAAATAAACAAATAAGATAAAATGAATAAAATAATTAAGCAGTAAAGGCAAAACAAAAAACGAATGATAAAGGCATGAGAAGTAAAACAATGTAGTAAAAAGTAGGTAAAAAATAGAACAAAAGTACACAATGTGAAAAAATTATACAAAAAGTAGCACAAAATAAGAATATTCAAAGAAACAAACCGATAATGGAAAAAAGAAACAGCAAACACGCATGTGGATATGTTAATAATAAACAAACCAGAATAAAAAGCTGTAATAGAAAACACATGCTATAAAGCCATGTAAGAAATCTGTCCATTGGTGCCAAAATATATGCCAACCAGCATCCACCAGATCGAAAAGGAGGACCAAATGGGCCGTGTGCCAAAATGTCTACCCCGCCCAATCTCAATTTTTTCATTCTTAAAATAACAGTTTTGAAAATTCGTTATTTTGAGAATATGTTCTACTACTTCGCTGTTTTGAGAATTGCTGTATTGACACTTCGCTGAATTGAGGTTCGCTGTTATGAGACTTCGCTGTTTTGAGAATCGCTGTATTGAGACTTCGCTGAATTGAGAATCGCTGTATTGAGACATCACTGTTTTGAGAATCGCTGTATTGAGTCTCGCTGTTTCGAGAATCGCTGCTGTGTGTTTTGCTGAATATGGGTGAAACCCTAAAAATTTCTTTTTCTCCATTCGATTTTAAGCCACACTTTTTCGTCAAATTCCAGAATTGCAATATTTTTTCATTCCAGCCCCATGACTATTCAGTGAAAAAAGTTTGACACGTAATTTTTACGAAGTGAAATCGAAAATACGAAGTGAAATCGAAAAATCTCTGAATTTCTCCATATAGGCCAAAATCATGGTATCGTGCTTATCGACTTGTGATTTATATAAAACTGCCTCGATACCTGAATGATACTGGACAATTTTGACCATTTAACCATTCAACCAGGTTTTTGAATAAAATTTACAGTCGTTTTTGTTTGCTGTCCACAGAGGAGACAATTTTTTCATTCATAACTGTAATCAGTTCATTTAGTTTTTCTGCGTTTAACTTACTTCCACGCGATTGCTGCATCTATCATTTCCGAATAAGTAGGCTATTGAGGCATTATTATAATTTGTTACTTTGTACGAGTGCTTATGAAAGAATCGAAAATCCGATATCATCCTGAGTTGCGTCACCAAGTGACAAATTTTTCTAAACTTCGCAACATTCAATAGCTGGCGAAAATTTCAGACTGACGGCAAGAATCTCCTAGCTGGAGTCGATGTTGAAAATTTTACAGATTGAATAGACGTTCAAGGACTGCAACCAGGACGGATTCTTATTTTTATTGGCAATGTTTATTGCAGTCGAAAAAGTTTAGATAATTTTTTTGGAGATTTCAGTTCAGTTTCCAATAACTTCCAATTACTTTCTTGGAGAATAACTGTGCCTTAAAATACTACTGTATTACCTCTAGACCTGGAAAATGGCTTACTGTATAAAATAATCTTACCTAAAACGATGAGCTTCTTCCTTGTTCTTTCCGGTATGAAGCATTTGACCAAATTGAATAAATGATGCAAGAAATTTGGCACATTCACTGCTATGATCTTCCTATTCATCTCCACCGAATGATCGGTATACAATTGAGCCAATATTTTGTAGTGGCCAGAAATCAAGGTCAGCAATTTATGATCGAAAACCAAGCCTTCCAAGTCCAGGACGTGAATCAAAGCCCATTGCCTAGACATTACGTAGAAAATTATACGAAAAAACTCTCTGCTTCTTCATTGTCTCACCTCCCCGTTTCTTTTTCCTTGGTTCTGATTGTGTCCATAGCGTTGCGAATCCTCAAAGCGTACATAGACCAAACTATATCGAATAAAGTGGAAGATTTGATCAAACCGTCGCTGTCCACTTTGCTCAAAGTTTCGATGAAAACCAGGTTATCATCACCGAAGCCAGTTTCACCGACTATGCCGCGAGGCCAATATTTGCACATGACTTCGGAAGGTCTGCCAGACGAAGAGAGCTACGTAGAATATTGGTTACCATAGCATATGAGATGATTCAAGAATGTTTGCTCTTGTCTAGTGATGACAAAATTTTCAGAATGTTGAATTTTTCCTTTGATTCAGGTGTAGGGCCAACAAATAGTTCATGGGCTAATAGCTTTGAGCCGTAAATCATGCTTTAGAATCTCTGCCCAATATGGTAATTTGTTTCAAATAAGAATTTTATATAGGAACTGCAGCTTAAAATTTATATGTTATACCAATGTTGTTCAAGTGCAGCTGCTGAGCTGCACCCTAACGACAATTTTATACCGTAAAATGTGCTTAAAGTTTCGTTAAAATTTGGTCGACCTCCTCCAGATTTTTTTTGCTGCTGATTAATGGCTGTAATTCCAATGTCAAAAGAAATCTATGAATTAACAGTAAAGGCTCTGTCATACTTCACCGCCCGGTGCCGCCTGGGAAGTATAAATAGATTTCTCTAATTTTTGCGGCGCCATGCGGTGCCGCTTTCAAAATTCTACACGAGATTTTCGAACAACTCATGTGTTATAAGGCTGCTATAACATATTGCTGCATACTATAACATCTGTATATGCGGTTTAATTATATTTTTTGCATGAATTGTGAATTAAGATACTTTTCAGATATTATTTTATCATGCCTCTTGATCATACATGCGCAGCATATAAATTCTGTGGGGAGTCAGGCAGTACAAAGGGTGGGATAGAAAAATTTTTTTCTTTCGTGATAACAAAAAGAGCCTATATTATAGTCAAATATGTGAAATTATTTGCTTGGACAGCATCTTTTAAAGTTTTAATGTTACTTCTTTGTAATCAAGTATGCTTCGTCTAGAGAGATCGTTTAACTACGGTATGATTTTCATTCTTATGACGAGTTTCTCTTCTCTTTTGCTCATTTCCCTTCGTCATCTTCCCAATCATTGCTGTAGGGGTCAAATCTGCTTGGGGTCAATCATCAATGGATGAAAGTTCCTGAAATTAGACAATGAAGGCGTTGCTCCATCTCCTACGTTTATATATACGGGAACCCTTCAAAACGGATTTCTGAGGTCAGAGCTTGCTGGCGTAGGACGCCCTTGGTTTTTTTCGGGAGATGATAGAGGGAGGAAGGTTATTTAATCCGATGGACATGTTCGTTTTCCATAAAAATTTTGTTCGGGATATTTCATATAAACGTCAAAAACACTTGTTTTTCACCCAAAATGCAGTATTTTCAGAAACGAATCCAAATTTTTGTTTCTTTATTGGGTTCCTGAGCAGGCAGTTAGGAAATAGCCATAGAACATCCGACGAAGCCCAAAATTTTGACGATTTTCCAAAATTACTATATTTTGGGTGAAAAACGCAGTTTTGAGATTTTTCAGACAAATCGCAAAAAAATTAAATCTTTATGAAAAATCAATATTATGTCCATCGGATTTCTCATGCCTGCCATTCCCTGTAAAAACCAAAGGCGCCCTCCCAACTCGCTCCACGCCAAGTCCACCTTGAAGGGTTTCCGAAACATAGGAGACGGTGCAACTTTTTGATTGACTAGTTCTAGAAATTTTTATCCTTTGATGTGCCGCCCATCTTGATTTTTTTCAAGATGAGATTTTGAATTTTTTCAAGATTGTTCAAAATGAGATCTTGATTTTTTCAACATGACGTCCTGATTTTTTTCAAGCAATTTTTTTCAAGCACTGCACTTGAAAAGAAAGTCGAACATCAAAAAACTCCTAATCTTGATTTTTTGCGATGCATCTCAAAATTTTTGCCGTGCATCGTTCAAAGGTTACGATTTTTTTCAAATGATCCTTCTTCTAAGATTACTCATAATTGCATATGTCGACAGCCCTCAAAACTTCGCAATTTCGATTGATTAACGACACTACTTGATCAGTTTTGTACTCGTAACCTTGGAGCCATCGTAAAAGATCGAAATCGGTTAATTGGTCACGAGCCAATTGTCCGACTTTTGATCTCAATTCTTCGACGGATCGGCGATCTTCTTCGTTCATAGTTTATGGGTAGGATTGTTGAGAAAAACAAACAGTGAAGTTTAAATTTATGTTAAAAACTTTACGTGAAAAAGTAAATTTTTAACCCAAAAAGATCACATAAAATTAATGACGAGACAATAAAAGTTCGAGTCGAATTATCAAAATGTGTTCTATATTCATGGATTGGGTACATGATTATAGAACTATAGACAGTGCTACGAAATAAGAAGTGTGTGATAGTCGTAGGGCGAACGTTTTCAAAACTAGTTATGATTTTCTTTTGAATATTTTTCGTTTGTAATAAAACTGATATGATGTGAAAAGAATGTGAAAACCGTGAAAAGGACGTAAAAAGGATATGACGTGAAAGGATCTGAAAAAATAGGATTATTTTGTGGATAATTTTTCTGTACTTTGAAAGATTCAAATAATTTCTGTAAGACCCACAAACTTGCACCGTACAACAAGATATTATTTTCTCAAATTGCACTTCTAACTGCTTCAGTTGATCTTAAAAGGCTATCGCATACTCAGAGATTTTTCAACGAGCAGCGAGTGGACCGCATATATATATATATATATATATATATTTATATGAGATCTCAAAAATGGGGTCATAGTTCTAGCATGTGCTGCCCAGTGTACAATGAGTCTAAGTGGAGCTGAACGTTAGAGAATTATCACTCCGCTACTAAAGAGAAAATTGAATTATTGTTTTCAGGAAATCAAAATCAAGGTTTATAAAATTCCAAAATAACTTATCAGGATATATGAAGGTGCGATAACAGTTCATTTCTCCAACTACAATGAAGCAGAGTTTTGTTTTTAGTATTATTTACTTTCTGTTATTCGTTATTAGTACAATTAACTTCAAAGGAAAATTATGAGTGAAAATAAACACCCATTTCTTTTCGAACTCGCAGGAATCATAAGGAATATTGTAAGTTTCGATGTCAATAATTGGCACTATGCAAATGAATATCCTTATCACATTTTACTGAGCCGTAATCCTGTCATAGTTCACGAGAGAAGCTTATAATTGATGTTCTGTTTCTTTGCTGTTGGTTGTTGGTGTTTCTCAACGAGGCGAATCAATTAATGTGATGAGACGTATCCATTGATTTTCGAGGCGAAGTGTGATTGCCAAGTGAAGCTACTAGCTACGCTAAGAACAAGAGATTTTTTTACCTTCTTTTTCTCGAAAATATCCCAGAAAAATTGTATCAACATTACGGATTTAAACACATTGCGCATATCATGGGGAAACTTAGCTGTGTGAAGTTCAAGAGGTTAATTTTTCTGCCCTTTTGCCATAATTTCTTTCCAACATACGTCTCAGCATAAATAACCAAAATCGTAAGTTTGGACAACTCAACTTAGATTTTCAATCGAAACGAATGCTACTACTGAGATGCCTAACCTTAGAAACTATACATAAAATACCAAATTTTAAGGTACGCTTATTTTTAGTGTTACCGCTCTATGGTCGATGCTAATCAGAATTTTTGTCTTATAGTCTGTTTTTTAAATGCTTGTAACCGACAAAAAATGAAATGAAGTATACATTGCTTGTTCAATTACCGCGCGTGCGCACACTGTACCGTATTATGGGGGAAAAAACGGAAATTACAATTTGATGGAATTGAAGCCTATTTGTTAAGAAAAAAGTTGGAAATGAGAAAAAAATTGGGAGTTAAGATCGTGATACAATTGGTGTGCTTTGGAAAGTTGAAATCTCAAAACCCGGCTCATCGCGCCTGTAAAGTGGTTAATGGGGGTTGTTTATTTTTATGTCTTGAGGCTTATGAACGTAAGGATAACTTATGCTTATGAGTACTGTAATTCAGAATTTGTTTGACTGTATACTGTAACCTAATCTCTTTCAGGGTTATGGTAGAAAGATGAAAAGGATTCGAGGAGGACGATTGCTGACGTCAGGACGTAAATGCCAGCAGGTAAGCGTAATAGTATGTGCTAAACTCAATAGGCACTATCGACCATATAATATAATTAAGAAAATATATATAACAATAATGTTATAATAATATACAGACGGTAAACAAATATGCAAATTATGTCGAATGCTCACAGACCTGTGGAGCTGATGGACTGACGGACGAACGAATTGAGAACTGGCGATACTGTGTTGAGCTGATCTTTTTATACTCTCTTGATTGAGCATGTGAATCGGAGGCGTTTGAATGCTTTTCTTGTAGTTTTGTCAGACTTTGTACCCCAATTCTCGGAATTGGAGCTAATTCCTAGAATTCTGATTCTATTTCTAAGAAAAAGTAAAATCAGGTTATTTCTGGTTTTAATTAGCGAAAAATTATTGTCCAAAGAAAGTGTAGGTAGAAAATAGATGATGTGATGACGTAGGAACAAAAAAAGAAAGTTAGAAATAATTGGAACAAAAAATGATTAGGGCGTATAAAGTACAGTCGGAAGGTCTAAAAACTACAGTAAGAATTTAGAGTTTGACACGCCACAGCGTTGGTCATCTCCATAGCTTTTTCTGCACAGAGCGAATATTTTCTTAATCATGCGAAAACTTTTTTGTACATTTCTAGCACTGGACGGAAATTCTTGCTATCGAGTTTAGTCAAGAGTTTAGTCACACTTTACCGCAGCCAGTTAATCGATTCCTAACATACAGTAAACAACGATACTATCTCGGCACGAAATTCTGCATGCCTACTTACTTTCAGCATTTTTGCCTTACAAGCATTTTAAAAAAAAACAGACTATACAAGTATTCCGATACACGTCTAATTTCCACGTTTATTACCTGTCCAGTCGTTGATTGATGATTTACCGACATTTGAGAATACTTTTGTATTCAACTACAGTATAGATAAAACCTCTGAAGCTCCACAATTTTATGCAAATTCGGTTGAAACTTCAATAATAAGTGTTGAATCGAATGCATACCGAAATAAACAGAAAATTTTGCTTAACTCCCATATAGTAAACGATTCCATACATTACTTTTCTGCAATTTTTTCGTGTTTAATATTGGATAAAAAGTTTAAACTGACAATTGGGAAAATTCTTTTACACTCTGATCATGGAACATTAATTAATTTCTGCACTTGAAGATTTTTCTACGCTGCTCTAGACTGTCAGATAATTGATTCCATTTACAGAACCGGAAACGATAAGTGAAGAAAATTTGAACTTTCAGTTCCTTAACTATGCGAATATTGGTTTTCATGCAACATTAATGTGAACATGAATTTTCTCATGAATTGCTGTGCATATTCAGGATGGAAATATACCGGCCAGTCGCCCATAAGCACCCAGGCTCCTGTAACGCCCGAATGAAGAAGTATCTCGGTTCTCAGCCTAGATTCTAGAATACTTTTACTCGGTGCAGGAAACGGGCTTGCATGATCCAATAGGCAGGGAATAATATGAAAAACCGACGACGACAAACGCGAACACGATTTCCAATTCTTGAATACACGAATACTTCTGATGAATATGCCAATATTCCACGAAAAACGAATACAATTTACACCAGAAGAATTTATAACAATGACTGACTTTTTTCATCACGCTTGCTTTTATACCATTTCTTTAACCCATGCCTTTATGCCATGGGGGGGGGTCCGCTTCTGTAATTTCTTTTCCAACCAATCGCTGCTTCTCTTTACACACTTCCATTTACTGTATGCTTTTATTACCATGCCTTCATGCTTTAGTTTATGCTTAGCTTCCACGCCTACATGTTTTGGTTTACCGTATGCTTAGCCATGCCTACGTGCTTTCTTCCTCCTACTAATTATTATGTACACTTCTGCAATGTGATGAGGGCTACTGTTCCAATTCAGACTCGCATCTGGGTCGGGGTTTTTGCATTTTATTACATGGCAGGTGTTTTTAAGACTTTGGGGGGATACCTTTTTTCTTGGGAATGTGCATCCTCAAGTGACTTGAGTGGGTTATAGGACCAGATGGGGATGTGTGAAATTATTATGTAATGATTCCTAATTGGGTCAATAATGGATTTTGGTGCAGTAATGTTCAATACAAAATACTTATGCAACAGTTAAAAAAATGTATAGGAGCGTCAATACAATGGGAAACCAGACACACTTGAAAATACCTCACGAAAATGAAATTATATACAGTAATATGACTAATTCTTTATCACTTATCTTACATTACACTCCTTCCAAAATTGAACGTCCTATTTCAAAGGCAATTTGACGAATGGAAGGTTGTCAGCTGGTACGGCTGCTTGGGCGGCTGAGAGTAATAGTCTAGTTGATCTTGTAGCTACCCGTTGATTGGGTTGTCTGGAAATGACAAAAAACGTGAGGACGGATTGATTTTGTTTATGGTGGAGGACTTGCACCAATAGAGGAGATTGGGATTGCTAAAGTATGAGTGACTCGCCAGTGAAAACAGGTGGTCTCATTTACATGGAAGGTAAATGTTGTATTTTTGAGTGGGTGTTCAATTGTGACGTTAGGGTACATGAATCGAATTACTTTGTAGGGGCCATTGTGACGGGGCAAGAATTTGGGTGTTAAACCTTGCCTGCAGGAGTGATTTTTGTAGAGAATGAGATCACCTGGCTTGTAGTGAATTTCATGTGTGTTTTTGTTGTATTGAGCTGTGTATCGGTTCTGCGCTTTTTGTAAGTTTTTCTGAACTGTGGAGAGAGCGTCTGTGAAGTGTGATTTCACGTGAAGTGCATAGTCATCAAGATCTATCATATAGGAGGTGGGAATGAAATTGAGCCTTGCATCAGATGGCAAATTTGGTTGTCAGGCATGTAAAAGTTAAAATGGGGGGTAGGAGATGCTATCATTCTTTTGAATATTGATGGCAAATATGGCAAATGGTATATAATCGTCCCAATCAGTATGTTTTGTATTAATTTACATACATATGCATGCAGCTAGGGTTTGGTTGCAGCATTCCACTTCCCCATTGGCAATGGGGTGGTATGGGGTTGTGTGAACTTTCTGGGTATGACATAGTTCGGTGATTTCAGTGAAAAGATCAGAGACTAAATCTGATCCACGATCACAGTAGATGATTTTCGGGGAACCATGGCAGCAAACAATTTCAGTTACAAATAGCTGTGCAATAGTGGCCGCCATAATGTCCTGGGTTAGAAAAGCTTCCACATACTTGGTAAAATAGGCAATAAAAACAACAATGAAACGGTTCCCATTAATAGTTTGAGGCAACGGGCCCATGCAATCAATACCTACTTTGTGGAACGGGCCAGCAGTTTGAATAGGGACAAGACTGGCATGTATTTTGTGCAATAAAGCTTTGTTGGTTTGGCATTTGTGGCAAGTTTTGCAGTATTCATTTACATCTATGTTCATTTTGGGCCAAAAATATTTTTGTCGCAGGAGGTGTAATGTTTCATGTGAAGCAAAATGACCCGCAAACTTGCTGTCAAGGTGGGATGCAATAACATCACGAATCTTTGAATTTGGGATATATAATTTTGGTTGTTTGTCAATAATGTGATAGAGGATGTTGTTGTGTAATGCAAATTTGATCAGGGTTGGAGGGTGTCTTTGGATGAGTTTGGTAAGTATTGCTTTAACGTTTGTGTCATTGCCTTGCAACTCTGCAAAGTTTTTTCTGTTCCTCTTCCTGCTCACAAGCTTCAGCTTCCAGGATGGCATTAATAATGGATATCTCAGGTCTGGTTTCGAGTTGCTCAATGTCAAAAGAGGATTTTGCTGTGTCAGAAGGGAAATGGGAAATAGCATCAGCATTCCTGTTGGCAGTACCTTTCTTGGGACAAATATCGAGTTGGAATCCAGAAAGAGCTAACCCCCAACCGGCAATTCGGGGGGAGGGATTTTCCTTTTGTAGGACTGCCTGGACAGCAGTATGGTCTGTGTGAATAATGACATGTTGTTGAAAAGGATATGGCCGAAAATGTTTAATGAACTCTATTAGGGCAAGGGTTTCTAATTCTGTTATGGGATAGTTGCGTTCTGCAGGTTTTAATGAACCACTCCCGAAGGCAATGGGGTGGTCAACACCTTTGTCATCAAGGGGACTTAGGAGTGCACCAATTCCAAGCCTTGATACATCTGCTTGCAAGATGAAGGGTTTGTTAAAATCAGGGTGTTGCAAGACTGGAGCATGAATTAGCAAAGCTTTGAGTTTATCGAAGGCAGTCTGTTGCTCAAGACCCCAGGAAAATTCAGAATTCTTTTTTTAGCAATGCTGTTAGTGGGCTAGAGATTTGGGAGCAATTGGGAATAAACCATCAATAATAAGAGGGTAGGCCTAGAAATGATTTCACTTCTTTTGAGGTTTTTGGTGTTGGGATGTCAATAACGGATTGCACTTTGTTTAGATCTGGGGAAATACCCTGTTGTGAGATTATGTAACCTAATAATTGGACTTGGGGTTGGCAAAATTTACATTTCTGTATGTTTAGCTTTAATCCGGCTGTGGCAAAACAGCTGAGGATAATATCTAGGTGCTCTATCATTTGAGCATGTGATTCTGCAAAAACTAATACATTGTCAAGGTAGATGAGACAGGTACTCCATTGTAGTCCAGAAAGTATAACATCCATTAAGTGCTGGAATGTTGTGGGGGCGTTTGTGAGGCCAAATGGGGAGGGAATTAAATTGGTATTGACCTGCGGAGCAGTTAAAGGCAGTTTTTTCTCTGTCTTCTTCTGCAATGGGGTTGTATAATATGCATTGGACTAGTCCAGTGGGGTGAAGTATTTCATCCCACATAAGGTATCGAGGATTTCATTGATTTGGGGTAATGGGTATGTATCTTTCTTGGTTACTTTATTCAGGCCTCTAAAATCGATGCATAAGTGATGCCCACCATCTTTTTTTGGAACAAGAACTGTATCAGTACACCAAGGGGATTTGCTCTGACTAATCACACCAGCTTTCTGAAGTTGTTCAACTTCTGCTTTGATTATTTGTTTTTCTTTTGGGGATGTTCGGAAAAGTGGTCTACAGACAGGTTTGCAATCATTGGTATTGATGCTGTGCGAGACAAGTGTCATGCCACCCACATTTTGAGTTAGCCTATAGGGTGGGGTATTTGGATAAGAACAGTATGTGTTCGTTCTTTTCTGTTTCAGTTAGGTCACTTTTGGTCAAGTTGACGTTTTCTTTTAACCATGTGAAAGTATCAAAGCTGTTCAGTGTGTTTTGAGCAGAAAAGGGAGGTTGAGTAAATGGGTTTTCTTCAGGCAAGAAGCACGAAACAGAACCAATGCATGTGCCAGGATAGAGGGTTTGGGGCTTGTTGAGGACATTTAAGACAGAAATGTACATACCGCTATTCTGATTTTGGGAAACACAGGTGGCGAAATGAACTTTAGGATTTTGTCTTTCTTTGGGGGTAAATTCGACATGGTCAACATGCAAATATGTTTTGGGGAGGGGTACAGTGAATTCAGTAATAGTCCGGAGTGGTAGTTCCAATTTTTTATCCAAATACGCTCCACCGCAAGTCCACAGAAAGCTGTATTCTAGGCCTTTGCAATTGAGTATAAAGTCCCCAAACTTGACCTGTGATTTTTGATTATTTATGGTATACTCTAAAAATCGGCTAAGGAAATTTTTTCCAAGGAGTATATCTGCTGTAACTTTTTCTGGACATGTACCATTATTGTTTCTTGGATAAATTGTGCAGTTACTGATACAAAAGTTGTGCCTATGAAATGGATACGTAGATTGTTGGCTGCTTTTGCTTGAAAGAGTGGGGGTTTCATGTCTAGTTGTGGAATTTCAGCAATAGGGGAGACGATCAAGGAGTAAACTGCACCAGTATTAATCATGCCTTTTGTGAATAATTTCCCATTGAATGTGATGGGAATATGGGGGGTGCATTTCTCCGGTATGGCTGGTTGTAGATTTTTTGACATAGGTGGGTCTACATTGTTTATCAGTTGGATTTCAGGGGTCCTTGGTGTATTCACATTAACAATGACGTATTTTTGTTGAGTTTGGGGCCCACAATGGTTTGCTAATTTCAAAAGGGCATGACCAAATGAGGAAGGAATGGTGTTGGGTAATCACCCATTGTGCAACAGCAATTCATATGCATGTTCATTAGCCATATGGTGCTTAGGGCATTTGAAATGTTTTCAAAAGAAAAGTAGAGAATAAAAAACACCAGCTATAACAACAATAATAACAGCTAGATTGATGAGGATTTATAAAGGGCCTTTTAGTAAGTTGTTTAACCCATCAGTTAGACTTTGTGTCATGCCTGTTATTACATGTTCTATGCCTCGACCGGCACTAGACAGCATGTTGCCCATTGCTTGACCACTGCCCCATATCATGGTATAAACTGTATCGGAATTCAATGACATTTGGGCAGTGTAATTAGCAAGTTTCTTAACGATTCCTTCAAGGGTGTGTGTTTTGTACATATATTGCTTCAAGAAGATTAAATTTGTAGAAATTGTTGCGAGTTGGTCATGGAAAATAGGTGGTGTATTAAAGTGGAAAAGGGAAAAGTTTTGGTTCCAGACTATTTCTAAGGGGAGGTCTGTTACATGCTGGGATCCTGTTTTACTAAACCAAGTTTTATTCCATTTGTAAAGGGCAACATGCATGTGATTACAGTGGAGGTTTGGGCAAAAGGGGTTAAATTGTTTCCGCCACAGTTTGAGAACATGATTTCATTTTCCACAATGACAGGTAAGAGCTTGTAGCGTGTTTCACTGATTTTGTGATTATGGAGGACTTTTGATGCCTTAACAGGCTTACAGGGCCAAATGGTGAGGGCATCTCCTGTGAATTCCGCAATTATGTCAGTTCTTTGCAAAAATTCCCAGGCCCCCAGGGTTGCGTCAAGGGGTAGGATTTGCCAGACTAGGTCAAGGTGACTTTGAGCTTGCTGACATAGTTCATTCCACATGTTTTTAAAATTTTGAATTTCTAATTCTTGAATTTTATCTGTTAGATAAATTAGTTCTGCATTGTATGGTTCAAAATCATCTGAATCATACAATGTTTTTTGTGTTCATTTAATGTTGGTGTTGAAAATTCGTTTCAATGTGGTGTCTTTTTGTTGAGTTGCACAACAATGCCTTGTTCAGTCATGACACTGTCTTTGATTTCAGGACAATTTGGGTTACAGAAAAACATATTTTTGATGGAAAATGCTCCTTGCAATTATGAAGCTTTAAAATCTTACTGTAATGCCTACTGTAGTAGCTCCACCTCTTTCTTACAGTTACTTTTTATGCCTTCTCATTTTTGTTTCAATTTTTCCACCTTTCTACCTTTGTTTCTATGTCATCGCTTTTTACGTACATTCTTATGAACATAACTTTCTTGGCAAGACCACTTCCTGGAATTAGCTTTAGGATTCTTAGAAATCGCCCCAAAGTCTGAGAATTGTAATTTTAGGACCGCCTACTTTACCAGAGAAGCATAGCTACATCATCAATGATTCACCAATTCATGTGCCTGCTCAGCTCAGTATAAAAAGCTCAACTCAACAGAGAAAAATCAGTTCTTCCATCCTCAGTTCGCTCACCAGCTCGCTTATCAGTTACAATCATCTTCGTCAAGCTCCACTAGTGCGTGGGAGCATCATCGCCTAATTTACATATTAGTATTAATTTGCATATTTGTTGCCTATGTTATACATATTATCCTCCTGTTTTACATATTCTTAAATATATTATCTGGTCGGAAGTGACTACTGAGCTACACTACAAACTACTATGCTTACCTGCTGATCCTCCATTGATGTCAGCAATATCCATCGTTTGTATCAATCATATCGTCATAATTGTCATCTTCCTTCATCATTTCCTTTTGTCGTTCTCCTCCGTTGTTCCCCTTTTTCATATTTTTCTTTTTTTCTTTTTGAGGTCCTTCTTCTTGGCGCCGATTTTCTTCCAGCAAGAACTGAAAGAAAAAAGGTTGCATAACACACATTTGGAGATAATCTGAAACACAGTGTCAATTTGCACAAGTTATCCTAATACTCAAAAGCCTCAAGTCAAAACCCATAAACAACCTGCTTTTAACTCTTTACAATTGGCTTGGTAGAGCAGGACCCTTTCTGCAATTTTCTGATTTCTTCTCAAAAACTAAATCAGATAATTACTAACTTGAGCCTTTGGCCTGATTTTCCTATCAATGTCTGAACCATAATGGAACCAAATAAATTACCTTTGGCCCACGAATTGGATTGTATTGTCAAAAACGCCTGCTTCAATTTAGATCAATGTCGTTGCACCCATAGCCGATTCTGTCTATTATCTGAAAGCAAAATGACACATGATCTAGATCAAGTTCAGGAATTATTGAGACAAACTGTTCAGAGAGTAGGAGAAATGCATGAGACAAGACCTGACGCTCAGAATTTAGGAGATCTTACACCTTTCTTTGAACATCCTAATGATATTAATTAGACTGAATGGGAAAAACAGTTTTCTAGAATGTCAGTCTCAGCAGGAGCAACATCATTAGCTAGAAAAACTGCACTTCTTGTTGCATACATGAGAGGACCAGCTCTAACATTTTTCTCTACCTTAGAAAATAGGCAACCAGCCTTACCAACTAGGGAAGCCTGGTTCCCAGCGTTTTTAGGTCACTTTCCTGATAATAGGCAGATTGATGTAAAGTATGAGCAACTGATTGCACCGTCTCAGCTGCCAACTCAGACTGTGTCATTTTTTGCTGCAGATATAAGATGTTTAGCAAAAAGAGCACTTCGTGATTGGGATGGTGCTGGAGGGAATGACATAATTATCAAAAATCCCTTTGTAAACAGCCTTTTACCTGATATTAGGAGATGGGTACAAAATTCAGAACCTGCCTCTTTTGAAACTGCAGTGGCAGAAGCCGAGAAACAGGAATTAAGGGAAAGACAATATAATGGACAATCTAGTCCTTCTCTACAAACCTTATCAAATACTGTAGATCAGTTAGATCATCTATAGTCTGTTTTTCTTGAAATGCTTGTAAGTAATGAAAGTGGAAAGGAAGTAGTATTTCATATTTTCATGCTTTGCTGATAAACAGTATATCATATTGGACTGGAAATTTGTGAGTATAATGACCTAACCTTTAGGGACTTCTAGAGCAAAAAGATTGCAGTAAGAGCTCTATGTAAACGATTTGGATGACAATACTGATTTGTTTCACTTTTCTATTTGAAAGCATTTTATAAAAAACAGACTATAGTATGATGATTAAGCATGGTCAGCATGGCTAGTCAGAAACCCAACAGGGTGGAGACAAACCTGAACTCATTTAGACCTACAGGTACTCAGGTTAGGGATATTACCCCTTGGAGTCGCCTTAGACCTCCCCACGGTCAGGAGAATAACCAATTTAGATCTACTCTTCCCCAAAGCAGACACCTGAGAAACGGACCAAGTGCACAAAGTATGAACCAACAAAATATCTGGAACCGTTTCTCCCATCGAGCACCTGATGGGACACCAATCTGCTATCACTGTGGGTGCATGGTGCACTTCCATGCAGCCTGTCCGAATGCTGTAAGCTATAGAAGTGGTCAAGCTTTGAATCTAACCTGTCACACATGGTGGGGTGGATCACCACAGGGTCAAATGCCTGGCTCAGGTGGTGTTTTGAACTCTTAGCAACCTGGAAGAACCCAATCCATACCACAGAGAGTCAATAGTCAGCAAGTTGCTGCTGGGGTTGAAGGGTCAACCAATTCTGCTAGTCCTCCCACTGAATTCCAGTATGATCCCTGGAACTGTGATGACTATGCCCTTTTTGAAGAAAATTCTGACGTGGGAATGACCCCCGCAGGTGTCTGTATGGTCCACAAGATAGATTTTTTGTTGAAAAGCCCCCATTAATCGACCAGTTTTTACACATCAGTGAGTGGTGAGGGATGCCCACCACTCCACCTGTGCGCAGAAGCAGCTTTTTTTATTTTGATTTGTTGACGGGTAATTATACTGAGGTCAGTGATTTAGCCCCTGATACTGACTCAGATTCCTGCCAAGGTGGATTAAGTTAGACCACAGACCACTGAAACTCCATGGAGGGGAAAGGGGCTACTTATGAAATGGATCCAGATTTAGAAAGCGGGGATGAAACATTGAATATGCAAGAAACATCGGGTATAAATAGACAAGGACTTGTTCTTCAGGACTGGCCATGGATTGATTCACATTCAGAAAACTCTAGAAATCTGATAGAACTGACACAAACGACAAGTTCCACATAATCAGTTTTTCAAACACTTGAGGGGAATGAAACAAAATTCTGGAATTCTTACCTGGGTGGTGGTTTTCCTTTTTCTTTTCTTTTTGTCAGCGTTCTTGATAAAAGTCATCTGCGGGGAACTGTATTACCATTGCAGGATGTTGCACAGCAGACAGGCCTTGGTTGTCCCGAAACAAGCGCCATGTCAACTGCCTCCTTTGATGGCCACTGAAAAAAGAATGATCAATGTTAGCATATGGTTGCTGAGTGATCAATTGAAACAAATACAAGCCATTCAATGCGTGATCAGAAATCGAACCATCTGCACTAACATATAATTCTTTGGATCAAGAGGGTTAGTATCAGACTCTACAGATCAGTTAGCAGCAACACCAGATCTTTGTCGCCAAGTGTGGAAAGATAAGAAGTATCAAAATGATCTTATAATACTGATCAAACCTGGTGTTTGGGTAACAAATCACTCTCTTATTGTAAATCATGAGTAGTGTTGCAAAGACGTTTGCTTTTCTACTGTAAACTTCCTCTTAGAATTAGGATCAATAGCTACTTCTGGATGAAAAGATACTATTGGTAATCTTGGAGACACTGGAGGTTGCCCACCTTCAGCTGGCCAATGTACTAAGATTGGAGGGACAATTATCTGGAACTCAACGCTTTTTGATGGTTATTGTCCAATCAGTCTTGTTGGAGACTATCTTGGACCTTGGACATTCACTACAAAATCATATTGTAATTGAAGCCATACAGGCTGCATTCAAAATTAAAGAACGTGTTTCAATCTGCAATCTGAGAGACTTACATAAAACAGAACAAGGCCCACTTATTCAATTTCATGCAATCAAACCTGATCACTTGCCCTCAACAAGTGAATCAGCTCTCGAAAACTTTTCGTTTCAAATTAATTTAGATCCTGTCAACTCAAAACTCCAATATCTATACAATAAAATAATAGAGCAAGAACTTAAACTTTTCAGAACTGTGTGGCTAGACCTCTGTCACTCCGCTGAATGCCATCTACGAATGATTTGGCAGTTCATGAAACTGGACCCTACATTAGGGGAAAAAAATTTTAGAAGCCTGCCATGATGATGTTTTATCTGGACATTCTGGTTTTTTACGAACTTTGGCTAGAGTACACACACATTATTATTGGCCTACACATTATCTCCATGTTAAAGAACATTGTGAAAAATGTATAAGCTGTGCAATGAGAAAATCTGCTGGGAAAAAAACCAAGAGCTTCTTTAGTGCAGGGAACCTTTGATCGTGTAGCAGTTGATCTTTCAGGTCCTCTACCCATGAGTGGATCAGGAAATGAATACGTAATTGTTTTTACAGAATATCTAACTAAATATGCAACTGCTGTAGCTATCCCTAATGGCACTGCAGAAACCTCTGCTCATGCCTTTCTCACAGAAATTGTACTTCGTTTTGGCGCACCACTTAGTCTCTTATCTGATCAAGGCACAAATTTCTTATCTGAACTTATGCACAAAATTTGTGAACCCTGTGGGACTGGAAAAATACAATATGATAAAAAATTACATGAATTTGAGGGAGACAAGATATTCAAATTTAATCTCCCCATGAAACCTAGGCATTCCCCAAAACTAACTTTCCCATGGAATGGGCCTTATACGATTTTGGAGAAGAAACTTCCAAATTACTTAATCCACTTAGGTGGGAAGCCAACTTATTCCACCAAATGGGTGCATACTAATATACAAAAAAAGAAACTCACACAGGAAACTACAGCTGAAACTAGCTGCTCGACTATGGAGCTCAATGTTCAGATAAAACATTTGACGGAAGAGATATAAAATCTCAAGAAATGGCGGATGAAAATTTATATACCTGCCATGAAACGTGGAAAAAAAACCACGTGATATACATAAAATGCCTTATAATTTTATATATACTTTTGCCTTACGTTTCACATGAAGCCAACAAACAGCTTCAATTTCAGGCCGTCACGACAACAGGGCAATGACATGACAACAACAAAACCGAGAAGAATCCCTGCATTGTTGATGCTTAATTTTTACGATTTGGCTATTAATATGGCTGCAACATGTGGAACAAGGAATCAACGGCCAATAAACATTTTTTTGTGATGCCGTTTGCCACCAATAATCGGCATGTTCTATTTCGTTATTTATGTTGTTTGTTTTGGAGCAGCATAAAGCTGCAAATGGCAGAAAGCAAAAACTTTCTGTTAACTTTCTGTTAGTGAAATTCTCGATTACCACCCATTGGGATCCGGAGACCCAAAAATTTGAAGGAGGGAAGATTGTGAAGCTTTAGAATCTTACTGTAATGCCTACTGTAGTAGCTCCTCCCCCTTTCTTACAGTAAGTCTTTAAGCCTTTTCATTTTTGTTTAAATTTTTCCACCTTTCTACCTTTGTTTCTACGTCATCACTTTTTACCTACATTCTTATGAACAATGACTTTCTTGGCAAGACTGATTCCTGGAATTAGCTTCAGGATCCTTAGAATTTGCCCCCAATTCTGAGAATTTGAACTTTAGGACTGCTTACTTTACCAGAGAAGCATAGCTACATTATCAATGATTCACCAATTCACATGCCGGCTCAGCTCAGCATAAAAAGCTCAACTCAACAGGGAAAAATAAGTTCTTCCATCGTCAGTTCGCTTGCCAGCTCGCTCATCAGTTACTGTCATCTTCGTCAAGCTCCACAAGCGTGTGGGAGCATCGTTGTCTAATTTACATATTAGTATTAATTTGCATATTTGTTGCCTATGTTATACATATTATCATCGTATTTTACATATTCTTAAATATATTATCTGGTTGGAAGTGACTACTGAGCTACACTACAAACTACTACCCTTACCTGTTGATCCTCCATCGATGTCAGCAATATCCATCATTTGTATCAATCATATCGTCATAGTTGTCATCTTCCTTTGTAGTTTCTTTTCGTCATTCTCCTCTGTCATTCCCGTTTTTCGTATTTTTCTTCTTTTTCTTTTTGTCATCCTTCCCCTTGGCCCCGATTTTCTTCCAGCTAGAACTGAAAGAGAAAAGGTTGCATAACACACATTTGGAGATAATCTGAAACACAGTGTCGATTTGCACAAGTTATCCTAATGCTCAAAAGCCTCAAGTCAAAACCCATAAACAACCCCCATATTAACCCTTTACACAATTCTTCTATGACCATATGTGTCCTTGTTAGTTTTATCAGATAGGTGTTTTTGTGCTCAAAGGAGCATACATTTTCGAATGCTGTTTCATTCCAGATAATGACTCCATCTGATGAGATACAATGACCTGATGTTGGTTTGCATGCACCCAAGTTGCCTAATGTACCTGTCATCAATTTTCCATTCCAGGATTCAACTTGGCCAATCTCCACAATGACATTAGTTATGGATGTACAATGGTCACTACAACACCATGCATATTCTACGTTTAGTGAGTTATTAGTGGACCAAAACCCAGGCTTTGTTTCATGCATTTTTAGACCATTATGTGTTTTTTCAATCAGGATTGCTTTGCAAACATAGTGTGTGAGATTGTCCATTTCGATTTGATCAAAAACAAAGCCTTTTGACCCAAAAAATCCAGTATTAGTGCAAATTTTCCTCTTGCTAATGCTACACTTATATGCGTCTGCTATGTGGGGTTTGGTTGACTGGATGTAAATTTTTCTTTATGTGTGAACAGGTTTGTCGATTGATGAAGGAGGCATGCATGATAAAGACAACAAAAAGTCTTAAAAATTTTTCATTAGTTCTGGAATTCTCTTGTTTGCTGGCCTTTGGTTCCATCATGCTGATGTTGCGTGAGAGTATGGTGTTTGCTTGTTTTGGGGCTGGGTTGATGTTTGCCTGAATAGTCATGAAAATATTAGTGGTTTTGTTGCATAATCAGGTGGGATTTTTCTTACATTTCAGCGTGGGAAGAAGAGTTTTCCATGGGTGGAATTTGTAAGGTTCGATAGTTAGGCCATGGAGTAGTGAAAGGATTTTGTGGTCTTTCTTTCCGGGAGTGGTTGTCTTGTCAGTTGGGTGTTGTTTACATTTGCGAGGGGTTTTGTAGCCTGGTGGTTAGGGTGGGCAGCAATTTTGGGGCATCACCGTTTTTTGGGGATGGAAGCAGTGACATGCTGCACCAGTCTGGAATGGCGAGGTCGAGGACATACTTGTCCTCACAATGTTGATGGTGTGTGGGCATGATTGTTCCTAAAGTATGCTGGGGCCCACTATGGATAGTGAGCAATGTGAGATAGAGGGCTGGGTCATTGATATTCATCTGTGATGGGGGTAGTCTGTCTTCAATGCAATTTTGGACATTATGGGTCACTTGGTTTGGGCAATATCTACTTGTGTGACCTTTCTGCTTACAAAGAAAACATTGTACGTTAGAGTAGCTTTTGGAGATGCAGTGGTCGGATCGGTGACCCATTTGATAAAAGTGAATGCATCTGCTTTTACAGTCTCGAGTGATGTGATTATTCCGAAAGCAAATTTCACATGATTTCCGAGTGCCAGGTAAATTACAATTTCTAGCTAAATGGCCGACTTGTCCACATTGAAAGCATGTGATTTGCCTAAAATTACTGTTGTTATTTTATAGCTGAGATTGGGAGTTTTGCTTTATTTGCAGCTGTAAGTCCTTTACTTGTTGTTCTAACTTGTGTAAGAGTCCATGTCCTTCAGTGTTGTTGGTTAGTGAAAAGATAGGTTCAGGTTTGGGGGATATGAATGGTATGTTGTTTGATTTTAATTCATTTCTGAAAATTTGTTGTTCTATATAAGCTGCCTTGTCAGACATTTCTTTTACGGTTGTGAAACATCTGTACTTCAGTGCCTCTCTAATTTCCTTCTGCATGCCTTCCATGAAATGGGGTTTGATTATCATTTCTCGTGCATCCGAATTGAAATTAGGGTAAGCAAGGGTTGCTAAATGTTCAAGGTCAAACACAAATTCAGTTACAGTTTCCAATCTTTTTTGTGTCCATTCCCCTAAAAATTGTTCCTGCAATTCTGTGTCTCTATTGTTGGGAAAACATGCTTGTAGTGCAGTTTTACACTGTTCATAGGTTTGGGGTGGGTTTTCAGAATTGGCTAAACTTTTGAATTTCGCTAATATTGCGCCACTCAAATGAATTTCAAAACATGCTAATTTTAGTTGCCTGTCAGTATCTTTCATGCCTTGTAGTACCATAAGCTGCTCTAATCATTTGCTCCATTCACCAAAATATTGGGTCACTCAACCCATGAATACTGTAGGTTTTGCATAAAAATTTTTTGCCATATTGTTACATATATTGGCTGTTCTTTAGTCCTCGATTAGGGTGGGATTTACTGTATTTTGGTTTAATTGTGTACATAGGGTTCGAAAATGTTCAGTAAAAAGTTCATTTATTTGCCCTCTTATGATTTCTCCTAAGTGATCTTGTGTATGGTGGGTCATTTCCAATTGGTGTTTTGGTGGTTGCTTCAAAATTACACTTTTTGCTTCATGTTCAATTCATAGGAATGTGTCACTCAATGTTTCATTAAGGGCTTTTTCCAGTTTGATGCTTACGAATTACTTATTGCTCTAAGGTGTGGGGGAAATTGCTTTCAATTTTCTAAAATTGCTTGCTATGATGCTCAGGGAAAAGATACACCTTAATGGGGCAGCAAGTTCCAGTGGTTATGATGGGGTACGTTCACCAAAATATGTAATGCCCAAATGAAGAAGTGTCTCGGTTCTCAACATAGATTCTAGAATATTTTTACTTGGTGTAGAAAACGGGCTTGCATGATCCAATTGGCAGGGAATAATACGAAAAACAGAGGACCACAAATGTGAATATGATTTCCAATTCTCAAATACACAAATACTTCTGATGAATATGGAAATATTCCACGAAAAATGAATACGATTTACACCAGAAGAATTTATAACAATGACTGACTTTTTTCATCATGCTTGCTTCTTTTATACCACTTCTTTAACCCATGCCTTTATGCCATGGGGGGTCCGCTTCCATAATTTCTTTTCCAACCAATTGCTGCTTCTCTTCACATGCTTCTGTTTACTGTATGCTTTTATTACCACGCCTCCATGCTCTAGTTTATGCTTAGCTTCCATGCCTACATGTTTTAGTTTACCATATGCTAAGCCATACATACATGCTTTCTTTCTCCTACTAATTATTATGTACACTTCTGCAATGTGATGACGGCTACTGTTCCAATTGAGACTCGCATCTGGGTCGGGGTTTTTGCATTTTATTACATGGCAGGTGTTTTTAAGACTTTAAGGGGATACTGTATTTCTTGGGAATGTGCATCTTCAAGTGACTTGAGTGGGTTATAGAGCCAGGTGCCGATATGTGAAATTATTATGTAGGGATTCCTAATTGGGTCAATAATGGATTTTGGTGCAGGAATGTTCAAAACAAAATACTTATGCAACACTTAAAAAAATGTACAGGAGCGTCAATATGATGGAAAACCAGACACACTTGAAAATACCTGACGAAAATGAAATAATATACACTAATATGATCTATATTTTTATACATTACGAATTTACATTAATTTTTTATCACTTATCTTACACTTCAACGATTTTTAAACTTCTCTTTCCATTTATATGGGTCCAATGTTGCTTCACTGTTCTGTTATACGTTTTACTAGTCACATGACCAAAACTGGTTACACATAATTGGGAGATTGCTCTACAATTAGTAGGAAAATTCAAACTTTACAGAATGGTTTTTTGTTGAAATGCTTCCAGAAAAAAATCATGCATTTTCTTTGATACCTATTACATCCTATCGTGTATGCTCTGCTCATATCTCAGGACAGGATGACTCTAGAGCGGTTTAGGAAGTCCAAGATTTAAAAAAGGCCTAATCTAAACTTTGCCTTGAAAGTAATTCAAAATCGGACAAATTCAAGCTGGAATTTTTGAAATTTCAAGGGTCCGCAACTGACAAATTCTAAATCTCAGGTAAAATAAAGATCGTCATGCGTGAAATTTTTCAAATCGAACCGAATTCCGACAAACCTGAAGAGCCACCCAAAGTGTTACCTCTGGAAGTAACCGTATTACGTTTCTTGCAGCAAAATATTGATACATGTAACTCATCCTTCAAATTCTGTAGAACAACAGTTAGCTACAATCAGGCTATTACTGGTTTGTTTGGTAAAACCATTGTGTTTGCCATGGTCATAAGTGACATTGAACTTTCAAATATTGAAAACTTAGAGATTAAGAAATTAATTTTGGTGGTCCTGGAGTAGTTGAAAGACGTTGTCTTATAGTATATGGTAAAGGAAGAATACATGAGCTTCTATTTTAATATAATTTGTGATGTATAGTTGTTACTATAGTCTATTGTTTCCAAATGAGCCTGGCACAAAAAGAGATGTTCACGTGGATAGTAAACAACCTGCGTATACGGACACCTTTCTCCTCGAGTTGACTGTAGTAGTTAGGCTAACAAATTGAGAAAAAAGTTTTTGGTCTACTATGCAGGTCTATGATGCAGCTTCTACGGATTATATTTCATTCCAAAGCTCATTTGAAAATTAATAGACCATAACAAAACGATGAAATATAGTGTTTACAAGTAGAAAAGATTGTGTATGGGTATACTGAACGTATCAGTATCCCGAATATATCCGTATCCCATACAGTGTTATGCAACAAAATGAAAACGTCTCACCCTGAATAATGTCTAAGCCTAAGCCTAAGCCTAAGCCTAAGCCTAAGCCTAAGCCTAAGCCTAAGCCTAAGGCTAAGCCTAAGCCTAAGCCTAAGCCTAAGCCTAAGCCTAAGCCTAAGCCTAAGCCTAAGCCTAAGCCTAAGCCTAAGCCTAAGCCTAAGCCTAAGCCTAAGCCTAAGCCTAAGCCTAAGCCTAAGCCAGAGTCTTAGCCTAAGCCCACACAAATTTTTGGGAAGTTCGGGCTAAATGAGACTTGACAACATGAACAAAAAATGTGTACTCGGAATAACGAGTTTATCAATGTGATGGAACAAAAAATGAAATTGTATATGTTCGGGATACCGAGAATTACGTTATTCGGTATGACGGTACATTCGGTATCTATACATTCGAGATAGCGGTACACAACGCAGAAAAATAAAAACTCCATTCCCTTCTGCAATATTTTGTTGTAGCAAAGATAGCACAGCCTTAAAACATCTGAGTTGTTTTGGTGCAAAAACTTCGAGTTGCGTTGCTGGCGGTTTAGATATTGCCATTTCCCTATGGGATGTGTAATTTCATTTTAAGGTTACTTCTGTGAAACAGGTGGCAAGCCCGTAGCTTTTGTCCAAATGAAAGATTATGGTCGAGCAGAGTTTATCCATACAAAATACAGAGGAACTGATTTATTAAAATGCGCAAAGTGGCAAGGATTTTCTTTCTGCTGCTTCAGGCGCGAAGAGTATGGTAGTTCATGTAATTACAAATTTTGTCTAATTGGAAATTTGGAAATTCATGAATATAGAAACATTTATAAAGTGAATCATCTAAAGTAAACCAATTGAGTGAGTTTTTAATCGTTAACATAAAGCATTCAAAATATTTCTGAGTTGAATGTTTTAACATTTTACAACAAAATGGGCTCAAGCTCAGACGCGTGAATGCACAGACTCAGGTAGATTTAGCCCAGACTCATAGTTTCAGCATAACCAGCTTAATACTTAAGACAAGCCTCAAAGTAGCCAGAAAGTGAGCCTGCTTTACAGAGCAGAAATGTTAGCCATCTAACATGAGCCAGCCAAGTCAAAAAAGTGGTAACTCTGGCTAAATCCGCATTTATACTTCACTCCAAGGCAACGGCTGCCGTGAGAAATTCAATTTCAGTGTTCTGCATGCAACCAATCGTATTAAGCGTCAATTTTTTTATTACACAATTCGATTGGTTGCGGTCACCACGGCCGTAACCTGGGGTATATACGGGACATGGCTCTTCATCCAGTTTAAAGGTTTGGACATGTTTATGAAGCTGGCTGCAAGTTATCTTATTAGTAATTTTTTCCTGTAATTAACTTTTCACATATCCATATTCATATCAAAGAAATATTCATTTTTATCGTATATATATATATACATAATTCGAACAACACAATCAAAGCTGCACCATTGCTAGTGGTCATCAAATCGTAAATTTTTCATTGGCCTATGCACATCCTACACCACTCAGCACATAAAATACAAATGGAAGCGTGAAAGTTACAGTACAAACAATGTTAGGCAGTAGCAAGCAAAGGAACGGCTGAGCGCCCTCTCACCAAAATTTAGGAAATGCTAGAACAAAATAGGAAAATGTTGGGCATGTACCGAATCACTTATTTTCAGGATTGACTGTGAAGTGATCCCTTGATAACTGCTCATTCAAAAATAGCATGGAAAAACAAATACGGGGTTTCGCCGAATTTTCAGTTGGAAAACTCGTGTATATAGGGGACCTGCACTATTGAGCTCGCCACTGACGTTATGTATGGAAACATAGCATATCATTTTTGGCTGTTTGCCATCAACCATAATAAGCCTGTTGTTGCGGTGGCGATGGTAGTTGATATACGATCTTAGACGTATCAGTGGTGGTCTTGGCTCCTGACGTCCTTCGACGACAACAATCGAACGTGCAGCACACAAAACATGCCGATATGGTGCTCAGTAGCACTAAAAACGGTAGTGAAGCTCAATCATAGATTCGTTTAGGATAAATTCATGCAAAATTCCTTGTACAGGAGGTTCTGCCGGAAACGGTTAGTGAAACCTTTTTCCATTTGCTGTGCCATTTTTGCCATGTGCAATTTCAGAATTTACTTTTGGAAACGTTTCCTCGTCAGAACTAGAGATGCACATAAAACATTCCAGGTTGGTGGGTCTAGCAGAAAAATTTAGGATGGTGTGTGTGAGCTTCAAATTTCCTCGAAAATTACCAATTTGCAGGAAAACGTGATTTTTGATAGGATTCATTGACTGAGTAACATTCTGCATTTTCATTAGTACTCATGATTGATCCATAAGTGTTCAAACTTCTGGATCAGAAAAATTTATTGATTGAGCTTATTTGCATTTTTAGGCCTTTCTGATGTTGGTGAAGTCAATAACAGATAAGTTATGTAGATTCAGCGTGGATATTGTTTGTTCCTATGTAATGTTCTAGTCTATTATTCAATTAAAATGAAAGATGGAGAGAAATCAGCGTATGTTCTATTAAACAAATGAATGCTACTCTTTCTGCGTTTGAAAAAACGACCGTAAAGAAAAATCCGTAAAGGCTTTTTATGAATAATTTTGAAGGTGAAGCCGGTTTCATCAAAGAGACTTTAAGCTTCAGCTGAGCTGCAACTTAAGCTGTAGCTTAACTCTGTATGTTATACTATTGCCGTTAAGGTGCAGCTCAGCAGCAGCTTAACTCGTATGCACAAAATATATCGAGAAAATTAAGTTCCAGCTAAGCTGCTCCTTAATGGAAATGATATGGCATACAAACTTGAACTACAGATTAAACTGTAGCACTTTTTGGTCTAACCGGTTCCAGCTCTCACGAATGAGATTCTAACCAAGTACATGAATACTTTGAAGAAAAAATTCTACTACCAAGCTTCTCGTAGAAATAAATGAGCAGCCTTATCTTCGAGCTAGTATAACTCGTACAAACCCATGAACAAAAGACTTACAGCTCAGAACAGCCGCCACAAATAGTATGGAGTTGAAAACCAGTATCAATACGGTTACAGTATAATTTATCTGCTTCTGACCGCCGTACGTCAAATTACTGGCCGAAAACACAATGTAAATAACGGCAAAAGCGATGGCCAACGACGCAGCCAACGCAGTAAAAATAGCCAAAACCAAATGACCAACCAACGAACATTGCGAACAAGTGATGCGTTTTTTGTACGTACGGACGGCCACAATGCAAACGACTCCGCTGACCATTGTCAGAATACCCGTCCAAATGCCCGAACCGTCGACGCAATAGTAACGATAGGCCAATTCGAGTATGCCGATCGATAAGCAACCGATTCCGAAAATTACCATAATGGAACCAACGATCATTTGGATGATAGCCAAAATAAACAAAATCCGGAAAACCTGGCCTAGACGTCGGGCGTTGACGTCGTAGGGATAGCGATCGGAAAGCATTTTTCTTATTTCAAGCTTTTACTATGGAAACAGAAAAATCGTAATGAACTCATTTTATTTCAAGACTCTGTACATGAAATTTGAAGTTAGAATATTCACACCCATTCCAAATAAATTCTACCTTGAAGTAACCTTCAAACCCTCACAAAACTCCACTAAAAATTGTCAGTTTGAGTAATTTGTTAGAACTGATCCTAGATAGGAATCCAATTTACACTGCTTCTTGATTCAAAATTCAATGAGAGCATCCAATTTTCCAGTTTCAAACTTAACAATGAGCAGTGTGGAAAAGGCGGCAATCGTAATTATACTCTTCTCTGGATTTTGATAAGCGTGTCACCTTATATATTCCACCCCTTTGACCTTTCTGTGTTTGAATAGTTGTACTCCAATATTGGGCCCAGTTTATTCCTGAGATATATTACGTGTCCACTACAGTCTTTTTCCCAACCGAGGCTCGGCGTCCAGAAAGATGTGGCTTGCAAATAATAAACAACCTGCGTATACGGAGGACACAGTTTTTTTCTCGAGTTGAGTGTAGGAGCTGGCGAACAAGTTAAGAAAAAAGATTTCGGCCTACGATGCAGGTTTATTGGATGCTCACTGATTTGTACGGATTATTTTGCTTCCGAAGGCTCATTTGAAAATGGATAGACTATAAATTTCATTTTTATTTATTCTTCTGATCACGTGGACTCTTATTATCGTCTATTCATCCTCAACTGTGCCACGGAATACCAAAAAATCCGAGGAAATTTGTAAACAGGAGATGATCCACGCCAGCCAACATTTTCTTTTTTCATGTTGCAGTCCCAAGTGTTACGGTCTATCTGAAAAAAAAGAAGACGACCAATGAGTTTGTAACGTACCTGCTAAAGCAGTACTGTAAACATGTAGCATACTGTATGTAATAGACATTTATTAGATATTATTTTATTTTCACATTTTATCGTCTCAAGGATGTCTGGGATTCACACCCAAACATTCCTACAAAATTACGTGAAGTACTTTATTTTGATCCGTTCACACCCCGGTAGCCCAATTAAGATGCCCTAATTAATTTGAACAAACGGCAGCTGTTCCCCTAGAACCTACACTAAACTACACATTCCACAGCTACCGTAATCCCCCGTAAAAATCGTAAACAACACCTGCACACAGTAAGATACGTAGAAGCCCCGCCGTACAGTAGTCTCAAGTGTAACAGTAGCGGCGGCCCCACAAAACGTGTGTATACAGAGAAACCGATACAGGAAGCATGCACAGAAGCACAAAGGCGTGGCCAAGCCCACCGTAGAAAGCAAGCAAAGCACAGAAAGCATACAGTACCAGAAAAGCATTAGAGAGGCGTAGTTAAGAAAGCATAAAAAGCGTAGCCGGAAACGACGATTGGCGGAAGAAGATGGACAGAAGCTCGACCTCCCGCAGCGTCCAGGGAGTGGCCAGAATCGCCGTATAAAAGAAGAAGCAAAGCGTGATTTTTCTCATTCTGGTTCTTATTCTGGTATCGTTTTATTTTTGATCCGCGTTCGCCCCGTCTTTATACATTTGCAAGCGGCCGACTATTCGAAAGCATTTAAACCGAGGCCCCCGTCCGTTTTTATTCGAAGCGCGTTTTATTTTGTCGACGTTCAAGCGACCGTCGATTACCCGTTGTTGTGTGTAACCGTTCGCCCTCGCCCCGTCCCGTTATTTACCCCGCCGTATCGACCGATTGGTCCAAGTAAAGTACCTCACGGAAATCTGGTCGTTACATATTTTGGTGACCGTACCGTTACGTTAACCAGTGGAACTCCCTGCCCCCAGTTAGGTGTACTCTTATCCGGGCGTTTAGAAGCATTAGTAATACAGTAGTAATCATTTCCTACAGTAAGACAGTATTCGTAGAAAGCAAACTGGAAACTCCCTCCAACGAAGCATTAAGCGATACATTTAAACGAATACAGCGTGAAGCAAAAATTGAAGCATTTAAGCAGAAATCCCAACGTAAACCAAGAATGACCCACCAAACGCAAGATCATTTAGGAGAAATCGTTAGAGAACAGATAAACGATTTATTTTCAGAACATTTTCGTACCCTACGCACACAATTGAATCAGAATACAGTAAACCCTACCCTAATAGACGATCTAAGAACAGCAAACATTCGTAATAACATGGCAAACAATTTCTACGCGAAACCTACAGTATTCACGGGCGGCGTGACCCAACATTTTGGTGAATGGAACAAAAGATTAGAACAATTCATGGCACTCCAAGGCATGAAAGATACAGACGTACAGTTAAAGTTGGCATGCTTAGAAATTCATTTAGGAGGAGCCGCGTTGGCAAAATTCAAAAGTTTAGCAAATTCCGAAAACCCTCCCCACACATACGAGCAGTATAAAGTCGCATTACAGACATTTTTCCCAAACAATAGAGATAATGAGCTACATCAACAATTCTTACGCGAAAGAAAACAAAAGCGATCAGAAACAGTAACGGAATTCTTATTTGATCTAGAACATCTCGCAACCCTCGCATACCCTAATTTTAATACAGACGCACGAGAAATGATCATAAAACCCCTCTTTGTAGAAGGCATGCAAAACGAAATCAGAGAAGCAATTAAGTACAGACGGTTCGCAACTCTAAAAGAAATGTCAGACGAAGCAGCTTACATTGAACAGCAAATTCTTAGAAATGAGTTAAAATCTAACGTCCTTCCCTTCATACCCCCAAAACCCGAACCCATCTTTTCCCTAACCAAAAATACAGACCAACAGGATCTTTTGCATCAGTTAGAACAACAAGTAAAAGATTTACAGTTGCAGATCAAACAAAAACCTCAACCCCCACAACAGAGTAGCTACAACAATTTCAGTAACAATACTTTCAGCAGGAATAATGCTTACAGGAACAATACCACCCCCAGGCAACCCACATGCTTCCAGTGTGGACAAATCGGACACGTAGCTCGTAATTGTAAATCAGTAGGCACCCGAAAATCATGTGAAATCTGTTTCCGTAATAATCACAGTACACGTGATTGTAAAAGCCCATGCATCCACTGCTCCCAAACAGGACATAGATCAGATAACTGCCCTTCAAAACCCTACTCCAATTTCCAATGTTTTATATGCAAGCAGAGAGGTCATACAAGCAGGTATTGTCCAAATCAGCAGAGTCGTAATATTCAAAATTGCATTGAGTACAGGCAACCCCAACCCCTCATGGACATTGATGATCCCGCATTTTACTCAAAATTACCCGCCATAACTAACGGCCCTCAGACTACTTTAGGAACTATCATGCCCAACACCCACCGCCGCAGTGATGAATACGTCCTTGATCTGGACGTACCCGATTGGTGCGCCATGTCACCACCCCCCACGCCTGAAGCCGAAAAAAATCGAAAAATCGCCGCCCACCATCCCCGTAGGCTACAAGATCCCCCGAAAGCAAGACACTACGCCGCCCACCGCCCCCGAAACCCTGTCGAAAACAGGCCGCAACTTATTGTCCCTCTTACACGGCCTGACCCCCGAACCCTACCAATTTCGCCCCCGCCAAACATTGCTACCGACCCCCGCAAGTAAGCAAGTCCAAACCCCATCCCATAACTCAAATTCCAAACTTTTACAGAATGTTCAGATTGCAAACCGGCCACCCCCTCAACCCAAAATCGAACAACACCAAGATCCGCCACGCCAAACCGGCAAGAACGAAAATATACAGTACCCCGCCGCCTCCACTAAAACACTACATTGGCCATTGTATTGTATATTTTTATGTATAATAATCCCCACATCGTGTAGTGCCCAATTTCAGATGTGTGGAACTTCATTGAGCGGTCACTCAATCAGCATACCAAAACTTGTATCATGCATGCCCCCTTCCACAGTAGACAAACCCGTACAAACATTCGGAAAAATCTATATCCCCTCCACTAAGCCTCACATTACAGACGCATACAAATGCAGTGTTCGCAAACGCAAAATTTGTACTAATACAGGATTTTTTGGATCAAAAGGTATTGTCTTCGACCAAACCGAAATGCAAAATCTAACCCCACATGTTTGTAAGGCAATCGTTATAGACAAAGAACACAACGGTCAAAAATTATACGAAACCCAACCAGGATTTTGGTCAACAAATAACTCCCTAAGCGTAGAATACACATGGTGTTGTACAGACCATTGTACCTCAGTCACTAACGTCATCATAGAAATAGGACAAATAGCATCTTGGAATGGAAAATCTATGACAGGTACATTAGGTGACCTAGGGTCATGCAAACCGACATCAGGTCATTGTGTCACAGCCGACGGATCTATTATCTGGAATGAAACAGCATTTGAAAACTTATGCCCCTTCGAATACAAAAATACACATCCCATCAAACTCACGCAAACACACATGATAATAGAAGAACTACAAGGTGCATTCTCGGTTAAAAATACAGTTTTTTCGAACCCCAATTGCCCACAAATCCAAGACAGCATTCTAACCGAACAAGGCATTATTGTACAATTAGACAAAAGCACCCCACATCGTAATGCATTTTTAACCCCAAAAACCAACGAAACTCATACCACATTATACGATTTTGATGATTTTGAACCCATCAATGCAAAACTAAACTATCTAGCAGACAAAATACAGGAATTCGAAATTCAAAATTTCAAAAATGTATGGAATGAATTATGCAGACAGGCACAGCGTCACCTTGATCTCGTATGGCAAATTTTGCGTCTTGATGCAACCCTTGGAGCGCGTGCATTCCTACAGCGAACCGACATCATAGCAGAATTTACAGGAGAAGCCCTCACAGTCTGGCCCTGCAAGCAGGTAAACGCATCCAAAGTCTTCTACAACCATAAAATCAACCAAACATGCTACAAACTTTTGCCCATTCTCGTAGGAACTGAACTCATGTTTTCAAATCCAGGAGGCAACGATTTGACCCCTTTCTCACAAACCGTTGACTGCCATCACATGCATGTAGCCCTTTACAAACAGAATAATACATGGGTAAGTGAAACAGGATCCCCGCATGTCACAAATTTACCTTTAGAAATTGTCTGGAACCAAAATTTCTCCCTTTTTCATTTTAATACACCCGCCATTTTTCATGATCAACTTGCAACTATTTCAACCAACTTACTCTTTTTGAAACAATACATTTACAAAACTCACACACTCGAAAACGTCGTCAAAAAACTCGTCAATTACACCGCCCAAATGTCTCTCAATTCCGATACAGTTTACAACATGATCTCAGGCACTGGTCAAGCACTCGGAAATACACTCTCTGGCGCCGGTCAAGGCATAGAACATGTAATAACCGGTACCACCCAAAGTCTCACGGATGGATTAAACAATTTACTCAAAGGACCCCTGCAAATCATTATCAATCTCGCCGTTATTACTGTAGTTATTGCAGGCGTCTTTTATTCGTTTCTCGTTCTTCGAAAATATTTCCCCTCTCCAAAGCATCATGCCACAACCGAACATGCATACGAAATACCATCAAACAACAGACATTTACATGAGACCATTCCCCCATCATTCGGCCATGCTCTCTTAGAATTAGCTAATCGTCGTGGGGCACAAACGCAGCAGAAATATGTCCTTGTCGATATCGATACCCCCCGAACTCCTGCAATCGAACTCATTAATCAAATTCAGCAATCTGCATCAAATAAGCCACCCCAAAACGTACCTGAGAAACATACCCCTCATATTCCAATCACACTTAACGGCAAATTAATGACAAAAGGCATGATTGACACTGGTGCAGTTTACTCACTCATTGATTCCCGAATCGCTCAAATCCTACAGTTAGACATGAAACCCCCGCTAGTCCAAGCAAAAGCAGCAAATAATCTCCCGATTCACTTTGTAGGAACCACTTTTGTCACAGTAACAGCCCAAACAATCCAGGAAACAATCATGGTCCATGTCCAAAAAGATTGCACAGCAGATATCCTTCTAGGCAAAAACTTTCTCAGTCGATTTTCGGAATACACTATCAACAATCAAAAATCACAGGTCAAATTTGGCAATGTTATACTACCTTGTGATGGCCTAGAATATAGCCCCCTTTCAACTCATGGTGGAACTTATTTGGATGAGAAATTAGAATTACCACCCCGTACAGTAACCGAATTTACTGTCCCCTTGCCCAAATCGTACTTACAGGTCAAACAGCTTGAATTCACGCCGAAACCCAAACAGAACTCTAAAGTCCATTTCGCAGCTTGCATCTCTGAAAATCAAAACAGTCGCATACGCATATCCGTCTTAAACACACAAGAAACAGTCCAAATTCTTTATCCTGGAACATGCATTGGTACAGTCTCATGTTACATCCCAAAACAAAATGCTCCCGCTAATCTAACCCCTTCAACGCAAAACCAGCCCAACCGTTTTGACACATTCACATGGTTAAAAGAAAACGTCAATTTGACCTCCAGTGACCTCACAGAAACCGAGAAAACGCAACTCCTACGCGCCCTATCAAAGTACCCTACATTATATGCTAAATCCAAAATGGATGTAGGTAGAACCACCCTCGTTTCACATACAATTGACACCAATGGCTCCCAACCCGTACGTAGACAACTTTATCGGACGTCCCCAAAGGAAAAGCAAATCATACAAGCAGAAGTTGAGCAACTCGCAGCAGCAGGTGTCATAAGCCAAAGCAATTCCCCATGGTGTACCAACACAGTTTTAGTTCCCAAAAAAGATGGAGGCCATCGTTTATGCATTGATTTTAGAGGCCTCAACAAAGTCACCAAAAAAGATACCTACCCCTTACCCCGTATAGACGAAATTCTAGACACCCTACGTGGAATGAAATATTTCACGTCCCTTGATCAGTCCAATGCATACTATTCCATTCCCATAGCACAGGCAGACAGAGAAAAAACTGCATTCAATTGCTCAGCCGGCCAGTATCAATTCAATTACCTCCCCTTTGGACTCACCAATGCCCCAGCCACATTCCAAAGGTTAATGGATGTTATTCTTTCGGGTTTGCAATGGAACACATGCCTTGTGTATCTCGACGATGTTTTGGTATTCGCAGACTCCCATGCCCAAATGCTGGAACGTTTAGACACTATTCTTGCCCGATTCTCACATGCAGGCCTCAAGCTAAACATACAAAAATGCAAATTCTGCCAGCCCCAAGTCCAATACTTAGGCCACGTCATTTCTCAGCAAGGCATTTCACCAGACCCCCATAAGGTACAGGCAATCTATGACATACCCACACCCAAAAGCTCAAAAGAAGTTAAGTCATTCCTTGGCCTACCCTCATATTATCGCAAATTCATCCCAAATTGCTCCCAAGTTTCTAGCCCACTCACATCGCTACTCAAAAAGAACTCAGAATTCTCCTGGGGCCCTGAACAGCAAACTGCATTCACTAAGCTAAAAGAATTACTCATTCATGCCCCAATACTGCAGCATCCCGATTTCACGAAACCGTTTATTCTGCAAACTGACGCCTCAAAACTCGGAATCGGCGCCATTCTCAGTCAGCTAGATAGTAAAGGTCAGGATCGCCCCATTGCTTTTGGGAGCCGCACATTGAAACCCGCCGAACGCAACTACCCGATCACTGAGTTGGAAACCCTTGCAGTAGTCGAATTTGTCAAGTATTTCCGCCCCTATCTTTTCCAGCAACATGTTATTGTACACACTGACCACACAGCAGTTCAGGCAGTCTTACAAAAGGAAAACCCGTCCCCTCGCATTGCCCGTTGGGGATTAGCCCTCTCCGGTATTCAGCTAGACATTCGACCCAAGAAAGGCACTGCTAACCGCAACGCAGATGCAGTTTCTCGATTCCCCTCGCAAACAGCAAAGCAATCCTTTGATATTGAGCAATTAGAAACCCGCCCCGAAATATCCACCATCAATTCTGTTCTTGAGGCCGAAGCAACTGAACAAGAAGAGCAACAGAAAAACTTTGCCGAACTCCAACGCACTGATCCAACTGTAAAAAGCATTTTGGCAAAAATCGCCCAAAAACACCCCCTTACCCTTATCAAATTCGCAGTACATCAAAACATTCTCTTCCGTATAGTCGACAAACAGGCAAAACTATACATTCCCAAGTCACAAGTCCAGCATCTCATCGCCTCACATCATGACAGCAAATTCACAGGTCATTTTGCGGCCAGGAAAACTTTACACTTGCTCAGACAGAAATACTTTTGGCCCCAAATGAGCCGTGATATCAAACGTTACTGCAAAACTTGCCACCCGTGCCAGACACAGAAAGCTCTTAGACACAAAGTGCATGCAAACTTGGTACCAATTCAGCCAACTGGCCCATTTGATCGAGTTGGTGTTGATTGCATGGGACCGTTACCCCTCACAGAAGACGGCAACCGATTCATTGTCGTTTTCATCGATTATTTCACAAAGTATGTAGAGGCATTCCCGACCCCTGACATCACCGCAGCCACTATTGCCAAGCTATTCGTAACCAAAATTGTTTGTCGTCATGGGTCCCCAAAAATCATCCATTGTGATCGTGGCACCGATTTTGTCTCGGATCTCTTCTCACGAATCACCAGTTTATGCAATACTCAGAAAATTCACACTACCCCATATCATCCCATTGCCAATGGAGAAGTTGAGCGTTGCAACCAAACCCTAGCCACCCGTATCCGCATGTACATCAATTCAAGTCACACTGATTGGGATACTTATCTGCCCTATGCCGTTTTTTCGATCAACATCCATAAAAATGATAGCACATCATATCCCCCATTTGAATTACTCCACGGTAGGCAAGCTAATCTGCCGTCAGATGCAGCTTTAAATTTCTTCCCCACGTCCTACATGGTTGATTTAGATGATTATGCCCTCCGTGTAAAATCGCATTTTACAGAAGCACTCTCAACTGTGCAGAAAAGTTTGCAAAAAGCCCAAGCCCACTATACCCGTCAGTATAACAAGCATGCTCAGAACATACATTACAAGGCAGGTGATCTTATTCTTTATAAAAATCATTCGTGTAAACAAGGGCTGACTCCCAAATTCCTCCCTCGCCAAAACGGACCCTATACAGTTACGAATTTCATGTACCCCAACGTTACACTTAAACACCCCCATAAGAATATTACATTTACGGTGCATGTAAACGAGACAACCCCTTTCTACCCTCGGAAAGCAACTATCGCATCCACCCCCACCCCTCTTCAACCTCGAAAGCCTTGAACGAGGACGTTCAACTCCGGAAGGAGGGAAATGTAACGTACCTGCTAAAGCAGTACTGTAAACATGTAGCATACTGTATGTAATAGACATTTATTAGATATTATTTTATTTTCACATTTTATCGTCTCAAGGATGTCTGGGATTCACACCCAAACATTCCTACAAAATTACGTGAAGTACTTTATTTTGATCCGTTCACACCCCGGTAGCCCAATTAAGATGCCCTAATTAATTTGAACAAACGGCAGCTGTTCCCCTAGAACCTACACTAAACTACACATTCCACAGCTACCGTAATCCCCCGTAAAAATCGTAAACAACACCTGCACACAGTAAGATACGTAGAAGCCCCGCCGTACAGTAGTCTCAAGTGTAACAGTAGCGGCGGCCCCACAAAACGTGTGTATACAGAGAAACCGATACAGGAAGCATGCACAGAAGCACAAAGGCGTGGCCAAGCCCACCGTAGAAAGCAAGCAAAGCACAGAAAGCATACAGTACCAGAAAAGCATTAGAGAGGCGTAGTTAAGAAAGCATAAAAAGCGTAGCCGGAAACGACGATTGGCGGAAGAAGATGGACAGAAGCTCGACCTCCCGCAGCGTCCAGGGAGTGGCCAGAATCGCCGTATAAAAGAAGAAGCAAAGCGTGATTTTTCTCATTCTGGTTCTTATTCTGGTATCGTTTTATTTTTGATCCGCGTTCGCCCCGTCTTTATACATTTGCAAGCGGCCGACTATTCGAAAGCATTTAAACCGAGGCCCCCGTCCGTTTTTATTCGAAGCGCGTTTTATTTTGTCGACGTTCAAGCGACCGTCGATTACCCGTTGTTGTGTGTAACCGTTCGCCCTCGCCCCGTCCCGTTATTTACCCCGCCGTATCGACCGATTGGTCCAAGTAAAGTACCTCACGGAAATCTGGTCGTTACAAGTTGATTATTCATTTGTATCAACATCTTTTTTCTTTTCGATGCACATTTGGAAAAAATGGACTATAGATTGCTGTAAAAAACTGTAGACTGTGTGAAGTTTAAATTTGAAGACTGCGCGATTGAAAATTTCGAATTAATCTAATCACTGTACGAACGACGCTTGTCAAATTTAATGGAAACTTGCAACAAGAAGTCGACAGTTTATTGGAATGGCAGATGCAGCGGACGGATGAACGTAATTTGAACGTCGAAAAGTTAGCGATTTTATTATTATATTCAATTAGAAAAGTATTCTCGTTCAGGAGCGGTAAGAGATTGATTAATTTCTTCAAAAGTGAGTGATTTTATAGCAAGTGAGTAATACAGCACACATGAGAAATGCATCAAAATAAATGCTTGAAAACGACAATATAGAAATTAAATATTCCCAGGTGTATTGACAAAATATTGATGAAAAAATCCAAAATAATTTCAACATTAAAATTCAACTACGCTTAGAAATAAATTAGCAAATCATACTATGAATTTCACATCTTTTCTCGAACAAGTCATCAAAAGCAAGCTAAAATTAAGAGTTAAATATATAAATGGTTGACGAGGACATCAAACAATTTTGGGCGTTTTTGTTATTAATTGATTTTTGAGTTTGAAGTTTTTGTCAAAACCAGTTTTCGACGTAAAAACTATTTGAAAGAAGTCACAATAGTCCGGTTTTATGGTGATAGCTAGTAGGACGAGCATATGGCGTGTTTGCTATGAGAGTAGATTTTGACTACAGCTTTTTAGACTGAATAATTGGCAAAGTTTTAATGACGCAAAACATTCAATATCACATAAACTTATGCGATGTTTTGAGAGCAAAAATGGTGAAGAAACTACGGTGAAAGTTTCTTCGTCATCCCGAAAGAAAACATATTTTTATCAAATTTATCATATTCAGACAGAATACGTAATGTAAATTCCACATGCAACTGACCTCGCTTTTACGTGATTGAATCTATTCACATGTTTTACGGATCACTGGTTGTTAAAATCAAAACGAGTGATGCTTTAAGAGATACACAATAATTAATCTGTTATGTAGCAGTAGTTGTCACATCGCGTCCGGAAGATCTAAAGATCAAAATTTCATTTTTGTGGTTGAGTAAAAAACGTAATTTAGTGGGAAGATGTTTTCTTACACCGGGGATTATACGTTAAAAGGTAGCAGACGGTATAAGCTGTCATAGCACGAGCTGAGAAATAGATAGAAAGACGGCTATTTTCGCCCGTAAAAATAGCTAAAATTTTTAATGGGGTAATTTTTTAACAACCATAGCTCCACCAATACCTGACCTTAGGAGTTAGACTGATATGAACGTACAACAAAATGCATGTCACTGAAAACAAGGACCCTGCATCGAAAGTCAATATATTTCTCCATAAGCCGACGAACGAATCCAATACATAATGAAATCATTATTAAAGTATTTTTCACATTTACGTCTTGCGTTTGCATCGCCGAAACTCGTTCGACATCTACGAACAATAAGATTTAGGAGTCAATGTCTGAACTACTTTTTACGCCAATTTGGAATCTGATAAGCATTGTACACAAAAAATCTTTTTCACTGAGCTATCGTGGTGTAAAATGTTAAAAATTCACATTTGCAAATAATTCACTCATATTTTCGTAATTTTGAACATGTTCAATAGCGATTTTATTAATCAGTAATAAAATAAACAGGCTTTTGGAAACATATAGGCAATGGTATCCCCGGCTATTAGTTCTAAAATCTAAAAGTTCAGTGTAAGAAAAAATTCAAATAAATCAAACTTTTACACTTTTCAATTTTGCATCTTAAACATCACAACTCAGGATTGATAGAACCCTATTCCACTATAACATGTATCATCTGTGTGGCTAACGCCATGCAAAAATTTAGAGCTATATCGTAAAAACCGTTTGAGCGATTTTGGCATATATAAATTGAACTCCAAATTATACACGTCACCTATAGCAAGCTTTAGCTTCAAATTTTCATTAATGTATCAGTCAATTTTCGACATTGTTGCTTGAAAAAATGTTTCCATGCGCCTTTCAGATGGTTGTTCCTGTGGTTTTCTAGACTTTCAATTCCACTGCAAAATGTGATGAAATTGAAAAAAAATATTTTCACTCTAAACATTACAACTCGGGATTGGTCAGATATAATCGAACCGTATTTTATCACAACATGTATCGCCCATGCGAATGACTGTATGCAAAAATTCGGAGTAACACAATACCCTTTGACCAACTTCAGCATATGTAAATCAAACCCAAAGTTTTACATGTTATGAATTGCACGTTTTTGCTTCAAATTATCAATGTGTGAGTGAATTTTCGACAATTTTCCATTATTTTTTTAAACGCTAGTATTTTCATGTCATTTTTCAACGTGATTAGCTCCACCATCCATATTTGAATCCGGCTAAGAGAAATCGTCTAAGCAGTCATCATCATCCATAGCTTCAGCTTATTCTGCAGCTTCACATTTTCTTGCTTTTCTTGACCAAAATTCGGGGATTTGTCGCCAGGATAAAAAATTCGATTTGTTTGAGTTAGGACAATTCCGCATTTCTTTTGTCACTTGCCTTGGATCATATTTTCGACGATATTTAAGCCCATCATCAGATTTCTTCAGTATATACTGATTTTCTGTAAATTTATATTAGCATCTTCGCCTCAAATCCCAACCATTTGACAATCTTTCAACTGATTCCTCACCAGCATACATTTTCTAAACTTGCTGCTATACTTTATTGGGATTTGGACACCGGGGTATCAGTTGTCGATTCTCTAGTTGTTGTTTACGGCTAAATCACGTAGTCAATCGTTCAGGTTGGTACTTATAATTGACCAATTCCATATAGGGATTGGTGCTGTTGAAACGATTTTGTACAGCCAGTAACGAGACACAGAAATAGATTTTGTGGACGTTGTGATTTTGAACTGTCTTCTTCTTGTCTAGCTGCCATGGATGTAGTTTAATCAGTTGTTAGAGGCTTTTCTATGATTTTGTTGACTATTATTTTGTTGACTATTTGTTAACTTAATAGGCAGCAAAGTCTTTAAAATTGAATAGTGTCTGAAATAAATTTGATGATATGATTTTGATTTTTCTCATACAAAGCATATATGGATATTAAATATGGTGGGAATATGAAGTTCGATTTTACACTACCAAATACAGAGTTCTTGTGACAAACATAAAAATGAATCAATCGTAAAAATGTAATTTTTAAAAATTTCATTGCATATTGCAGTTGGAAGTAAAAGTGCAGAAAGCCATGGACCAGCCGTTTGAAAGCCATATTAAAATATTCTCGTTAAAAAAATTGCATGAAAAATTGTCAAAAATTGCCTGAGACATCAATGAAGATTTGAAGGAAAAATGTGCTATTCATAACAAGTAAAACTGGGAATTGAATTACATATGGTAAAATTGGTCAATGAGTTTGTATCGTGTAGCTCTGAATTTCTGCATGCAGTTAGGCATATAAATTATATATGTTGTGATGAAATAGGGTTTGATTACACGCGATCGATTCCGAGTTGTAAAGTTTAAACTAGAAATTTATCAAGAAAAACAGTATATATTTTTTAATTCCATCACATGTTGCAGTGGAACTAAAAGACCAGAAAACCACTGAAACAACCATCCGGAAAGCCGCATCACAACACTATCGTTTAAAAAAATTTCAAGAAACTGTCGAAAATTGACTGAGACATGAATGAAAATTTGAAAAGCATAATTGAATTTTTCTGAATTTTTTTTTGCACTGTATAAGAACTAATAGCTGAGAATACAACTATCTCTATGTTTCCAAAAGCCTGATTAATTTGTTATTGATTTTAAACAATGCACTCGAAAATCTTTAAGACACAATTTCTGTAAGAATCAACCGAAGCCTGTAGTAAGTGTGATAAGTAAAAAATTAATCATACCTCAAGAAAACATATGTTGTACAGTTTTTGCGCAGAACAGCATGCCAGTATTCGTTTGATCTAAAAATCAAAATTCGTTTTGCAACATCAATCCAAAGGTTCAAATTTTTTGCAATTTTCGAAAATCTAGGTCACAGTCAGTGAAGGCCTATAAGTAATCAGGTATGCGTTGTCGATCAATAAAACTTCGTCAGTGCATGTAACAATGTTTAGTGTATATGCATGACATATATAGATATATCTAGCATCAAAACCATGATTTACACTACACTTTAGATTCCAATTTTCAGCAGTTGTCAATGACTCAAATTCACACATTTTTGTATCCCGTAAAGTCAAATAATGAGTGTCATTGATTAAACCCCACTACGTTATGGCTGGACCTCTTGGCCACATGCCCACGAAGTTTTATCAAAATAAAAAAACCGTTGAATGTGCCACAGTGAAACAAGTGGAAGCCATTTTTGAATCAAATTATAAAATGTTTTGTTTAAAAATGCAGTCATTCATCCAAAATTCTAATAATCCAACTAAAACTTTCAGGCATTAGTGGCTGACACCTTGGCTATATACCCATAAGGTTTGGTCACAATATCATTATCCCTTACATGGGAAATTACACAAAGTAAAATGCATTCACGATATTGTTGAAAGAACTTCAGGTACAATATGGTGTTCCATTTAGTCAAAATATTATTAATTCTAGTCCAAATCGACTACATTGCAGCCACAGTATGTGGCTGCATACCCACCAAGTTGCATCATATTGAAAATTAGAAAAGCCACGTTCTTTTGGTTAACTATAAGATGAAAGGTTGTTCAAATTTTTAGCAAAAACTGATAAGGTAGTGAACCAACATAAACTTTTTGGATCTTTCTCAGATAAATGGGGCTCACATGAACACAAGGAACTTTATCAAAGCTAAAAGAAGCGAAATTGCATTTAAAAAGTGATTATCGACTTCACATAAAGCCAAAATCACATATTTCTGATCACTGTTCATGGCATGCTCCTAGTGATCTAATCTATCCAATTTTACAGGGGAAATGTACAAATCACCTTCATGACATGAAATGTGACAATTGTGAACAGTTAAAGAAGACACTGAAAGACATCAAAGAGGCAGTGACTCAATTCTCATTCATAAACCCAATTGATAATGCTGAATCTTGATATTTAGTTTCTGAATGTATCAATAATGTAATGGAATGTCATCAACACCAGCTTAAATCAATGCACCAAGATGAAGCATAGAACTACTTTATTGACAACCGTCAGGAGAGTTATGTTTACCTGTAGCTTGCTAGGGCAATGAAATTTCTGCCTGCCAGTGAACGGGAAGATCAGTCAGGCTGGTTTGGTTAGCGTGGTTCGCCATGGCACATCACATATGCCCTTGTGATGAAAAGTGAACTGCTACACCATTGCACATTTGTCCATGTTTTCAACTGGCTTGCACAAGACAGTAATGCAATTATTGGAATCCTGACGGACACCTTGACAAAAATCAAGGCAGAACAACCCACAATCAACACAGCTTTTGTGCGATCTGACAATGCTGGATGTTTTCATGGCTCCCCAACCTTGCTCATGGTGCCAACAATATCTCAGAAAACAGGTGTGACTATCAAGAACTGGGACTTCTCTGAACTTCAATTTGGTAAAGGCCCATGTAACCAAATTGCTCCACTAATAAAGAGGCAAGTTCGACTGTTTATAGATGAAAACCATAGGTGTACAACTGCTGAAGAATTCATCAGGTGTGCTACAACACATGGGAAGGTCAAGGGAATATCATTCATCACTGGCAATCTCAAAATCCCACAAAAGAAGATGGTTCTTAAAGCAGTTAGTATCAGGAGCTACTTCAATTTCCAGGTCATCTACTGAAATCAAGGCGACTAAAGCTTACAAAGTTGGTACTGGAAGCATATTCAAGATGAAAATATTGAATTTCAATTAGTTACCAAAGCTTGAAATCCATCCTGTGGTTCATGAAGACCAGCCAGAGGTTGCACCCCTTCAAACATCACAGTTCTAGATTGCTATTGATCCAAAAATCACAACCACCAACTACAAAGAAGAATCTGAAGATCTTCCAGCTGCCACTCATGAGCCATATAAAATGGAAAGCAGTGCCCTCAACTGTCCTGACAAAGGCTGTATAAAGGCTTTTGTTCTTCATCGCAACTTGTTGCAATATCTTATTTTGGGTAACCACAAGCTAATGCCACAGCAAACAAGTTTCACGTGATATTGCAATACAAAGCTATAGTAGAACACTACAAAAGGTTCAATTGACCCCTGGCTTGCCTGAAGTTCAAAAAGCTCTTCAATTGTTTTATGAAGCTGACTCATTTGATGTTATGGAAAAAGGTGGGGCTTAAAGAAGCATAAGATATGCTTAACAGAAAAACAACATCAATACTTGCTGGAAAAATACAACCGTGGCATTGTGTATCATCAAAAATTCAATGCTGAAGTTGTTGCTGAAGAAGTGAGGAGGAACCCATCTTTTGTCAGATCTGACTTCATAACACCACAACACAAATTACCAGATTCTAGGATAGAGAAGCCAGCCGTCCTCCAGAATAACCTACTACATACATTCTATAGTAGCAACCTGGAAGGAGAATGTGGTGTTGAAGATGAAGAAGAACCTTACAAGGATCCAGTGATGTTTGATCCTCATTTAGAATATGAAAGTGAACTACTGAAAACAGATTGTTTTGAATAATTGTTTCAATGATTAATATGTAGATCTGACTCTTTAAAAATGTCATCTGGTTTAGAACAAATATTTCTATCAGATTCAATTGAATTTTATGTTGAGCTCTTATGATGTGAAAATGATCCAGTTTGTCAGTTTTTGTTGAAAATTTAAACAATCTTTGGTCTTATAGGTGACCAAAAGAACATGGCTTTTCTAGTTTTTTTAATATACAATGGGTGTCAATACTTTGATTCAAGTTGGTTGGTATGTAGCCACATACTGTGGCTGCAATGTAGTCTATTTGAACTAGAATTAAAAAAATTCCAACTAAATGGAACAAAAATTCACACCTGAAGTTTTTTCAACAATATCAAGAATGCGTTTAACTTTGTATAATTTTCCCATGTAAGGGATAATGATCTTATGACTAAACCTTATGGGTATATAGTCAAGATGTCAGCCTGCAACGTATAAAACTTTAAGTTAGATTATTACAATTTTGGGTGAATGACTGCGTTTTCAAACAAAAAAGTTTATAATTTGATTCAAAAATGGCTTCCACTTGTTTCACTGTGGCACACTCAATGGTTTTTTTATTTTGATAAAACTTTGTGGGTATGTGGCCAAGGGGTCCAGCCATAACATAATGGAGTTTATGTGGGACCTCAGTGGCAAAAACTGAACTGGATGGGTATTACACACTTTAAAATTACACTGGGTTACTGTAAATGCTAGGTTACACTACTTATTATCGTTTTGTGCTTCGTTCATGTTTATGTTTCAGATGTTGGCAGCAAAGAATGATGGCAACGAAAATGGATGACGTCAGCAAGTGAGTGGAAAATAAAGAAGTTGGTAAGTTTCTCAGCTCAAAAGGTCGAGTCTCAAACTAATCTAAAGTCCTACAATGTGTCCAACAGGTGAGTTTCTTGTTTATTCGGGTGACTCTAGTAAACGGGGTAACCACTAAAAATATACAATAAATTGGCATACTTCTATTTACAGTTGAGGAACGCGAAGGCAACTAAGTGTGACGATCTGGATGATGAAAATGACGTAGATAACACACCAAAAAAAAGTTTCACGTGTAGTATATATACAAAATGTACAACATAAAAAGTAACAAAAAAACAAAAATGTTTCTAATTTATTTTCTTATTTTTTCGTCTTTTTCTTCATAGGATTCCATCAAATGACGCAAATCAGCATTCGAGCTGACCTTTCGTGAGTTACTATCTTAAATTTTATCTAATTCTAAGTTTCTAATATTTTTTATTCATTTAGGCGGCATTGCTTTTAAAGAAGCAAAGGCAGTGATGACAAACGCGAAGAAAACGAAAGTTGGATGATGACGTCAATGAAGAAACAGGTTAGTTACTGTAGATTAATTTCTATGTTTCTTACATTTAATCATTGACACTCATTATTTGACTTTACAGGGTACAAAAATTTGTAAATTTTAGTCATTGATAACTGCTGAAAATTGGAATTTAAAGTGTAGTGTAAATCATGGTTTTGATGCTAGATATATCTATATATATCATGCATATACACTAAACATTGTTACATGCACTGACGAAGTTTTATTGATCGACAACACATACCTGATTACTTATAGGCCTTCACTGATTGTGACCTAAATTTTCGAAAATTGCAAAAAATTTGAACCTTTGGATTGATGTTACAAAATGAATTTTGATTTTTAGATCAAACAAATATTGGCATGTTGTTCAGCGTAAAAAACTGTACAAAATATGTTTTTTTGAGGTATGATTAATTTTTTACTTATCACAACCTTGGTTGAGTCTTAGAGAAATTGTGTCTTAAAATGACAAAAAATATAAATAGTAATATGGAATTATTGGCATATGTAAGTTTTGAATACTTTACACCAGAATAGCTCAATAAAAATTCTTTTGTGAAAACCACTTATTAGATTCAAAATCAGCGTAAAAAATGTACAACAATGTCTCCAAATGAGGAAAACAAAATTTTGCCTTTTGTTCTGAGTCTTGGTGATTCTTACAGACATTGACTCTTGATGCCATTTCTCAGAATCGACCTTCAGTAACATGATAACTGGGAAAGAAGTGACCTCAAGTCTCATGCTTCCTAGGTGCCGACAGAAGGCATCATAATTGCATTCATTTCGTCCGAAAATCAGGAGTGCTAGAGTCTATAAGTTAATTGAGTAACGGATCTCGAACTGGGTGATAGCAGAGGCCTACCATCAATTGCAAAGCCATGCGTTTACAGATTGAGTGCAGCTGTGCCTGCTACTAAAGGCCAGGTGTGGTGCTGTGACTTAGGAGTAAAACATTGTAATATAGGTGCTAATGCATCAGTGTAAATCCACAATGTAGGATATGTATATTCGATTACTGTATATAAATTTATTCCGTAATTTACTGTCTCAAGGATGTCTGAGTTTCCTCATGTTGACATTCCTGTAAATTCATTTGAAGTGTTCTGTTTTGAACATCTCACACCCAGAAGCCGTTATTGACCCAATTAAAGATGTTACATAATTAATTTGCACATTGGCACCTGGCCCTCATAACTCACATAAAGATACACATTCCCGTAGGTACAGTCCTAAACCCACGAAATCGTAAAGACACCTGTCCCGTAATGAAATGTATAAACCCCAACCCAGACACCAGTCTCAAGTGAAACAGTAGCCGTGGTTCATCACAGAAGCACATACACACGTAATTAATAAGGAAGCATGTAGGCCTGGCTAAGACCACCACAAGTTGGAAGCAAATAGACAGAGAAGCTAAGCGTAACACAAAAAGGCGTGGTAAAGCATACTATAACTAGTTGTTTAGAAAATGCCCCGATGGGGCAGAAAAAAGGAGAATATACTTGCTTCGACAGTTGCCGTGCTAGAAAAAGAAGTGGACTAAATTTTTGAGAACTTGGGTCAAAGTTGGAAAAAATTCACTTCCTTTATATTGGATTTTCATTCTTTCTCAAAAAATTGTCTATGTCTGTAAAAAAGTATATTCTGCAGCATCGTGCATTCTGTCCTTCAACTATAATCAACTATAGTAAAATTTTTCAATATGAAAATTATATGCACCTGATTTCAAGTGCAAATAAATGGTAAACCAATAGCATTCTAACTCCCGACCAGTTCAAAACTCCTGCCTTTCACACTAGCTGAAAAATAGTGAGGGAGACATATTATAGTCATTTTCAGAACTATAAAGGAACCTGAGGTTGGTTGCACTAACCCAACATGAGGATAATCTCAACATCGGGATTAAATTGATGATCCTGAGTTTGAGCTAATCGCAATGTCCAGATTATTTTGTTCCAGTGCACAAATCATACTCACTTCAGGATTAACTAAAACTGAGGTTTAAGTTCGGGTTTGGGAATTGCAGAAATTTTTATATTTATTTGCTTTAGAGATGAGAAAATTATGCAAAAATTTTAGTGCAACCATACAGCTCGAGCTGGGGATAATCTCGACATTGAGCTCGTTATGATCCGGATGACATTCAAATTATACCGAACTTGAGATCAAACCCAGTGGCCTTTTTTTCGAGATTACTATGAGTTTGAGCTCAGACACCTTTAGTGCAACTGGGATTTGGTTACAGTGATTGGGCACCGATCTGCTAATGGGAGAACAGGGTAAAGCATACAAAAATGATTCAGGCCTGTCTATTTTAGGAGTGTGTGCAAAATCCCGTACCCGGTTCTCCCAAACTCTACTCCCACTCCCACAGCAACAGTACGACTTTTTTGAAAGCAAGATTGGAGCGACAGGGATGGGTGATCTGCAATTCCGCAAAAAGTGCTCTTTCTGCAAATCTCAGTTTAGATCCAAAAACTGTTAGTGATGCTATTTTGTTGAATAGTTAAATAAAAGCGAATAAATTTGTTTATCGCTTGTAATCAGTAGAACTTACGGAGTGAATTCTATACCATATGTTACATAAAATGAGTGAATAAGCGTATCTTGCACAACCGATTTAGTTTTTAGAAGACTGTGTTGTAGCTTTTTTTCTAAAACGCTGAGTGGAATTTTATGTGCCACTTTCCGACAGTTGATTCCTTTCGTTGACACTAAATTCAGTAAAAAAGTTTAACACAGTTGGAAGCGCACATGTGTGACGGGGACATGAGGGTACAAACTACCCCAAAGCTTTTGAAACTGGAAAATTTGTCATAAAAAAAATTTTTTTTGTCAACTTTTTTTGAATATCTTATCTCAAAAAACGCCAAAAGACCAAGGTCCACCCCTGTACCCTCCTAAAAATTTCAGAGCTGCACATGTTTAGTTGGAAAGTGTGTTGATGCACTCAGCTGCAGAATATACTTTTTCACAGACATAGAAAATTTTTTTGAGAAAGAATGAAAATCAAATATGAAGAAATTGAATTTTTTCCAACTTTAACCCAAGTTTTCAAAAATCTAGTCCACTTCTTTTTCTAACATGGCAACTATCCAAGCAAGTATATTCTTCTTATTTCTGTCCTATCGGGACATTTGGGCCTCAACCATGCATGGTAACCTTCATAGAGGCACATTGAAGTTCTAATTTGGTCATCTTCACGTCAAAAAACAATAAAAAACAATCTTACTTTCAGTAAAAAAACATTCTTACTTTCAGTAAAACATTCTTATTTTCAGTAAATGTAAAAGATGTGTAAACCGCATAGTACTTAAACACGTTGTAAACAGAGTGAAAAGTGACCATATCTATTGAATTCCCCATAGTCAAGAATCCCCCAACCCAAAACATCGCAGAAATACCTTTGTTTACACAAATGACTATTTTTTGTGCAAATTGACTGCGTCCATTGAATTCCCTATGGTCAGAAACCGCTTCCCTCAAAAATCGCAGAAATACATTTTTTTACATCCGAGATAATTTTTTGCGTAAAGTGATCGTATTCATGAAATTCCCCGTTGTCGAAAACCCCTTCCACTAAAAAATCACGAAAATACGCCAGTTTATATGTGGGATACTTCTTTGTGTACAGTGATCGCATTCATTGAATTCCTTGTGGTCGACAATCTCCCCATAAAAAAAATTACGGAAATACGCTTGTTTACACCCGGAATAATTTTTTCATGTAAAGTGACAGCTTCCATCGAATTCCCAATGGTCGAAAACACTTACAGCCCAAGAATCCCAATAAGGCTAACAGTTCAACTGAAACTGCAAAAAATTAGTAGTGCATTATGCTAAAAAAAAATTATTTTTTTGAAGCCGTAAGTATTGTGTAACAAAATTAGGGAATTTCGCGTTCCTCGGGACTTCGGACGACCATATAATTGAATTGGTGCCATTTTGAAAAAAATGAAAAATAGCGTTTGAGATTGCACCCCCAAGATGCTTAGGCCGAAGTATTGAGCTTGGATATGGCACACCCATTGTGGGGCATGGTGGAACTGAGGGCCCCAAAAAAGTGCGTTTTTTGCATGTGTTTGGGGCGCCACCGAGCACCACTTTCAGATAGAAGCGAATTGACAAAAGACGCCCCATAGCTTGCCCCTATGCCCGAAATTATGAAAAAAACCCATGGTTCTAGCTCTTACCGTTTTGGCTCTAGGGTGGGGGGACATGAAATTTGGGTGCTAAGTATATTACAGGTTGACGCTATTGCGCCACCTATAATTGTGCTTCAAATTAGGCCCAAATACGGCTTGGATGTAAAAAAGTTTGACTTTAGTAATAGGTTAATACTTATATGGAATTTCTCACCAGATGATGAACTCGTGGTTATGTCTTCCGATGTGAAAACAAGGAAAAATGGGAGGATATGATTCGAATAAATTCCTCAAAGAGATGCAGTCTTGTGCGCTATTTACTAGCCTAGTCACGCCTATTACTGTATACTTTTCTAATTATTCTTCATAGGTAATATGTTTATTGGCAAACAAATTATTATTATTATTATCATTATTATTATTATTATTATTATTATTATTATTATTATTATTATTATTTGTATTATTATTATTACTATATTATTATTACTTATTATTATTTATTATTATCATTTTAATATTAGTAATGTGCACCTCTATGACCTGCATTCGCCATTGGATATTACCCTATTCTTATACTCGTTTATTACAAGCTAATCTCGTGCAAGCTTATGACAAACGGTGTTTAATCTCGCAGAGCTTCAGATCATCTCAAAAATATACATACTGGCGACCGTGCAAACAGGTTAGTCAACTGAATACATTCACATGTCCGACGATGCCATTTTTAGTTACGAATACAGATGTTGGCGAGTTTCTCAACCTGGGGTATAGTATTAGGCTCCTACCTGCTTTCTATACATTACCACAACCGATTCTCTTCATTATTTCTTCGTAAAAAAGTTGGTTACGGTAGAACTTCATGTTTCTTATATGACTTCCAGTGTGAAAGAGCAAAATCATAACTCGTAGTCAAATTTCATCTCTTGCATGACAGGGAATGAATACGTTTTCTCTGTTTTTTGGCGGCTATAAAAATAAGCTCGGATTTAAACCTCAGGTTAAGCTGAAACCGTGCTCGAGATTTTTATTACAACCCGATATCGATTTTATCTAAACCTGAGGTTTAGGAGTCAAAACCAAGCTCGAATAGAACATGAGTTTTAGAAATTAGGACCGGCACCTGCATATCGATATATATTACAAGGTTAGCATTTCTTCGACACATTTTCTCATTTTACCCATGCAAGGTGGTTGAGAAGAGTAATAAATAATATTTTGTGCTTTTCATTATGTATCCAACCCTTGGATGTTGAGTTTATTTGGATATAGGTAACGTTATTTTTTTGAGAGCGAAACTTGAACGGGCAGGACTAGTTTTCTTTATAACCCAGCAACTGACGTGCGGTGGAAAGGATCGATAATTTCTGGGATCGAACAGCCTCAGAAGCGGAATTTGGGTTTTTCCTCACTTTTTCTCATTGGTCGGAATAAACTATGCATAAACGATTTACGGACCGATGGGGCATTCTTAACTTCTCCTTCTAGGACAATCTCTTTTCCCTTGTCGAACTGATTAAATTTTCCTTCGAAAAGCCACTATACTTATTTTTTAGTTTTCGGTTCCGCGTGACAAATGGCCATTATTGTGGTGGTTGTACCCCATAAACATAAATTTCTCTAGAATGAATATTTTTCGATAATATGCTGTCTGGATTGTGTCAAAGAGTTCATAAGCTTCGTGACAATGGCGGCACACGTTAATTAACATCACGTGGTTATCGTAGGTTAGTGTGAAAAATTCCCATAAAAAATAAATTTAGTATTCTGATACCAAACGAACACCGATCTTGAAGGTATCATAATGAAACATATTTTCTGTATTTTGAAACCCACGTTACGGTAATTAAGGTGTTTTGACTCGTGCCTCGGGTCAAACATTTTCGTTTGAACCTTATGAGACATTGAAAATCGCTAGGATTGATTGGGGTATTCCCATGCCGGCGATTCCCAATTGAGCGAATTCCCAAGTGAGTGATTCCTATGTGAGTGATTCCCAGTTGAACGAATTCCCAAGTGAGCGAATCTCTAATAGAGCGATTCTCATGTGAGCGATTCCCAATTGAGCGAACTCCCAAGTGAGCGAATTCCCAATTGGGCGATTCTCATGTGAGCGATTCCCAATAGGGCGAATTCCCAAGTGAGCGAATCCCCAATTGGAAAATTCCAAACGAGCGATCAAAAATGTAGTAACACTTTCTTAATATTTTTCTTCTTTACCTTATATGTTTCTTTGTATGTATGCTTTCCTTTGTTTTTTGTGTGTATCGTTAATGTTTTCATTTATGTATGTTTTTACGTTTTCATCTTTTGTTTCTGCTTTCTTTTATTTTCATTTTTCTTTTCATCTACTTTTTTCTTTTTTGCTCATGAAACAACAAATTACGAGTTCTTATTTTTAATAAGCATAGTCTCCCGTATAGTTCTTATATATTTCGGCACGCTCTACTTTCTACATAATTTTATCCTTTGTTATTTTTCTTCATTATTTTTCATCTTTGTTTTTTGATTTCAATCTCTCCTGATTTTTTCTTTTTTGTTCCTTTGTTACATTTTTTTCTTTCTTGCTGCTTTCTCTAGATTGCTTCTTGTTTCTTGTCACTGTCTTCATGTTTTTCTTCTTTTTTTAATGTTTTTCCGCTCATTTTCACTTATTCTTAATGCCTTCCTTTTTGTTGACATTTCCTTTCTCTTGATATTTTGTTTCTTCCAGCATTCTTTTGTTTATGTTTTTATGAAGATTTTCACACTTACAACGATGAAAGACTCAAGCATGAAGAAAGAAAAGAAAATGAAAGACTCAACTGTAGTAGAATTATACAGGAGACTACGGCTATTTAAAATGACAACCTGTAATGTGTTGTTTCATGAGAAAAAAAGAAAAAAAGCAGATGACAGAAAAAACGAAACGGAAAGAAAGCAGACAAAAGATGAAAACTTTAAAATATACATAAACGAAAACATTAACAATACACACAGAAAACGAAAGAAAAAAGAAATACATACAAAAAAAATGTTACGCAAAGAAAGAAAATATTATGAAGAATTATTACATTCTTTTTGGGAATTCGCTCAATTGGGAATCGCTCACATGAGAATAAATCGGATCGATTTACCTTCACTTTTGCCAGTTGGGAACTTCTATAGTTGTAGCCCGAAGGCATAAAGCTAATTCACACAAAAGTTAACATCGCTAAATCTTATGTAAAATTTCACTTTAAGGTACTTTCTACCAGCAGGCAGAATCTATGTAGTGGTTCAGACATCAAATGTTTTAGAAAGACTCTTTAGTCTGTTTTTCTTGAAGTGCTTGCAAATAATAACAGTAGAAAGCTAGTACTATTCTATATTTTGAAACTTTTCTGATGAACTAAATGTCAAACAGGACTGAAAATTTCTGAGCTTACTCGACGGCCTTAAAATTTTTTTTTGAGAAAAAATCTACCGTAAAAAATTGGTGTGAACGACTTTGGCAACAATGCAAGCTTTTATCATTTTTCCGGTTTACGAGCATTTTATAAAAAAACAGATTTTCGTTAGCAAATTTCGAATGAGTAAAAATTATATGTAGAGCATACATGTCACCGGCCTTTTTGGCGGGGATTGATCGGCTGCTGGCCAAGGGGGGGAATAGTCGGTCGCTGAACCAAAAAGATGATTTACAAGCATACGCTTTGAAGTTCCATCGATCATTTTCAGCCACAGAAACTAGATTTTTTTCTAGGTTGAGAGCTGATAAGGAAGGTGGTTCGGTTTAAACAATTTCCTGAATTAATTCTATTTTCAAGAAATGATTTCAAATACTGGAAACCAAGTACTAATTCATATTTTTATTATTTCCTGTTAGACCGTATGTCACATTGGACCGGAAGCCTGTGAGCGTGCTCAACTAATCGTCAGTAATTTTTTAGTGAAAAACTATTGTAAATGCGTGTCGATGATTTCTAGAACGAACCCAATTTTTGTCATTTTAAAAATTTACAACCATTTTATAGAAACGGGCTATGTATAATTCTATGTCATCGTGGAACAGTGTCACAAGAGCAATTTTATGTCATAAAAATGCGCAATAAGATTTCCAATTTCAATTCTAGGGCGGCTGGCATTATCATGAAAATTCGTTTATCGGACTATTGAATTGTGCCTATAGTTTCCATCTATGCTTATTGTCTGTTTTCATCAAATAATTGTAAATATTAAGAGTGGAAAGCAATTACTATTTGGTATTTGCATGATTACCAGCTTAACCATATGTCACATGTCACACTTGAAATTTGTTAGCCTACTTTATCAACCTTTTTTTAATTTTTTAAGTAAAAAAATCCTCCACAATAAAATATTTGTAAGCAACTTAGAGGGCGGTACTTATTTTTTGTCATTTTTCAGTTTACAAGAGTTTACTATTAACAAAGTACAAAACGATTCTTGGTGTTCACTAGGGCATGTTTTCTCACCTGTTTTCGTGAAAAATGCATTGAATTGGTCTTGTGAAAGGATCATAACCTCATCGCCAGGTTACCAGGTTACGTGTTTTGTCACCACTCTACTCATGGCGCATTAGTCATAAGCGTAGAATTTGCTGACCATGGCAATTTTTTATCGTTCCGTTTTTTCGCGTCCTTGCTATATGATTAGTCATCGGTAGAATACTGTATAAAAAAGTTTTCGCACTGTGTTCGCTGATTGATGCAGAGAAGTAGTGTAAGAAAATCCGTGTTAGCATAACGTTATGACAATCGATCGATTTTCTTTGTCGTAGCTTTTTTTCAGCTTGCTTCACCACAAAACAGAGCCCTTAAAGGCTGTAGCGAGTTGCTTGTTGAAACGAAGTTGTATTTTCGGAATCATATTATAGTCAATTATGTTTGACGATCCTCGAATGTTCTTCCTCGATCAATAGACGAGCCGAAATTTTGTGTATAATATTCATAAAAGACAAGCTGCAATTGTTTACCTAAATCTTGGGGAACAAGCTTCCATGAAGCAGTAAAATTATTTTCATTTTTAACTAAATACGTAAGATCTGGGCTTTGAGTCAGCTCAGTACTGCAGCTAACTTCTAAGCACTCTTAATTTCTTTTAAAATACAATGACTAGCCATTTCTTCATTTCAGGAGAAGCTGTAAAGAAAATTTCGAAATTTTTCACTCACAAACGGTTCAATTCAAATACTTTGCGTTTTACCTTTCAGCTTCTTTCAATCCATGCATAGATGATGTATAGCAACATTTGTAGCGCTGAGCCTCGTTAAGGATATTTTTAATTTTATTTGTTTGCTCAATCCCAAGAATATTTTCATCGGAAATAAATAAACTTGATCATTTGAGCGAGTTTTTAGAACATTCTACAGTAAACGCTCGTGTAAGTTATTCTGGAGACACTCGTATTTTCAAACTCCAACATTCCCGGGTACTCCCTTCAAAAATGACTTCAAGTTTTGACACTTTTTCAGGGTTTGAAATTTATATCGTTATTCCCCTTACAAGATGTACGCATATCGCGACCCCTACCAAGAAGAAGAAGACGACTACGGCCGCGGTGACAACCGGCGCGGCGGCGGAGACCCCTACGAGGAAGGCGGCGGCGATGATCAAGAATCTTATGATGTCGAAGGAGGCGACATCGAAGAACCGTTCACCCAGTTCAATCTGCACCAAGACGAATTCTCTGGCTTGATCGGCAATTTGGCCCAAGATTTTTTAAAATCCCGCTTGGCTGGCGGCGGCCCTCAAGACGAAGAAGAAGGCTTAGGCCGGAGCTCTGACGCCGTTAGTCATTTCCTGGGAGGCGGCGGTGGCAAGGGCGGCAAGGACTTCGGCGACATTTTGGGCAAAATCGCTGGCCAAGTTATCGCCGGTGGCGGAGGAGGAGGCGGCGGCAGGAGTGGGCAAGGTGGAGGGGGTATAGCAGGTATGTCATGGAGTTTAAGATCTTCCGGCTATATTCTTTATCACACATCGACGTGGGGTTCCTACCTCACATTTTGGAAGTTTCTTCGTAATTTTCAGACAAATGCCTGAAAATTCTTTCAACATTCTAAAGCATACTCGTACATTGTAGGCAAAGATTAGATATCAACGAGATCTACCGATTGCTGTTCACCTTGAAAAGGCAACATTTGGGTGGATCAAACACCCTTTTTCTTGAGTTGACTGTAGCAGGTAGGCGAACAAATTGGGAAAAAAGATTTCGAACTATGATGCATGTTTATTGACTGCTCAACTATTTTCATGTATTATTTCTCTTTCCGAGGCTCATTCGTAAATGAAAAAATATTATACTATTTGGACATCAACATGTTGCCTCAAATCTAATACAAAAAAAAATTATCAGACGTCATCATCATATCTTACTTTACATTTAGGAATTATTATTCAGGCTTTCGTGACAAGCTGTAAAGCGTCTAGATAGAAGATCAGCAGATAAAATTTGTCAAGCATTCAACAAATCTGTATTAACCATCGATTTCCTAACATAGAACACATTCTTGGAGGGGTTGGGTAAGTATTTGTCTCATGCAGACTACCTGTGGGTTCCATCCGGTGTGGTAGACCCGAATAGATTTTTATCCCCAGCGATTTTCAAGTTTATCAGACCTGATAAAGTTTTCAGTTTTTACATAAACTACGGAATTATCAAGTGTAGATCAAAAGCTTACCGATAATTCGTCATACAAAGTCTTGGTACACAACTACATGGAAATAAACAACTCCTGCTACATATGTTAGATCAGTGTGATCTATGGATAACTTTAGCGAGTTTCGTAGGAAAATCTCTCCCCTGCCATGGAGACCCAGCAGATTTATGCTGTTGTTCATGTATTTATTAGCATCTCTTTATTTTCTTAACAGAAATCCTTTATGTTGTTTCCTGCCAGTATGATAACTCTAAAAATATTTTACATCTTTCATGTTTCAGGAGACTTTTTGGGTAACTTTTTGTCCAACATTTCCGGTGGTGGTCGCGGTGGAGGCAGCGGTGGGCGAACTGATGTATCCGGTAAGTAGCTACTGTGGTTTGTCTATAAAAGTTCTAAATATACTTTTCATAGATCTCATCAATGGCATTCTGAATGGTGGGAAAGGTATCTTAGGTGTTGCATGTTGAAAATTTTTTCTTCTCTGTGGTGTAAAAATATCTGTGAATCATTGTGAGTTTCACAGTATCATAGTCCATTTGAACATTTCACCAATTTTGACTTTCCAGAGACCAGATTTACACAAAATGTAGGTTAACATGCCTTCTATAGAAAATTGTTGTTCGTTTAAATATTGATTCACTGTAATCAAGGCAGAAACTCGGCTTTTATCGTGTAACTTTCGAAATTACAAATACTTTGAACAATTTTCTAGGTGGTGGCGGAGGAGGAGGAGCTGGTGGCGTCGATTACGTTGGATTGATAAGCAACCTGATCGGGGGTGGTGGACGGAAACGGGACGACGATCAGCCAGGTTTGCACTTCTGAATGAATCGTTATTTGATTCAAATCCCAGCCCTTCCCTGGAATGACTATTCTGGCCTCTGGGTTTACAGAATTTTAGACGAGGCACTATTGCATTAGGGCAGTGTATCTGCGAGTTCTGACTTGAAAATTTTACATTAGCATGTTGAATCATGAGATATTTTCTGAGTGATGCCGGAGATGAACAACTACTGGAAGTCTGGATTGGAGGAATCCGGGGGACTGGATTAAAGAAACAACATTTCGATGTGAGAATTCTAGCTACAGTCCATCTCTCGATTTTGTAAGCATTAAATAGCTCAACCTGCTATAAATTTCCGATTTCGACCAATCATTCTTCATCGGTACTCTTTTTCTAGCCCAAGCAGGCGGTGGCGCTGGGAAAACCAACGTCAAAGGCATGGTCGATGATATAATGAAAGGCCAACGTATGCAAGCTGTGTTTGACTGAATGACAAATCACCTAATTTGCATAAATTTTAGTCGGTAACATTATTGGAGGACTCATCGCTGGCAGTGGTGGCAAGGCTAACCGCGGCACAGCCGGTGGTGATGCTGGAGGTAAATTATGGCCCAGAAAAGATTGATGAGTGGTACTTTTGGCATGTCAACTGTCTAAAATTCTTGTCACATCGAAGTTCAAAACTATGCTGTAAAACATGAATTTTGTATCACAGGGTTTTGAATCCACCAATCTGCTCAGGACATGCTGAACTAGTTAACTGGTCCAACTTCTTTGCGTGGCATAAACTCACACCATAGCAGTTTAGTGAATTCATCGAATTAGTCGAAAAACGACTGCCATGCTGAAGTGCTCCGGTGCACAAAAAATGTAATAACTTAGCAGTTTGGTCCACACCATTACCTATGTACGGATTGAACAGAACTCTTGATTGCGTTTCTCATTCCATAAAAAATTACAAATTGTATGCAAAAAAACATTATAATTCTTCGCATACCTATCTGAGAAACTACAGTGACACATTTCAATGAAAATCTATTATTACCACATTGAAATTAGAGATGCAGTGGTAACCAGAGAAGTATGTTCAATTTTATACGCAATTTTCACCTAGTGAAAAACATTTTACTGAGATAAATCGCTTAATTTCAATGACAACGGCAAGGCAAAATCATAGGAAATCACGCTGCACTCGAAAAATTTTTATCATTTAAAGAGATTATTGAAAAAAATTTTCAGCTGCTCAATTTGGCACTCGTTATTGGTTACAGTGATAAGCTTTATCAGTTTTCCTGCATTGAACTTGCTTTCATTGGATCGCTGCATCGATCATTTTAGAATGAAGGAGAATAGTCAATATAGACCCTCTCAACTCGACCAAAATGTCTACTATTAGCCAATGAACTATTTGAAGCGGCTATTCAACTACCAAATCGTAGAACTATCGTATTACCAAAGTATACTTTCATGTTGAACTAGTGAAGTACTGAACTACCGCTACTTTAGATGACGACCCTATACACATAATAATTACCCTGTAGGGTGTTTGGGTGATTCCTTGGCTCCTTTGCATAAAAGACTTGTTACTACAAGCCACACAGTAAACATACCACCTAGTGGCAACTGGCTACAAGCTGTAGATGGAAATGTCTATTGCTTGCTTTGTAGTTTGCAGATTTTCTGCGTAGGTACAAGTGTTATTGCAGCTACAAATGTTATCGAAAGATTTTCTTCGCAATATTAAATGCTATGCGTGAGTCAATTTTTCGAACTGCACATTTTTATCAGACTCAATATCCACTTCAGGAGGTAATATCGCCGCTCAAAATTTGAAAGGTGGTCTGATCGAAGCATTCAGCAACCTGATCGGCATGGGCGCTCACAAATTTTTCGGCATCGACCCGCAAACGGGCAAAATTTTGGGCGCTGTCGCCGGTAACATACTGTTCAATTTGGGTGGCAAAGACAACTCCTTGGGCGATATAGGCAAGGCGGTTTTGGATAATATCTTGAGTGGAAAATTCAAACGAAAAGTAAGAAACTTTGTAGATTTGTGCTCAAACGAACAAGACAATATTTTGAGGGAAAATTCAAACGAAAAGAAAGAATTTTTTTAAGATTGAACCTTATAAACCCGTAGAGCCAAAATATCCCGCTGAACCGGAGCCCTATCGACCGGTGCCGCGACCCTCGCCTCGCCCGCCCGTTGAACCGACGACCGAAACGGACTTTCACAGAATCCGGGACGCTTGCCTTCAAGATAAAACGTTGTACGAAGATCCAGATTTCCCGGCCTCCGATTCTTCGCTTTATTTCAGTCAAAGACCGGAGTATCGCGTTCAATGGTTGAGACCGGGAGTAGGTTTTTTCAAACCATAGACATTTTATCAGTGTCACTTTCATACTTCTCCTTGAATCTGGTCCTGTGTATTCCTTAGTATGAAATCAAGCACCGAAATAGACATGCTTTCACAGATATGACTACCTTCGGTCTTCAGTAACATAGCCTGTGAAATTCAGTTTGGCATGAAAAGGATAATTCATTTTGAACTAAAATATTTATCTTTCTTAATACATAATTTCAAAATCCCATGATTAGTAAGCGATGATCAAATAGTTTCCAAGATAACAGTTACAAATACGAACTGATTTTTTCCTGCACATTTCAACTCTAATAGATCTATGGACAAGCGACACTTTTGACTTATTCGAAGACTTCATGGTGATTATCCTACTCGCAACAGACAAAAAAAGCCATTGAGTTGTCATTAGGGCATTGTTCAATCCGTCAGCATTGGTTTTCTATTATTTACCAAGACTAGTTTTTGGACGTTTTTTGCTTATTTCGGTGTTTGTTTTGAAATAGAAATAATTTTTTTTCCGCGAAGCCCTAAGTAGTCCGGTTCTGAAAGTCTTCCAGTATATCCCAAGGTTAACACACTGCACTTTTCATTGTAATACTGGTTGATGTGAAGGTGGTAAAACAAGCTCATTATCCTTACAGAAACACAATGGTAATGGAAAAAAATGATATATAAAGTATACGGTTACATCTGCCATCTCGTGTTGAACGGAAAGTGAGGGGTGCATCTCAAAACACAATTCTACATATATCAAATCAGATTTTTGGGATGAATACTTGGATTCTTTCAGGTAAAAATTCTGGAATCTTACAAGTAGCTGCGCTGTTGTCTCACTTCCCAACGAGTCTTTATCCTGCCTAATATTAATGTGGCAAAAATTGCAAGTTCGCTTACATCTGATCGTAGAGATTCAAAGAAGTATCGAATATGCAGCAAATTCTATCTTTCTAACGATTGCACAATTTAAATTTTTGTTTTTTTTTGTTTTACACAATACAGCTCCTCAGTTTTCGTGTTAAACGAAAAAATGACGTCCGAAACGCCAGTCAGTTTGAAGGGTTCTAAGCCAGTCTGCAGACGATGCAGTCGGAAACGTCTGATCATTAACTGTGACTTCCTCAAATTCAACTTCACGACAAAACGTTCTGCCAGTCATGTTCATTGTTTCTGTCAGGCATTGAAACAGTTCATTTCAGAGTTTGAGAATATGTTAACTATCAACTGTCAAATTGTTACTTCAAAGTCAATGACTCACATCGTGATTAACTATGAAAATCGTGAATTTCTGGTGCGTGCAGAGGATAATTTTACACGCAAATTAAAGGAAATCTGCCGCGAGCCCCAACTCTTCATCGAAGGCCACACCCGTTTTGACGTCATCCAAGGCAAATTGGGCGACTGTTGGTTGCTGGCCGCCACGGCCTGTTTGACACTACGCGATGAACTATTTTACCGCGTTTGCCCGCCCGACCAAAGTTTCACGGACAATTACGCCGGTGTTTTCCACTTCCAATTTTGGCGCTACGGCAAATGGGTGGACGTGGTGATCGATGACCGGTTGCCGTGCTCGAACGGCGAATTGTTGTACATGCATTCGGAGCAGAATACGGAATTTTGGAGCGCTTTACTAGAAAAGGCCTATGCGAAGTGAGGACCGGTGATCATAAAATGAACGTCAGCATTCACTGGATCCACAACAAAAGCTTTCCAAAGGGATGGCCTATACCTTCCACGGCCCATAAAGGAGCTTTGCAAAACGAAGCTCTGAAACTTGCGAACTGAAGCATTCTGATACTGCAGAAACTGAGATTTTCAATTTTTCAATCCCAAAAAGATGATTTAAGCTAGAATAGTCACGGTGCAAAAGTTTTTAAACAAAAATATTTTCAAAATGCATCCATCTACTGACGACCTCACAGGAGTCTCCGGTTTATAGTAAATTTTCGAATCATGGAAAGGATTCTTATGAATTAATTGAAAATTCACCTTGGGCAAACAACAAGTCTAGCAAACTCTTAACAGATGACTCTCGGCAGACTCCGAAAAATCCTCAAATCAAGTTTCATTTTAAACTACTATCAAACATATCGGATGATAAATTGATAAAACATGGTAGTTTTTTGCTGTGCCATTATAGTACTTTTTTTAGAATGTGGAGCGGCTAAAAATTAATTTCGATTAATTTTGCATGACAATTTTCAACCCCGACATATTTCGTCCGTTGTACAGTGTGATGTTCATTCCAGAATTCTCAAGAATTTACAGTGCTATTATGTTTTTGGAATGTTCAGCCCTTAAAAACTGCACTTGATGTCTAGCATCATAGAGTCTAATCCCAAAGTCTTTCCAGTTTCATTGACCGCTTCACCTCATGCGGACTCGAAAAGCTGTGTGAATAATTTGATTAAAAAATTAGTGTTTCTCTCACTATAAAAGCTTCCTATAGTAAGTTATTGCCCGCATGTGCTCTTACATATAGTTAAATACATTGAACTATTAATGTCAAAATATGTTTGGAAACCTGAACTTGCAATATGATAACTGAAAACATTGTGCCTGTTGAAAATACTCCTTCAGGGAATGCTATTTATTCAAAAGTTTGGATCATACACGCAAGAATTATTACCGGAGATTTCTGAAAGTTCGCGTAAGATCCATTTTATATTCTGCGTAGGTTATATGGGTCTTACGAAGCCTTGAAAGGCGGGACAACGAGCGAAGCTTTAGAAGACTTCACAGGTGGTTTGACGGAATTCGTCGACCTCAAAGAACCGCCCACCAATCTCCTGCAAATGTTATTCACATCTTTCGAACGCGGTTCATTGTTAGCGTGCTCCATTGAGGTATCGAAAACATTATCCAAATTCCCAATTTTCATCGACTCCTCATTTTTTCAGGCCGATCCAAGAACTTTCGAGGCACGACTGCCCAATGGTCTAGTGAAAGGGCATGCTTACAGTATAACAGGGATGAAAATGGTGAAATTTATTCATATTTGTTCAATGCTATCAGTTGGTCAACAATTTCTTTGTGAACTTAGGTCAATGGTCCCAGAGGAAAGGTAGCCTTGCTGAGGATCCGCAATCCGTGGGGCAACGCCCAGGAGTGGAACGGCGCTTGGAGCGATGATTCCTACGAATGGAGATCTATTTCCGATCAGGAGAAAGAAGGAATGGGCTTGAAATTCGCTCATGACGGGGAATCATGGTAACTGATGCTCAATTTTTTGACTGCATAGTACGCTACCTCGTAAAAAGCGAATATAAATTAGCACGTGGACTTGATTTATCCTGATGCACTATTGCTTTGTTTCTGTATGGGAGCAATGAAAGTCAGGTGAAATTTAAATTTTAAAGGTCGAAGCTTTACGGTTTTTAGCTTTCATTTCTTATATCATAAAATCATGGTTATTGTTGTTTCTAGATTTTGATGCCAACAATGCATTTTGTGTGGTGGTTTGAAGTATTGATCTTAATAAGAGTATGTAGTGGAATATTCTTTAGAAAGAAAATAACAGACGATTAACACAGCGATAAAAATTTCATGTACAGAATAGGACAAGGCTACGAAACCTTATGTCAGACGATGAAGTTTTTACTTCAATGGAACAAATCCAGCATCAATCGTAGACGAACGTAAAATTTTCCTCCGAATTTCTTTGCGCACCGGATGTCATTCGAGCACTCACTCTTCCTTAAAGGATATGAATTGTATCCTGTAAATCTCCACTTGGAACGCTTCCTTCGAACTTCTTATTTCTGCATAATTTTAGGACGATAACTTTTTTTAGGATGTCGTTCGATGATTTCAACCGAAATTTCGAAAAAATCGAAATTTGCCATTTAGGCCCCGAAGTCATGGACGAAATCGAATGCATGACCGGGGCCGAAGTCAAAACGGCCTCTTGGATTTCATGCACGAGTCAAAGTTCCTGGATAAGTGGCCGTACAGCCGGCGGATGCAGAAATTTTTTAAGTGAGAATTTCTTAAATTCTTATTCAACAAAGTGTGTGATTTTCTAAAATAAACAAATCTTTTAGAAACTTTCGGTCGAAATCCGCAAATTTTAATGTCTTTGTCGTCAGCCGATAGAAGCGACAACGATGGCCTTTGCACAGTGATTGTTGGCTTGCTGCAAAAGAATCGCCGGGAGATGAAATCCAAGGGATTAGACATGTTGCCCATCGGCTTCGCAGTCTATGAAGTAAAGAAGAACACTTTCATCAGGAATCCCGCAACATGTTTTTTTCGCAGAAAAAAGGCTTTCACATCTGTTAATTGAATCAGCCTGGGTTCGGTTGCAATAGGATGATAACGAGCTCGAGATAATCGCAAACTTTTTTGCACAAAAAAATATATATGAAATGTTCGTGATTATCTGGAGCTCGTGTTTATTGCAACCGGCCCAAGTTCTTTATTTTTTTAAGTTCTCCTATGAATTGCACCTAAATTTCTATCGTTTTTTATTGTTTTCCGACTTCATTTTGTTTTTTTCCTGACCGTTTTTTTCATTTTTATTTTTTTGAAATTTCGAATTTTTTTGACGTCAAACTTTTTAAAGAAATTAACTTTAAACTCTTGAGAAATTTTATCATCTTGGAATTCCTGCCTGAAATCTACCTTGAACCATGCCTGTCGAATTCAGTCATTCCGAAGAGTAAGAAAGAAGAATTACTGCCGGCAATCAAATCGAGTAAATAGTTAAACTTAATGAATACTTTTGTGGCACGGAACCTCATTGAACAAATGCAGATCAAACGGCAGCTTTCTTCAAAGTAGCTTTATTTTCATTAAGACGGACATTTAGAAGAATATTTTAAATATCAGCAAACACCGTTTTTAAATATTTCTGCAAGAATGTTAGGAAAAAGGACTTGAACATTAATCTCAAGATCATCATAGTCGTAACGGCTGCATAGTATCAAGTCACGTACTTTCAACTTACATGGTTACAACGCTATGTTGAAAAATATAACACAAATAATAATGGCTACAGTAAAATCATGGATCAACCTCTGTAGCAAAAAGAACCGTCAAGTTTAAATCTGTGTGGATGATCTAACATTTTCAAAAAATAAAATTTAAAATCAAAGTCTCCAAATTTTTGTAGTCGCCCGGCGGTGGTCGTTTGAGCACGGATTTTTTCGCATCGCACAAAGCTGTCGCCCGTTCGCCCGTCTTCATCAATTTACGCGAAATTTGTGGCCGCTTCCGCCTACCGCCCGGCCAATACGTCGTCGTGCCGTCGACCTACGAACCTGACTGTCCGGGCGATTTTATGCTCCGTTTGTTCGGCCAATCGGAAAGCGGTTTGGATTCTCACCTCTTGTGAAACAAAATGAATACTTGCAATGGAGAAAATCTTTCCTTTCGCTTTGTCATCACCATTTTTTATTTACGAAATTTTAGTAGCTAACCTGTTACCTTATTGTAGACGCGGGTTTTTTCATTTTCTCGACGCTTTGTGGAATGTTTCAACTTTTCGTATATTTTTGTCTTAGTATTCCGTACTTGTAACTAATAGTATGTCAATATTGCATGAGTCGATCTTGACTGGCACTGATTGATGTGAGGAGTATTCATGACTATAGTCTGTTTTTTTATAAAAGGCTTCTTAAATGAAAAATGATACAAATATTAGATGAATTTAAAATCCTGTACATGAAGCTTCTGTATTAGTTTTTACTTGGAAAATTTTTGAGAATTAGTTGAGTTTTGTCACAAATTTTCAGTTCTATATGACATGGCTTGGCAGAAAATCCTTAAGATACGAAATAGTAGTACTTGCTTTCCAGACTTATTATTTGGAAGCATTATATAAAAAACAGACTTATATAATTGAGAACTATTTTGAGAAGACAAAAACATCACGTTATAAGTGATATTAATTGAGTAATGCTCAGATCGTGAAGTCCTATTACGATTTAAACCACGAAAAGATCTCTAAAATATTAGTAAAGATTGAAATTGATACCGCTGTTTTTCGATTGAACTTAAGTTGTTGGCTTGGCGTCAGTAAGAAGCGACGCTTCTCTGTTACGTTTTTGGTCATAAATACCCCCTTATGGTGAATTACTGTGATCTAGTAATCTACTAATCTTTAATCTACAAGTTGCAGAAAGAAATTTTCATAAGTGGTAGTTCTATGAAAGCTGTGCTAGTTTAGTCTACGAAAAGATCCCTCAACAACCTATACAATGAAAACTCAATATTGTGCACAACCTTGCAGTTTTAGCAAGTTATAGATCTAAAGTGTGGCGCGGCATTCAATAAAGTTGCAGACATGAAAATCTGGTCGCTCAACCGTGGCCATAGTTGTAAATCATGATGCTTTTCTCTAAGCGGTTTCACAGAGTTCTGCTTATCGTCGATACGAGACGTTTTTGTGGAAAAACTTGTGTGACTAAAACATAAGTCCATCAATGAGAAAAGTTTTCTCGTCACTGATAATTTTTTCTACTAACATGGTCAAATGGTCCTGTTGTCTTAAAAAATTCAGTTCTTTTCTACGGTATAAGGTTTTCAGTAGTCGCAAATTGCGCTTCAGGTCGAACATACTTGTTTGTCGTCGCTGCACGAAATTTTAAAGTTAATATGAGCTATAGATTCCATTGTTTCCTTTATTTCATTTGTAACAATATAATAAATCTCACAAGACAGCATTTATTTTGCACAGCAAAAAAAAGAATATTCCACAATAGTGCCAGAACTGACGTTCGCTTCACGGAAATATTGGAATGATTAGTTCGTCAATCCTTGCTGCACCATGTTATAATGATGCTGACCGCGTTGATGATGGCTAATATTCCTGAAAAATGACAATAAGCTCATCTGCATAAAACGCACATTCATTTCAGTTCAGCAACAACGCCATCCGAGTGCTATGGCATTGAACAAATGTTTCGATGCTACACATCTTTTGTTCTATGTGTGATACTGATCATGGGAAAATGAATCGAAGGCTTTTTTGTAAGCCGCAGAGTTAAGATCAGGCAGAGAACCTCGAAACTGTGTGTTTGAAGATTACAGAAGACTTGCAGTTGCAGTGACACTGCTGTTCAAAGATAATATGATTTACAGACGTGTTGAATGTGGCCAATACAAGCAAACGAGTATTTATCCCTTTTCATGCCCGCGTATTTTACAGATGCATCTGAAAACGAGATTGAGATGTAATTATCCAGACACTGCAGCTCTCACCAGGTGGTGATAAAACTTTGAGTGAGCTCACTCAGCTAAATTTTGACAATTTTTTTCCAGTAAAAAATCTTATCCAAGAAGCTTTCTGTAAACGATGTCGATGACAGTGCTAAATCTTGTCATTTTTTATTTACCAGCATTTTATTAAAAACAGACAATAGTTACGTACATGTTTCATACCTTTTGTTGTTGGTTTTATCAGGTATAAACTGACTTTCTTTTGTTTTTCACGAAAATATATATAAAGAAGGTTAATGGGAGAAAACGATCAGTATAACATTACTGGATTTGCTTTGGCTATCGAATACACTATAGAATGTGAAATTTCAGAATTTACTCTTGTAAACCTGTCCTGTGTAGTAAATTTATACTGATCACTTCTGTTCAACTTGCATGAACGTGTTGGACAACAGGCAGATCGCCTCCTATGCCTTGTCAGGAAATGTATGGGAGATCTGAATACTATGACAATCTGATCTTACAGTATTCTTAAATGGTAAGCTGTCAAAATTGAAAAAGATCGTCCCTCCAACGCTAAACACTTTTCTATCATGACATTATCATAGCTTCAGTCTCGTATTTCAACATTTCAGTAATTTTCTGATGGTGAGATTTGCTAAACAAAGTCACAACTAGCAGTAAGAAGGCTTATGAACCAAAATGGTTTGTGTAACATTACTCATATCATTCTAACCATTCGAATGCACTATTAACATCAATAATTTTTAAATTTAAAGCTGCTGAGTCCGTCAATAGGATCTACACTGCTGATTGCTGTGGGCAGTGCCATAGTAACAAAACTCTATGTTGCAGGTTTTACTGCAGAACTGGAAAAATCACCGGTGAAATTTTCAAGAAGTAGAGAAGTCAAGAATCCTGAGATTCGTGAATTATCAGAAAACAGATAGTTTAACGAGTTAGAATGGAACTTGGGTAGTTCTAGAAGTATGTAGAAGTATGTACCTACAGAGGGGATATGGTCACCACCATACATGCACAGCATAGAAATTCTGCTGGGGGTCAGCCAGGACTTCTAACATTCAAGCAGCTTATTCTTCAACCTATATTAGTCAGATATGTAAAATTGTTTGCTTACACTGGACTTTTTAAAGTTTTAATGTTACTTTTTTGGAATAAAGGATGCTTTGCTTAGAAAAATTGTTAAACTACAGCATTATTCCCATTTTTATGACGATTTTTTCTTCTTTCTTGTTCCTTTTCCTTCGTCATCTTTTCAATCATTGCTGGGGAAGTCAAATCTGCTGAGGGTCAGCAAGAATCTGCTAAGGGTCAATCAAAGTCTGCTGAGGATAAACCCCCCCCCAAACCCCGCCCACGTGCATGTATAGTCACCATGCTGCCAAAATATGCTGGGGCTCAGTCTTGATTTTTTGGATCTCAATAGAAAAAAGTTATTGAGCAAAGCAATGAGGATAATCCAAATTTTCAACAAAATACGTTAGAAATAACAGTCGGTTCAGTTTCAGGCGGCCATAAGCATCAGTAGTCGGTCGTCCTCTATCATGTGTAGTTCGGTTTGTTGACAAACACATTAGTGTGACCTGAGGTTCTAACGCAGAACATAGACAATAGCAGGAATTGAGTATAGCCAAAGAAAGTTTTATACGAATATTCTAATATTCCAATTTTATTGGGAAAATTAAAAGTTTGCTGTATCTGATAAAATTGCAAACCTACTAAGATGTAAACTTGCTAGGATCAGTGTTTAATCGGTCCGGGGTTAACATCCCCCAAACGCCGCCGCCGAGAACATTTATGATCGTCATTCAAAACTTACCGTATGCAGCCAGCGATATGATTTGCAACGACAAGCCAATCATCAAGGTTATTGTCGGGTCCCAGGTATTGCACTGGCCGCATTGTTCGCCCCGGCCGATTTGAACCCAAACTTCGTGCATCCAAAAAACTGAAACGGCGCTCAAGCAAATCGCGATCGAAATGCAAACCAGATCGAATAAAAAATAAGTTACGTTGACGCAAGTTTTGCTACCCTTCAAAGCCGATGCCACGACGCCCAAGACAGCCACCAGGCAACACAAGAAACCGACGACTATTCCGCCGGCGTACCAATAAAATTGCGCTTCCATGGAGCATAGTAGAATGACGGATAAGATTAAAAAACCGCTGATTAGCAAGCAACAAGAGAGAACTAATTTGCAAATGGACAAGCCGCGAGTAATCATGCGGCCGATTTCATTGGAGCCGACCAAATCCGGCGATTTGTACAGTATAGTTGTTTTTGGGGGCATTTATGAATTTGTTCACTACTCAAATAGTTACCCTCTACGCCGTTTCTTCCCGGCTCTAGAATAAATAATTTAGACTTTTCCGTGTATTATAGGTAGCTTTTCGGAAGAAATGTTTGAAATTTTCGAGGCGGCTGTTTCCTAAATGTAACGTATCCCATTAGCTTTCCCACGACATTGGAAATTTCAAGACTAAAAACGCAGAACGTTTTCAACATATTTTGAAATTTCAGAGCCAAATGGTTTCACAAAACATTGATGTCGAGCCATTGAAAATTTACAGATTAGGTCTGAAACTACAACTTGAAATGAAAAATTTCATACTTTTGAATTCAAGCGTGGCCAGAAAGATTTTACTCTGATTGGCCCAACAAGTCTTTAGTCTAAAACCCTGTGAGGTAAAATGACTGGTGTGATGATCATCATTCTCCCTGGGTCCACTCATAACTAAATCAAAATAGACAAAAGGAAGAAAAGATCAGAATGCGTTCCAAATGCGCACAATTGTTCTAAAAACTTATTATATCGGATAGTGCAGTTACATTAGCTCCCTTTCAAGGACTAGTACTATAACATGTTCTTCTAGTTGACCACTGCAAAATCACTGAAGTAAAAATTCAATTTGGAAGTGTCGAATTTCTCCCAGTGGCCGCAAACCGTATTTATTTTTATGAAACCCGCAGGTTCAATCATTTTGTAAGCTTTTTGGTGCGGATTCCCTCAAGGGCGACATGAAATGTTTTGATAATTTGCATATTTCCGACATAAAAACTTCGCTTAGAACTTAACCAGAACAAGAGTCATCATTTCATTGAGTTCTTCTCCTGAGCGGAAGTTGCCAGTGTGACTGATTCATGGTGCACAATAATTCCATGAGAACTAGCTTTATTTTCATAGTAAAATTCTTGTTTATTTAGATTCTTTCAGAAACCGCTGATACAATGGGACGGGTTCAAATTTTTGGTGCTTTTGCAGGTTCTATCAAAGGACGAGTTATATTGAAGAACGGTTTTAATTAGAATGAATTATACTATAATTGGCGATGGGAGCCAGGCATCGCAAGGTTGTTTTTAGCTTTGCCTAAACAGTATAAACCCCAAAAAACATTCAATGAGCATATGGATATAATCCATATGTATAGAAGTGTAACGGTTCTCGCACACTGGGTGGTAGCTTCTCTACCACCGACTGCACAGCCCTGCATTGCCTGTTGCGACTGCAGCAGTGCCCGTCACAAAGATCCAGGCCTGGGCCTGTGACTTGGCTAAGAAACATCAAGTCTACGGGTTCAGAGGTAAATGCACGATGGCACCTTATGCACATCATCACAGAAGAAAATTATGTTCGGCTATTTTCAGGTGCAACCTAATTTTTTTCTGTGAGATAATGTCTACACTCGTTTTTCCAAAAATGTCATCTTTTTTGACTGTGTCCTTATTCCCCGAACATCCATTTCTCCCGAATGTCCCGATTCCCTGAAAGCTCCTATTCCCCGGAGGTTCAGATTCCCCAAATACTGAATAAAATAACATTTCCCATTCCCAGTATGATGAGCAAAATTGGCTACTGTCGGCAATTGTCGCCCGTAAATCCCAAGAATCGGCGACAGTCGGCCATCTCACTTCTAAATTGGCGAAGGAACTTATCAACACATATTCAGTTTGTTTAGCAGTTGATCCAACATGTGGATGGAAGAAATGAGTATGACCACCAAAAACACATTTACTATACATTCAATATGACCCTATTTATGCAAACAAAGTAATGGTCCGTAAAGCATAATGGTTTTAAATTCTTATCAAATGCTCTTATGCGAACTTGAAATTTAATTTGTTCAAATTTTCACAAATATGTAGGACGACGAACTGGAGCAGTTGAACAAAAAGTTTTGCATTCGGCTTCGTTCAAAAAATTATTATCGTTGCCATCGCATCCGGAAAATAAAAATTTCGAGCACATTTTCTTGACAGGTTCGAAATACCAGCGTGTCATATTTTCCTTGCAAGTCGTACCGGGTGCCGAGGGCAACTTGCATGTCGAATCGACGCACGTTATATTTTCTGAGAGAAGTAATGATTGTTGCACTGGCAGTCTGGCAATTCTTGGTTCTTACTCAAGCAGTAATACTGCTTATTTTGAAATAAGCACGTTTCGCAAAATCCACAAAAGTTGGGCGAACAATGATCTACTGAAAATAGGTTACAAAAATGTCAATGTTCAGTTTGATCCAGTCATTTTTGTTCAAGGTCTTTTAGTTGTCAAGTTTGAATTACGTTTAGCACCAGGAACTCAATCAAATTGATCGAAAAGTTTCCGACGAAAAAAACACACATTCACGATTCTTGCGTGTGCAAAGTTTTCAAAACAACTGATAAAGATGTTAAGAACATTATTCTCAGAAACGCTGTCGAAAATTCAGTAGTAGACCAAAAAACAAAACTCATAGTTGATGCCCATTTCGACGTTCAATGTATCCCTTTTTTCAATTGATTACCTATATTTTCGTGTTTCACACTGTTATTCTGAAAATCCATGCTGTTTGTGACAATTTATAATTGTTTTTCTTATTAGTCCCAATTCAAGTCTTAGTGATCAGTTTTCCGCCTGTCTAAGCAGCAGGACTGGCTGTCATACTGACTCACTAAATGAGCAGAAAACGATGAGAAAGCATCAGTGAAGTACAGTTCTGATAACTTCTAATGACTGGGGCTTTGTAACTATAGTACGCCAACTCGAAAAGTCTATAGTGAAATCAGACATGCACGGCAAGAATTTTCCAGGTGGAGGATCCTTGGACTTTTTATACCGGGGGTAGAGGGTAGGCGAACGAAAAAAACAAAAAAAGTTCTACAAGCCTGTTTTTCATACAAAATATGCACAAAAATCATCAAAAAAGCTGCCTTGGAAAAAGTTCAGGGGTTGTTTGACGACTTTTTTGGGCCGGGATGGGGTGATCATGGTCTCAGGTAAGGGGGTCTACCCCCTACCCCCTATGTGCATGTATGAGTGAAATTGATTGAATCAGTGCTGTATTTGGTACAGGTGCAGTTGGAGTTTCATGATCATTGTGGATTCTTCCGCGTTTTGTTTATAGCCTGAAACGTCAAGGCGGATCAGATTCATTTTTCAGTCACCCTGTACGCTTTTCTATAGGTCACTAGTTCCTTATACCAGAGTTTGTTAACCCTGACGGTAATTCGAACCATAGTGAACTCACCAACGGTAGAAGAGTTGTCGAATTGCCTTATGTAGTCAGGGTCTACCTGAAAGTAATATATGAAAAATCAATACGAGAAATTTATTTGTCGTCGCATCAACATACTGGAATCATTTCTGATGAGAAAACATTATCCCAAATGCAAATCAATGTAAGGAGTTTTGGTACCATCGCTGGAAATGATGCTGAAATGAGAAACATTTTATACAACTACACAAATTTGTCATGTCGTATTTTATATCTGGGATTCGGAAGTTTATTGACCTTTGAATCTTAAAAAACAAGGGGTTACAGTGAATATGCGAGGTTTTTTGTTTCAAATTGGATGAATAGATATGTATAATGTAAACTTTTGCTTTTCCGTTATTTCTAAGCTGTATCCACAAATTATTGCCAGACCGTTCCTCTGAATTAGCTGGAAGTCAGAACTAGGATTCAGGAAATCATAAACTCATAAGCAAGACCATTTCTCAATCACTCAGAGCAATAAAAATCTGAACGGTATCCATACATGCACGTGGGGGGGAGGGTTTGGGGGGTTTGACCCCAGCAGATTTTCATTGACCTCCAGCAGAATCTTGCTGACCCCCAGAAGATTTGACTTTTCCCGCAATGACTGAGAAGATGACGAAGGGAAATGAGCAAGAGAGAAGAGAAAGTCGTCATAAAAATAGAAATGTTGCTGTAGTTTGACAATTTTTCTAAACAAATCATACTTGACTGCAAAAAAGTAGCATGAAAACTTTAAAAAGTGCCGTTTAAGCAAATAATTTTACATTATATAGGTTGAAGAATATGCTGCTTGCATGTTAGGAGACTTTCTGAGACCTTTCTTTTCGTTATCAAAAACGAAAAAAATTTGTATTCCACCCCCTGTACTGGTTGACCCCCAGCAGAATTTCTATGCTGTCCATGTATGACGGTATCCCCAAACATCTATTTCATCGACAAGCACTAGACCATATAGCTTCATTACGCAGTTATTGAGCAGATGACTGAACAAGAGGTCAAAATATTGCAACACGACCATTGAACGATACCGCCAAAAATTTTGAAAAAACAAACTGAAATTTTCCAGACAAATTAGCCGACTCCTGTGCTCTGGAAAATATTTAAAACATCAGAAATCGTGAAAATATAAGAACCGTTTTTCGGATATGAATTGAAGGATTATGAATAACAAAAGGGTTCTAGGTAAATTAAGCACAAACAACATTTGTCATAGTAAAGGGATATCGAAAATTGACACGAAGATGTGTCGCCCTCAAAGTCGTTTTCACAAAACCTCTACTGTAGAACTTTTTCTCAAGAATGGCATGAGTTAGCTGTCGAGGATCACAAAGTTTCTGTCCCATACGACATATTGCTAAGTGGAAAATAACAAAATTATGAAATCACTTTTTTTCCATTCAATATTTACACGCATCAGGAAAACTGGGGCCGGTTTCATCAAAGAGACTTGAGCTCCAGCTTAGCTGCAGCCTAAGCTGTATTGCCGTTAAGTTGCAGCTCGGCTGTAGCTTAACTCATACACACAAAACATATCGGGAAAGTTAAGCTGCAGCTGAGCTACACCTTAACGACAATGTTATAACATACAGAGTTAAGTTAAAGTAAGTTTTCTTTGGAATTCAGTGTGCTTTGTTCAGAATTTTTGTTAAACAAGCATCATTTTCATTTTTATAATGTCTTCCTCTTCTCTTTTTCTCATTTTCCATCATAATCATCTTGATCAATACTGAGGGTCGAATCTGCTGGAGGTCAGCAAGAATCTGCTGAGGTCCAGACGTCAAACCCCTCATATGCATGTATGCGAGCATTTGCTATTTCTTAACACGGCCGTTTTTGCGCAGTTTCGCTAAATCCTATTAGTGTGTTATCACATCATTCGACAGTTCAAACATTGAACTTTTTATATTCAAATATTGCACCAATTGCTTCATTCATTTACAGGTCTGACCTCATGTAATTTCTCGTTTATTTATCAAAGGCAAAAAAATGAAAGTGCCAGGATACGCAGTTCTGGTGCAAAGCCGATCCAGAGGAATGTCGCGAATGATTTCTACGAATAAAAGCATAAATGCATTAATGCTGTGAGACGTTACTTCAAAAAGTTTTATTTTTTAGGTTACTTACACACCTTGTCCACACTGATGCACTTCAGCAAGTTTACGCACTTCAGCGACAGCAAACACTTCAGCGGTAAAAATCAATACAACATCACTGCTGATTCACTCCCGTACGGAATACGAGAAGGGCCACTTGAAAAAAATCGATACTACTTGTAAAAATTTGTTACCACTTGAAAATATTTGTTACCATTTGAAAAAAAATCGTTAACTTCGAACATGACGTGCAGCATTTTTCCAAAATGCAGCGCAAAAGTTTCAAGATGCATTGCAAAAGAATCAAAATGTAAGTTTTTCTATGTTCGACTTTCTTTCCAAGTGCGCACCGAATTTTTTTCAATATAATCTTACATCTTGATTCTTTTGCGAGATCTTGAAATTTTTGCGATGCATCTTGAAAAAATTTTGTGCATCATGTTCGAAGGTAACGATTTTTTCAACTGCACGTTCACCGTAAGGTCAGTAATCAGTAAAATTGGAATTTTTCTAAAAAACTTTACAGAAGGACGAGACCGAGTAAAGTAAAAATCCAGAGCTTAAGGCCGGTTCACACTTCTGCTCGGCGAGCAATTTTACCCCGAGCATGCTCGACAAGCATCTCAGAGCAGATTAAGCGCTCCACAAAAATTCTTTTTCATCAGGTTCAACAAGTTCAAATTTTTCATCATCTGATAATTATATGTTCGAATAGACATGACGAAAATTTTACAGCAAAAAAATGAAATCTTACAAATAAACCTAGGGATTAGGGATGTATCCGACATTTTGATCAGGTATGCTACCCGATGTTTTCTGACCCGAAGGATAAAAAAAGACTTGACCTGAGCCGTTATTCAGGATACTTTTGTGCCTTGAATGTCACGGGTCAAAAAATTCAGTTGATCATTTTCATTGTTAGAAGAAAAAACGAACGGATAAAATTTTACTCTACATGAGATTAATTTTGTCATTATTACATACATTTCAAAAATAAAATTTTCTCAATAGTGTTCCAAAGAAGGTAGGGAATGATTGATGTATTGGCATTGGCTCATAATTGACTTTTTTAATTATCGGCCGATGATTTTTTGGGCGAGCCATGATCGATAATATCCTGTTTATTATGGCAATTCTTGCTTTAATCAGCCCTGCATGTGCTTATTTATTGAGCAAGTGTAAATCTTAGGTCTCTTTTAGTTATTATTTAGACAAGAAAAACGTTGAATTGAATGGCAATGTGATTTTTTCCTTCAATGCATTATGATGACACAATGGTTGATGAATAATTTTTAGCCTTCACTTCCTGAAAGGGTATGTTTTAAAATCGTTCAATTTCCATAATTTAGGGAGAATTATTCAACAATATCAGGCTAAAAGCAATGATATGGTTTTAAAAAACTTTTGACATAAAATAGTGTTTCAAATAGAGTGTTCCATAATTTCTATTGTGTTCATGTGAAGGACCAATGTTGGTCATTCTTCAATTTACGAGCATTTAATAAATAAGAGACAAAAATAAGTCTTGAATCTGGGAGAAAGTTCTCGAATCGAGGAGCAGTTTTTGAGATTGAGCGAAAAATTAAATTCTAAACAAACATTTTTTTCGGCTGACATGCCATCCTTGGCTATCATGTCAGATTTTTTTGATTTATTCCCCATGATCGCAGATTGGATTGATTTTCGTTCTTTGTCTTGAATAACAGAAAGACTTTGTTTATTTCACATTTTCCTGTCTCGTTTCTCAAAACAGAAATTAGTATTTAAAAGTAATAAGATGAGTCATTTTTCATTTTCAATGTTTATTTACAATAAATAATAAACAAGCATGTAACATGGCGAGTATGTGCTAGTGTTACACTTTATGAACTGAACATATTTTTTGACCTGGTTCGCTAGAGGTCTCTGGCCCGACCCGACTTGGTATTTTCGCCGCCTGACCCGCCCCGATATTCTCTGGCTACCTACTACCGACCGGTCAGAGCAAAATTTCGCATTGGTCGTGCGCCCATTGTTCAATTTTTGATAAATTAGCCCAATCTGCAACGTGCCTATACTACACGTGTTGCTCGCCGAGCATGCTCGGAGGAGTAGAAAAATGTTCTACTACCCCAAGCAAGCTCAGCCAACAAATTTTTTGTGCTGGGGGTCTGCTCGCCGAGCAACGAGGAGAAGTATGAACCGGGCTTCATATTCCGACATGGTAGAAGGCCGGCATAATTCAATGTAGAATTCATTTATTTGCGAATAAAAATTGAACAATAAACATTTTTACACTTAAGCAACACACTTCACAATTTCACAATAATTAGACATAAAAAACCATTTGCGTGGTCGATACACATCAGTGGACAGATGAAATATGGATAACTTTCCCGGTCCACTGTTTGAGAGCTCCTTAAATCTCCAGAAACATTATAAAGAATTATAGACATAGAAAATATGCAAATTAGAGGGACGTATGTGATACTCATCTAGTCAATTATTCGATCCATGAAATTGACATACATAACAAGATGTGTTGATCAAATTTATCGTTTAACAATTTGCGTTTCCAACTTTTATTAGCTATCTTTATTGTTTACTTAACTGAATCTGGTTTCGGTCAATCTAATAAACTTCGTCGGGAAATTTTCTCCGCACATCCTTAATGTGGAACTTTTACTAGGATCCTGAAACTAATGGAGGAACAGATAAATCTTCCTCCAATTATGTTGGACGATTAAAATAGCCAAGATCACCCCAAGTCAGTTATGCATGTACGTCTCCTGACAATAAAGCGCACATCTAGAAACAATGTATGTACATAATGATCGATTTCGGAACGGAATATCAAAATGTGTAGAGTACCAAGTAACACCTCAATATAGCATCAATCTAGATCGAAGATTCGTCCAGCGACGTCGCCGATTAGCCAGTCGATCGCTTCGAGTACGTTAGCGTTCAACCTTTCGTCGTTTTTCAACGCCGAAGTGGCAAAAATACGCCAGTTATGGCTTTTTATGGCGTCCAATTCCAAATTTTCGCGAATCTGGTTGATATGTAGTGCTCCTGGTAGATCTTGTTTGTTGGCCAACACCAGTAAAGTCGCACCTGCCAGACGTTCCTCGACAAGCAGTTTTTGCAATTCATTTCTGGAAACGAGGAAGTTTTTTAAAATACGAAAATGCACCCACTTCTTCATTAGAACAGTTAATCGACTTAAAGAAAACGGTGGGAAGCAGGTTTTTTTTGCACAGGCCAGGTTGCAATGTGCAACTTGAGGAAAAATTTTGGTTGCACAGATAAATTTTTGGTTGCTCTCTCTTAAATCGATAAATTTGTTCAAATATATCGGACAAACCATCGCAAACTAGTTTTTTTGACATTTCATTCAATCTGCGACGGTTTAAGGCATTTAAAATCTAATTTTCTGAGTTTTGGAGACCAAATGAAAAGGTTACTAGAGTAATTAGTTCGGCGCTTAGCGCCGAATATTTTTTCTCGATTTCAATATTCTAGAACGCTGGAAAACGAATCTTCACCTTATATTTCGTAGACAGAAAGTTTGATTTCTCGGTGAATTCAATAAATTTTCGGTCGGACAAACTCAAATTCAAAAACTAAGCAAGCGACGAAGAATTTGGATCTTTCAACTGGCAAAAATCTCGCGCATATTGTCTTACACTAAAAATGTTTTAATCATATGAAAGTCAAAATTCAAAATTTTTTTGAAGATCGAAAGAAATTTTGGGAAAATTATCGAGAAAAATGTTGGTTTTCATCAAATTTGTCAAAAAACAATACAGGATCAAACATTTATCCATAATATGATGATAATTAGAACCTATAAGCACTAACTAAGAATGACCTTTTCTAACCGCGCACTAGAATTAGTTAAAAAATTATAAATGAATTGAATTGAAAACCGGCGCCAAGCGCCGGAAGATTTTCACTTCTTCCCATTTTAGAACGCATAAAAATGCATGTCCGGACAGAAAACCCGACAACCTTATCAAAAGAGCTGTCAGGCCTCAAGTTGCACTGAGTAACTTGACAGAAAAAATTTGGCTGCACAGCCCGAAATTTGGTTGCTGTGTGCAAAAAAAACCCTAGTCGGAAGAACGAATTTCGATTTTTTTTTTCTTTGCATACCATAAAACTATGCATTGTAATCCATTTTCAATAAAGCCGAGAGGATAGCGAAATTCGAATTCATTTATAATCCTCCGTTTAGTACCTTTAGTCACGTCGCACAAAAGTAGTTTTTCATTTCATTTCATTCAGATATTTGCTGTTTGATTGATCGAATCGCTCATAAAATCTTGTACTTGATTTCAAAACCACACATGTAACGTAAAAATTAAATAAAAACAAGCAGGATATTTTTGAACACAGCAAGCATATTTCGGGCTGTGCAACAGATTTTTTCGCCAAATTGCACAGTGGAACCTTATCCTGAATTCCTGACGACCCTTTTGATTAAGTTATAGGATTTCCTGTCCGGAAATTCATTTTCATGCGTTTTAAAACGAAAAATCCTGAAAATTTTTCAGCGCTTCGACCCGAATTTTTAATGATGTTATTTATTCACGTTATTTCTAGTTCACGATTGAAAAATGTCGTCCTATATCATGCTTATAGCGTTTAAACATCAATACATCATGAATGAATTTTTGATCTTGTATTGTTTCTTGACATAATTGAAAAAATCAAGATTTTTCTCGATTACTTAATGAGAATGATTTTGCAGTCTTAAAATATTTTTGTCTTTTGTGGACATAAACTTTTCCCCTTTGGAATATGATTCAAAAAATCATCAGCGCAGGAAAATGACAGATGTTCTTTCTGTTTGAGGAATCCAAGCTATCGGTTGCGTGCCTAATTTTTGTATTTTGCACCACCAAAAAATCACTGTCACAAAATAAATGTTGAAAAAATTAATTCTCCTGCGCTCTAGAATGCTGAAATTTAGAAAATTTTCAGGTTCTATAGATAGAATTAACGATCTTCGAGTAATAGATGGGATTTCTGCCGCTAAATTCTTTGTAACCTGCATTCTCAGGCTTTAGATAATCTGAAAAGATTCTCTTAATGCATCATTACGATTATGTATACTGATTATTACGATCGACAACCCGTGGTTGCGGAAGAATAAGCTGAAAAATGCAATTTCCGACATTGCGAAGTCTTGAAATGAAAATTTATAGATTGTCTTGCAGGACTTGTCATCATTTCCCTCCAAAACTCACGAAATCCAGTTTCAAAAGGTTAGAAACTGGCGCGATTTGAATGAGTTCAAGAAAATTAGCATCCAATCGTTTTTATGATAAAAATAGGTCAATTTAGCTATTTCAGAATGGGCAGCCAGAAATTTATCTGCGACCAAATTTTTGGAACAAGTTGCACATTGCAACCTGCCTGTGCAAAAAAAACACAGGGCCGGCTTCACTAACTGAGACCGAGCATCATCTCTACGTCGGTATTAAGTGCTTGAAAATCGTCAATTTCATCTTTTTTGGGTTTTACTAAACAGTTCGAGCTCGGGATTAGCTGAACCTGAGGTTTAAGATTGAGCTCGAGGTAATCTCTATCCAGTGTAATATAAAACGTGGCACATCATTCATGTTGTAAGACATATGCTACAAAAACTGCAAAACTAAGGAAAACACAGAAAAGAATGCTTGTTTAGAAAATACTGTAGAAAAAATGTAAAACATGCATGAAATATACCCGTACTGCATAAAAAACTAACGGTCGGCCGGGGCAAAATGAAATGTGCTAAAAATGTGGCCATAAATTTGAAATATTCATTGTACTTTTCCTCCTACCTTTATTGATTCTTTCATCATTTGTACGATGGAATCAAGTTGAAAAAAGTAAAGGCCTACTATACTTTTTGTAAAAAATCTGTCGCAAGTGATTGCAACAATCAAAATCGGACGAGTCTCTTATTTTCACTGTGCGCAAGAAATATATCGAAAACTTCTATCCAGTGAAGTATAATTCACAAGAAGAATTAGCATAGTGTTGCAAATATCAGCTATTTTGTAAGCGTATTGCGTTTCTTGTGTCAAAGCTAAATTTAAAGCGCACAATGGATACTAGTTGAACATGCTGGATATTTTTAAATGGCAATTTTGATATCTACCATGGGATGTATTATATACTGAAATTGCTTCATTGCTTCGAGAGTAAATCGTTTGCGTCTGTTTTTTTGCGGAAAAAGTATTGATGGGCCTTAACAATCTTATAGTTCGGCGTCATTCATAAAATCTAACAGATTCGCCCTATGCTGAAAAATTCGCTCACGTTTAATATATCGATTTATCAATCAATAACGCAAAAAATCATTTTTAACAATCAACGGTAAAAAAATACAACAGGAAAGTTCGAACTTAAACTAGCTCGATAGGAAGATTAACTTTTGTGTGCGGCTGAAACCGACGTCAGAATCAGGATTAAATAAAAAATGTTAGTGAAACCCAACATCACGACTTTGAGTTCAAGTCTATGCTCCAGACGGTCTCGAGGTCGCGATAAACTCGAGCTCGGGATGATCTCGACGTTAGTGAAACCGCTGTTTTATTTTTTGTGGTCGAGATAATCTCGACCTCGAGTTTTCTTTAGTGAAACCGGCCCCTGCTATATAATATGTTCGTACTTATACGACGTTTACTTTGAACAAATGTTATAAATCCTGCATGCACATAGGTGGGGTAAAGCCTCCTAACTGAAACCCTGGGCAACCCCTGGCCCGGAAAAGAGGCGTAAAACACCCCCCTGAACTTTTCCCGAGATGATTTTCATGCATATTTTGCGTGAAAAACAGGCTTGCGGAACCTTTTTTGCTCGCCAATCCCCTCACCCCCTCGATAAAAAGTCCAAGGACCCTCCTCCATGAAAAATTCTTGCCGTGCATATCTTTTATAAATATTACCTACAAGATATGAAGCTAGTAGAAAATAATAATTGTATGGAAATGTGCACGATGGTACAGAAATTTTTTTACTAGAATTCCATAGGGTACGGATCGATCGGTATAAAAAACGAAAACCCTTGATTTGACTATTATGATAAGAATCTAGCACTCTGAATATTTTCATTTCACTGCTCATTTTAAAGCATATGACATTATAAAGCATCATCTACAAATACACAATAGTATACATATAACGGAACCCCGAGGTCTGGGGAAGTTAAGCCGCTTTATTTGGGACGGAGGGTCATCGATTGCCCAACATTATAGGGTGTCCCTGAAGCAAAAAATCGATTTTCTAACCAAAAAGGTTAGAAAAATAGCTGAATAATAGCCATTTTTGTCCAAAAACCGTAAAAATGCATTCACGGAGCGAAGCGCCAGTAAAATTGACATTTTTGACCATCTTTTGTTCAAAAATGATCACTTTTCACCAAAAAATTCAATTTTCAGTACTTTTTTGGACTAAAAGTATGGGGGTCCTTATGAATACTATATAGCATGCCGTATGATTGGAAATTCCTGAGGGGGATAGCCTTATAGCCAACCATATGGTAAGCATAAGCACCGGAATGGTAAGAAATGTTGGGAATGTACTTACGGTAGCAGTCATCCCACATTTATGCAAAAATGGTGAATTCGGCAAAGCCACAATTCGACCAAGAAAAGAGTGATTTATAATTTGGTATATTTTTGTAGGTCTAGTGCTAGTTGCTTACGTCGACTTTAAATTTGTTCTGTTTCGCCCAATAAACGGACAGTCGACAGGACTAGCCTAAATACATAGATAAATTTATATATTTATTATTGCTGCTATTGCTCGTACAGTAAGCAGAAGGGGGCGTCGAATTACTGGATTCCATACCGAGGCAGGTCCCTGGCCTTTCCGGATATTGTTATAGTGAGTTTCTAATATTTTGTTTTAGCCTTCAGGAAGCATCTGGGGTAACTCTGATTGCTTTTCGATTGCAAGCTTGTGACATTTCATTTACTGATTAGGGACTGAAGGTTGTGTTTAGCTCTGCTAGAGAACTGTTGCACAGTGTTCAGCCTGTTACCTATAGGGAGCTCCTTTGAGTGACCTACGGTAATTAGTTGGGTACAAGACAACAGACCTCATTAGTTATATTGCTGACGTCGTTTGACGTAACAGAGACCTCCTAAGCATAACAGAAAGGACACAAGGAATAAGAACAGATGTTGCATTTTTCAATGCCGTGTACTTTTACGCTATATATGAAGGACATAAACTCAAGTCCTATCTAAAGGAAGATTTGCTGAAAAATGCACGAAATCTTATGTGTTTTTTCACATAAAAATTTTCTCCGTAAAGATTTTTTGGCCGATCTTTGTACACATACATAAAAGTTCGTACAAAAAACACTGGGTTACGGTTGCATCACAAGCGTAGTGCCCGATGCCAAGGAAAGTCTTTAGCTTACTTGCAATCCTCTAATCTTTGCCGGTCAGCCGAATCGATAACCCAAATCAAGCCATCCGTTTCTTCAAAATAATTTCGCCAATACGTTCTCAAGGATTGTTGGCCACCGACATCCCAGCAATTCAATTTGTAGCCATCTTTTTCGACAGTTCTGATGCTAAAGCCCAGAGTGGGTTCCACTGTCGACGTATCTTCGCCGCAAATTTTCCGCAAAATTGTTGTCTTTCCAGCATTATCTAATCCCAAAAACAGGACACGCAATTCTTTCTCTTTTTGCCTCAGTTTTCTCAAAATTGTTAACAAGCCCATTGATCTACACCTAAAATATTTAGACATAAATTTACGATGGATCAAGTCGCAGTTATACCCGATGAAATGTGATTTGTGACAATGTCTTTTTGCTGAGTAAAGTTCAAACTTCGATCATAAATTCCATCAAGTTGTTTTTGTCGAAATCAGAAGGAACAACAACAAAAGCTTCCAACTTTCAATGGATTTTGTGCCATTTTCATGTTTCATTGGAAGAGCATGAACAACTATATCACACTGGTCCACGGCAATTTCGGACGTTTTTGATGGTGTATGAAATCAATTTTGAATTCTGACTATTTTTAGCTCGAAGATGATGTTTAAAGTTGTGTTCGAATTTATCAAAAATGATTTTTCTGGAATTTTTTTACAAGTCGGTTCCCTTCCCAATTATGGTTCAAACTGGCATTTTCGGACTCCTTAAGATGCCAGCTATCCAGATCAGGTCGAAAATCCAGCGGCTCATGGCATTCGAGAACTCATTTGAATAAAATTTTTACACATGTCACATACTCCTTGTCACTACAGAAGAATCCTATCCACTTCAAGAATCGAACCCGGTCCACCAGCCTATGGACTTAATGCGTTTACCACTACGCAATTTCACCAGAAAGTAAAAACACTATATTCCTTTAAGACCCTTGATACTATTTTAACTAACAACTTCATTTGGAAGCCTAAGCCTAAGGAAAATCAAGCCTAAGCCTAAGGAAAATTTTAAAGGAAAAATAAATAGTCACAGAAATCCATGCTCAAAATTAACAAACACTCATATACAATAATTAGGCTGAAGGCCGGGAACCGACTAAAAAAATTTAGCCTTTTTTCGCCGTCACTATCTAGAGGATTGAAAATTTCATTACATGGCCAAGTCTATATCATACTATAATCAAAAATAATGATCAGTCAAAATATTGACGTCCTATATGACCCAAAAGCAGGCCGGAGGATTGGCCGTGGCTATACACATATATATGCAAGGTGAACGTGCATCCTGTGGATGGATACCTTCAAAAAATGTCAACCATTCATCGAATTACCATGAGATAAAGTGTTTTTGTTGGGAATGGTCAGTTAAGAAAATTCAATATTGGGACTTTGATTCAACAAAATCTGTATTCGCTTAAATTCACAAATAAAGCAAACAAATTTTTCTACAACTGCACACAAAATTCTTATTGTACAAACATTTATCAGTCTAAATGCCTATGTATACTTTTTGGCGGCGATTTCGAAAAATGAATCTGCAGGATTATTTTAGAACGCATAAAAATGCATCTCCATTTTAGAATGCATAAAAATGCATCTCTGGACAGGAATCAAAATAGCAGTCAGGCTTCAGGTTGCGTTGTACAACTTGGCAGAAAAAATCTGGTTGCACAGCCCGAAATTTGGTTGCGGTGCAAAAAAAAACCTGCTTGAGACGATGATCACTTTTTAATTTTTCAAATCTACAGTTAAAGTAAACATGTCCTCTTGCTCGGCTGCCATTTTCCACACGAGACCATTACTTCGATGTGCAATTGCTTCACACCAGAGGTCCCCAAGGTCGAAAATTTTGGTAGGGGTAAAATCGTAAATTGTAAGGATAGTACTTGAAATATGCCGCGCCATGCCGTTTTTTGCGGTGGGGGTGGTGTAGTAATTTTACCACAAAACAATTGTGACTTACGAGTTACAAAAATGAAAAATGCCCCTACTTTACGCTTTTTACGGTCAAAAACATTTACTATTTCAACTTCATTTTCCAGCTCCCAATCTCATGAAACTTGAATGTACTAAATTATAAGTAGAGAATAGTCAAACTTTGAAGATTGTCGTGTCAACTGATTCCTGCACATTTCAAGAATCGGGCACAACATACTTTTGGAAATATTATTTGAACCAGCATCTTCAGGAGTATGAGCTTATTCCATCACGGATAAGGATTGGAACAGTGCTTCCAATTGAAACTGCTCATGTCGAATGTGGCCTTAGTATTATTAATCCCATTAGATTATGAACCACGATTTTGAAACCAGGTACCACTCCTGATCCGCGTCAACGGACCTCATCGAAATTTTGAGAAACCTTCATCGAAATTTTGAGGTAAATAATTATTGCAGACTAACGTACTTTTTTAACTTTAATTGCACTGCACATTTTTCGAACAAATTCTTTTTTCATCGGACTATAAGTCTTATAAACTCTTTTAACATCAGACATTGTGTCCTGCTTGAACAAAAAAAGCACAAAAAAACGCAAAACAATCTTACACAAATTGGCTAAAAAATGCAAAAGCATCAATTAATACGAATATCATTTAAAAAATATACTTAGCAGGAGCGAAAAACCCTTAAGATGCAAGAAAAATGGCTTACAAATGTTCTTAACTCCTTAAAAATGTGAAAAAATTGTTGTCCAATGTTAGGAGGACAGTGTCCAATGTTTTGTAAAACAATGTGAGATAAAAACCCGGTATTTAAACCATTTTCGCTTGAATCCATATAGATATTCCGGTAAAGCACATAAAATAACCCATTAAAAGTAGCTATAGTGGCAGAGGACCCCAAGGTCAGATTTTTCAGGTAGGGGTAAAATTGAAAATTTTCGGGGGTAGTGTAGCTAAATGTCCACTAAACACGTCACTTTGTCTCAAAATTAGGCAGCCAGTGATCGATTTTAAGGACTTTAGGTAGGGGTAATACCCCCCTCATACCCCTCCCCATGGGGCGCTCTGTATAGTGGTCATATAACATTGGATAAATAAAGTTCTCACCATCCAAATTTTTGATATTTCTCGGGCCGAGGCGCAAAAACAACGATTATTTAAAAAAAATTAAATTAATAATTCAAACACAGCATATTCTTATAAAAAGAATGTTTCTTAACCTTTTTTTTTGAATTAAATATCTTTATTGGCCAAGAGGGGGTATCAAAAAAGGCCTGGTCTTACGGCCCGCGACGATAACAAAAAAAACTATACAATAATGTCCAGCAATATAAAAACTTGCATGTAATTTATCTGGATTAACGTTATAACTAAATAACATAATTGTTACCTGAAAATTAAAAATATTCAGACGGAGAGAAAAAAAATGAAGCGAAAAAACATAAATGACAATTAAACTACAGTAATTTTACGTGTGAAATAAATTTTGACGAAACCTTATTATTCAAACATACGAAAATAATGCGAAAATAGAAAAATCAATATATATTTTGAAACCGCTATAATACAAAATTTTTTTTTCCTCAAGAAATGCAAGGATCTGAACGGCCTTAAAAATTTATTAAAATTTTATATCTACTCTTCTTACATACTTTATTTTTGAGGAAAAAATTTTCCAACACCCTATACTCTAATATATCGTAAAGTCTCAAAATATAAACCTGGAAATTTTTTCTAAAAATTTCCCAAGGATCTTTTTGTTCGCTCCTATTCTCAAAAGTCATTCTTGTTTGCCAGATACTTTTTTGAGCAATTTGTATGAATAAATTTGCTAGTATGGTTTTATCCTTGGAAACAAATTTTGGTTTTACCCCAAAAATAAAGTTTTCAATTTCTAAGGAAAAGTTATCATCAAGTTTCTTCAAAATTTGTGCAATTTTTACCCATATTTCTGAAACTTTCGGACAGGTAACTAATGCGTGGAAAACATCCTCTCTTTCCTCAACATTTGAGGCTAAACAGAACTTACAATTCCGATCTGAGCTTGGACTCATATGATTGATTTTAGATCTTGTAAGTAAAAATCTATGAATTATAGAAAAATGCAAATTTCTTGTATATCCGTCAGCAAATTTCACAGGTCCTATACTCAAAAGATTTTTTATTACATTAGAATTTACGCCCAATTTCAATTCCCAATATCTTGTTATTTTTGGCTCTAAATTTTGTACTTTATCCTTTGTTAGTTGAAAACAAAGTAATTTTGTAGAAATTTGATCCAAATTCATAGTTTGATTATTTAGCCCAATTTGCATATTATCCAATAATTCTATTTTTGATTCAATTTCTGCTAATCTAATCCTCTTATATAATTCAGGGGCACTGGTTCTGCTCAATTGTCGTTTTGTTTTATCTTTTACCTTATCTATAAAGAACCAAAAAATATTACCAAAGTCCTTTTTCTGACATCTAATTCGAAGCATTAAGCTCATTGCTCTAACTTTTGTCTCTATATCAGCCAAACCCAAACCCCCCACTGATGTAGGTAGTTTAAGCTTAGCAGTAGCCACAAGATTCCTATTTGATTTATTGGACCAAATGAAATTTGCAGTGAATTTTTCTATCATTTTTAAAAAATCTGAACTAATTTTGCAAAAAAGGGAAGAATACCACAATTTTGATAAAAAATATGTGTCAATTATTTTAGCTCTTGCATAGTAGGATGTTTTACTTGAGGCTAAATTACCCTTGAATCTGTTGATCTCTTCCTTTAGTAGCTTTAAGTTCTCCTCACAGTCTGTTCCGTGTTTATCAAAATAAATTCCATAAATTTTCAATTTTTCACAAACATACTCTCCAAAATCACTTTCCTTAACTTGTTTTTCACTGTCTCCTATACAAAGTATTTTAGTTTTTTCCTTCTTTAGAGTTGCACCACTAGCTTTTTGAAACCTATCATATACCTTAAAAATTGTGCTAATTGATTTTAAATCCCCAACAAAAAAGTTTGTATCATCTGCATAACAGTTTACCTTATATTCCTTTCCTAATAGGTGTAGTCCTTTGACTGATATTTCCGCCCTTAAATAATTACAAACTGTTTCTGAGACTAGGACATACAAGAGAGGAGACAAAGGGCACCCTTGTCTTATGCCTCGGGTCACTTTGAATGGGAAAGTTTCATAGCCGTTTATTATTAAGACTGAATTTGCATATCCATTTTTGTAAATTATTCTAATCCAATTTATATATTTTTCACTAATATCAAAATATTTTAATGTATCAAAAACATATTCCCATTCAATTATGTCAAAGGCAGACATATGATCTAGTGATACTATTATTCCTGATTTTTTTGTTTCATTCAAATAATTTATTACATTATAAATTCCTAGTAGTCCGTCTCTAATATCTCTTTCCTTAACAGCACACGTTTGATCTTCATGTACAATTTTTGGCATTATTCTTTTTAGTCTATTTACTAGAATTTTTGCTAATATTTTGTAGTCTACATTTAACATTGTTATTGGTCTCCAACTAGTCCTTTCTGATTTATCTTTTTCCCCCTTATAGATCTGTGAAATTACACCTTGGTACATTGAACTGCCTAATGTTTTTGAACCATACATTGCTGTCAACATTTTTTTAAAGAAAGGGACCAAAATATCAACAAATTTTTGATAAAATTCTGATGGAATTCCATCACCCCCAGGGGCTTTTCCTTTTTTCAATGAAAAAATAGCATCCCTAATTTCTTGTTCAGATATCTCTTCATTTAACCTCTCATTTTCCTCTGTATTCAATTTAGAAGTAGAGCCTTTTTCCAAAAACAAATTTTTTTGTTGTTTGTCTACCTTGTTAGATTTGAATAATTTTTCATATTGTTTTCTGTATTCTTCTAAAACTTCAAGTTGGTCCTCAATTAATCTTCCATCTTCACATTTTACTGATGTTATTATTCTATTTTCTGCAGACTTTTTTTGCATCATTTTGGCTGTAGCCAGAGAGCAACGATCCGCTAAGATATCACTATTATGAGTTTTTATCAACTTTTCTTTAATTTCTTCTCTAACTATGACTTTATATTCGTTTTTTCTTTCCTTATATTCTTCCCTTAGACTTATGTCTTGTGGATTTTGTTTGACTTTTTCTTGTAGTTTCTGCATGCTTTTTTCTGCATTTTCCTTAGTTTTTGTTGGTATTTTGACTATTTTCTTTTTCAATTGTATAAAGTCCTCTTTTATATCCAACTTGAAACTTTCCCATCCTTTGACTATATTTACACTAGTCAAATTTGCTAGTTTTTCAAAGTTGGTGTAAAAAATTTTTTCTATCTCAATTTTAATCTGAGAATCTTTTGTACTCAAAAAACTGGTGTCCATTTTCCAATATGATCGACCAATTTTTATAGAAAGAAAGTCTAACTTAAAATTAACAGTAAAAAGTTTGTGATCACTAATTCCCAAGTCTGAGAAACTGAAGCTTTTGAAAGCATCACAAAGTAGTCTAGAACTATAAATTCTATCAATTCTTGAACTAGTCTTATGTGCATTTGAAACATGTGAGAAAAGTTTTAATTTTGGGTATCTTTCACGAAAAACATCAAATAGACTCAGCTTAGACTTTATTAATTCAAAATTATCCTTCCCTGTTTCACTCTCTCGTATTCTTTGGGAATCCCTATCAAGTACACCATTTTCAGTAAAATTAAAATCTCCTAACACTATCACTTCATCATGATGCCTAAAGTTTTCACAAATTTTCTTGTAAAGTTTATCATAAAATTCTTTTCTCATTGACTCCTTTGCAGGTGCGTAAATAGTTAAAATGTAAAATTTTTTCTTTTCTATCTCTGCCAAAAAAGCCATTGCTCTTCCCTGTATTTCAAATATTTTTCTTCCTAATCTTAATCTTGAACTATGATTAACTAACAAGGCTATGCCTGCAGTATGCATGCTCAGTGAATTTGAAAATTTGAGTAAAAATTGTTTACTAAATATGGATTTACACAAAAAAGTATCTCTTTTATTTGTAAAATGGGTTTCTTGAATAGACAAAAGATCAAGATTTTTAGTTTTTTCAAAAATCTGACTAATTTTCAGCTCATTTTTTGTCGACCCTGCACTATTTAAAGTTGCTACCTTAACCTAAATGTCCAAACATATTTACTTTAAGATCAATATTCATTAAGATACAGCACTTCGAAAAAAAGTTTCCAATCTTTGGATGTGTCCAACGTAACATACTGATTGCTAAAAATTCTTACACATTATTTGCTGATAGATATGGTACATCTGTATAAAATTCTTTATCTAGTTGAATTTCAGGACTTCAAATTGATTTTCTGATTTGAATTTGGTATTTTGTTTGATATTTTTGAATGAATCTTTTGACGAAAATGATTTGTTTTTTAATACTCATTTTAGTACGTTACGCAAAATGATATTTTAAAAAATTTTTTAAAATCCACCCTCTCCTTGAACAAATCCTGGATACGGTACTTCCTTGACCTCTTTATGTGCATGTATGAATGTCGACGATTCTGGAAGTATACATAGCAGTGTTTTTTTGTACTCACTTTATTTGTACTGGTACAAACGACCTCTCAAAAACCATTTGTACTCCAAAATTTGCGAAAAATTGCTAAAAAGAGCATTCATTGTTATAAAATGCAACAAACATGCTGTGAAATACGTTGGCTATATTCAGACACATAAAACACTTGATCATGAGACACAGAACATGCACTAGTGAAATACTCCACAAAAAGCCTTTATTATGCTATAGCTGCTAGTACGTCGTTATCGATGGGAACACATAAAAAACAAGTCCATTGTTGATACTGATGGCTGTTGAGTGACAAAAAATTTTTTTGTCCTACAAATTTTGTTTGTACCAGCACAAACGAAGCCAAAATTTTCCTTTGTACCCTGAACCATTTCGCTCGTAAAGTACAAATGAAAAAAACACAGATACATAGGCCTTAATTTTGTACATGTACAAAGAGATTTGTTCAAAAAATGTTGTGAAGGGCTATGATACCCTTTGTGGGGGAATCCTCACATATATCACAGTATCCTTGACGCCCCAACATGGGCCGACAAAAAATGTGAAAAACAGTAAAATTCAGTTTTAACACCACTTCTTACCCCCTCATCTGAAAAGCTCGAGTATGCATCTTAAAATATTTCACTTGCTGCTTACTGTACAGGTTGCAGGGTGGACCTGAAAAGGCTATTTATTTTGTTACTACGATAAAATTTTTTTTCTAGCATGCAATTACCCTTCTGGTAAGTTAATCATATAGCTGGACAATAGATTCAACTAGATGCAATTGGGTACAAAATAATTTGCTTCTCAGCACCAGATCATGTTTAATGTGTGAACCAAGTTTAACTGTGAAAACGTGATTGAGGACTTGGAGATAGACTATCCAGATAATCAACCAATTAAAGAATGAACCAACCAACTATACATCAGAGAGCAATCCATCAATCAACCAATCAATCAGAAAATTAACCACCCAAACATTGAATCAGCCAGCCAAACAAGGAATTGAAAAACCGTACAATCCAATCAGGGAATCAATTAACTAATCAGGAAATCAAACAACTAACCATTGAAGTAAGTAATCAACCAATCAATCAGGGAATAAACTGTCAATTAGGGAATCAGTCAACCAGTCAGGGAATAAACTGACAAATTGGAGAATTAATGAACCAACCAACTTTGGGGGGTGAGGAGGACTCCCCAATTTGGTCGAACCCTATACCCAAAGGTTGAAAACCCTTCAACTCGGGAAAATTTGGAAAAAAAGTATCTATTTGGCCTTTTTTGAAAAAATTTTCAAAATTTTTTGACTTTTTTTGCGGACCCCCACCACAAAATTTTGGGTCTACTCCCAAACTAGTCAGATCTTTTACAGGTATGCCAAGCAACTATTGAATCAGGGAATCAGCAAGCCAACCAGAAAATCAATCAGTTAACGAGGGAGTGAACAAACCAATCGACCAAGAAATATACGAAAGATAGAATCCAATCAGAGAATCAACCCACCAATCAAGAACTCAATGAACCAATCAGGGAATCATCAACCAACCAACCAAATAATCAATGATGCACAATAAAAATTTTGAGATTTATATCACCTGTTGGACACCCTGTTGCTGCCCATTTTGCGATTGGGAAACCGACATACAAATCAACAATGAGCCTTGGGCAGGCGCATACAAATTTTCATACCAACGAAGCACCAAAGAAAAATGTGATGATGAAAATCATTCATGTTTTTTATTATATTCTTGACAGTTTTATGCCGGCGCCCACTAAAAAAATCTTTCTCCCGGCTTATCATGTCAAATTGACATATCTTTAGTGGTCCATCCACATTTTTCCAATATTATTATTGCTTTATATATTTGCATAAATTGTCAACAGTTACGGTGAGTGTACGGATGCTTGCAGACGTCAGGTAGATGACATTGAAGGTCTCTTCAACCTCATTTCCTCCAGTGGCTATAAGTTTTGATTTAGGAGTAAACAACATCCACTCTTTGAGGGCCGAATATGTGTTGTTCTTTGTTGTAGACAGGCCTGGGCAAGAACTGTTGCACTAGATCCGAGGCCTAGCCAAGGAGTAGCTCTCACGGGTCCCCTGACTCTAGTTCTTTCTTCTGTCTGAAGGAAATACCTGGGGCCAGTTTCCTCAAAGAAACTTAAGCTGCAGCTTAGGCTGTAGCTTCACTCTTTGTGTTATACCTTTGCCATTATGCTGCAGCTCAGCTGTAGCTTACTTCATGCACACAAAACATATCGAGAAAGTTAAGCTGTAGCTGATTTGTAGCTTAACTGTTACAACATACTTTTTAAGGTGCAGCTCAGCTGCAACTTAACTTTCTCGATACGTTTTTGATGTTCAGAGTTAAGCTGCAGCTGAGCTGCAGCTTAACGCAATGGTATAACATATAGAGTTAAGCTACACCTTAGGCCGCAGCTCAGCTGGAGCTTAAGTATCTTTGATGAAATGGACCCCTCCACAGCACATCTAAGACACACCAGATTGCTAATTCTCTCTGACTTTTCCAGTTATAATTTTTTCCCAACTTTACAGTTTCGCTGGATACACTGGTATGTCCTATGAAGTGCGCAGACTCTAAAATAAATTTAAAAATTAACTTCAATTGCATTTTGTCTATTTTCTACAAAACTATACTTCTGGTTCCTTACCCTTATTTGACCTGGCAACCACCAAAATGATTCAGGAACCAACCAACTTCTGATCTGGCTGGTACCCAATGAGCCGGTAGGGTTAGTTCAGGTATGATAAATCATGAACTCAATTCTTGACTAATATTATTATTCCCAGATAAAATTTACCCTGAATACCACATTAATATTCGCTCAATTATTTCTGCACTGTGGATTTCATAATTGCATGTGACTATGCAACTTTTTCATATCCATTGCAACTCCTTCACCATGAAAACTTTATCACCTGAACTTGTGCTTCGGAAGTGCAAAACTGGGTATTCAGCACAATCTGCATAACTCCAATTAGATGTTTAATTTATGATTAAAAGTAAATTTTAATGAAAAATCATCTGCCTGCTTTCGCTGACCCATGCATACAATGGAAATCTAAGGTCTGCGGAAAGCGATTTTTTCATGGACGGGATCACCAATTTCCCATAATTTTTGGGTGAGAGTCATGGAAGTGAAAAATTCGATTTTGCTGAAGAAAAAGTCTGAGAGACTGTCAGAAATAATAATTTTTGTCTAAACACCCGTAAAAATATGTCTACAGCACAAAGCGCCAAAAAAATTGACATTTCTTTTCAAGAATAACCATTTTCTACCAAAAAATCAACATTTCAGTTTTTTCATCCAAAATAATGAAGCTTCTTAAGTAGATCGTTTCAGCTATATGGTTTACATATCTTGAGGAGTCACCAAATGGCCGGTGATTTCTGGAGGGTCCCTTATGACACTTTCCCCGAAATAGCTGATCAGAATATGCTCAAGCTGTTGTGAATCATGAAAATAAAAATCAGTCATATATACCTGTGCAGTCATCCTGATGGTGCTGAACTGAGACTTTGTCAGGGTAGTAAACTGGTTTTTTCCAAAAAAACCCAAGCACAGAGGGCTTAAATGGTTAAAATCCTTTGGTGGTAACCCCTGTCAAAAAGTGTAAGTAAAGCAGCTTCTGGGTCAGGGCTTTTTATCAAGTTGGAGAGTAGTTATAGCGGAGTGTGTTGAAGCACACACACTAACGTATAGGAAAAGGATGGAGCCACCCTACATCACACCACCACCAGCATCTTTACTGTCACCAGGGGAAGTGCTATGGGAACACCCCCCATAAATCGCCGACCATATGGCTAGCCATTGGGCGACTGGCCCCCAGGATTTTCCAATCCTATGGCTAGCCATATGGTAGCCCAGAGTGCCCCATGGGGAGGGGTATGAGGGGGGTATTACCCCTACCCAAAGTCCTTAAAATCGATCACTGGCTGCCTAATTTTGAGAAAAAATAACGAGTAGTGGACATTTAGGTACACCACCCCCGCAAATTTTCAATTTTACCCCTGCCTGAAAAATCTGACCTTGGGGACCTCTGTGGTAGCCGTATGAAGCCCCATACTTTTGGTCGGAAAAATGCTGAAAAATGTCAATTTTTGAAGAAAAAATGGTCAAAAATGTGAATTTTCTGGACGCTTTGTGCCATAAATACATTTTTTGGTCTTTTTAGAAAAAATTACAATTTTTTGAACTATTTTTAGGACTTTTTTTCGTAAAAAAATCGATTTTTTCCTTGAGAGACCATTCCCCCAAAATTTTGGGAATTACTGACCACCAGCCCCAAAAAAATCGTCCGACCCCCCCCCCCAGACCTCAGGGCCCTGTTGCATGTATAGTCTTTACCACCACTAGTCATCTACCACCACCAGGGTCTTTACTGCCACCAGGGTCTCTACCACCACTAGGATCTCTACAGCCACGAGGGTCTCTACCGTCACCAGGATCACTACCCCTCACAAGGGTCTAATGGCTTTACGAATTTACTCATTTTTTTACAAAATTTTTGAATTTTACTTGTTCAGCACATGTTTTTTGTTGATTCCCTATGCTTAAGCATTGTTTTCAGGACACATTTTCTCTTGCTTCGGGACACAATTTTCATGCACCTTGTATCGAAAATGTGTCCCAAATAATTGAAAATCAAATCCTGACACAATGAAAAAGGTGTCCTGGAAACAATGCTTAAGCAAAGGGAATCAATGGAAAATGTGTCCCAAACAAGTAGAATTCATGTCCTGAACAAAAACTTTTGTAAAAAAATGTGTAAAACTGTTAGGTCGTTAGATCCTATGCTCAGACTCTTAGAATCTAACGGTTTTACTAACAAAAATTGCACAAAAATTTTGTAAAAAATGACTAAAACCATTAGATTCGAAGAGTCCCAGCATAGGATTTAACGATCTAATGGTTTTAGTCACTAAAATTGTACAAAACATTTTCTGGACATGATTTTCACTTGTTCAGGACACGTTTTCCATTGATTCCCTATACTAAAGCACTGTTTTTGGGACATGTTTTTCGTTGAGTCAGGACACAATTTTCACTCATTCAGAACACATATTTATACAAGATGCATGAAAATTGTGTCATGAAACAACGAAAAACTTGTCCCGAAACCAATGCTTAAGCATAAGGAATCAACAAAAAATGTGTGCCGAACAAGCAAAATTCATGTCCCAAACAAAAGTTTTTGGAAAAATTTTATAACAAAATGAGTAAACCCATAAAACCATTAGATCCTGGTGAGGGGTAGAGTGGTGATAGTCAAAGACCATGGCCACTGTAGAGACCATGGTGGTGATAAAGAATTTGGTGGCAGTAGAGACCTTGGTGGTGGTAGAGACCCTGGTGGCTTCAGAGATATTGGTGATGGTAGAAACCTTGGGTGGTAGAAACCCTGGAAGCAGTTGGCTGTAAAGACTCGCTTCCACAGGTCACGTGATGTGGGGTGGTTCCACCCTTTCCTATACTTCAATGTGGGTATATGCTTCAAGACACGCCCTGTAGAGTCCGGTATGACTACTCATTCATGCTAATAAAAAATGATTCATTAGCATGGTTAGCACCATTGACAAATGATACTTTGTTGGTCTTGAACTAATGTGTGAGTTTGTCAATTCTAGTAACCTGCTTTTATTGTATCAATGACTCATGAAATTATGACTGATGTTAGTACTTTCAAAAGGAATAAGACTCTCATCTGATTCTAATTAAATTAGCTCATTCTTACATTATACACTTGGTATGTTAACCCGCAAACCCACGCAACCCGTGATTAGTTTGACAGTAAAACTTTTATGAATCAGTAAAGTTATGTTCTGTTTGAATAAAATTTACAAGTTTCCATTGTATCTTGAATTGTGCTTCAAATCTTCCATTAAAAATTAATTTGTTAAATCAATCACAAACGGCATGAAGGTTAAGAATGATGCAGTAAACCATTTGAATGAAGGAGGGCATAAGCTTCCACATGCTAATGACAATTGACACGACACGGGAATGGCATACTTTTAGCAACTTTTCACTACCGAGTAGGATAAGTGGACTGTTCACTAGTTAAATGCTATTGTTAGAAAGTGAATTGAAAGACAATTTTATTTTCTTTCCAGTTCATTTCTGATTCCGCTTCTTTCTCCTGATTCTTTTTCTATTTTTTCCTTTCCTAAATTTTTCTGTTGCCGTTCTATTTGTCCTTTCTATTCGATTATTGTCTTAGTTTGATTTCCTGTCCATCTGATGCTATTCAATGTTTTTGCTTTCTATTATTTTTCTCTGATGATTTTTCCTTGTTTCATCTTTCTCCTTGTTACTTTTCTGCTCATGTCACTACATTTTTGCTATTTTTGATTTTTCATCTCTTCATTAAAGGTGATGATTTTATTGGCGAATTATCATTTTTAGTATTAAATATTTGATCTTTTATAAATTTTTTCACTGTTTCGGAAGCTTCTGGAGATGAACCATCTTTTTCTGGCAGCTTAGACTGATCAGTGATATTAGGAATGCCGGCCTTCTACCAACTTATGAGCGAGTAACACTGTATGATTGCCTGTTTCAAACTTTTTCATGTCAGGTCATAAGTTAATGTAAAAATCCAATTTATAGATTCTTTGAATCCCTTATTTCTTCAACCATTTTGAATTTCCCGCTTATCTACTGTTTATTTGTTTGTTTCCTTTTGTTTTCTCGCGTTTATTTCATTCCTGTTGCTCCAGGGTGACCAACACTTTCTGAAAGAAAAACAACTTCCCTGACTCTTCCAGGTTCACTTATGTGAATTTTTCAGGTTTTTTTAAGCAATATTTAAAAGAAAAAATGCATTTTACATGACATTTTTATGAAATGGAAAGGCAATAGGTAACACGCTCAAAAAATTTATTTCACATATATGCAGTAGTTTACTGTTATATCAATTTTTTCAACTCAGCCATTTGAATATCAATACATGTTTTATCTGCTTTTGCCACTTCGTCTAATTTGCACTTTTTTTTATCGTACACGAACAATGACAGGAAAAAAAATTTATGCAAAATCATCTCTACAAAGAACGTAAATTTTTTGACAATTTGAAATAAAAACACGTTTTTTATCACGTGTTTCATTTAATCTGAGAAATTCCCCGACTTTTCCAGGTAGTCAAAAAATTTCCCTGACTTTTCCAGGCTTTCCAGGTATGCTGGTCACCCTGCTCCTCTATTTGTTGTTTACCACTTTGTTCCTTTTTTCAAGTTCCACTTCAGGGCCCAGTTTCACCACAACATTATGATTACTACAAGTGTTGAATTACGAGTAAATGTGTTTCACCAGCTTCATTTGTGCTATGGGTGATGAGCCACAACCTAGGGGCGATGGATAACAAGGTAGGAGTGACGCAATATGTGCTGCGAGTGATGTGCTTTAAGTTAGGAGTCTGTAATAGGAGTGTTTCACCATGTTTTTCGAACAACTCGTAAAATGATCATTTTATGGGTGTTTTTTGGCTTTCGTTACACAGGAATTTGTAATCTTTGTATAGTCGGATGATTGGCAAATATTTAGTTTGTTCGCTACAATTATTCTGTAATGACATTGGAATTTCTTTTGAATTCGTTCGGTTTCTTTTTGAATTTTGCATCAGTTCTGCTCAAATGATGTCGCATGAGGCTAGATTGACTGTTTCGCATAGGTGTCCAAGTTTCCAAAAAGCTGGTGGTATAATTACACAGTGAGGGTACCTAGTACCATTTTAGTTGAGTACAGATTTGAAGAAACAATAATTTTGCATATTCTCTGATCACTTTCTTTACATTCTCTTTCAATATGAATATGCATCTTTAGCCTACCAACAGTTTTTGTGAAGCTGGATTACTGTAACTTTACTGACATTTTTTCAGAAACAGGCTGTATCTTCATGCCCAACAATTGTGTGAAGATTTTACAAAAATACCAAAGGCTTCTCAATCTGTTCTGAAAATTATTAATTTCCAAGTTATTCTGATATTTCATCAAATCTTGAAGAAATTTTCTCAATTCTTGTAAAAAATTGTTAGATTTTGTTGAAACACATAAAAATTTCGAAAAATTTTTTCGATCTCTACGGAAAATCACTTTCACCAGATTTTTGAAGATCCGCTAATTTTACAGAAACTTTCTAAATTTATTATGAAGATCTGTTAATTTTATTAAAAACATCCAAAAATTGCGAAAAATTTCTAGATCTTTGCAGATATTTTTTTGTGATTTTTGAATAAAGTGAATATCTGTCAGGAAAACATTTTTGAAAAACTTTGGAGAGAAAACAATGGAGCTTAATTGCAACAAAAATTAAATAAATTAGAACAAAATGAAATAAAAAAATAAAACGAAATGAAATAAAAAAATAAAACGAAATGAATAAAAAATTAAGCAGTGAAAGCAGGAAAAAAGAAATGATAAAGAAACAAAAAGTAGAGTAATGTAGTAAAAAGTACGTAAAAACTAGAAGAAAAGTACACGACCCGAAAAAATTATACAAAAAGAACAAGAAATGGCTCAAAGTAAGAATATAAAAGGGAATAAGTCAATAACGGGAAGAAACAAAAAACATGCATGCAGATATGTTAATAATGAACAAACCAGAATAAAAAGCTGTAATGTCGTGAAAACTCATGCTATAAAGCCATAATGTCAGAAATGTGGCGATAGGTGCCGAAGTGTGTAACGACCAGCATCACCTGATCGAAATCGAGGACCAAATGGGCCATGCACCATATCTTCTACCCCGCCCAATCTCCATACTAAAGATAACTTTTTTAAAAATTCGTTATTTAGAGAATCTGTTCTGATACTTCGCTGTTTTGAGAATTGCTGTATTGAGTCTCGCTAAATAAATTTCAAAGTGTATGCCGTGATCAAATCAATGGAATATTGCTAAAATAGGGAAAAGAAGTTACCAGCAGGGTTTTCAGCAGCATTGATAACGTTGGGCTTGTGTTAGCGAAAATTTAAGTCGTGCTAAGAAAAAGTAATACAAATTAAGGAAAGTTAGAGGCTGCCCTAGGTTGGGACTCGTGCTGAAAAATTCCCGGCTACTAATATAAATTCGTTAAGTAATGCATTTCACTTCGAAAATGCCAGCTGTACAATCAGTGGTTGCATACATGCACACGGTCAGGAGCCCCAGGGTAGAGAAAATGACCAAAATTAGTCCTTTTTCCTAGAAATCAGGCATATAGAATTTTACTTCAAAATGAACTTTCATCGTCTTTTGTTTCAATAATTACTCAACAAAGTCGTTTGATGACATCAGTCACATGTGTTTTCAATTGACTTTTTGTATTCTAATCTTTTCAAAGTGTTTGTCGCATTCAACTTTGCCCAACTCATGGCACGTAGTAAACTTCTGCTAAATTTTTTAGGGTGGGGTAAATCCACACCCAACATTTCTTTGCTCTATTAATGACAAATAACACGGAACATGCGCTAGCCAGTAGAAATAACTGAACATCATGTTGGTATCCTAAAAAAACCGTACTTTTAATAAGTTGGGAAAAAAATTTGATAAACAAAAATTCTCCCCGGCTTGAAACTGGTACCATGCACGTTTCCAACCCCAATGGCAGCAAAGATTTCAACAGTGAAATACATTTCCTTCATCTGTGGAAACTACATAATGGGACGTTTGTTTTCAGAAAATCTGTTGAATGAACAGCGCTTCGAGCATTCGCCTTCACGACGTACACAACCAAGTGAACAATGGGATCAGTGTCAACACATCGCGACATTCAATAATTAAGGAATTTCCAAGATTCCCACCTCGTAGCTAATATAAAACGAACACAAAAGCTGATAGAATTTTATTTTTTCATGATTCTAGGCAACAAATTTTTTCTTTGGTTTATATATATTGTTGAAATATATATAAACACTAGACTTGTTTGATCAATATCTAGCAAGAACATGAAACGAGGAAAAACAGAAAACTGCAGCGTATTTACGTTTTTGTGACTTACATTGTGTCCCTCAGCCAAAATGAACGTATCCAAAATTGCATCTGTTTGAAAGATTTTGTGGTTCTTCGAAATACATTAAATATATATATATATATAAACGGTAGTTTTCGTTATAAAATTATCGAAGAGAAAAAATTACACGTTAACACAAGAACTTCACGAGAGAACACTAAACGAGTAATGGACATGCGAGTTCAATTCGCTCGAAAACCTTGCGGTTCCAAACAAGCCTGCTTACCATCAAGTGAGAAAGAGTACTGCTGACGCTTTTCAGTTCAAGCTTTTCAACGAATTAAACGTCGACGGACAAACAAAAAACGTAAAATATTGGCGCGCAAAACGAACAAAACCATATTTGAATAAAGAAAGGTTTATTGGCCACCCGTTGCTTCGCCTTGATCGCCGCCGGCGTCGCCTTCTTCGCCGGCTGTGTCTGACGTCCAAAGCTAAAAATGAGAAAAAGTAGCAAGAGGACCCCGCTTTTGATTTTCATCCAAAAGATCCAGAAGGCAATAAACAATTCACTGACGATGAGATCGAAAAACTCACCGTTAGATTGTCTCTGAGCAACTGCATAATTAGTGTGCTGTCTTTGTACGAATCTTCATTTAACGTGTCCAATTCCGCTATCGCATCGTCGAATGCCTAGAATTATGGGAAAATTCGGGGTAAAAGACGAAATATGGGACCCAAAATAACCTTACTTGTTTGGCTAACTGACATGCTTTGTCTGGAGCATTGAGAATTTCGTAATAGAAAACACTAAAATTGAGCGCTAGACCTAGCCGGATGGGATGAGTAGGTTGCATTTTGTCCTTGGCGATGTCAAATGCTTCTTGATAGGCTTTTTGTGAATCGTGCACAACATCTATAAGTTATATCATGAGTGAAACACGGCAAGGAAATTATTTGTGAACAGAATGATAAACTTTGCGAGAAATCTTGAGTCACATAAAAGCTATCGATAATTTACTGGTTCGATCGTCGCCGGTGGCCACTTCGGCTAAATATCGGTAGTAATCGCCTTTCATTTTCAAATAGAATACTTTACTCTCGGGATTGGCTGCTTTTGGAATCAAATGCTTGTCCAAAAGTGACTGAAAGTTATAAAAAACAAGTTCACGTTACACACTGATTAATATAAGTGCGATGATTCACATTTAAAAAAATTTTCCTCAGTAAATGTATTATGTCTCCATTTTTGTGGCAGATTTCAAATGTCATATAACCATCATGTATGTATTATAGGCGGAAACCGGGGAACGCATTATACATTAAGCTTGCCTTCCGAGAAAAATCGATGCGCTAATGTGCAAGTCCCTAAAAGCAAGAGTAACAACAACTGACATGTTCGAATCCTTCTATGCTTCGTACATAATTATTTCTAGGAAATAGCTCTTTGAGAGGGATAGTTAACATAGATCGAGGACAAAGCAATGCTCAAAAACCGAACTAGTCGCCTACACACGTCTTTTAGATGCCCTACACGGGAAAGCTAGAGGGGAGAGTAGGGTGCAAGATCGACCAACATGAAAAACCATGTGCTTGAAAATGAAGGAAGAAAGCTGGAAAGATGGGAAAGGATAGATAATTAAGCATAGAAAAGGAATATGGAAAGAGCAATAGATTACTGTATATTTGAAGTCTGGGCAAGAAGTGAGGAAACTGACACAACGACGTTCGCATTTCAAATTATTATCTGTTGAAAAAAGGGTTGTGGAGCAAGGAACAATGGTTATCGATATCACAAAGACTACGAACATGCATTTGAAAAAATGATTTTTGAATCATGACGATAAATATTCGGAAGCTAATCCACGATCATCTCACAAAAAGTGGTGTAGGAGCACCGCCTGGCCTGATACCTGAGTACAATTGTCAATCGCAGGGGGATGATGGATGAACTTTTGATAATTCGACGAAGAATATTTTTCCGCTCAACGACTTTCACTTTACGGATTAAAAGACCAGGAGTTGGGCGGAGTTCTTCAACAGGAGTATAGAAGTGCATATACATGAGTCACAAACGAAATTTAGCAGCGCTACGCCGAAAAATCAGTGCTGCGTTAAAAAGGAAACCCACTTCTCGTCAAAAATGTTGGACTTCGAACTTACCTGTAAATATAGGAATGGGGTGGAAGTCTTCCAAAATTATCAATCGTATAGGTGGTTGTCAACGACTTCCTCCCGAACTTTCGGATATCGACAGCTACCCACTCATCCACCCAACCGGAAATCGACGAAAAATCCAAAAGAAAATGACTTTTTCTGACAAAAAAATCGGTTTCCGCCGAAATAATGCTCAGTACAACTTTCAAAGCAAAAATTCACTGATCAGGCGTGTTTTGTTAATTTTTGGTCATAGAGCGCATTTTTCAACACTTGCTGGTTGGCTCTACCCTCCCTTACCTGAAATCAATGGTTTCAAACTTTCATTGCAAATATACCGCTAGCGGTGCAACATCGTCGTGAACAATGTCTAACAAGTGAGACAGGTGGACATAATGGGCGCCAGACATGCACAGCAAGAGTTTTTCAGGGGGTGGGTCCTTGGAATTTTCATCTAGGGAATAGGGGGGGGGGGGGTGAGCAAAAACCGAAAAAAATTTCTGAGAACTTGTTTTTCATACAAAACATGTACAAAATGCGTCATAAAAGCTGTCTTGAAACGTCTCAGAGTATCACAGCATTGATACTCAAGAAGTTAGAAATGATATTTCTCAAGGTAAAAAACTAACACGGTTAAGGCAGATCAACCCTATTACCTTACGTCCAGAGATTTTCGATTTTCGGATCCCAGTATCCAACAGTGATCTGACGTTATGGTATGGCTTATTTTGGCTTAGCAGTCTCGTTAGGCCTAGGCAACGAATGCCCGTGGTCTGCAGCAGGGTTTCTCGGCACACAGCAACCAAATTCGGGCTGTGCAACCAAATTTTGTCTGCCAAGTTGCACAGTGCAACTTGAGGTCTGACTACTGTTCTGATTAGGTTATAGGGTTTTCTAGCCGGAAAAGCAGTTTTATTCGTTCTAAAATGGAAAAAAGTGAAAATTTTCCAGAGCTACGCGCAGGGTTTCAATTCATTTATAATTTTTTATATTATTCTAGAGCGCGGTTATAAAAATGTCATTCTAGTTAGTGATTATAGTTTCCAATTATCAACATATAATGCATAAATGTTTGATCCTGATGTAATGTTTTACGACGAATTTGATGAAACTAACATTTTTTCTCGGTCATTTTCTCAAAATCTTTATGTGATCTTCATAAAAATGTTAACTTTCATGTGATTAAAACATTTCGAGTGTAAGACAATGCTAGAATATCTTGCCGGTTGAAAGACTAAAATTCTCACTCGTTTGCCTAGTTTTTAAATTTTAGTTTGTCCGACCGAAAATTCATTAAATTTACTGAGAAATCATACCTTCTGTCAGAGAACTGCTTCTACCCGGCCCCGCACCCAACTAGTTGCGTTAGCAGGCACAACAGCAATCTCACCCAACGGATTGAGGAGCTCGAATTTAGAGCCATTTTGGTACACATTACATTACTCACCAACACGTCGTTGCAAATTTCTTTCAATTCTTTCTCGACTTTCTCACGGTATTCTCTGGCCATTTGTTGTTTTTTCTCGGCTCCTTCGGTTTTTTGTTCGATACTGCTAATGACACGCCAAGAACTACGCCTCGCCCCGACGACGTTTTTGTATGCAACCGACAACAAATTGCGTTCTTCGTTTGACAATTCCGAGCCGGTTTCCGTTACTTTTTTCATCGCCGCAGCCATATCGTCGTAACGTTCGGCTTGCTCGGCCAATTTGGCGCGCTGAACCAATTCTTCTTTATCGGCCATTTCAAAGTCGGATGATCGCAAGGAATATACGAAGTCTCGAAAACGCGATTAAAAATTGCGACCTGTAAAAGAAACAATGCCAAAAACTGGACAATTTTTAATACTACAACAATCAAGATCCGAATGTCTTGTAAGCGCCGAACACTTAAATAACACACGACTGGAATGTTGGTCAAGCAAAGAAGTGAGTTCATTTTCATTCATGACTCATCGCACAAAAATGCTCACCGATGAGTCCTAAATGCGAGATGACAAATTTTAGACTAAATTAACGCAACAGGCCAAGTCGAAAAAATTCCAAGAGCGCTAAATTACAAATAGAAAATGCGTCTCCTCGCACAATATTTGCAAAGAAATTTACCTAAAAGCTCCAGAATAGGGGTCATCTCCTCAACGCACTTTTTTCTGAGCGAATTACTGTAGTGTCTCAACGCGAATAGAAATGCATGCGTTCAACGCGCGGGGCGTTTAGGATAATCGGGAATTTCAAAAATTTTACTTCATCCTAGGTCTTAACTTGATATGGCGAAATAACTCGTGAAATTACAAAAATCATCTTCGGGCGTATTTTCGGGTGATTTCCTAGCCGTTAAACACGGACGTAAATTTTTATATTATAAGTGGCGCGATAGCGCCAACCTACAATATACTTGGTCCCAAAATTCATGTCCCCCACCCCAGAGCCAAAACGGTTAGAGCTAGAACCTTGGGGTTTTTTCATAATTTCGGGCAAAGGGCAAACTATGATGTGCATGTTGTCATTTCGCCTCTATCTGCAAGTGGTGCTCGGTGGGGCCCCAAAAACATGCAAAAAGCGCACTTTTTCAAGGTCCCCAGTCCCACCATACCCCACAATCAGTGTGCTATGTCCAAGCTCCATAGCTCGACCAAAACATCATGGGGGTGCAATCTCAAATGCGTTTTTTCATTTTTTTTAAACTATGGCGTCAATTCAATTATACGGTGGTTCCCCAGGAACGCGCGAAATCCGGCTGGCTCCAAAAAATAATTTTTTTGCAGCATAATGCACTACGGTGCCAGAATTTTTTGCAATCTCAACCGAACCAGTAGTGTTGGTGGGATTTTCGGTGTGCAAAGGTTTTCGATGAGAATGCACACAGTTACTTTACACGAAAAATTATCCTGAGTGTAAAACTAAGGTATTTCCACGGTTTTTTGAGGGAAGAGGTTTTCGACCATAGGGAATTCATAGGACGCGATCACTTTACACAAATTACAATCCCGAATGTAAAAAACGTATTTCCTCCATTTCTGGGGTTGAGGGGTTCTTGACCATGGGGAATTCAAGGATGGTCAATTTACACTTTGTTTACAACGTGTTTCAAGCACTATGTAGTCTACACATCCTTTTCTTTTTCGGAAAGTGAAAATTCCTAGCTTTAAGATTGTTTTCTATTGTTTCCTTGCATAGTCAAGGCTAACTAAAAAGGAGTGGACTAGTTTATTGGAAAATGCCTCGATGGGGCAGAAAAAAGGGAATATACTTGCTTATATAGTTTCCAAGGTAGAAAAAAAGGTCGACTAGGTTTTTGGGAACTTGAGTGGAAGTTTAAGAACTCAGTTTTGTAATATTGGATTTTCATTCTTGCTCATTAAAAAATTTTCCATGTCTGTGAAAAAGTATATTCTGTAGCTGAGTGCATCAACATATCTTCCAAGGTTGGGGGCCATGGCCTGTCCGCCGAAATGTTTCAAGTGTTAAAAAAACAGATGTTAACCTTCGATTTTTTCTTCAGGAAAAAGTAGTCAAGTCATAAATGGTAAATTTTACAGTAAATTGAGTGGAAAAAATGTGTGTGCCCCCCCCCCCCGAAAAAATTCCTGGCAATAGGCTTATATACATGCCCAGCTCCAAAATTTTGAGGAGGGTACAGGGGAAGACCCCAGGTTTTTGACGGTTTTTGAGACAAAAATCAAAGAAAGTTGGCCAAAAACTTTTTTCACATGGAAAATTTTCAATTCCAAAACTCATGGGGTATGTACCCCCATATCACCCTTACCCTCGCATATGTGCTTCCAACTGCATAGAAATTTGTTGCTAAATTTATTGTCCATAAAACAGAAATCTACTGTGGGCAGTAAACATATAAAATCCAGCACAGTTTTTGAGAGAAAAAGTTACAGCACAAAGTCTTATTAGAACTAAATCAATTGTGTGAACCAATTCCAAGCATCAAAATGTGTAGACGAGGAAAAATCTGCAATTGTGTCAATGTAATATGGGGCCTCTATATTATTTTATAAGCTCGGCTGAATCAGGAGCTTTTTAAAGGCATTTCTGTATGTTTTATCCTGTTGGCTCATTTGCAGATGGTGCCCAATGACTGTAACCAGAACCTAGTTGCCATAAACGTGTCTAAACTCGAGCCTAAGATATATTCTCGAACAAAAATACGAGCACTCCAGTTTCAGCGATTGCACTAATCGATGATCTCAAGTTAGGTATAAAATCAACGTCGTCAGGACTATCCCTCTCACTCGATGTCGAGATAGCTCGAGCTGTCGGGTTACAGCAACATTTTCTCATAATTTTTTATGTCTGAAGCAAATAACTAAAAAAATATATGCAATTCTCGAACTCTAGCCTAAACCTCAGTATTTAGTTAATCTTGAAGTGAGGATTGTTAGTGCAACTGCAAGAAAATTGTCTTGACATTGGATTCAGCCTGAAACTGTGGATGGGCAATTTAATCCCGACACTGAAATTATCCTCAGGCTGGGTTAGTGCAACCAACCTCAGGTTTTTGTAGTGCTTAAGGACGCCCATTTAAACACAATCATAAGCCGCATTTGTACTTCAAGGTACGGTCACGGTCACGGCAGCCGTGACCAATCGAATTTGCAACCAATCATATTTAACGTCAGTTTTTCATAGCACAGTCTGATTGGTAACGGCCGCCGTGACCGTGGCCGAGCCTTGAAGTACAAACGCGGCTTGAATTGTAAAAAATAAAATGACTATAATTTGTCCATCCCTCATGATTTTTCAGCTAGAAGGAGAGATAGTTTCGAATTCAGGAGCTAAATTGCTATGGGTTTACCATTCCTATACATTTGAGTGAAGTTAGCCATCATCAGTATGATCGCATATAATTTTCACTCCGAAAAACTTTACTGTAGTTGACACAATTTTAGGGGAAGGACGAAATGCACGAAGCTGCAGAATATAATTTTCAACGGGCATGTATTTTGTGTATTTTGAATATTTTTTGGGCTCGGTGCATGAACCATTTCAAAATACACTACCATTTTTGTCATTTTTCAGTCTACAAGCATTCTATAAATTGTCTATAATCATGGATAAAGTAAGTGGTGCGTTTCATTTGAAGCCATTAGTTTTAGTATTTAGAATATCTGAAAATATTATACGGCATCATTCATGTGCAAGTCGAAAATTCTGCAGCAAACGTGTTCTTGATACATTTGATGACGAATTCATCGAAATATTTTTTAGCTCTATTTTCTTCAACTATTTCTAAAAATGAAAGCTACTATTTCACGTTTTTGTAATTTCTGACCAACCGTTATAAGAAGGAGTGCAAATTTTTCAGCCAAATAATTTTTGTATTGAAAAATCCTACATAGGCTTTTTGTAAACGAACTTGAAAAAATCATTAATTTTGTCATATTTTAACTTACACGCATAGTGTAAAAAACAAACTGGTGGTGGGTTTTTAAAAGTCAATGTCTGTAAGAATCACCCCAGCACCATTATCAAGGGCGATAACCTTTCAAAAGGTTGTCTTGAATTTTACGTATTTTGTTCTACTTTCGAGGCTGATTATCACGATAACGATCATTTTGCACAAAACTCATTTTTTACGATGTTAGATGCATATAAAGTTGCGAAAATTTACATAAAACTGCAAAAATGGTCGATGTTGCATTTTCATGTACAGTTCTGTCAATTTGTAAAATATTTTGTTGGATTTTTCTGATAGAGAATATGTTGCGCTACACGACAAAAAATTGTTTGTTAACTTTTTTATGAACAAAAGAACTAACAAATTTTAAGATTCATCTGTTAAAAATTGCACATTTTGGCCTACGTTTACTCAAACAGTTTCAGGCCGATTTTCAAAACTTGTAAACTTAAAGAGCAACCATATGGTCTTCAATGAGCCAAAAATAAGAATAAAACTGTCGGTCATTGAGCAATTTTGCTTCAAAGTATATCATCTCGGGTAGAATATTTTCTAGCAACGAAGTCAAAACGCAACATGACCTGCCATGATCAATGCAGATAAAAAAATCTGCGTAAAGCTGGTTCAAGAAAAATTATGCAAGTTTTTCAGTTGTGATGTGAATTGCGGTACTTATGGACTTGGGCGACCCCCGATTTTTTTTCAAGTTTTCAAACGTGTAAAGTGTATGCAGCGTGTATGTTACAGGCAACGTACGTACGCCACGTGGTTTATCACCCTGTAAGGAACAGGCATCCACCCACCCTACATAATCTTTTTGGCATTGTAGGTATCAAAGCGTAAACTTGGGTGTGTAAACCGGTAAATGCAGAAAAAACACCCATCCTGGTTTGGTGCACAGCTGTCAGAATGGAAAAAAATTTTTCAGATGCCTAACGGGACGAGCGCTCGCCTGTGTGGCTCCGCACCCATCCGCCCTAAGCCTAAGTGAATTGAGTAGGCAAATGACAGGGAATACAGTGTACTTCCTGTTACTTTAGGCCAGATAGTCATCTTTACATCAACATCAGTTAACACTACTTAATTCTTACGGTCTTATGCACGAACGCCGCTTAAGCCAATCTATAGTCTGTTTTTTATAGAATGCTTTCAAATAGAAAACTAACACAAATCAGTATCGTCGTCAAAATCGCGTACATAGAGCTCTTACTGTAGAATTTTTCACTCGGAAAATTGTTAAAGGTTGGTTCAGTATGCTCGCAAATTTCCATTACTCAATTATATACTGTTTATCGGAAAATCATAACTATCTGAAATACTACTTGCTTTCCGCATGCATAATTTGGAGGCATTTCAAGAAAAACAGACTATAGAGTTATGAGGTTTTAATTATACTCTCCCCAGTATTAACGTTGAGTTAGTGCACTTTTTTTCTGAAATGTGTAATAGGTGGTTTTTTCATTTGTGTGATGGATGTTTTTATCATCCTTGATGATAATGGATGAAGAGGATATTGATGATTATGTTCGAATCAGGACTTTTTCACATCGTACAAATCCACTAGAAAAAATTCTAATACTGAATTTTGGATGTTACAAACCAACCACGATTCAATTGCTAGCTTTACTGGAAGAAAATTTAAATCGTTACACATGTGTTGTGTTATAAAATTTTTCAAAAATGGATAACGATTTTGTTGATGAAGATATTGAAGATCAAAATTATGAAGACCAGGTTCAAGAAAATGAAAATGATAATGCGCAAGGAGTAACCAAAAGACGTACTATTATCATAGGTGGCGCGATAGCCCCCCCACCCTGGAGCCAAAACTGTAAGAGAAAAAACACCTTCGGGTTTTTTTTCATAATTTCGGGCATAGTGGCAAACTATGGGGTGCTTTTCGTCATTTCGCCTCTATCTGCAAGTGGTGCTCGGTAGGGCCCAAAAAACGTTCAAAAAACACGCTTTTTAAGGGCCCGCAGTTCCACTATGCCCCACAATGGGTGTGCCATAATCAAGCTCCATACTTCGGCCTAAGCATATTGGGTGTGCAATCTCAAACGCTATTTTTCATTTTTTTCAATATGGCACCAATTCAATTATATGGTGGTCCGAAGTCCCGGGAACCGCGAAATTCGGCAATTTTGTTATATAATACTTACGGCTTCTAAAAAATAATTTTTGGCACCATAATGCACTACCGTGCCAGCATTTTTTGCAGTTTCAATTGAACCGGTAGCCTTATAGGGATTTTTGGGGCGCAAAGGTTTTCGATCATGAGGAATTCAATGGACGTGGTCACTTTACACAAAACATTATCTCGGATGTAAACAAGCGTATTTTTGTGATTTTTGGGTGGAAGGGGTTTTCGAACGCGGGAATTCAATGAACGTAGTCATTTTACACAAAAAATTATCCCAAGTGTAAACTAATGTATTCCTGTGATTTTTTGAGAGGAGGGGTTTTCGGCTATGGAGAATCCGATAGATGCAGCCACGTCACACAAAAAAAATTATCCTGAGTGTAAACAAGCCTATTTCAGTGATTTTTTGATGGAAGGGGTTTTCAACCGCGAGGAATTCAATGGACGCAGTCGCTCTAAACGAAAAATTATTCTGCGTGTAAGACAAAAGTATTTCCGTGGGCTTTATTGAGGGAGTGGTTTTCGACCATTAGGAATTCAATAGATGCGATAACTTTACTCAAAAAAATTATCCGAAGTGTAAACAAACGAATTACCCCGCTTCTCTGCTGGTAGGGGCTTTCGACCGCAGGGAATTCAATGGACGCGGTCACTTTACATGAAAAAATTATCCCGAGTGTATAGAAGCGTATTTTCGTAATAATTCGGTGGAAGGGGTTTTCGAATGACGGTTATTCAATGGATGTGGTCACGTTACACTGAAAATATCGCGAGTGTAAACTGTAGAATTTCCGCGATTTTACGTTGGAAAAGGTTTTCGACCACGGTGAATTAAATAGACACGATCACTTTACACAAAAATTATCTTATATGTGAACAACTGTATTCATGCGATTTTTTAAGGACGGGTTTCCGGCTGTGGAGAGTTCGATGGATGCAATCACGTCACACAAAAAATTATCCGAATGTAAACAAACGAATTTCTTCGACTTTTCGACCGGGAGGAGGGGTTCAACGGATGCGGTCATTTTACATAAAAAAAATTGTCCCATGTGTAAACAAGCGCAATTCGCGATTTTTTGGTCGAAGGGATTCTGGACCGGGGGTTATTTAATGGATGCACTTTACACAAAAATTATTCCGACTGTGAACAAACAAATTTCTGTGATTTTTTGGTGGAAGGAGGCTTTGTTTAAAGTGATCGTGCGATTTTTGAGGGTAGGGGTTTTTGACCATGGGGAATTCAAGGGACGCAATCACTTGCACAAAAAATTTACCGGTGTGTAAACAAAGGTATTTCTGCGATATTTAGGGTTCAGGGGTTTTTGACCATGAGGAATTCAATCGATATGGTCACTTTACACTCTCTTTATAACGTGTTCTAAGTACTATGCAGTTTACATATCTTTTACATCGCTTTAAGATTGCTTTTTATCTTTTCTTTGATGTGAAGATGGCCAAATTTAAAACTTCAATGTGCTCCTATGAAGGTTTTCATGCATGGTTGAGGCCCACTAAAAAACGGTGGGCTAGTTTGTTAGAAAATGCCCCGATGGAACAGAAAGAAGAAGACTATACTTGCTTGGATAGTCGCCAAGCTTGAAAAAGGAGCAGACCAGATTTTTGAAAACTTGGGTTAAAGTTGGAAAAAATTCACTTTTCCAATATTGGATTTTCATTCTTCCTCATTAAAAATTTTTTTTATCTCTGTGAAAAAGTATATTCTGCAGCTGAATGCATCAACACACTTTCCAACCATACATGTGCATCTCCTTTTGAGGGGGGCACTTGGGTGGACCCTGGATTTTTGACGTTTTTTGAAACAACAAATTCAAAAAAATTTGAGCAAAAATTTTTTTTCATACAAGATTTTCCACTTATAAAACTCTTGAGGTAGCTTACACTCCCATGTCCGCCTCACACATGTGTACTTCTAAGACGCAATTTCTGAGAGATTCTACTTTTTTTACATAAGCCTATGATAAGTTCAAAATTAATCATACCTCAAAATCAGATATTTGGGGTAGTTTCATGCGCTGAGTTCCATGGTACCATTCGTTTTGCTTGTAAACGAAAATTCGCGCCGCTACAGTATGCCAAAGTTTGAGAATTGATGATTTTTTTGCATTTTTCAGTGGTCTTGCTAGCCAAACGATATTTTGAGATCGGATTAATCTAATTTGATGAGTGAATATTCATTTTATAGAGGAGAGAATAAGTTCTCTTCTGATACATCATTTACAGTTAATAATTGCATATTACACTTTTTCATAAAGTTTAAAGTGTCAAAAATCAGCTGTCAAAATTGAAAAAAATTCGTTTGTGGGCATTCTCGAGCACTTTCCCATTGGAAGCGGCTGAATTTTATTTCCCTATATTGCAGCCCATCCATTTTTACTGCATTCGTTAAATTTTCATCAAAATTTTTGTACCATTTTGGGAGCTGCACTGCTCTGAAGAAGGCATACTTGTGAAAAATTCATAGAAGTCATTGTATTTGCCAGGTGGCCCTTGTCTACCCCTTGTGATATATTTATTACCTGTACCCTAGAATTATCAAATAACTAACAGACTATAGTTTGATGTATTAATTGTTTCACAAGCAAACACTTTACACTCTGCAAGATAGTTTAAACAGTCAAAAATTAGAAGCAAAAATGAAGAAAAATCCTGCTCAGAGGCACTCCTGAGCACCTTTACCTATGATGCTGCAGAATTATATCCTTTTATTCTTTTGTTCATACATCCCTACAGTAGCTGAGAAAGCAGCATTGCGATTCAAATACCCCTTGAGAAGCTACATAGTTTAAAAACGAAATCCTGAAATTTCTCAAAAATTAAAATTTGTTTTTGACATTTTTGTGTTTTCATGAAGTTGGTTCAGTATTTCGATACTGGAACCAGAAAACATAGTTGCTCACTGATTGACTGAAAACAAAGCATATACTCCAAAGGATCATAGGGAGAAAATTTGCTGGAAGTGACATCAAAGGTTATATTGTGCCTGACCAGTTTTTTACCATTTTCTTCATAAACTATAAACAACCTATCCTAAGCAAAAAATTGGGCCAATGAAAAATATTTTGTCTCAAAATTTTCTAGCCAGATTGGTCAAGAGTTGTACCAGCTTTTACTCTTTTTTCCTAAGGATCTCACCTTCCATAGGAATCATATTTTGTTCAACTGTGATGAATCAATGGATATCAATGATTGCACTAGGAGGATGGAAAAGATTTTGGAAATGTTCAAATATTTCTACAAAAAATGCATCATCTGCTTTCATAAATTACCAAAGTATGCTCGACCAAGCATCACATAAATAGTATATTTAATAAATAAAATCTTGAATTGGTAGTATTTTTTGAAATGCTGATTAATTGTAAGCATGGTGGAAGCATAAGCATTTTGACACACATTGGCATCACAAAAATGTTCCAGATTTATATGTCTTTACTACAGACCATGTAATCCTGCACTATAGAACATGTGATCCCTGCTTATCAACAGAGAGAACTATGAGCCTTTATTCTGGAAATATCAACTATTTCCCCCTAAGACCAACAGTTTGGGAGAACCTGTTGATTTTTCTTGCTAATGTGTGATCACTTATCAAAACAGTCACTAGCAAACAAATTACTTTCAAACTCTAAATTAGTATCATAGAATGCAGGGTGTTGCAATGTGTCTTCATCTTCACACACTTCATCCACATTTTCCTCAACATAATAAGTATCGATGTCATTGTATCAGCCGGCTGCCTCTCAAAACCAGAAAGTTTGTATCTGCTGGGGCATTATGAAATCATCCTTGCTGAAAATATTACCACACCACATTTCTTGGGCAATAATGTTGGAATTAAACTTCTGTCATCTAGCAATGCCCTGTTCAAACTTTGACAGGAGAAAGCATCTTTGATTTGGTTTTAATGGATAACAAGGGCGATTCTTCCTCAATGCCCATCTTTTGGCCATTGGTTCAGATATTTGATTTTCATAGAATCCTTGCAGTGCTTCTCGCATCTAAGGCATTTCAGGTGTTAATCTAACTGATTCGAGATGGTCTCTGTAGCTTTGTATTGCAGCATCCTTGAGGCTAAAATGCTGAGGTGCCAACTGATGTCAGCCTGCTAGAAGATGGTGTAACAGGTTTCCATGCCTTGCAAACAACATAAAGCAACCTTCTTCTGGACAACTGAACAAATTGTCTTGGCTCAAATCAGCCTGGGCTGGCTCCACAGCATCTTTTTCTCTGGGATTTTGGTATTGCATTTCTGTTGTGTATCTTTTGATGGTATGTTCAGTTCAATCCAAAATTGCTTCCTAGCATAGCTGATGTAGCTAGCTGATTTTCATGATACACAAGCAGTGCTTCCAGTCCTGGGACAATGGTTCTTTTGTTCTCTTTATTAACTGATACGCTCTTTCCAGTGCCAAAGTGCACACCAAGCAGGTATAGCATTCAACTCAAAGAAAAAGTTTGAATATGAATTTACACTGGCAGTTTCTGGAGCATCACATTTGATGTTGTTAATTTGCTGGAGATCAATGAAATACCTTTGATACCCTGATAGGAAGATGCATACCTCACAAATTCTTCCACATTTGTGCATTTGTTATTTTCATCAACATACAAGTGTACATGACATTTTACTAATGCCGCTATTCAATCACAAGCACGCTTGCCATGCTGAAGGTTCACTGAAATCCCATTGCTGTATTTTAATACGAGTCAGTTTAGAAATAACTGGCAAGGCAAGCAGGGTTGAAGCACTATGATAACAGATTGCATTGTCCGATCGATAGAAGGCTCTGTTGATGAATGACTTTTCAGATTGAATTCGCTTCAGTGTGTCCATAACTATTCCAAGAACTGCATTGCTGTCCAGCTTCATAGAGTCAAAGACATGTACATGAATGCAGTACTGGAGCTGTCTATCTACTGACATAAGAACATAACTTATACCCCAGGGAATTGCTTTCTCAGCTACTGTAGGGATGTATGAACGAAAGAATAAAAGGATAAAATTCTGCAGCATGGTAGGTGAAGATGCTAGGGAGTGCCTCTAAGCAGGATTTTTCTTCATTTTTGCTTCTAATTTTTGCCTGTTCAAACTCTCTTTCAGAGTGTAAAATGTTTGCTTGTGAAACGATTAATACATCAAACTATAGTCTGTTAGTTATTTGATAATTCTACAATATAGGTAATAAATATATCACAAGGGGTAGACAAGGGCCACCTAGTAAATACAATGATTTCTATGAAATTTTCATAAGTATGCCTTCTTCAGAGCAGTGCAGCTCCCAAAACGGTACAAAAATTTTGATGAAAATTTAACTAATGCAGTGAAAATGGATGGGCTACAATACAGGGAAATAAAATTCTGCAGCTTCCGATGGGAAAGTGCTCGGGAGTGCCCTTAAATGAAATTTTTTCAATTTTGATGGCTCATTTTTGACACTTCAAACTTCATGAAAAAGTGTAATATGGAATTATTTACTCTAAATTATACATCAGAAGAGAGCTTATTCTCTCCTCTATAAAATGAATATTTATTCATCAAATGAGATTAATCCGATCTCAAAATATCGTTTGGCTAGCAAGACCACTGAAAAATACAAAAAAAATCATTAATTTTCAAACTATGGCATACTGTAGCAGCGCGAATTTTCGTTTACAAGCAAAAGGAATGGTACCATGAAACTCAGCACACGAAACTACCCAAAATATCTGATTTTGAGGTATGATTAATTTTCAACTTATCATAGGGAAAGTAGAACCTCTCAGAAATTGCGTCCTAAGTCGTTGAACTTTTCTACTAAATTTAGCGTTAATAAAACAGGAATCAACTGTGGAAGAGTGACACATAAAATCCCACTCATTTTTTTAGAAAAAAAGCTACAGCACGAAGTCTTCTTAGAACTAAATTGATTATGCAGGACATATTTAATCCTCATCTTATATAATATATTGTACAGAAGTTTTACTGATCACAGGCTATAAAAAATTTATTCTCTCAATATAGGTACTCGAAATCAAATTATCACAAGTGTTTGTTGAAACTATCCAACAAAATAGCATTATTCAAAGTTTTTGGATTTGAACTGAAATTTTCAGAAAGGGTGCTTTTTGCACGATTGTAGATGGGAAGATATTTCACCTATCCCGATCGCTCCCGTCCTGCTTTCAAAACAGTCGTACTGTTGGTGTGGGAGTGCAAGTATGTGGGAGAAGCGGGAACCCCTGATGTAGGCATGACTGAATCAGGAGCTTTTTAATGACATGTTTGTGTGCTTTACCCTGTTGCACCATTTGCATATGCTGCCCAATGTCTGTAACCAAGACCCAGTTGCACTAAAGGGGTCTTAGCTCGAGCTCAAGATAATCTCGAGCAAAAATACGACTCGGTTTTATCTCAAGTTTGGTATAATTTCAATGTCATCAGGATTATAATGAGCTCAATGTCGAGATTATCCCCAGCCCTATCCATCAGGTTGCACTAACATTTTCGCATAATTTTCTTATCTGTAAGGCAAATAAACGTAAAAATGTTTGCAATTCCCTAATTCGAACTTAAAACTCAGTATTAGTTAATCCTGAAATGAGTATTGTTTGTGCACTGGTAGAAAATAATCTCGACATAGCGATTAGCTCAAACTGAGGATCCGCAATGTAATGCCGATGATGGGATTATTCTGATGTCGGGTTAGTACAACCAACCTCAGGTTTTTTTACAGTTCTGAAAATGACTATAAGGTGCCTCCATCGCTATTTCTCAGCTAGAGTAAGTGACAGGAGTTTTGAATCGTTCGAGAGTTAGAATGCTATTGGTTTACCATTTATAAATTTGAGTGAAGTCACCTATGGGCATCATTGCATATAATTTTCATAAAGAAAAGATTTTACTGTGGTTAATGCCAGGGGAAGGACATGATGCACGATGCAGCAGGATATATATGAGAAAGAATGAAAATCCAATATTAGAAAAGTGAACTTTTTCCAACTTTAATCCAAGTTCTCAAAAATCTATAGTCTGTTTTTCTTGAAATGCTTCTAAATAATGAAAGTGGAAAGCAAGTAGTATTTTAGATTTTCACGTTTTCCTGATAAACAATATATCATATAGCACTGAAGATTTGTGAGAATACTGATCTAACCTTCAATCATTTTTCGAGTGAAAAATTTTACAATAGCAGTCCTATGTAGAGGATTTTGACGACAGTGCTGATTTGTGTCGCTTTTCTATTTGGAAGCTTTTTATGAAAAACAGAATATTGTCCGCTCTTTTTTCAAGCTTGGCGACTATCCAAGCAAGTCTATTCTTCTTTCTGTCCCATTGGGGAATTTTCTAATAAACTAGTAGTTAACTACTTCAGCTAACGTGTAATGTCATTGGTACTCGTGCTTTAAATTTTTCCTACTTTTCATGGGTACCAAATTTGAGTATCCAGTGTAAATGCAAGTGATCACTTTAATTTGGATAATTTTTGCATTATTTTCAGAGTTGAATTGTGGCAGCACTTTCAATCTACAGCCATGGTTTCACTTAAAAAATCTGTGATAAAGTGCATCAAATTCAAATGTAAAATCATTACCGCTTTCAAACCCCTCCACTTGTCATATAATTGCTCTTTGGAGCGCTTTTTAATATTTGGGTTAGATTTGAACGCTTCCTCAATGGCATCCCATGCTGAATTTTTCACATGCACCGATTTCGGATCAGTTGTTTTATTTTCAATAGTGTTCACTTTCAGAAATGCATTCCAATAAAAATTCGGTTTCTTCTACGTCAAAATTACGGATTCTTTCACGATTTTTTCCGGAATCCATTTACAAGAAAAAAACAGAATCAGATCAGAGAAGCAAATTTCACTCAAATGAATAAGAAAGAAAGACTATTTCTTGTTTATGTTGTTATTATTGGCAATCTATTGTTGTCCAAAGGTTAAATTTGGAAGTTTAACGCCGCTTAAAGTTTTATCACCGTGTTGAGAAATTTAACACCGAGTTAAGTATGCGGCTGTTAATCCACGTTCGTGCATACCGCTTAAATTTAAGTCGTGTTAGCAGTTTAATACGTGTTAACTAACACCGCTCAAGTCCTTAACACGTGTTAAAGTTAGCGGCATTCGTGCATATGGCCTTTAGGCTCAGGCTTGTTCTTGTTGATTTATGTTAATTTTATTAAAAAGTAACGTATACATCTTGTAACGAAATCGGCCAATCTTTAACAGCATCCCGCTAATTCAGCAAGGATGAAAAATGATCAGCATAATTTTCTGAACAACATGAAAGGCTAAATTACTGTTTTGGCACTTCGTGACGAAACAATAATTTAGCCCATTACCTCATTATACATAACATTGTACAATTGGTCAAAATGAAAATTGGCACAAGCATAAATGCTCTTATGGAGGTCTGGACCCCAAACAAATTTTGATGACGCTGAGCAGATTCTTGCTGACCTCAAGCAGATTCGACCATTCAGCATTGATTAGGAAGATGATGACGGAAAATGACAAAAAAAATGGAAAGATATGGCATAAAAATGACAATGGTAACGATTTTTCTAAACAAAACAGTTAATACCGACGAAATAACATTAAAATTTTTAAAAATTGATGGCCTAGCGAATACTTTCACATATTTTACTGATATAGATGTAAGAATATGATGCTCGAATGTCAGGAGACATATGTTTTTGTTATCCAGAAACAAAAAATTCTATCCTACCCCTGGCTGACCCCCAGCAGAATTTCTATGCAGCGCACGTACGGACGACTTCATAAACTTCCTACAGCCGAAAACATACCAATAAACCCAAATATTTTAAAGCTCATTGTCTACGTCAGGAATTACTCTCACGAAATTATACATACACTGTGTGAAACAAAAGCAGAATAACTATATGCTAAAAACATCATGAAAAATCTGAGTCTACGTGAGACAGAGTTAGGACTACAGAAAATCGTCGATGTTTCCATGAAAGTAATCTGAGACATTGTAATTTAATAGAATCTTTTTTGGAATTTCTCAATATTTGGCTTTGCTTTCTCTCTCTCGCTTGATGACACCAGCCATCCGATCGCATGATTCTTTTTTCTGATTTTTTAACTACATTTTATTTTCGCCTGGGCCAATGGAAAAAATATATTTCATTGGACTAATGGGAAAAAATAAAAAAATAGAAAAAAGTAAAGGGAAAAATATATTAATAATTATTGACAGAGTAAATCAAAATGCTGCTTTATTGAATTGAAATGATTCATAACAAATTTCAATTTTTTGCTTTTACCAGCTGAATTTCACAGAAAATTAGCATCAAAACTAGAAAGTCGTTGACCACAATCAGGACTGGTGTCATCATGCGAAAAATAAGGCAAATCGAAACACTGAGAAATTCCGAAAAAGATTATATCAAATTACAATGTCTCAGAGGATTTCCTTGGAAACACCAGTGATTTTCTGCAGTCTGAACCCTGTTAAGTGGCTCATATTTTTCAAGACGCTTTTCGCATATAATTATTTTGCTTTTCTAACACAGTTTATAATTTGATCAATTTTGCAAAATCCCTGGTAATCCCTGATGTAGACAATTTGAGCTTAAAAATATTTGTTGGTTTATTGATATGTTTTCTACAGTAGAAAAATTATAATATTGTCCATACATGCACAGCATAAAAATTCTGCTTAGGGTCAGCCGGGACAGGGGTAGGATGGAAATTTTTTGTATCTTGATAACAAAAGATGGGTCTTTTGACATCCAGGCATCATATTCTTACATATATATCAGTAAAATATGTGAAAGTATTCGTTTAATGTTCCATTTGGCATCAACTGCTCTGTTTGGATATATCGTTATCATTATCCATTTTATGGCATATCTTTCCATCTTTTGTCATTTTCTGTCATCATCTTCCTTATCAATGCTGAATGGTCGAATCTGCTTGGGGTTCAGATCTCCCTATGTACATATATGCTTGTGCCAATATTCATTTTGACCAATTTTTCAATATGCATAATGAGGTGATGTAGTTTGAAGCACAATTACTCAATAAACGGTGCTTTTATTTTCCTAATTTTTAGCTCATTGAAAACTATATGGTTGCTCTTTAAGCTGAGAAATTTTGGAGTTCAGCCCGAACCTATTTGGATTACTGTAAGCTAAAATGTGCAAAATTTTAGCAGATTGATCTCTAAATTTATCAGTTCTTTTGTTCATAAAAAAGTTAGCAAACAATTTTTTGTCGTGAATATGACATGTAAATGTAGCGCAACATCTGGTGTGTCATTCAATGAAAAATTCGAAAACTATTATTCGAATTGACAGAACTGTACATGAAAATGAAAAAGAAACTATTTTTACAGTTTTATGTAAACTTTTGCAACTTTACACGCCCATCATTAAAAATAATGTTTGTGTAAAATATATGTCATCACGAAAATTTGCGTCAAAAACTGAACAGCATGTGTAACGTCCAGGGCAACTTTTTTAGGTTATCGGACCTTGCGGTGATCCTTACGAAAGTGACTCTTGAGCGCTCATAGACCACATTAGCGTAAGTAATGTAAAACGCAAGACCAATATAGCAAAAAATGAAAAGAAACGGTCCGTATTTCATAACACATTTTTTTCACTCTTATTATTTGGAAGCATTTCAAGAAGGTCAGACTATAATTTAGCTGCGCAAAATTTCCTAAGCGATGTTCTTGCTCTTCTACTTCGCAATATGAGAAATTGTTATCAGATCATCAGTGTAGAAGTAAATATTTTTTTACACTCGTGCTCTATATCTCATTTGATTTAGAATGGTAGACGCAGCGGAAACTAAAAAATTAGGTTCAAATTGATCCGCAATGTTCACTCAGTGGAAAGCTTTATACCGTAGAAAAACGTTTAAATTCTTCATGAGAATGAGAAAGGCCAAAATAATGTAAAAACAGAATACTTGTCCACTGTCGATCTAGGCAAAAATGTGTCGATACATGAGTGATACTCTCGAAATTTTGACCAATTTCAGCTGCTGTTCTAATTTGCCGCTCACTGGCGAAAATATTCTTCCATTCTTTTCAGTAATAAGCTAACAACCCGTATTAAACTTACTTGGATCGCTCATTTCAATTTCATTTCAATTCTGAATGAATTCTGAAAATTCTGACTTGATTCTGAAAATTCTGACTTGATTCTGAAAAAAATTAATTCCTCAAAAAATCGATACTATCATACAATGCAGGGTTCGTTTCTACCTCAGTCCCTAGTTGATTCATTTGTCTCACATTTTTACGCATCATATCGCACGTACTGGTAAGAGGGAATTTTATGGGCGTTTATGGCGTGACGTTTGAACAAGAAATTACAAAAATTACGTAGTGTATCAACTTCGAGGTTTTATTTTTTTAAGAAACGTTTGCGGAAGATATTCAAAATAATGTAACTGATATGAAAAGTGTGCCATATGACAAAACTAAGCATATAAAACACGTATAATTTCTTTTGTACTTGACACAATTGCGAATATTCGTCATCTGTAGTTGAAAAACAGTAGTATTTTAAAATGGTTGACAGTGAGTCAAAAATGTCAAAAACTAAGTCTCAAGTTTGTATATACCTGTAAGGAAATCTAGAAAGCGAACTAATCAAGATTCTCGCTCGATGATGACTATCGTATTGTCGATCGTCGGAACCTCCGCTGATTAATAACGAAACGAAATTTTCAATTTTTCTGTTCCTAAGAACTATTGGTGATTTAGGATGCACACATCATTTTCGTTCGCGTAACCTTTCTATCTTTTCATTCTGTAAAAGATAACGAATCGCCGTGGCAGTGATGATTGGGTGACCGGCGCGAGACAGTTTTTTAAACTCCAATCCGTCATCTGTATTGCGCTTTTTTAAATTTGGCCATTCATGGCTTTACATTATGTATATGTAAAAAGTACACAAGATTTCACATGTCTTAAGGCCCATCTATACTTTTTTCGCGAAAATCTGTCGCAAGTGATTGCAACGATCAAAATGGAACGAATCCCTCATTTTCTCTGTGTGCAAGAAAGATCTTGACGAGTTCTATCCAATGAAGTATATTTTGCAAAAAAAATTTGCATAGTGTGGCAGAAATCAGCTATTTTGTAAGCATCTTGCGTTTCTTACGTTTCTTGCGTCAAAGCTGGATTTAAAACGCTCAAGAGATACTTGTTGAAGGTGTTGGGTATTTTTCGATCGGAAATTTCAATATCTACCTTGCGATGTATTATATACTGAAATTGCTTCAATACTTGAAGAGCAAATCGCTTGCGTATGTTTTTTAGCGAAAAAAGTATAGATGGGCCTTTAGAATACTGGGACGTAAGATATTCAGTAAGACATTTGATGTAGTCTGCGAAGCGTGTGCTTGAGGTCGTTATTCGCGAAAGAATGTCATAAATGATTTTCTGTCTGGCTGAACTTGGCGCACGTTTCTTGTTACTTTCAAACATCGCTCAGAAAACCTGTCAAAAAGCAAACGAATATTCGGCGAGACAGTTATAGTTATAAATTGAAAAATGACAAAAGGTCGTTTTGTAGAAAGCTTTTATTGTAGGATTTTTTACTCAAAAAGCGGTTAGAGTTAATTAAGTACGCTAACAAATTTCAAGTCCTATGCGACATTATGGATTAGCATTAAATGGTAAAGATATGAAACAGAACCTGCTTTCCCTTCTTAATATTTTCAAGCATTTCAAGGAAAAAACTATAGTTTATTACCAAAATGGCAGTCTGAAATTCGGTAAAAGTCGCCTTAACACACTCTTTAGATTTAATTGAAAGTCCGCCAAGCTCCATGGTTGAGAAAGGCGCTGGTAATATACAGATAACTGCAAAAAAGCCGATCAACAGGTTGTAGCCAACAAGTCGTCGGAATTTTTTTGCTACAGTGTTTTAGTATTATTAGGATTTCTGTTCAGACTGATGTTTCATCGGCTATCAATATCGTATTGTGAAGGGATTCAACAAACTTTGCGTATGCAATGAGTACCTGAAAAAGATGAGTGTCCCAATCAGGCATCAATTATGCAATAAAATAACCTGATTACTCACAAGTGAGCGAGATGGCCTTTGGAGATTTCATGACTTTATTGTAAAAAAAAATTTTTCCTGTAGGAAGGATGAGTTGGAGTACAGAGTTTCTTGGACGATCCCTGTTGCCTTATACCAAAAATGCCCGAAAAGCTTTTGCACCGTAACATTTTTTCGTTCTATTGTGATAGAGTAAAAATAGCGAACGTCTCAAATATTTCTATAATGCAAAAGGTATTACAATGATTCAAAAAGCTAAAGAGCTATGTAACCTTTAGACTGTCAAAAGATGTTTTTAGGCAAAAATGGTTTTCATTGTACAGCAATCTGTTTTTTTTGTATCCGACCATCGTAAAATGTTATAGTCAAGATAAATAAAAATAAAACAAATTTTTTTGAATATTGTGATTCATTTTGTTTTCTGAAAAGAAAATAGGTAGTTTAACCGTTTTAGAACGAAAAAATTATAGTCAATAGATCGGAAATTCTCCAAATACTTTGGGAAAGTGTGGAAAATTCAAATTTAAAAATCGAAATTAACTCATATCGACAAGCAGTGTCAGAATCTTTTTTTCTGAAATTTGTCGAGGCTTCGATCGCTAACCTCATTCCAGTTTCGAAAGCCGGTGTCTGATCTTTGCATAAAGGTAGCACAAGAATTTAGCATAACCGTCAAATTTTTTCGCCACAAGAAACTCTAACACCTTGCCTCACAGGTAATCATGAAATTCTTACACATCACCAACCAACGATCTAATGATCGACGCAGATTGGCCGCCGATCAACTTCCGTTCAGAATTACAGAATGTACATTGAGCTTACTCAAAAAAATTTCTTTTCATGATGTAGATTTCTTACTCATCATCTTTTTCGACTATTCAAAGACATCACAATTGATTTCCTAATCTGTAATAGAGCCCTGTTTGCTGCATCTATCGTTTTAAAATAATTCGAGTACTGAGAGAAATGCCTGACGTCAAACGCCAAAAAACTTCTGCAAAAAATAATTTAACTTGTTTATGGATACATTTTTTTGATTCTGCCCTTTGTGTTCAAGCAACAGTTTCAAAACTTGATATTAATGCTTTCAATTAGTGATCGAAATAGCTCGATATCGAAAACCGGTAATGAGGCATGTGGCCTTCTACACTCTTGTGACATCCAAAGAATTCCAAGCATTGACTTTTTGATATGACGGTACCGGTTTCTCAGTTATGTGGTCAAGCCAATTGCATTTTTCAGTTTTGTGGTTAATCTAAAATTTGGTTAAAGCTTGATCAGAATGTGGTTTACGAGCGTTTTTAATTTCATTTTTAGCCATATATTTCTGCCACAAAGACTTGAGACTTGGTTAAAATGTTAATGAAGAAAGATGTTATCTTCATTCACATAAACGTAAAGAATGAAGTGCATAAAATTTTGACGCTCATATTCGCCTACAGTAATTATCAAAATATGATTACCGAACCAAGATTTCGTTCGTAATCATGGTTGCATAATCCTGGCTTAGTAAGCATAGTTATGGCGATCATGGTTAGGCGTAACCATCAAACTGAAAAATCGGCTCTTGTATGTCTCATGGCGAATATTAACACTGTTGGGTTTTTGCAGGAAGATAGGGTCAGGTGTCAGCATACATGCACAGCATAGGAATTCTGCTGGGCGTCAGCCAATACGGAGTGGGATAGGAAATTTTTTTCTTTCGTGATAACGAAGCGAAAGGTCTTCTGACATCCAAGCAGTATATTCTTCAACCTATATTAGTCAAATATGTGAAATTATTTGCTTGAACAGCATTTTCAAAAGTTTTAATGTTACTTCTTTAAAATAAAAGTATGCTTTTTAGAAAGATCCTTTAAATACAGTATCATTTTCATTCTTATGGCGGCTTTCTCTTCTCTCTTGCTCGTTTTGCTCGAGATCAAATTTGCTGGGCGTGAGCAAGAAATCTGTTGGTGGGCAATAACCCCAACCGCCTCCCGCGTGCATGTATAGATGTCAGAATAAAATCCAAATTTCGCATAGCTTGCGTTAAGCCAGTGATTTGTTGCCTGATCACCTTCAGTCATCCATGAAATTATCGACATTTTCGAATAAAAACGTAAGGCAGTAATGAAATGGAAGTTAAACTTCATGTTTTACATATACATAGAGTTCAAAGTCCCACGAAAATGTTGTACAATTAATGCATATTAAAAACTGGTCTTATTGCATGTTTGTGGCGGAGGAGAATCTTCATGGAAAATTTAAAGTCATTGGTATAAACTCACTTTTGATGGTGCCTTTTGAACAGAGAGTCAAACTTCTTCGGCCAATTATGTTTAAAAATTCCAATTTGACTTTCAGACCGAACTGGTGATTTTTATAATATTGATGGCTAGAGTCGACTCTTACCTGATGTACGTGCCCTTACATGGAACAATTTCGGTCATGAGCCATCTGACATAACAAAATGTGGAAGAATTGTCGACAATGCTTCAAAAGCGGGATGAGTGTGGATCTAGTCATGATAACCGAAAATCTACATGGACCCGGTCCACAATCATCCGACCCTTAAGCCTCGGATCAGTGACGTTTTTCATCATCGGAAAGATGAGCATAAATTGAGCATTCTGAACAACACAACATTGCACAAAAATATGACTAATGAAAACTGTACGACAATAACCATTTATCACTAGGGTCGCCGAAAATATGGAATGTCCGATATTATTTTGTATATTCGCACAAGACGTACAGAGTATATCCACAGTCTCCAGGCAAGACGACTTGACACTTTTGTACAGAAAAAGCGAAAAATGTTCAACGGAGAAAAGAGAGTGTCATCCATTTTTTCAACCGTGGAAGAAAAGGACGCATTAAGGGTTGAACATCACCATGATGTCCGCGCACATGCTCACGTATTGTACGAAAAACCTGCATTTTTGTGAACATAGTGCAGCGGCAGCACAAAAATTCTCTTGTTTATCGTGTATGCCCAGTAGTTATATAACGCACAGCGAACTGGACAGGAACTGGTTTTTCCAGTTTTTCACAACAAATCATAGACTTTTGGTAATCATTTTGTCGCACTTTCCCCTGTTGTATGCTTGATTTACCTGTTCATGCCCTTTTCCGCAATGCAAAAAGACCATGAGAAATAAAATCGATAAAATTTAATGTCTATAGTCAAGGTCGCGATACGCAAATGGCGTGGGTTATTGGGTGGTCTACGGGCCAATGAAATTTTAAAACTGATCACATTAGGATACTAAGTACAAGAATGCTTCATTCAAAATCAAAAAATGAAATATTTCAAAAAATAATTCAGGATTCTGCGCGAAGTGGACATGCACTTTGTGGGTTCGTAAACGGTTTTCACTGAGTTGTTTAAGCAACTGCTAGAAACAGGATCACTTTTGGAGAATAGCTCAACTTTCTTATGAAATTTGGTTAGTTTTTATAAAATGCTTGTATAGTCAAACAATGACAAAGGAATTAGCACCGTCGTCAAAATCTTCAACGAAATGTTTCTACTGTAGAATTCTTCACTCGAAAACTGTTAAAGATTAATTGTGTAAACTCGCAAATTTTCAATCTTATGTGAACATGATTTATCACAAAATCGTATGAAATGGAATCTGCTTTCCACTTATATTTACAACCATTTCAAGAAAAACAAATTACGTGAACCAAACTCATATAATTTTAGACATAGTCTATTTTTCTAGGAGCGCTTGTGAATATCAAGTGGAATGTAAGTACTATTTCATATTTTCACGATTTCCTCCAAAACCATATGTCGGACCCGTTTCCTTTCCTTTCTTTCTTTTTTCATCTTAAGTGACTTTGGGAAATAATGCTGATTTTTTATTATTTGTTTCTGCTTATAAAATTCTATAATGTCATGCGCCGAAATGGCCGGCGCCGAAATGGCTGGTGCCGAAACCAGTGGCGGACACAGGGGACGGCCGCCCGCCCCGAACTCAAGTTCCAAGAATGAAAATTATCAAGATCATGGTTCAAAAGGAATTCAAAACCGAAAAGATGCATTTTGGTGAACTTTAAAAGGTCAAAATCTCAAAATTTTCCGACGCTTCGCGCCGATAATGGGTATAGTAATAATCATATTCTGTCAGGCGTGGCCGTTAGCATATCTACTTCCTTTTATTAATTAACCGTCAACAGTTTCTATCAGACCTCATCTCGTCTCATTTTGTAATCAATAAAAGTCAGTATATTTCGCCGAAAATTGAGATTTTTCATCGATTCTCTCAATTTTTTCTCTCGGGCCTTCGAATTTTTCAAACTTTCCAACATAAACTTTCGCATTTATAGACGATGAAGATTGAAGTCATCATTCTGGACTTTAGTTTTAAAGCTTCTATTCAGGGATATTTGTTGCTGAGATTCAGTTTCTAGCGTTTTAGAATATAATTACCTGAAAATTTTTCCGGCGCTTCGTGCCGGAATAAGGAACAAATTACGTTCTATTAGTTTGATTTTAATTTATTTCTCAACGTTGTGAAGGTTCATTTTCCAGCGTTTTAGATAGTGAAAATCCAAAGAATTTTCCGGCGCTACGCGCCGGACTAAGAAATAAGTACAATTCTCTAATTGAAAATAAATGCAATCCTTTAATCGGCTCGATTATTTGATATTTTTATTGTTGTGTCTGATCTCTCTAAATTAAAAAAATCGTTTGTATGCCGATGCAAATAATTTAACAAAAATATAAAAATTGCAAAAATAAATTTCCGCCCCCCCCCCCAGCCCGAAAAAAATTCCTGCGTCCGCCACTGGCTGAAACACATCGCCGAAATGGCTGGCGCTGAATCGGCTGGCGTCCAAGCGGCCTGGCGCTGACATTTCTTTTCTGTCGGAGACTCATTTGGAAAAAATAGACTATGTTACCATTTTCGGAGTAAAAATTCTTCGTTAAATGCTTTGTGTGGACGACCTTGAAGGCGATAAATATTTTTTTCTTCTTTAAATTTAAGCATTCTATACAAAATAGACTGTAGGAATTTGTAGAAGTAACAGAAAAACCAATGTTCGAATTGCACGTGTGGCTTTCCAGTCGCCTGCTTCGACAATTATAAGTATTTGTGTTTGAATCAAATATGAAGGAGAAACATTTTCTAGGGGTGAGGCTCTTCCATAAAACACTTCGAAACAGTGTAGCCAAATTGGCAAATGAAAACCGGCCAAATGTGCCCTAAGAACCGACCAAAACGGCCGAAAGATAAAAAGCCGGCCAAAACCGGCCAATGCAATTTTTTACAAATATTATGTTTTGAAAGAATAAGTTAAAACTACCAGTAGAATTGGGAGGCATAAATCTTACTGATGTTCCCGCGAAAATTGAAATCATGAGCCTGATGCTTTTACTTAGATACAGAAGGTTAAAAATGATGGACATGAAAATTTTTCAATACTTTTATGAAAAAGTTAGGAATGCCAGAATTGTACAAAAAAATTAGATTAGCAGGAATTAAAACTGGTCTCAGATACACAGATAAAAAAGAAATTATCTTGAATAATCAAGTGATCAGTTTGAATAAAGGAACCACAAAAATGTTGAATTTTTGTATTAGAAAAGGAAATCTGACCAATGAAAACCCAATGTCCCACTGGGTAATGAATTTAAATGAAAGTTTATTGGATATAAATGAACTTTTAAGCTTATCAAAATGCAAATTTTTGGACGGTGGTACAAGAAATCTTCATTTTGCAATTGTACACCGATTACTCCTAACTAGATCCAAAATTAGTCATATGAATATCTACCAAGATCCAAACTGTAAATTTCGTGTATCACAAAATGAGTCCTGTATCCTGTAGAGAAGATGTTTTGCACGCAATAGTCTTATGTCCAAGATTGACAGATTTTTGGGTATAGATTGTACAACTGTTGAAAAAAATTTATAAAAATTTCAATGTAGATATACTCAATTTTGTCCTTGCTTTGAAACTAGATTCTTGTAGTAAGGAACAACTGACTGTAGCCAATATTGTCTTATATATGGCACAAAATTGTATATGGCTGACGAGACAACGGTATGAAAAGAATGATAGTTTGGTTGATATTTGGGAATTGTTTAAGAAAAATGTGCAAAAAACTGTGCTTCGACTTTCTGAAATCATGGACCAAAAAGCTTTTGAGAATTACTTTTTGAAGCATAAGGTTGTCAAAATTAGTAGGCTTGATAAACCTGTGATTAATTTTTGAATTAAGAACCTTATTTTCCTTACTATATATTTTTCAATTCATATGAAATGTGTTTTATTTTTCGTTCGTTAATCATTATTTAAAAATCAGGTCGTGTATATATAATTGCATAATATCGTTTCCGGCGTAAATTATTTTTTAGGGTCGTCTTAAAGTTGATTTTTGTGCATGCTTTATTTTGCTCTTTCAGGATAAAAAGTCGTCGATGAAAAAAAATAAAAAATAAAAAAATAAAACTGTATTAAAAACATTTTATGCAATCTTATTGTATGTCGTGCTGGAGGGTTGGGGGGCATGCCCCCCCCCAAATGTTTCAAGTTTTTATAAAAAAGCAAAGGTTCCGGCGAACGTCGGTAAATGAATTTTTAAGACTGATTTCATAAGTTAAAATTTGATTATCGGGTCTAATGATGTTCATGCTTTAACAATGTGCGGAGTTTTCAACCTGTTAACCAACCAAAAATTTGGATTATTGTACTAGCAGTATCTGTCAATACTGTCTCAAACTGATGGTGTTTCCATTATTTGGCGAATGCAAAAAATTATGTTCAAAAAGTTCGAAAATTTGTAAAGACCGCAGAAAAATTTTGCGAAAAAATCGGAAAAATATTCGTTTTCGTCAAATACTTAAACGTAATATCGAAGATAAACTGATTCAACCACGAGTTGAGACATTCTATAGTCTGTTTTTCTTGAATTGCTTCTAAACAATGAAAGTGGAAAGCAAGTAGTATTTCAGATTTTTACGATTTGCTGATGAACAATATATCGTATAGGGCTGGAAACTTGTGAGCACACTGACATAACTCTAACAATTTTTCGAATAAAAAATTTTACAGAAACAGCTCTATGTAAACGATTATGGCGACAGTACTGATTTGTGTCACTTTTCTATGTGGAAGCATTTTATAAAAAACAGACTATAGGTGGTGTTTCGGTGTCGCCCTCGAGCCGGATTATAGCAAGCAATGATCAAAATAATCATTACCGGAAAATTTTGGGGTTTTGACTTTCTAAAATGCATTAGAATGCATTTTCCCGACTTTCAAATCCCAAAAAATTTTCGCCAGTTGGCAAAAGAGCCAAAAAATTCTTTCGTCAAAAACACCGATTTGGCGGAAAAACAGTGATAAAACCGGCCAAAAATCGGTCAAGCCATAAAAACACCGGCCAGTAAAAAACGGCCAAAAACCGGTCAGTGCTCTCCGACTAATCTGGCAACACTGCTCCGAGGATAAGATGATACTAATTTCTGAAAAGTTGAACTTTGAATACGCAAAAGTAGAAAGCTCTGTGTAACATCGCAAAGGCAGATTAACTGTTTTCTCAAACGCACCAAGACATAATCACAATGCTCCCCTTTTCATGAAAATTTCTGCACACTAGTATCTATCGCCAGTGGCGCTATGCCGTTAGGACGCAAGACATTAGGATGCAGACAATAGGACGCAGACATTGGGACGCTGGGACATTAGGACGCAGGACATTGGGACGCAAGACATTAGGACGCAAAGACATTAGGACGCAGGACATTAGGACGCAAGGACATTAGGACGCAGAACATTAGGACGCAAGGACATTAGGACGCAAAGACACCAGGACGCAGAACTTTTAACATCCGAGGACGTTAAAACATATAATCGTGTCACAAAATAATCGAATTTATTGCTGCATGGAAATTTTTCCCAGCATTAATTTTATTATATGAAAGATATGTGTTAATAATGTACTATTTCGTGTTCATGATTTCATTTTTTCTAATGAGAGGAAGTGACACTCAAGAAAAATCAAGCCCTTGTCTTTTCGAGATCCAGTGACACATCTGATCCATTTGCATGTCCAAATGCTAACATGAGAGAAACAAATATTGATGAATTTTTACAATTCCAGCACTTTCTGTTATTTTTTGGCTCCCACAAAAATTTTATGTTTCCCTATTATTTTGCAAAACAAACTGCTCGTAAGACTTTTTCCATAAGACTCCAGGATGTGGCGTTTTGGGACTTTTCCAATATCATTTAAACATATACTGAACATTAGTTTCCCACGGTACATACACAGCTTTCTTTTTGTCTAAAAATAGTATCAATATTTTTTAGGTTTAAACTGAGCATGTCATTTTTTGTGTGCCACATTTTCCTGTTCAGTTTCTGGTAAAACTATCGCCTCTGTCAGTTCAGTTGTTAGATTTTTTAACAATATGGCTGGTGTTGTCAAATCTCGTAAAAATTTTGTGAGCCTCCAGAACAGTGAATAATACCCTTCAGATTGACTTTCACAAATTCTGGGGTTAAATTTCTGAGTCCTAATGTCCTGCGTCCTAATGTCTTTGCGTCCTAATGTCCTGCGTCCTAATGTCTTTGCGTCCTAATGTCTTGCGTCCCAATGTCCTGCGTCCTAATGTCCCTGCATCCTAATGTCTGCGTCCTATTGTCTGCGTCCTAATGTCTTGCGTCCTAGTGACGCGTCACGATCGCGAGTATCTATCGGGTATTGTAAGCTGGTTCCCAGAAACGGCTAAAATGTCGCATTTGAAGCAAATGTGCTAATAGTTCGTTTTCTATCCAAGTAATGGTTCTTGAAAATGTTGATTACTACTGGATGGCGCAGGTGATTTATATGTCCAGAACTCATGAACGTATCTGAAAACTTGATCAACATTCCTCTACAGTAACACTTGTGGGGGAAATATCAACCGTTGAATTTACTAGCTATGTTTTCTACAATAAAAAAGCCAGGATGGAGTTCGTGAGACACAGTTCGCTCAACTTGAAAGAGGTCCCAACGGAAGTACAAATTCGAATGAAGTTCTTTATTTTTCAGTGCTGAAATATGAACATAGGAAGTGATTTTGAGGCATTTCAATTGATAATTTAAATTTGAAGATTTTACAAACATTATATCAGTATGATTCTCTCTAGTAAAGCTGAACTTGAGTTCTTCTTTTCACGGGTTGACTGTACTTCAAAAAATTTCAGGTTGTGATACACGATGAAATAGCGTTTTTCTCATTTTTTTCTCATTAGCGTCTTACGTTGCATCCCTGAAGTTCGTTGTTCGGAAATGTACTACAGAAGTTTCAGTTGTAGATTTTAATATCAATTGAACAATTGCTTTCAAATCTGGCTGTTCATTGAAAATTTTTTGCCAAATCAGGTGAAACTCAAGCAGTGGTTTGTTCTTTTAAGATACGGTTTTCGTAATGTGCCAACTATTTCTTGCGGCTTTTTTGTTTGATTCTTTAGATACTCTTCAACTTCATACTTCATTCTTGAAATGAATAGATGCCGAAACGAGGCAGATCTTTTGTACTGTCTGCCTGGAACTCGATTAAGTTGGTGGTTGAGAAATAGCTAATCAGACTTCACATTATCACTTTAATCGCTTTCAAGGAAAACATCATGCATATTCGCGTGACAGCATATCAGATTGTGTACATGGATTAGATAGAGCCCATGGCATTACATGCGCCATATTATATAGGATCCATCATCTCATCACTTGTTGACCATGAAGGATTGAAAGCACAAGAAGAAGAAAATAGATTATTCCATTTTCTATAATATGCAAAAGCTTATTCTCGCTTTTCAATTAAGATGCTTTAACCAACGACATATTGTCCGTTCCTTCCTTTCGTTCGTCCGTCCGTCCGGGCCACATCAATTTTACGTCAAACGGTTTCCTTACTAGACTCCATATTTTAATCCCATTTTCCCGAACCACAAACAACAACCCCCAAAGGTACGGTTTTCTGGAAAATTCAATTTAGACGTCAAAATGGTGATGGCGAAGCTTCTATTTTGGGGACAAAGGATAAGCTTTTGCGCTTTAGAAAACGAAACTATTTTCGGATGATTAATTTGCGTATATTTTTTGCTTCATATAACCGATGAAAAATTAGCGGAAACGAAGTTATACCAGGAAGAATAGCCTTCGAAGAATTGAGTGATTAGAATGCCTATAAATGGAACAGGATTGTTGAACATTAGAAGCTGAGCTGAGAGGAACGAAGATTTATTCTATATTTCCATCTGATTTTCCATTCCGTCAGATGTCTACCTTTTCTTTCGGGCAGATTCCATAATGAGAAATATACTTACTGTAGCTATTTTGTGTTTATTTGAAGTAAGTGATAGTTCTCATTAGCAACATCATACTTCAACAGGTTTTCAAATGGATGTGTTTACTCTCTGGTGAAGGCTAAGGTTTCGAAATTTTTTGTCTCATTAAAAGGTTTCGTTGAGGCCGACGTGAAATCACTATTCCTTTTTTACTGTCGGAGTTACATTATTCAGCATAAGCAAAATTTCACATTTAGCATCAATTTAAGGACAAATTTTTTAATATTGACTACTATGGCCTAACTGTGTAATCTTAGACTGAGAGACGTTTGAAAAGCTATAACCATTGGTGTAACGATGTTCCCTGATTCGACAACTATTGTAAAGCAAGGATCAAAAACTGGACCGCGATTATGTGGTTTTATATTATTAGAACTTCTTAAACTCAAAACGCCTCACCTGAACAACCAAAATTTATGTTGTGATTATTTCGTTTTAGCCGAGTTTCTACTAGAAAACTCGAAAAATGGGTCCTCGAACTAGATCCTGAAAGTTCAATTATTCTGTGATTGATATACGATAGTGCCGAAATTCAAAGAAATAAGTCGTACGTTTATGCTAAAAGTTTTAAAAGCGTACATAAACGAGCCTCGACTTGTCAGAATAATATGACATTTTAATTAACTAATAATTAATGTAAAACATAAAAATCAGTCGAATCATCTTCTGCTATCATGAAAAAATGTTGTACTGAATGCTAGAAACTAAACTTGCAATGAACGTGCAATGCAACGATTCGAACTTTAACAAAATTAAATTTTATTCTCATACTATTTTTCATTCTCCAATTTCCTTTAGTTCATAGCGCAGATTTTTCTAGAAATCCTGCGTTGTATGACTTTTAACTTGTTGATGATAGTCAAAAAAGCTTCTACAAGGTTACCATGAGGTCTAAATTTGAAGAAACGAATAAGCTAATTATTTCTGCAACTGTTTGAACAAAAATCAGTTACGTGTTTCTTATCACTTTTCATCATTACCAGTTGCAGATTTCATTATAACGAGGCTGCCCTCAATATGCGAATTAATTATTTAAGCTTTGTTTTGCAGATTTGAGGACCCGTTGCTAAGTAATTATGGCGAAAAGATGCGACATTACTACTTACATTTTGTGGATTATATAGTGAACAAAGCAAATTAAGCAGGTTCACTTGCTCAACAGGTGGGAAAATTGGGAGCCCGTGAAAAATGTATTTTCAATAATATACTTGTTGGTAAATAATGCAACTTTCTTCCTACTCTCGTCAATTACTTATATTCGTGTGTTACTGTAGAATATTGTGGACTTACATTAGCCTTCCATTATTCATGATCGGAAACGTTGGACCGACAAGATTCAATTTAATTTCACAAAGACGTTGGGAAATCTCTCCATTCTTATCTCGCTCTCTCACTCTTGGCTCTTTCTATACTTTCGGTATCTATCAAGCCCGGAGTGAAACCATTTTTGCGGTCATAATGCTTATCATTAGATGAGGAACGGGAGCAACATTCCATATCTAGTGGCTTACACAACTGAAAATTATCTATAGACGCAAAAAAGCCCCAATTCACCGAAGGCCTTCCTGGCGGCGCCGGTTTTTATTCATGCGGTTTCCAACTTTCTTCTTTTTCTGCTTGACAAGTTTTTTACACGTTTTTTGTTTATTGTCTTGGTACGCTGATAAGCTGCGAAAATAGTGTGTCATTTCGTTTCATTTTGTTACATCAGGGGAATGAGAAATTTTTATGTCATAGAAAGAAAGATAAAAAATTCTTCGAATTATTCCATGCTGTCAATATAACATGCAGTGGATTTCTGTTTATTACACATCCGGATGGTCGATTTCTCAACTTGGAGACAAATATATCAATTTGAGCTGCCTGTTTCAGAGGTTGCTAATATATGAACGAAGGAGATCCAATGAAATTTTTAAATTCTATCTGCACCTCTAGCCCTGTGATTGCTGAAACGGCACACAGAATTATAGTCTGTTTTTTTATAAAATCCTTCCAAAAAGAAAAGTGACACAAATCAGTACCGTCGTCAAAATCGTTTACATAAAAATCTTTTTGTAAAACTTTTCACTCAAAAATTTGCTAAAGGTTAGGTCGGTACGCTCACAAATTTCCAGTCCTACATGATATTTTGTTTATCAGAAAGTCGCAAAAATCTGAAATACTACTTGCTTTCCACTTTCATTCCTTGGAAGTATTTTAAGAAAAACAGACTATAGATACTTATGCAACAGTAATCACAAATATACCAATCGACAGCGAAGATCAGGGAAGCCTAACCGAAAAATCCAACTCTATACAAAACTCAGATAAAACATTTGAAGTGGTAATTTTGGCGGGTCTTGCTTGACACGATCTATTAATTTACTCCCCAATTTTTTTTTTGAAGCACAAATTTCCAGCTTATTTGCATATTAATTTTTCGATTCAAACTTCTGGATGGTAATCCGAAGTCCCTCATTATTAACTGTGCTCATAAGTTAATTCGCATTGATGGTGACAATTTTTTTTGGTTTGTATTTCTCATTTCAGATACCATCTGAGATTTTTAAAAATGGATGACTTTTTGTGATTAATCAAAATCGTGCAGGTTCATGTGAATAATGACTGAGAATTAACTTTCAAATTAACTAAAGGCGTGAAACAGTAGAACACTACGTTAAATTATATGGAATACTAAAAATGGAAAACCTGATTTTCACAGATCATGAGCAAGAATACGTTTTATCCGTTTGTGAATTTGCAGTGCTTGGAATTCACGTCAAACTCTCGCCAGATAAGTAGTACGATTGCAACGAAATGTAATTCATAGTTGAAATTATTAGCTTATTAATATGTATCTTAAGTATCAGAATCCATGTATGACTATTCTCCTTATATTAATGTTGGCCCTCATCTACATACCAGTAAGTAGTTTCGAAATATGTCACTTCGCATTTGCTGTAAAAATTTTTTTGTTGCTAATACAGTAAATATTCAAAAGTATGAGTTACTAATGCTACGAATTTCTGCTTTTTAGTAATTAAAAGAGAACGAAGAGATCTCGTGAATTATATACAAAAACTATATAGCTTCTGATTACAACTGCATTAAAAACATTTCAAGCAGTTTTAATTCAACACTATCAAGAGCATCATGAAATTAAACTGTAAACACTCTTGAAAAATCAGGAGTGCGCATTGATCCTGGTGGCTTGCCAAACGTAAAACGATAAGAATTTTTTTGAAGGATAAAAGGAGAAAAAATAAGCATTGCAGCAGTTGCCTGAGTGAGTATTTTCCCAAAGACACCTACTTGGCCGATATTTCAGAATTTCGTTGCGAAAAAGACACATTTCTCAAGAACCCCCAAATTCATCATTTGAAAAAATAGGCTGTGTGTAGTACTGCAAACCTAATCAGTCATATTTTACATAGAAAGACTACGGATGATCGCATGCCTGACGTACATTTTGAACTTGACACAATTTGGCGCAAAAATGATTGTATGCCAAATTTCTTGCCCATGAAAAACATTACTACAAGTTTGTATGACCTCGAACTTGAGATATTTTTAGTTGAGTTTGTTGGACGCCTTTCTTGTACCTTTATTAAAAGCATCTACACAAACCCCGTACTGCAGAACTTTTAGAAAAAAATAGTTAAAATTTAGTTGTATATATTCAAAAGCTTCCATAGGCCTGCGTGACAAAAATATTAAATTAGTATTTGATCTTACAATTTTATATTATTTAGAAGCATTTCAAGAAAAAGGGACCGTGGTATTTGCTACCTGAGGCCCGTTTCTGAACATCATCTTACGATAAAGGAGACATTTCTTTATTCATGTCTTGACATCTTTTCCAATGTTGGAGGCATGTCTTAGCGTATAGCATTGATTTTCGGTTGCATGGTGTTATCAAATTTGATTCCCATTTGAAATTACAAAATATCGTGGGTCGGGATAGACAGTTGCTGTTTGTATGATTCCATTTCTTTTTCATTAAGACAGTAAATTTCCGTTATGCCACGTTTCAATATTATTCGATTCATTCCTTAGTAGAACCAACTAATCTTTATGGTCTTGATTAATTTCCCTCTTTTCCTCCTTTTCATTATACTAAGTGCAAGAAAGTCTATAAAAATTTCCTATCGACGATATTAGTTTGTATTTTTTTAGTTTCTAAATGATTGAATGCCTTCATTTTTTGATGACTTAATCCTCAAAATATCTCTCAAAAATAGAAACATTCTTTTTTTACGGTAGGACTTTCTTTCATCAAAAATATAAATCTATCAACGTGAAACTACTTAATCGTCAAAACTTTTAAAGACATAAAAATTTATACTGGAGCAGTTTTTAGAAAAAGTAGAATGTCTTTATAACAACTCTTCCAAAAACTCATTTTGGAGGGTCGTCGCAGCCCTTTGGTAGTCGAATAGTATGCAGCACCCGAAACTTTTTTCTTCTTCACTCATCAGCCTATAGTTTCAAGGTTCTGTTTTTCACTTATTCTTCAAATATTCTTAGTCACGCAATGTGGTCCAATGCAGAATCGAAAAGCACTTTGACAGTTGCCGGGATAACTTTCCAAATGAATGAAAATTTTTAGTGTATGTTATATGTGTGCACTTCTTTTGTCGCGAAACTTTTTCCGACAAAAGCTAGTTTATGATGAAAATGGATTCAAGCACGTCTGATTGATTTTAGTGTTGTTTGAGTGTGCTTTGTGTGGTGCAAGTTTTTTCTGTGAAACTCCTATTTTACTTGAAATAAGAGCCACTTTTAGCTACTATTATAAGACATGACCTATGGGGTGCCAATCACATATTAAGAAGCATTAATTCCAGAATTTGTGGCTTGCTCGTTGTAATGCATACTGTTGGTAGTACATATCATACCTTATTCGATTCAATAAGTGAAATCTAACACTTTGATATTCTCAACCCGGATGCGCGAAGTACTTCCCTGAATTTTTTTTTCTTCCCTGAATTTTCGGTATTTTTTTGACTGGAAGATTTAAAAATTTGCACGTTGTTCATTTGCCGTGACTTGTAGGATCAGTAATCATAACATGAATAAAAATCTCCCTCATATATTTATTTCATTTCCCATTCCTGCTCTTGCCTTTCCTATTTGTATTGTTTTCAGCTTTTCCTGTTCGTTTCCATCCTTGACCGTTATACTCGACATTCATTTTTTCAATTTATCTGTTTTTGGCATTTCTAGCATATTTTGCATTTAGTCTTATTCATAGTTTTCGAACGTTCACTTTCAAATCCGTTTCAAACAGTCCGCGATGAAAACAAGCTTCTTAACCACTCAACAGAACGGAAACAAATTTTGAACGACCTTGATCATCGATCAAAATAAATTTCACAAGGTAATATGCAAATTATTCTTGCTTTTCGAGTAAAAATTAAAAAAGATCGATTCTAACTTCTCGTGTTGTGTAGATTTCAGGGTGTCTCTTGCACATTCTTTTTACAGCAACGTATTCGAGGAAGTTTTATAATTTGTATGTTTACCTAGGTCTTGATATTCAAATCATCAGAAATCTATGCGTTAAAGCTTATATGAGGGAATTCACATGTGTTCAAAGTCTTTTTATTTGTTGAAGGTATACAGGGCTTGTTCTTTCATAAAAAGATGCAGCATGCTAGGCCCGTACGTATCACCCATAGCATTTTTATATCCAGATGATAAATAAAAAAACGAATCGAAAACAGAGAACGATGTCAAGCATGTTTGCGAGATGTTATCGACGTTGTATACATCATCGAATTTCTTTGATCTGATCTTAAGATTCAGTGGTCCATATGATGATCTGTAGGTTCAGCATGTTAAATTCGAGGACCATCTGCCGTGGCGTTAGAGTTTTTATTTGTAGTATATCATGATGGAGACGTCATTCTCAAAGGGTGACTCCGAAATGACATGGATTCTGCTAGAAATTAATTCGAAATTATTCAATGATCATACTTTATGTACGACTAAAATTCCGACAATTATGATTTTCTGATCAAGGGCTATTTTGCTGTCATTCAAGTTTTGGACCTTTGAGTGATCAGGACAGTATCTTGATCGCAGTCAACATCTACTTGAAATTTCGTGCTTGTCAGTTATTCGGACTCTGAAATTCAATACTGAAGATAATTTTTCCAATCGTCTGATCTTTGGAACATCCTCCATACATTCTAAACGACTTATTTGTTATGTTGATATATTGATCTCGATTCTCCAGTCATTTTTAAATTCGATTCAGTCGTCCCTAAACAAACAAAGTCTCCAAAATTGTTTGTTAGCTATTCATTAGAAATTTAATTCGATCTGTGACAAATACAATGCTTCTTTCTTGAACAAATGCAAATTAAAAATCAAAATGAAGAAAGAAAAAATGAAAAACAAATAAGCAATTACGAATGCTCGAAACAAAATATTTTATCTGTGAAGCTTACTGTAACCAAATACGGTTCGTATAATCTGTTTATATGAATTAATATGAAAACAACATCAAGCTGAAATGGAACAAATCGATTTCTAAATGACGAGCAAATTTGTGATATTGTGAAATAAATCAACTCTCTTGCTTCTTCTCATTGTTTTTAAATTTATCTTCGCACTTAATTAATTTTGCATAGATTTTTTGATCACGTGGCCATTCTGAGTCTACCGTTTTTAATCAAATTTGCATTTGCAGATTGGCGAACATGTTGCATAAAATCTAATTTTGGACGCCTAGTCGTTCGAACATTAAAAATTGGCCCCAATTTCGGGATACTATAAAACATATAGCACGTTTAATCTTGTCCATGTTTATGTCAAAAACGAGCAACAGTGGTCCCGAAAGTGGACGAACATTTACTCTGAATATGATATAACAATAGATATCGTCATACTGTAGCCCAGCCGGAACCCCATTCATTTTGAAACTTGTCCAACGAAGTTCATAACAAGTCATTAACTATGCCTAAGCTCGTCGTTATCCGTTTTTTGGCGATTGTTTCGTTTTTCGATTTTAATTGCACATGTTCGAAAATTACGCAAAAAATTTTCGTCGACGTCGATTCGATCAATTTCGCCGACCCACAAAAGAATGGTTTTTTGATCATTTTGAACGATTTTTTCGTTAAAAATTTTCTACAAGATCTACAATTCCCGACTTTATATTTGACTTCCTATCGTTTGAGTTCGCCGTCGACCGTCAAAAATTCCAATCACTTGATCGCGAATGATGATCAAATGAAAAAGTCGACGTTCGATCACCATGGTAGATACGTCAATAATTTGGGAGCTTTCAATTATATTTACGAACAAGACGATAGTAGGAGGGTGATTAAAATTTTGTACCCCGAGAGTATACAGGACGGAAAAGTGATACGGTTGGACGGATTGTTGGAAAAATCATGGTACCAAATATGTATCGAGTTCGAGAATATGAACCGGCACAATGAAACGACCGGCGTCACGTGCAAATTGTTTCGAACTTTGGATAAATTTGGCAAGCCTGCAAAATCGATTTTGGATGATATAAAGTGAGATTGAGCTGTGATAGTTTCAGATACTGATTCACCATTCGAATTAAATAATCTGTCTAATTCATAGCATGAGCCACAAAGTATCACGAAATTTCGCTCCATAAGTTTCTTTCCAGTGAGAAGCTTTGCGTGTTCCCCAAAAATCAATCTTCTGTAGAATGACAGAGGTTTTGTGGAATAATTCAATTAAAAAAATGACTTTCAGCGCCGTTTTGTGGAGGGCATGCATTTTTCCACTTTGTTGTAAAAATTTTGTTTTTTTCGCTTATTTTTTCTATTTTTTCTGTATTGGTTCTGAGTTTTTGTTGAACCTAGCTGCTTGAAATTCGATGCATAATAATTTCTTACTGAGGCATAGCTGGGAAAACTGCTGCAGATCATCTGATAACTGACACACTTATGCTGGGTGGTTCGTTAGCTTGCTGGTTAAAGACTCTTTGGACCGAGGTCCTTAGCTGGTCAATCACTCCCCTGTATGAGCCCTAACTTATTTAACGATTTTTACTCAAATAATTTGTTCCTTCGTTGGTTGATTCATCGATTCATTTTTGCCTTAGTTTTTTGGTTGGCTGGCCATTGGTTTGTTGATTTGTACTTCGATTGTTTGGTTGCTTGATTAATTCATCAGAGGCTCATTTCTGAGCAGCACTGCAATGTCTTGAGGACATCATAAATGGCCTCAGTCCTCTGCTTGTGATTTGTTTACGATTGTATGCTCTTAACATGAACAGAGTGTTTTTGGACCACGATGTTTCCTGATCACTGAATTCTACGGTTGTTCCTCAACTAGCTCTCTGTGTCAAACCTTTTCCGCAACTATTGCAGCTCGATCATTTATCATATCCAAAACAGGAATCAACTATTTATAATACTATATTTACTATTTCCATCTTACATGGTTTTGTTTGCATGTACTCAAAACTGAATTCAAACAAATCATAATAAGACGAGTTTCAACTACGTTCAATGCTCAAGGACTGAACGGAACAAATAAATGAATGAAAAATAAAAAGGCTTAACGATCAGTAGTTTGCTTGCAAGTAGAATTGATCAGTCAGTAGGAGAAGCAGTAAGAAAACTGATGGTTGAATCAATTAATGTAGAAAAGCATACTTGCTGAAATTGTATAATTTCTGAATTTAGTGGCAAGAGATATTTGAAATGTAAAAAATAAGAAACGCATGAAATTGGGGAAGGAGTACTGTAGGACCCCCTAGAATCGTCGGCGATATGGTTAGCCATTGGGCAATCGATTCATCCGCAGGATTTGCTAAGCCTATGGCTAGCCATATGGTAGCCATAGGGACACCACACTTTTAATTAGAAAAATACGGAAAAGCGTCATTTTTCTGATAACGAAAAATTCCAATTTTTGAAAAAAATGATCGAAAATGTCAATTTTCTTGGCGTTTCGCGCTATGAATACATTTTTTACGGTTTTTTAGACAAAAATTACTATTTTTTGAGCGGGTTTTTCGGACTTTTTTACAATTAAAAAATCGATTTTTTTCCGTCAGAGACACCTCCCTCTAAAATTTTGCCAGAATCACTGACCCCGAGCTTAAGAGAGCCGTTCGATCCTACCCAGACCTCGGGGCCCCGTTACATGTACGATTTAAATTTAAGTGTCGGTGGTGCAAAACGCAAGGTGCAAATTGTAGAAAAATGCGAGAAAAGCGGTGATATTTCGTCCTGAAGCATAGATTGAATTTTCGGCAGCTCGCTACACACAGTTAACTTATGAAAAGAAAGATGTCGACGTTCATGCATATCTTTCATTTCCATAAAAACATTTTGTGTCGCCGAGGCTCATTTTAAAAATTTTGATCAGAAATGATTCGACAATTTGCAGTTGAAAAACTAAAAATGTTAATACAGATATGAAACAAATAATAAAATATCACAGAATAAGTATGTAATCGGAAGAAACTGAGCAAGATTAGAAAAATCTGTAGAAAAATGTCCGATGGAAAGTTCAGGTCGACGAAAGCAATCAAAAGACAATTTTAGGAAAAATAAAAAGTGCAAAAATATATGGGCAGTAAAATAAGAAACTAAGGAATAAAAAATGAATAAAGCTGAGCAAATGAAACAAACCACACAATAGAAAGAAAGAATAAAAGTTAAAAAATAAGATATTCATAAATGAAATGAAAAAAATACTAGGGTAAGAATCGGGATAATGTTCACAGTTCATCGTGGTCGAATAAAAAAGTCGCGTTCTAAAATGGAGAAGTCCTGAATGATAAACTATTGAGTAAAAGCGACGTTAGATTTGCATAAGCATCACTCGGGCTAATCATTTCTCTGATTTTTAGAGTCGACAAAGTGACGCAAGACGCTTTGATTTTAAAAGGATTTGTCGACATCAATTTTCCAATCAAAGTGACGGCATATTTGTCGGGCGGCCCGGCCACCGAAGCAAAAATTTTTATTCTACGAAACGGCACTAATCAGGCGCGCATCGTTTTCTCTAATTTGCAACCGTCAGAGAATTACGGCAGTCTGTGCTGTTTGGAAGAGCCGCTCTACGAAACAGCCACCTATACGGCTATGGGTCGCTTGGCCCTGTCGAAAATCGAACGATGTCACATGAGCGATTTGAGAACCAAACCGAAAATGGAGTCCCGATCTCGAGAAGCGCCGTCGTTGCTCACAGCTCAAGCTGATTCTTTAATTCGCAAAGATCAACATTTCATTCACGAATTTGAGAACAATGAACAACATGTGCATATCGGTAGTGCTAGAAACTTCGGACATTTACCAAAAATCGCCATAAGAAGTGCTGGTGGTCTGCTTTTTCATGTTTTGATATTTTACTGTCTCATATAACATATTCTTTGCGAAATTGCTATTATAAATCAAAGCACTTTTCATTACGTTTTGATGGGTTATTTTGCCTTTTTTTCTAGCATCAAACGTTTCTTTTTCTTATTTTTCAAATCTTCCACTGGAACTATGTCGTTTTCACTTGGTAGAAGGTGTCGTCTACATAGTTCGATTTTTAGAATCTAAAAAAAATTTCTACTACACTGTTACTTGATATGTAAATTGATGTATTTTTCAAGATCTAATTTTTTGGAATGCAACCTTCACTTCAAAAATGAGCTATCATTATAATCTGTTTTTCTTATGCTTCTAGAATATGGAATCGGAAAGCAAGTATTTTTTCCTATTTTTTAATTTTTAGCCGTCATTTCAGAGCTGGACATATCCAGCTAATACAAGTGATTCTCAACAAATTTTGTGTGAAAGAATTCTACATGAGGGCATCGTGGAAAAAATTTGAAGACAGTATTATTTTGCGATTTAGAAATATTTCAAGAAAAATATATAGTAGTTAGAAATCTTTCAGGTCAGACTTATAACTCCTGGGCTTGTATCTTTGATGTACATCACGATTTGTACAATACGGTAAGATCTTCATATTTGTCGGTCAGAGAACGGCAACTAAGCAGGGTTGAAGTTCAGTATGTAAGTTTCGTTGCTCAGTAAAGTTTCAAAAGTATTTTTGCACTAGACACGATGTCTGGTGTGATTCAACTTGTAACGACCAGATTTGTGTGAGGTACTTTACTTCTAACCAATTAACCAATCGGTCGATACGGCGGGGACAAATAACGGGACGGGGGCGCTGGCGTATGGTTACAAATACGGGGCGATAATATACGAACAATCGACGGTCGCTTGAACGTCGAATACAAAACGGGACGGCGCGGTTGCTTGCAAATAAAAAAATACACGACACGGTTTAATTGCTTTCGAAGACGGTTGTTTGCAAATGCGGGCGCGGGGTCGAAAAATTGAACGATACAAGAAAATGAATAAAATCATGCTTTGCTTCTTCTTTTATACGGCGATCCTGGCCACTCCCTGGGCGTCGCGGGAGGTCGAGCTTCTGTCCATCTTCTTCCGCCAATCGTCGTTTCCTGCTACGCTTTTTATGCTTTCTTAATTACGCCTCTCTAATGCTTTTCTGGTACTGTATGCTTTCTGTGCTTCGCTTGCTTTCTACGGTGGGCTTGGCCACACCTTTGTGCTTCTGTGCATGCTTCCTGTATCGGTTTCTCTGTATACACATGTTTTGTGGGGCCGCCGCTACCGTTACACTTGAGACTACTGTACGGCGGGGCTTCTACGTATTTTACTGTGTGCAGGTGTTGTTTACGATTTTTACGGGGGATTACGGTAGCTGTGGAATGTGTAGTTTAGTGTAGGTTCTAGGGGAACAGCTGCCGTTTGTGCAAATTAATTAGGGCATCTTAATTGGGCTACCGGGGTGTGAACGGATCAAAATAAAGTACTTCACATAATTTTGTAGGAATGTTTGGGTGTGAATCCCAGACATCCTTGAGACGATAAAATGTGAAAATTAATAATATTTAATAAATGTCTATTACATACAGTATGCTACATATTTACAGTACTGCTTTAGCAGGTACGTTACAAACTTAATTGTGACAAAAGTTAACCCTACATAAGAATCACATATTTGGTGTAACTTTATGCGGTAGAAACGAGTGATATTCATTTCGTTTGAGAATAAACACTCACATGGCTACAGTAAGACAAAAATTGAAAATTTTTGATTTTTTCGATTTTTGACATACACTTCTTTCAATATCTGTATGATTAGGTTCCGTCAGATGTCATGTTCTGTAAATTTACTCAATGTTCGGTGAATGGAGCTATAATTTACTGCAGGGTTTTCAAGCGTAAACTGTGTATTAAAAATTAAACCCGGCCCGAAACATCAAATTTTGGGAGCAGAAATTGAAATTTTTCACAAAAATTACTAAATCTACTGCTAAAGCCCAGAAGCACTAAAGGGCCATTTATACTTGCCGTTTTCGACGGAACAGACTGTCAACGGCTTGAAACGTTCAGCCTGAAAATCCACTTTCGGTCGGAAAGGACAACTATAATTTTGTGGAAAACAATACACGGTAACGTCCAACCGAACCCAACGGAAACTTCCGTTCCATTCGCTTATGTTCCGTCGATTGCATTCCATTCCGTTCCTTCGAAAAAGGCACGCATAAATGGCCCTTATAAATTTTTGATACAATAGATATTTTACGATTTCTTCTACCTTCTGATGAAAAATTATGGAAATTCGTGTAATGATGAGGGGTCTCACGACTTTGATTTTGAACACCATCGTATAATTACATTTTCGGATAATTGCGACCTCCATTATGAAGGTATCACAGTGTAAAAATTCCAAAACAGTGACATTAGAACAAGTTTTGTATGCTGAATATTAAGGGCCAAGTAATTCCCATATTAAATATACAAAATCAAATTCGCAAAGCAACAATACCCCAAAGCTTGGAATTTTCACACTTTTTGACAATTTTCTACGGGGCTTTGGATTTATGGGCCTTTCCATGAAGTAACATTATCGTTGACCATTCCTCATATGCGTAATATAATGTTCTATAATGTGGTATGAAAATATTTTCCGCATTTTGCATTTTACACTTTTTAGGAAGCTTTAAAATTTCAAATAGGAGACCGTAAAAATGGTGAAAATGTAGTTTGTTACGAAAATGACTAGACCACTGATAAAGCCAAAAAGGTCATAAACGAAAATTTCCATATGCAGTCGATGGATCACGATGTCTCACCTACAAAAAGTAACCAAAGTTCGTGCACTTCCAGGGTGTTAAGGGTCATTCCAATCGAAAGTGGATTTTCTGGCTGAATGTTTCAAGCTGTTGGCGATCCATTCCGTTTTCCGTCGGAAGGGGCAAGTATAAATGACCCTTTACAATCTACAAAAAAAGCCAATTGTTTTGATCGATAAATTTTAATTTTCAGTTTTTTGATCTAAAAAATTAGCTTTCGTCGAAAATCTGATTTTTTCTTGATAAGAAACAGATCATGCATGTGAATAATCACATTGATGAACTTTTGTGGCCTCTTTTTTTGTCCTATGTTGATGCGTATTAAGTTAACTAAAAAGTTTTTTGGAGATACGATATAACAGCAACTTATTTTTTCGGATTATTGGGGTACACTAAGGAGTGTAGGAACTTTGGCCATTTGACATTTTAAAACTTCCTAAAAAGTGTAAAGTGCAAAATCCGAAAACATTTTATACTGAATTATACAGCGTTGTATTCCGCATCTAATGAATGCATCAACATAAACTTACTTCATGCCCAGGCCAATACATCTAAAGTCTCGTAAATGGATAGAAAAATGCTAAAAAAAGTGAAAATTCCAAACTTTGGAATACTGTAACTTTGCGAATTTTGTTTTTATGTAATATGGGAACTATCCTAACATTCAACATACGAAACTTGTCCCAACGTCTCATTTCTGAAATTTTTTAAACTTTGATATCTCCACAATGGAGGTCACAATCATCAAAAAATGAAATTATACAATGGTGTTCAAAATCCAAGTCTTTAGACCCCCTATAGTAGATGAATTTACATTATTTTTCATCAGCAGGTAGAAGACATCGTAAAATATCTGTTGTATCGGAAATCTTTTGGTGCATCTGGTCTTTAGCAGTAGATATAGTAATTTTTGTGAAAAATAACAATTTATGGTCTCAAATTTGATGTTTTGAGCGCTGTTGCATTCTTAACACTTGAAAGCCCTACAGTAAATTGTTGCATATTCATTCGCCCGACAATGGGTGAATTTACAGAATGTTATGTCTGACGTAACGTAAACATACTGATATTTGGAAGAAGTATGTCAAAAACCGAAAAAATCGAAAATTTTAAACTTTTGTCTCGTGATTTTTATTTTCAGACGAAATGACATTGAATTTTCTCCGACATTGTTTCTTAATTCTTTTCATACAAAAATGAACCTGTTAGAAGTTTTTTGCTTACTGTCAGCATAAATTTCTCTGTTGGTTTTCTTGTCAGAGGGTCAATTCCTCTGACCTTTGGTCCTCTAATTACATCATTTCATTTCCTAAAGTTTCTTTATTGCTAAAGTGTTTTCATTTATTCTCAGGTAAACAAACCGATAAAACGGTTTGTGTCACACATATTTTTGGTCAAAAACAAACAAATGGTTGGTGCAAATGTTTTGCATACTACTTGCAAGTCGATGTTAGGCGCGCTGCAATGTTTTTATTCATTATTATTGTTATTAATATTTTCGTCTTGAAATCGTCGCCCGTTTTTATTGGGTGTTGGAGAATCGTCTCTGCTCCGTATTGTATTAGCGTCCGAGCCGTAGGATTCGGGCGTCTTGTCAATTAGCCGCGGTGACGGAGGGAAGGTCGTTAGCGCTTTCGCCGTTGTGTCCCTTTGTGTTTTGTGGTTCGCGTCGCAGACGAGTTTGGAGTAGTTACGGGGCCTGAGAAGTTTGCGACGACCCATTTTGATAAGGAGAATCAGTGAGTGGTTATTTTGGAGTTAGGTTCACCTATTTTGGCAAAGTTTCAGCTTAGGCCCTGGCCCGAGATATCCTATTGTCCTTGTGGCTCGTTGCTCAGGGGCGAAAAGAAGGATCAGCCGAATAGGGAGGTTCTAGGCGGTAGTATTTACGTTTTCTGGCACTTTGCACCTTTGTCTTTTACTTACTTCCATTGTTGTGTTTTACTACTTATTTCGTTTTGGCTCACCAATAAACATCTCCATTCCTCAAGTCTCAACTCACTGCAGTAGGACTGTAATTAGCACCGGGTTAGCGTCAGAGGCCGTACCAGATTGGATCTCCCAAGAACCGCAGGTAGGCAGCCGAGGGTATATGAGCACCCAATACGACATTCTGTTGTATGATACTTTCTGGCAGGAATGCTTTGCATAAGTAGCTATATTGCGTGGTTCCAGGGATCTTGAGGAGAAATCGGCTTTGGTTTTGTCATAACTTGGTAGACAATAGTTATCATGTGCATACAAAACTGGACCGTGAAGAAAGAACTTCCCGATTTTCTTTTTACTAATCTAAGGTTAGAGATATCCTTTATAAATTACAAAAAGCCTCCAAGGGCGAAAAATGATTGGCAACCATTTCACTTTGATGTTATCAATTACATTATATTCCATTCATTCTGAAATGATCGATTCAGCGAGATCGCAGCCAAACTTTGATCAAAAATTATGAAAGGCTTGTCGACTAAATTCAATTAATTTTTTCTTCGTGATGCAGACTCCTTTATGATCACACTTTTCAATCATTGCAAGATTGTAGAAATTGATCTCATGATTTCTAGTAAGGCTGCGATTGTCGAAACTCCGATCGCTGCATCAATCATTTCAAAACTAGTTCATTAGAAAATGCCCCGATAGGGCAGAAAAAGGAAGAATATACTTGCTTGGACAGCTGCCAAGCTAGAAAAAGAAGTGGACTAGATTTTTGAGAATTTGGGTAAAAGTTTGAAAAAATTCACTTTCGTTATATTGGATTTTCATTCTTCCACAAAAAAAATTTTCCATGTCTGTGAAAAAATATTTTCTGCAGCATCGTGCATTTTGTCCTTCCCCTGGCATCAACTACAGTAAAATTTCTCTATATGAAAATTAAATGCACATGACTTCAAATGTAAAGAAATGGTAAACCAATAGGATTCTAACTCCCGACGGATTTAAAACTCCTGCCTGTCACACTAGCTGAAAAATAGTGAGGCAGGCATATTATAGTCATTTTCAGAACTATAAAGAAACCTGAGATTGTTGCACTAACCCAACATGAGGATAATCTCAACATCGGGATTAAATTAATGATCCTGAGTTTGAGCTAATCGCAATGTCCAAATTATTTTCTTCCAGTGCACAAACAATACGCACTTCAGGATTAACTAATACTGAGGTTTAAGTTCGAGTTTGGGCATTTCAGACATTTTTATATTAATTTGCTTTAGAGATAAGAAAATTATGTGAAAATGTTGGTGCAACCCGACAGCTCAAGCTGGGGATAATCTCGACATTGAGCTCGTTATAATCCTGATGACATTTTTAGTGCAACTGGGCCTTGGTTGGAAAGTGTGTTGATGCACTCACCTGCAGAATATACTTTTTCACAGACATAGAAAATTTTTTTTGACAAAGAATGAAAATCCAATATAACGAAAGTGAATTTTTTCCAGCTTTTATCCAAATTCTCAAAAATCTAGTCCACCTCTTTTTTTAGCTTGGCGACTGTCCGAGCAAGTATATTCTTCTTTTTTCTGCCCCATCGGGGCATATCTCTTTTTAGTGGGCCATGCATGAAAACATTCGTAGAAGCACATTGAAGTTTTAAATTTGGTCATCTTCACGTCAAAGAAATAATAAAAAACAATCTTAAAGCTACGAATTTTTCACTTTCGGTAATAGTAAAAGATTCGTAAACCGCATAAAACTGGAAACACGTTGTAAACAGAGTGTAAAGTGACCATTTCCATTGAATTCCCCATGATCAAGAACCGCTCAACACAAAAAACCGCAGAAAAACTTTTGTTTACACACAGAATTTTTTGTGTGAAGTGACTGTGTCCATTGAATTCCCCATGGTCAGAAACCTTTTCCTTCAAAAATCGCAGAAATACGTTTCTTTACATTCAATATAATTTTGTGTGTAAAGTAATCGCATTCATTAAATTCCCCGTTGTCGAAAACCTCTTGCTCCAAATAATCACGAAAATACGCTTGTTTACCCCTGGGATAATTTTTCTTGTAAAGTGGCCGCGTCCGTCGACTTCCGAATGGTCGAAAACCCCTTCCTCCAAAAAGTCAAGGAGGTTCATTTACATTAATGATGTTTTTTTGTGTAAAGTGACCGCGTCCATTGAATTCTTCATGATCGAAAACTCTTACACCCTAAAAATCTCAATAAGGCTTACCGGTTCAATTGAAACTGCAAAAAATTCAGGCACCATAGTACATTATGCTGCAAAAAATTTTTGAAGCCGTAAGTTTATATAACAAAATTGCCAAAAATTGCGGTTTCCGGGACTTTGGACCACTATATAATTGGATTGAAGCGATATTTTAAAAAATTAAAAAATCGCATTTGAGATTGCACCCCCAAGATGCTTAGGCCGGAGTATGGAGCTTGGATATGGCACACCCATTGCGGGGCGTGGTGGAACTGGGGACGCTTAAAATGTGCGTTCTTTGCATGTTTTGGGGGCCCCAACGAGCGCTAACCGAAGGTTTTAGCTCTTACCGTTTTGGCTCTAGGGTGGGGGATATGAAATTTGGGGGCCGAGTATATTATAGGTTGACGCTATCGCGCCACCTATGATGAATGGAGTATAGTACCCGCCGACTCGTATCGCCGGGCAAAAAGTTTTTGGTTACTCCTGAAATCAAATTCTCATTGCAAATGCTTTTGCCTAGAAGTAGATAAACAACTCCGAGGGGTGGTGCCATGATTTTGTTGCACAAACATCCTCGCGAGGAAAGCCGCCCCCTTTACCAAAACAAGTTCAGAGCTGATTAGTTTATTTCACCATATTACAAGCAGGTTCCAGCGATCTATCCAACTGTGCAGAGAAAGATAATGTACGAATTATTCAGGTCTTAAGTTTACTGGCAGAGTCTTTTTCGGCGATTTTTGGATGTTTGGGCAACTGAGCCCAGATACTCCACCTAGTGCATGTCTGATACCTAGTATATGACCGCCATTTTGTGCACATATTATCTTAGTCGCATCCGCTACTTTCTGACGATTACATTTTTTTATTTTCGGGGACCCCCATAATTTTGGGAATTTCGGGTCCCCACACCCAAATTTCGGGTTTTACCCTTCCCCTCCCAAACTGGTGGGACCTCTTACCGATATGGAAAAAATAATATCTTCAAATTTATACCGCCGCCAAGCACAAAGATACATTTTAGCAATAAATTAGATTAAAATCGCCGATTAAACGATAATTTTGCAAAAAACCGCGATGAAAAAGGTTTGAAATTCACACATTGGTGCAGGCAGTGCCCGCTTAGGAGGATAGAAAAATTTATAAACCAGCGGGCCCTCGACAAACTACAGTAGGATCGCCAGCGGGTATTTCGGTCGTCACGCGCGACACCGCTCGCGGTATGCCCGCTTGGCATATGTCACTTCCAAAGCGGGCGAGCGGTTCACGCTCGATTTTGATTGGTCCATTTTTTCTTTCTACTGTAGCGTGACGCGGGACGCGTGAGGAGAGATTAGGTCTTTGGCCTCGAAAACGCTCCATCGAAACTAAGTATTATTTTGTATTGCATTTATTACGTTGTCGTTCAATAAAAATTAGTGCACTGCTGTAGTGTATTGACGTCAGCAACTGCAACTGCATTAGTTGTAGAAACTCCAAAAGTTCGTTTTATGACATATGTCATTATTCTCAAACAGTACTCCAGGGACGTAACGCAGCGCAACCACGGAGCTCCGAATCCTGCCAAAATCTCCGCGTGACACATCCGGAAGAAAGAATTTCATTCAAAAAGTTGGAAAAAATGTAGTTACAAATTTGGCCAGCATAGCCTGATAGCCAACCAATGTGTTCTTTGTAGCTGGCATACTGCAAATAAATACTACGAAATTATGAACAATGTATTTACAAAGTTATTTAAACGAAGTAGAGGAAATTGATAAAACTTTTCAATAGAGAAAGGTTAAACAAACCAACAAGAAAACACACAGTAACGGTAAACTTGATAAAGCATCACAGTGGGATAAGAGAAAATAATATTTCGTGAGAGATCAGCCATGACGATACCAGGGCAATAAATCAAAAATTTTGACAATAATCGGAGGTCAGATGGATTTCTAATGGAAGCATACTACACCGATGTTTGTGACTACTAAACTGAGCTGTAGCCAATGCAACATCTCAAGCTAGTTCAACTATAACATCCCCGTTGAGCTGCAGTTGTATAAGGGCTTAATTTTCTCGATGTTCCTCATAAAAGATGAGCGACACTGAGCTGCACCACAACAGCAATGATATAACTTACTAGTTTATTATAAAATGCTCCGACGGGACAGATAAAGCAGAATATACTTGTTTGGATAGTTGCCAAGCTAGAAAAAAGGGTGGATAAGGTTTTTAGGAACTTGGGTGATAGTTTAAAAAATCCAATTTTGTAATATTAAATTTTCATTCATTCTCGTTAAAAAATTTTTCATGTCTCTGAAAAAGTATATTCTGCAGCTTCGGGCTTGTTGTCCTTCCCTGAGCATTGTATACCCTAGAGTAAAATGTTTCTGAATGAATATTATATGCAATAATGCTGATAACTGACCTCTCGGATGTATGGAAATGGTAAACAAGTTGCATTCTAACTACTGGCTGATTCGAAACTCTGTCTCTCGTTCCAGCTGAAAAATAGTAAGAGATGGACAATTCGTCATTTTGTTTTTTACAACCTATGGTGGTGATGGGTGTTCTTTAGCGCTATGAAAAAACTCTGGGTTGTTTGCACTAACCCAATCTGAGGATAATCTCAACGTCGGGATCAAAGTGCTGATCTTCAGTTTCAGTGGCAATGTCGAGATTAGTTTCTTGCAGTTGAACTAACAATCCTTACTTCAGGATTAACTAATACTGAGATTTAAGCTCGAGTTCCGAAATTCCGAAACAGACACTTTTATATTTATTTGTTTTAGACATAACAAAAATTATGAAAAAATGTTAGGGCAATCCGGCAACTCGAGCTGGGGATATCTCGATATCGAGCTCGCTCGGGATAATCCTGACAACGTTGAGATTATACCAAGCATGAGATCATCAACATGTTAGTGCAACCGCTGATCTTTAGTGCAACTCGGCCCTGGTTACAGTCATTAGGCATCTGCAAATAGGACAACAGGGTAAAGCATACAAAAATGTCTATATTCAGCCATGCCTATATTAGGGTGTACATGGGATTTCGCTCCCACTCGCATGCCGTCGCGGAAATGCAAGTAAAGACGATTTTTTTAAAAACGCAACAGGAGCAGGCGAAATGGGTGAATGATTCTTATCCGAGAATTTTCTGAAATTTCAGTTTAAATTGCAGTTTAAGTTCAAAAATTGTGAACGATGCTATTTTGTTGTATAATTTTAACACTTATGATAACTTGATTTCGAGTACCTATATTCAGAGAATAAATTTGTTTATAGCTTGTAATCAGTAAAACTTACGAAGTGAATTCTATACGATATGTTATATAAAAAGATTGAATATGTAAACATTATCCCGCTGGGGGTCAGCTTGGACAGGGGGTGGAATAGAATTTTTTTCGTTCTTGATAACGAAAAGAAAGGTTTCGGGAAGGTCTTCTAACATCCAAGCAGCATATTTTTCAACCTATACTAGTCATATATTTGAAATTATTTGCTTTATTGCTTTAAGTTTTAATGTTACTTCCATGGAATCAAGTATGCTTTGTTTAGAAAAATTGTTGAACTACAGCATCATTTCTCTTTTATGGCGACTTTTTCTTCTCTCTTATCTTGTTCATTTTCCTTCGTCATCTTCTCAATCATTGCTGGGGCTGTCAAATCTGCTGGAGGTCAGCGAAAATCTGCTGGGGGTTACCTCACCCCGTGCATGTATGGCAGTGGGACGGGAACTGGGTCGGCTATGCAGGCCGAAAGCAGGTAATGGTTTTCAATCCCGCGCACACCTCTAGCGTATATCACTTCAACACAATTGCAGATTTTTCCTCATATGCACAATTTTAATGCTTGGAATCACACAGTTGATTTAGTTCTAGGACAACTTTGTGCTGTAGCATTCTCTCTAAAAAACTGAGTTGGATTTTATGTGTCAACTTCCTACAGTTGATTTCTGTTTCATGAAAACTAAATTTAGTAAAAAAGTTCAATGCAGTTTTAGAAGCACACTGCGAAGGGAGACATGGGGGTACATATCCCCGTAGATTTGAAATTGGAAAATCTCTCATGCGAAAAAATAGCCAACTTTGTTGGATTTTTGTTTCAAAATACGACAAAAAACCGGGGTCCGCCTCCAATATCCACCTCAAATATTTGGAGCTGCACATATGGTTGGAAGGCGTGTTGATGCACTCAACTGCAAAATATACTTTTTCCCATGACATGGAAAATTTTTTAATGAAAAAGAATGAAAACCCAATATTACAAAATTTCATTTTTTAAACTATCATCCAAGTTCTCGAAAATCTAGTCCACCCGTTTTTCTATATTGCGAACTATCCAAGCAAGTATCTTCTCCATTTTCTGCCCCATCGGGGCATTTTCCAATGAACTGGTTCAGCCTTTTTTAGTGGGCCTTGTCCACACATGAAAAACTTCATTGACGAAGACATTGAAGTTATAAATTTTGTCTCCTTCACATAAGAATAACAATTTTAAAAAATTTTTAAAGCTTCGGACGATAAAAGTAACAATTATGTGTAAATTGCAAATTACACGTAATAAACAAAGTCAAATGTAGTCAAAAACTAGTTTTATTAGTTTTCGCTTCACTTATATCATATTTTTCTGTTGTTCTCATTTTGCTAGATAGTCATAAGGTCTGCTAACGGCTGCGTTTCACTTGTGGACAGCTGCATGGCCGCCTCCTGCTGCGTCTCAGTTGTGAATGGCTGCATCTCACTAGTGGTAGGCAGCGTCTCACTTGCGGACTGTAGCATCTCACTTTTTGATGGCTGTGTATCGCTGTGTCTCACTTGCAGGCAACTGTATCTCATTTGCGAATGGCTTCGTGTTGCCTGCGGACGGCTGCGTCTCATGCAGGCGGCTGCGTTTACCTGCAGACTGCTGCGTCCTACTTGTGGACAGCAGCGTCTTGCTTGCGGGTGGCCACGTCTCACTCCATGACAGCTGTGTCTCACACGCGGATAGCAGCGTCTCACTATCAGGTGGCTGCGTCTCACCAGCAGATGGCTGCATCTCGCATGTGGACGGCTTTACTTGTGGATGGTTGCACAGTCCAACTAGGTAGAGCTCTGATAGTCCGACTAGGCCATTGGCTGAAATGACTCAACAGTGGAAGTGACCCGGTGGTGGAGGTGACCCGATGGCGGACATGACCCAGTGGTGGAGGTGGCCCGGTGGCAGAGATGACTTGGCAGCGGAAATAACACGGTCTCGGGAATGACCCGGTGGCGAACATGTCAGTGGCGGAAATGACCAAGTGACAAAAATGACTCGGTGGTGGAAATGACTCGCTGATAGACATTACTGGGTGGTGGAGGTGACCCTGTGGCCATGCCAAGCAAGCTCAAACCCTTGTGGTCATGTGAACACGTAGTTGAGGACAACTTGTTCCGCCCATCCTTAACAATTGCTCATCCTTAACCATTGCGTATTCTTAGCCATTGCCTATCCTTAAGCATTGCGGGCCAGGGTAGTCAAATGACCACATGCACCTTATATAATTCTATACGACTTTATGCATGCAGATATGTAGTCATGAATGCATCATACTTGGAAAAACATACCGCAAAAAATGCTATGCAAAAAAATGATTTCTTTGAAGCCATGAACTTTCTACAACAAAATTGTAGAATTTTGGTGGTTTTTTTCTTTGGGTCATAGTATAATTTGATTAAGGCCATATTTTCAAAAAAATTTAATCTGATGGACACCGGGTAGATTCATGGGGCGAAGTATCAAGCTCCGGGATGCCACACCCAATGTGGGGCATACTGGAACTAAAAGTCCCAAAAAGGCCTTTTTGCATGCTTTTGGGGCGCCATCGAGACCATTTGCAGATAGAGGTTAAATGACCACGTGCACTCCACAGTTTGTCCCTAAGCCCGAAATCATGAGGAAACCCCCTCTTACCGTTTTGGTTCTAGAGGGGGCGCGAACTCCGAATATATTATAGGTTGACGCTATCGCACCACCTATGATAGAGTTGTTGCTCAAGTCTCTTCGGTGAAATGGGGTCCTGTTTTAAGTTCAGTTTATTGTAAATTGTTTTATTATTACTTTGAAATGAATTTGAAGATAAAGATACGAGTTAGTGCCACTCTCATTTGGCTCCCACCTCCCTCAAGCGCCTTGCCTCACATTGGCGCCCAAGCTGTGCCTTACTTAAGCGCCCCTCTTATTTTGGCCACCGTCTTAAGCCGCATTTATACTTCACGGCACGGTCACGGCCACGGCTTCCCTGAACAATCAGACCGCGCTATGAAAAAGTGACGTTAAATATGATTGGTTGCACGTCACGTGCACTGAAATTCGATTGATCGCGGCTGCCGTAATCGTGGTCATACCGTGAAGTACAAATGCGGTTTTACTTTGGCGCCTAGTATATCCTGCTATACAAGCGATGTGTTTCCATCTATGCAAATTTTACACGCAGTTTTACATTACTATTATGGCTATAAATAGCTCAGGCCATCCTGAATGACCTAAGCCTATGTCAAAGGCAACATTTCTCCTTCCAAAAACGATTTTCTTCAACATCGTGATAGTCCAGAAAATGCCGAGAATTCAGCTTTATTTATGATATGTTAGGATAGTAACAAAGTTGAATACAATTCGGTATTAGAATAAAATGGAGTGGTGGTAGTGTTACTTTAACAAATGGTACAGTACAATTTAGTTATAATAAAATAGTGTTACTTTAACAAATGATTAGAATGAGCGTTGAACTATCAGAGCAAGAATGGGTGCCAAGTTGAGATAGGCGCCAAAGCAAGGCAACCGCAATAGCAAGACGGGCGCCAAAGTTAGAAGGGTGCCAAAGTAAGATGGGCGCCAAAGGATGACATCCAAGAAAGATCATTACTACGCAATGGGCGATAGCCAAAGTGAGGCGGGCTCCAAAGAAGGTCGGGCGCCAAAGTAAAACTGTACCCTTGAACATACAGGTTCTATTAGGGCGGGTCATTAGAATGAAGACGATATTTGGAACAGTCTAAAGCAGTATAGTACTGTATGCACTCAATACGACTATTTGATTGTTGAACAACTTTCACGGTGATTCTGGCTGTATTTTGGTGCAAGGTCGCGCTAGATTATATATGAATTAAAAATGGACAAAAATGACTCAGAACTGCCCGAAGTGAACTATTCTGCACTTGTTTTCTTTTTTGCATCCCATTCGATAATTTTCTTCTCTAAAACTGCTATCCGCATTTATTGACTAAGAGAAAATCACTGATATAAAAATTTATAAAACAGAACACAGACGACGGATTAATTCTATGCGGAAAGACCCCCCGCGGCACAAACGGTTGCAGATCTTGTTTCAAAAGTTTCTAGTGTACCTACGTATGTGTAGGTTCAATGATTTGCAATTTATGTACTAAATACATTATTGTATTCTTGCTTCAACTTCTCGGAGCTTAATACAATGTGTCTGCTTTTAAAATGCAATTATCCGGCTATGGCAATCATCATGTGTGTACCTCGATGTGATGAAAAATCTATTCTTACTTTCTTTCCTGTTGTTCCTATGAATCGATGTGGAATCCAATATAATAAAGGAGTTTTTAAAAGCCAGCATCCATTGTATCCTTAGTGAATAATTAAGCATTAGCTTTTATTGATGGTCAGACTTTTATATTAATGCTAGAATTGTTATTACTAGCATGCACCTTGCACGTATACTGTACTCTGGTCCTGAGTTCAGTATACTAGGTTCCATTTCCAGCTTGGATGACTGTGCAACAGGAGCTCATAGAGCTGCAGCATACGATAGTTCCGAATTGGGTAATGAGGATTTTTTTCATATGATTGGATATAATCAGTTTAAAATGATATTTCAATAGTTTGATGTCGAAAATCCCCTCGTGTCACACATAGTCACTGTCCCATAACATTTTTTGTTGCACGAATGCGCGGATCGTGGGATTGAGAAATTAACTTCATTCAGAAAGTGTTGAAATCCACACAGAAAGATGCTGACCCCACTCATAATTAACTTTTTTCAAACGGACTGAATTGGACTTCAGTCGATCGTGCATTTTTATGGGGTCGATGTATTCTGACAAGATATTTTTGAAATGATCAACAGCAAAGAATTTGTCATATTCTGAGCAGGCTTTGTGTCAGGATATGATTATCGAAGAATCTCGTTTCAGTAAATGTGATGCACTATCCATACCAGATGATAGTGTATCATCATAGGTACAGCTTTGCATGCACGAATCGTAGTATAACAAGTTACATTTTGACGAGGAAATACTATCTATGGAGTTAAAATACTGACTGCTGAAGATCCTCCCGATAATAGCATAGTTTGTGATCTTGGGAGAAATTCTAAAATTAGAAGGTTTTTTTAATGGCCCAGTTTTTTAAAGTTTCATAACTTAAATGATCATTATCGTCTCCGATTCTTCATGCAGGCTATATGATTATTTTCCAATCCAAATTATGAATCGTTTCAATGTTGCACTAACGACTATCTTGTTGGATTGAGCGACAACAAATGATTGATCAATGTGACAATTTTTGTGAGAAAATGATCCTAAATTATGAAATCAGATAATATCCTAGAAAATATCCCGTTCAGTGCTCCATTTATCTTGACTGAAATCCTTGTGGTCGTTTCAAGGAAGTGAATTATGTGTCATTGTATACTTGAATTTATCTTGTGGCGAGTCCATACCTATAATTTACGGTTTTAACTAATGTCTGGTGATGTGACAAGCTGCATCGGAACGTTTGAGTTGGTTTCTTATGAAAAGTATTAGTTCATAATTTTTTGCGCCACGTGGTATCATAAAACATAAAAGATCTAAACATCGGTTCCCCAAAATGTCTCTGACACTGCTTAGTGCGTAATTTTCTTTAATGCTCCTGTAGCACACTGCATCATGAAAATGGTCGTTGCATGATGATGAATGTAAAAATTTCCAATCTATGCCCTACAGTCATATCATTATGTACTAGTTATTCGTAGATGTGGGCTTGTGAAGGATGTGGAAACTATTGATGATTCAAATCTCAGAGCAGATGAGATGACAATAAAGTCCTCTACATTTTTAAGTAGTAGAAATTTTCAGAGAAAATTTTGGCACTTGACATTTTTTTTGAACTGTCTCAACTCAAATTATAGTGCTTTAGCATCCTTACTAAACCAGCATTTATCAGTACACCACTCGGTTATAGTGACATATTCACATGCCCTGCAGATGCAAAGAAGGAAATCACGTCAAAATCTCTGTGAAAATTAATATAGTGAATAGATAGTATTCCAGCTCGTCTGATGCTATCTAATATGGGAATTTATATTTGAGCATGCGTAGAATTCTGTGACCGTCTTTGTCTACTGGTTATCGTCTCAAACTACTAGTCTCGAAAACCAAATTCGATCTCAGGTGTAATCCGGATTTTTCCGATAGCTGGCCTAGGCAGACACAGCCTTAAATTCTCACGGGGTCGATAAATTGTGTAGGCAAGCTTGGAACGCTCCTTGCTGGGGTCCACTCAGCCCGGTTAGCATGTTGGCTATAAGGTGCGGCGAATGAGGAAGTGGGCTTGTTTCATTTATGGGTGGATAGCTGAACAAGTCCTGCTTTGTCGGACAGGAGTTAGCTTATACATAGTGGCCTCCACTAGTCGGCATAAGTACCCAAAGAAAGCCACAGGATGGGCACCTGTAAAAAACAGGATGGGCACCAGTAAAGCCTGCCTTTCGGGCACAAGAAAAATTTGTACTGGTGTACCCGCAAAACTTGAAAAAATACGTAGTATTCTAGGCTGTAGAACTTCGAATGATAGGAGTGGTAATTTCTACTTTTTGACTTGATTAGGGGATCAGGAGCAATAAATTTGCTTTGCTATCAAAAGATAAAACATTTATATAATTCCTTGATCACAACTGATGAGTATATTTTGGATGATTTACCTACATAAGCAAGTTTGTATTGCTCTACCCTCACTTGTTATGATAAATCAATTTTTGGTTGATTGATTGAGGACCTTTCAATCATTCAGAGAGTGCTCTCTAAACGGCCGGCCATTTTTTTGCCCCTCTTGTCAATTCAGACAGGAAAAGAACGACATCTCTGGTTTTCGTTTTCATTTCACAGCTCAATACAATCCCCAATGCGATTAATTCATTTTTGCTTTATCATCTCATTCCCTACAATGTTTTTGCACATGTTTGTGTCCGTACACTCGAGAATCTAATGCATCTTTTTATTTGCGGTTTAGAATCCCATATTGAAATAGATTCGTCGTCTATAGATAAGCTTTACTGATTTTTAAAAGCTCTGCAATAGAAATATAGCAACCGTAATGGTTGGGGAAGTTGATCCGGAAATGCGATGAAGCCAGTATAATGACCTATGTATTCCAAAAGGCACCATTATGCAAATTGCGGAGGCTATAAATCTAGAGCAAAAGCCTCCTATTGTCCATCTGGGATTTTGTTAAGGCGTTTTCCACTTTTTTCTTTATACGATATTTTTATTTTCTTTTGCTACAGGAGCTTGTCTAAGCTTCTTAATTAGCATATTCAAAGCTACCGAGGATCTCTTGGTATATATCTTTTATTATAGAAAGAATGTAGATGCGGAATACTAATTAGAATAGGGTTTTTTCTTCCGACACAGCTAAAAGTGTTTATTGGTTTTGTTTGGATACTGTATATTTTTCATTTTTCATCGATGCCCGTAGGTCATTTATTTTTTTCGTAGATATAGAATTGTTTTTAATAATAATTATTTCGTTTTAGCTTCTTATTTAATCCAGCAATTGTTGCTTGAGCATTAATAAGTCTAAGAGTCGTAGACGCTCCCAGAATACATATGTCTGAGTTACGTTGATATGGTACAATGATTTGTCGTTCAATTCATCATCGTTGAAATGTTCCGATACGTTTGAACAAGCTCGATTTTGTTTCTCAGAAAGTTTATAATGTTGTAATTCGCAATGCTCGATATTCCAGTATCATAAAATATCAAGATATATTTTGCGATTCTGCTCATGGTTGTTCATCGTTTTACTATTGTACTATTGATATCCGAAGACTTAAATCATGAATTCAAAATACAAATGTGTTTTTCTTTAGCATCTCAAAATCGGAGAAAAAGGATAATAGAGTTTTCACTGAATATTCTAGAACAAGATTTGCATGTCCATAGTTCATTTTTTTCTAAATGAGCTTAGAAAAGAAAAAATTTGTTCCTACAAATAATGAACAAACGCGAGCTGCATTTTTTCTCAGATTGATTCTAGCGATTAGGACTACAATTTAAAAAAACAAAATATTAGCTTGTGATGCATGGTCACCTTCAAGGATTTCTTTGGATTTTTTTTTGTATTTCAACGGCTCATTTGAAGATGAATAGGAGTATAATGTGATTTTCAAGGATTTCACGCTCAAGGATTTTTCGGGTTTCTTTCTTGTGCTACCACAAGAGTGAGTGTGAAAAAGCAGAGACCGTTCTTCGGAAGATCGAAGTTTTTTGAGTCAGAATAAGTTGAGAATCAGAAAAAGCTTTCTAAACAGTTGGGAGATCCAAAGAGAAAAATTTACCACTGAATATGATACTGTTTTCATTCCTGAAATGTTTAATTTTTTGATTGATTCTAATTTATTTGCATGATTTCAGATTCTCGACGGTGGATTAATAACTTGTATTAACCCGTGCAAAAGCTCACATTGAAAAGACCGGTTTCTTTTTCATTTATTTTCAGAGTTTTATCATGGAAATCACGTCCATTTGAAAAATGAGCGATATTTTCAAGTGGATGTTCATTGTGTCACTTTTCCACATAATTGTTACACCATCCAAACTCAACCAAAAGATTTTCGTCGACGTGGACACCATCGATTTTTTAGATCCCCAGAAACACGGTTTCCTGGTCATCTTGAATGAATATTTCGTTAAAAATTTTTTACACGAAAGTCAATTCCCGACTCTCTTCGTTACATGGGTCCATTTGTATAATTCTAAGCAAAAACATTCGTCTCATAATAATCAGCACCGTTGGACGAGAATCCTTTATCCAGAAGTTATACAAGAACGGAAAGTGGTTAAATTAGAAAATTTGAAGGAAAAATCTTGGTACCTAATTTGCATAGAGTTCGAAAATATGAACCGTGATAACGAAACGACAGGTTTAACTTGCCGTATAAGTCGAACTCTAGACAAATTCGGTACAAAAACCGAGACGACCATAAATCGGTGGTCTATCGATTTTTTGAACCACGATTTTGTGAATTTTAGCGTCGAATATCAATGGCCCTTATTCCCAATGAAAAACACTTTCTATTTGACTGCCGGCGGCGTAGAAGCCAAAACGTTTTTGATCGAAAGTCAAAACCGGGAAAAATTCCGACTACGGTCAAAATTCGAATATTTAGAATCAAATACGGATTATGGTAAAATTTGCGTACTACAAGAACCAACGATCGACGTTTTTTCCATGTTGGGTCGTACTGTAAAAACTAATTTGCATATTTGCCACGAATCGGAAAAGGTGCGAACAAAATCGGCTCCGAAACGGATGGGCGACGGAAAATTTTTTGAAAGCGATAAAGATTCTACTGATGATAGAAAAGAATATCGAATGTCGAAAATGCGCAGTTATCAAAAAGATGATTCGCAAGCATTCAAGAGATACTTTTCTGGTGGAAAATCGAAAAAATTCACTGTTCAACATTTTCACATGATTCTAGCTGTACATATCCTGTTTATATTTTGTGCTGTAGAAGGCTTGATCTAGAATTTGTGGTGTATAAAAAAGTAAGTTATCGATGTGGGAAAGACCGTTCAGAGCAGAAAGGTGTTATTCCCAAGGCTTATCTATTCAATGCTTACTGTAGTCCAGTTTTTTTAAATGGACTAAAAAACAAAGCAGGCGTGACAAGTCTAGATTGCTCGTGGAAAGCCTCGGGCCGGTTTCATCAAAGAGACTTAAGCTCCAGCTGAGCTGCAGCTTAACTCTGTATGTTATACTATTGCCGTTCAGCTGCAGCTGAGCTGCACCTTAACGACAATGTTATAACATACAGAGTTAAGCTACGGCTCAGCTGGAGCTTAACTTTCTCGATAAGTTTTGTGTGCGTGAGTTGAGCTGCACCTGAGCTGCAGCTTAAAGGCAATGATATAACATATAGAATTAAGCAACAGCTTAGGCTGCACCTCAAGTCTCTTTGATGAAACCGACCCGTGGCTAAACGGTAGTCATAACATGGAAATTTGAACATAAAAGTCCGTTTTTTATAAAAATTTTTTGAGTGGAAAAATGATAGAAATCAGAATTTTCGTTAAAATCGTTTACACAAACCTTTTGCAGTATGATTTTTCACTCAAAAAAGTTAAAAAGGTTAAATTCAGTATGTTCATTATTTACCTGTAATATGTGATGCATCGATAGCAAAAATGTAGAAGATAGGCTTTGCTTTCCACTTATATGTTCTTGGGAGGCATTTGAATAGAAAAACAGACCTTAGTACAAACTTATAAAGTTATTAGAGACACACATTTCTCAAATGAAACTTGGATATTCTAACGTTTTTTTATTGAATGAAATATTACTGACCATTAGAATTGTTGATGGCAGAATATTATCGAATCCGTCACTGTAGTGATTCTTCCTTGTTCAACAATTCTATAGACGAGAAAAAACTTGCCTGCATGTAATAAAAAATTGAGCAAATTTAAAAAACCTCAACTCACATATTTATTGTTGCAGAAGTCATACCAGACAAACTCGAAGCAGAAAGATGGTAATCTGCGATAAACTGCGCAGTGGAAAAAGGAATTTTAACGATACGGTGACTTCAATATGAATACTAATATCTACAAATATTGTGAAAATTCGCCACGAATCATCTTCCATCCTTCATAGTTCAAATTCACTGCGAAGCTAAAAGTTTTCTGAATATATTCGGCGAAGCCTTCTTGTCACCTGTCAAAACCAAAGAAAGAACAATTTTACAACGACGAAAAAAGTTAGAAAGTAAAAGAAAGTAACTAAGCAGAGGACGCAGCTCCCAGCAGGGGTGTGGGGACGGCATTTTGATATTGCACGGAGAGAAAAGCAAGAAAGAATACTCGTCAACGAAATTATCAGGAATTCCACTTTCGTTCTTCGATAAAATTCTGCTAATCTTAGAACGAAAGTCGCAAAAGAACAAATTCGAGCGTCGCTGCATGGATGAGAAAGTCGAAGTGTTATTGCGATAGAAGTAATCGAGTCTCAAATTATGAAAACCCATCTAAATGAAAGTGGATCTGTCATCCGAAATTTGCACTTCATTTGTTTTGCAGACGCAAACAAACAAATGTTTATATCAAAATTTACAATAAGGATCAGCAGTCAACCTAAGCTCAGGGGCCGGTTTCTCGAAGCTCCCGAACTTAATTCGTCACCGAAATTGGCAATTCGTTGACGAAATTTTTTTGGGGGTTTCATGAAAAAAATTTCGTTGGCGAGATTTCGCTAATGTTCAGTTCGTTGACGAAATTTTCCAATTTTTCCGACGAAATGTGACTTTCAGTTTCTCAAAGCTCCCTAAATATTTTCCTGCCGAAATTTCTGGCTCGTTGACGAAAAAGAACTAGGCTGTTTGGAACCTCTGTAACTGGTCATAACAGTCGTTTTTATTGTACTAAGAATAGGACGGAAATCAATGGTCCTCTGATTACTCAAATGTGTCGATTTGTAAATTTTTTTGATTTCTATGTTCCAATGTTTTAAACGATTGTGTCGCAACTTGACGCCCATCTCAATTTGGCATCGGCTTTACTTTGGCGCCCGTATCACTCTAGTGCCCGTCATGCAAATTTTAGGAGTTGTTTTAAATTTTACATTTTGCTTCACGCTATTAAATATCTGCTATACTTTCCTGCACGAGAATTATGTACTTTCCTGGAATCTTTTAGTAAACTGCTATATCTTGGGCTAATTATCTATATACTAATTTGAATCATAAAATCAACAGTACGTGGTGTGACAACATTATGAAAATCGTACACTAGAGAAATGACGTGGACACTAAAAAATCATTTTGTTAATCTTTTTCCTTTATTTTTTTTTATTTTTTCTATAACATTTCTTTTTTTCCCTCTCATTCTTTCCTCTGTTTCAGTTTCTTCCTTTCTATTCTCATCATTTTGAATCACACAATTCTATGTCCCACTGCTTTTCCATTTTACTTTCATATTGTGATATTTCTGTTTGTTTCTCCACTTTTGTTTCTATACATTTTTTCCGTTTCTCTCATTATTTTTATATTCGTTTGTGTTTTTCTTTTTTGCATTTCAGTTTCTGTTTTGTACTTTTCTCTTTCTATATAGTTTCTTTTACCTCTTTGCCTTCTTTCCTCGTTTCTTTTTTTCAAAAATTATCACGTTTGGGACCTGGTTGTTCACATTACTGTAATATTTCTCTTATAGTCTGCTAATTTCTGAGCCATCTTTAATTTGTTACAAAACTTGTGTTACATTACGATCTATAGCAGAGACCCATGATATTTCAGGGCCACTGCAAAGCGACTCTTACCGTCAGGCTTTTTTGGCTCTTTTGGTTTTTTCCTCATTCCCATTTTTTCCTCAAAAGACCTCATTTGACGAAAAAAGGTAGTGAATTGACAAAGAAACGGAGAACAGAAAAATTCAAAATACAGTAATTACTTTGACTAAACAGAAAAATCGAAAGCCTTTATGTTACTGCAAATCACAAGTATTAATTCGCCAACGAACCAAAGTTCGTTGACGAAATTCTTGACGAGATTTCGTCAACGAATTAAAAATGGTTCGGAGGCTTCGGGAAACCCAAAAAATCAGGTTCCCGAAATCTCGTCAACGAACTGGAAAATTTCTTTGACGAACTTCCTTCGCAGACGAAATTTTCGTCAGCTTCGAGAAACCGGCCCCGGAGGAAGTTGACGATAAATCTTGTTCCGAGCCAGTAGCTATTGAAAAGGCGAATACGACCATTGGATGAACGACAGTTGATAATTGGATGAAAATCATAAAAAAACATTAGCACTTGAAGAAATGTGTGCAAATTTTTTTTCACAACAAAATGCGAGGATGAGGCCCGGCCCACCCGGGTTGCCCTTTCGGTCAGATTCCGGTCCCTGTCCAGGCAGAGCCAAACTTTACTGAAATTCCGACTGCATCAAGATTTGATTCTGTGAAAAATAGCCACCTCTACACTGATTAGAAAATGTTGACAAATTTCATTTTATATCAGCTTGATGGCATGCTGAAAGAAACAGGAAGAAGAATGTTCAATAAAAATGTTGTGTCTAGCTGTATTCTGAGCTCCAGCTATTTGTTCAGAAAATTCTATGGCAAAAGGTTTGTGTAAACGATTTCGATGAAATGATCTTTTTTGTCATTTCCCGATTTACAAGCATTTTATAAAAAATTAAATATAATACAACTCAGCCATTTTGAATTCATTGCAAGTTCTTTACTATAGTGAGTTTTTTATAAAATTTTTGTAAACTGGAAAATGACAAAAAATATGTACCTCCCTCACAGTCGTTTATGCAGAGCTTTTACCGTAGGAATTTTTTATTCAAAAAATGGGCAAGGGTTTGTAATTACGCAGGCCCACAATTTTCCAGTCCTACATATGTGACATATGATTTAACGGAAAATTGTAAAAATTTGAAATAGTAACTTGCTTTCCGCTCGACATTTACAAGGATTTCAAGAAAAACATAATATAAATAGGCTGAATTGATGAAAATTAAATAACTAATGTACTTTTACTAATGCGTCGCCCTAAATACTCTAGAACGGCGTAAATATGTCGTAATTGTTTATAAGCTTCCGGTTCAAGAGTCAAAGCGCCGAACCGGCTTTCGTTGACGTAACGGCAAATAGCTTCGACGTTCACTTCGCCCGAATGTTCCAACATTTGGCGCCCGATGTACATGACCGTTAAACTGGCGCTCAGATTCAAACCCGTAACGCATTGGAATAAAACGCTGCAACCGGAATCGTAATTTTGTAATTGGGAATCGCGCTTCAATTTATCGATAAAATTCATTAAGTGGACGATTTCGGCGACCAATTGTTCGTAGGATAACGTTTTGCCGATTACGCGATGAGCGAAAGACTTTTGATCGAACCATTCGTGGACGTGTATTACCGAAACCTGAAAACATTGTAAGTGACAAACGGAAAATTACATACAACCTGAAAACTACAGTAACTCAGTAAGACGAGAATTTTCCAGTCTTTATATTGCAGTTTCTTCCTTTTCTGTCCTAATTTACTACAACATGCTGCTTTTTGGTGAAAATATTTGCATCAAAAAGTGTGTAATTCCAAAAAAACTAGTGAAAATCAGAGGAATCGGATGAAACAACGGAAATAAAAGAGACAAAGAATGAGCAGAAGAAATCTAAAAATTGAATAAAAAATAAAAAGCTGCTTAAGTCTAGAGGAGCGAAACCCAACAATATGAAATTTATCAGGAAAAAACGAAAAAAAAATTAAAATAACCTGATGAAACAAAAACGAAACGAAAATGTATAGCTCATAGAAACAAAAGGAAAACGCAAATACAGATATCGAACCAAGGTAGAACGTACCACAATGCTGCCGGCATGTCGGCCAAACCACGAGACTAAAGTCGTGTAAACGCAGGCGATCGACCCGCACTCTTTTGCCAATATCATTTTTACTTCGATTTCCGAAAAATCGTAAGTTCTACCCAGGGTCATAGGCAAAAAAGGCTCGAGCATCGGTCCATCGGCTTGCTGGAACGGACCAACAAAAATGACAACTCGTATCTGAGAAAAATATTTGTTCATAGTAATAGAAGTTACAAGCCGCAAGTCACAGCAAGAATGTGCTTCATGTAAAATTCCATGATCGAGAACTGAATTTTATTCGAATTGAAGTTTGACGCTAGCTAGATGGAAAGACTCAATGCTCAATTCATGAGCAAGAATACTGAATGGTGCAGAAATACACAGTGTTCTCTGATTCATAATAGTTTTCTTGTTTTAAAAAATAAACTCAGTGAACATTATCTAACAAACTAGATACAAAAGAACTCGGACATAAACTGCAAAACATGTTCTTTACTTCTTTACATTAAACTGATTCAATGTTTTTCTTACTGTAAGATACTGCTAATGAATGTTTGAAAATAAATGTCACATTCCGGATAGGGACTTACAAATCCAGATTATTATATCTTTCAAAACCGAGAAAACATTGAAAAAGATTTTAGTCTGAGTAACATATTCTGAAAAATTCTGATCTCTTGGCGGGGTTTTAAATCTCAATTTTGGTTATATCTCAAGATTCAATTTTTACCCTTTGATTAATGATCGTCGTCCAAAAAGTCAAAAAATCGTTTTTCATGGGCGCGCCGGCCAAAAATATGGGCACGGATTTGAAATCGCGGAATTTATTCATATGCAAATCGTTGTTGACCATTGTGGCCAAAGCACAAGGTAGAGCGGCATGTCGGCTGCCGTCCACCAAAACCGTATGATTGGCCAATACCCGGGCCGTATCTAAACTTTCCACTGAACCGACGTGTTTGGTAAAATAATTTTTCAGTTGGCCATTGGTCATTTGAGACAACTCGGAGCAACGGATTTTTAATAATTGTAAGTCGACGACGCCTTTATCGTCGGCCAAAAGTTTGAGGCGGATATTTTCGCGATTTTCGACGTTGAGACCCGTCCTTTGGAGTGTATCTTCAAAAATGAATTTTATAATTTCCAGCACAGTTTTTTCTAAAATGCATATCAAATATGTTGAACATCAATCTCTTTTGGCTTCAAAAATAAGGATTTTTCAAGTATATTATTATGTTTTGAGCTTTGTCTCAACAAGATCCATCGGTAGGTGCCCAATTTGGCAGATCTAGTAGAAACAACAGGGTCTCTTAAATTCAAGCGTGCTATGATTGAAATATTTCTAATATTTTATGATGGTTGTAATACATTGTTTCTCTCCACTCCCGAAAACCAGGTCTGAACACCACAAACGGCCATGCCTGGTAATATACAAAAGCATCTTACTGTATCTTTTGCTCAAATACCGAACCGATAGCCAAAGAATAATCACAATGATGACCAATAATGCGACGCTTAATAGACCAAATATGATAGGTAGATTCGAAGATGCTCCTTCAAAAATGGGCGAAACATAAAAATTGGCGGAGTTGCGACATTTAATGCGGTGTTAATCACGCGATGACAATATAATCAATATACCAAAATATTCTTCGTGAAGTCACGGGACATTCCAGATTTAGTATCATTTTTTGGCCCTAATTCACACTAATTTGAAACAAAATTTTCCAAACATGAATCGATTTACCGAAGTCATTCATTGCAATCTTTAATTAACCAGATGCATGAAAAATTACAGCATCCACTCTGTGTTAATTATTATTTTCGTGGTTATTTTGCCTAAAATGATAGACGCAGCGAAAACCAAAGAATAACGGTAAATTTTACGTACCGTACTACCTCAAATAAAACCACTACCTCGAATAGTAGCACCACTCGGATAGACGCACCCTCCACGTGGTGTCTGAATCACCGGTACGTTTATTTGAATTTTGTAACTCAATGGGTCAAGAAATCACTTGTTTCAAACCGACTGACGAGAACCGATGGTTTTGAGCCCGAACAAGTAAAAAATGATAGACATTCAAAATGAAAATGAAATTTTGAATAATGTTGATTATGATGAGGATTCTGATAATGATTAGTTAAAATTGAAATGTAATTAAATAAACTGATAAATAAATGTTTACGATGTTAAAAGTTCTCATTGAAAACCTGACGTTTGAAATAATAAACGTACCCCCGTGAATAGACGCATCCCTCGAATAGACGCACCTGTCGTGTAGATGCACCTCTCGTGTAGATGCACTTTAGCAATAGTTTGAAAAATGAACACACTCTACTTAGGGTAGTAGGGTAATTTTCACTCGGTAGAAAACTTTACACAGTAGAAAAACGAAAAATTTCTTCATGAGAATGCGGAAGATTAAATCATTGGAAAAATATTATGCTTATCTAATGTTGATTCGAACAGAACTGAGTCGATACCTGAGTGCTGTTTGAGAAGTTTTGAATACGTAAGCAGGTTATTGAAAGGACATTTTCAACTGTTCTCTTTGGCGCTCATTGACGAAAAAAAAATTTCCATTGATTACAGTAATGAGACTACTTTTTTTGCTATTGAACCTACTTTCATGAATCGCTGTATCGATCATCCCAACGTAAATCGAGTAGATGTGAAAAATCGTGAAGGAACCATGTGCGCACAAGAAACTCACAAGAAGTAAACCAGAAAAGAGACTCCAATGCTTATACAGTACGATTATGATAGCAATCATAGCGATTCACTTTCCACTGAAGCCAATTCAAAATTCATTGATCATGTGCTTCCCATACTTGTAACCAAATTTTTGATCGCCGTACACCATCAGAATTCGAGTAAATGATTTTTGCCAATGCATAGTAATGAAATTATGCATTCTTAAAAGTACAACTAAAACAACTACGGTCTGACGCTTACTTTTCTCCACGACATGCCCTTGTTGTTGAGTATGACCTTGAATGGGCAATGATCCAAAGGAACCATGAGCGCCGTCGGTTAGGCTCGAATTCGACGATGTTAGAGCTGAAAAGTTGAAACAGATTCATTTACTAGAAAAAATTCAAATGCCATCGTCTACTTTCGTCTTCTGCCGAAAAGTTCATGGTCGAATAGTGGATTGCTGGATTAGTGCATTTCTAGTAAAAATCACGAGGTAACCAACGAAGAATAATATTATGATTGTAATACTCGGAAAAAAATTTTAATCATATTTTGGCTAGAAGAACTGCCCGATTGGGCTAAATGTACTGCATAGCAAATAAGTCTTATGAATTATCTCTTTTTGTCTACCGTGATACAATAGTAGCAAGATTTAAATTAGGAAATAATTTGCCTGACAGAAAACAAGATTACTGTATGTACATACATAGCTGATCAGCAGTGTTTTTTTTTGTGCCAAAACATGGTTTTTGGCACAAAAAAATTTGGAATGGCACAAAAAATTTTGAGCGTTTGTGCCAATTGGCACAAATTTTTTGGCTGGTCAAACATTAAATTTTGTTGATTTTTAGACGTTTTAGGGGCTGAAAATGCAAAAATTTTTCGGCACTTCGCGCCGAATCAATGAATATAATATTTCCTATTCGTACATTTGACCCGAACGCGAACGATTTCTCTTTGAACAGTGTATTAGTATCGTTGCAGCAAACTTTATAGGCTGTCAAGATTGATGAGTGAAAAGAAATTCTGAATATTCTGTCTTCATTCAGTCAGATTCGGATTTAAAACTGAAATTGTTACCAGGGTTGGCAAGGCTTTGGTTTTTTGGTTTTTGGTTTTTTTGATTTTTTAAAAAAACCAAAAAATTGGAAAATCTCTGGTTTTTTGGTTTTTTTGGTTTTTTTCCAAAATCATTGGGAAAGTGTTTTTTCACATTAGTCGATCTTCTAGGCATGTATTGGTGTCTATCTAAATCAACAAAACTATTAATTGAGTTGACTTGACTTCACTACAAAGTAGAAAAAAGTCGTATTTTTATGATACATTTCGTACTCAAAAGATGTAATATAAATCAATCGATATCCTTTGTATCTATCTTGCAACCGCACATTTAGTACATGAGTTAACTTTGCTATAATTTGCTCACAAAAAAGTAGACACTAAATCTTTTGTGGAGTGTACTCCGACCATACGGGGTGACATTCATTGATCCATATCATCATCAAAATGTTATGAAACATGATTGAGTTTAATAACTGATTTTATTGTTACGGTAAGCTTTTTAATTTTCTTAGCTCGAAATTTCAAAATATAAATGAGACAATAATAAAATTTTATACAGATCAGCTAAGCATACTGTAGGTTAGCAAAGAGAAGAGCTTTTGAGTGGCTCATTTTTATGTGGCTTGACGTCGCTACTAAGTAGAAAAAATCGTGCAAAAATATGTATATCTATCATGCAAGCGAGAATAATATATATAATAAGACCTATTTGCTGTAGTTATAGCTCGCAGACAGGTTTGAAAAGCAGAAATTTAGAAACATCTGAAATTTCGATGTGTGACCTTCGACTGCAGTTTGTAATATTAATAACATATGTCAATTTGTAATATTAATAACATATGTCAATGTTAATCAATTTAAAACCCTCTTATCGAAAACGGTATAGTGTCATTTCAACCTTTCTGTGCGCATGTACATATGTGATGCATTGATACAATTCTGTAGTTGATTTCTTTCGAGTTTTGATTACTTACATTGTGTATTGTATATTTTTCTTTATTTGTAATTTTTCTTCTTTTCTTTGAATTTGCCCTTTACATATCGCATGCTCTGTTCCATTTTTACTTTTCTTATGTTCTTCACTAATGGTTCCTTTCTTATGTGCCCACTATTACTGTATTTCTATTGCTAAATAGGGATTTCTTATAAGCATAAAATAATGACACTTCTGATAAGATTAATACTTCTAGCTGCCATTTTACGGCTCCCTAACTAGTCTTAGATGATACAGGGAGCTTCCGGCAGTTTTTTACATAGTTATTTTGATGTACCAAACATTCTAAAGAATTAAACCAGAAAAAAACCATTAAAAAACCATAGAAAAACCAAAAAAACCATTAAAAAACCATAAAAAACCAAAAAACCAAAAAGTCGAAATTTCAAAAGTTTGGTTTTTGCCAACCCCGATTGTTACTTTTTTGTGTTTGATTGATTCAAATAGAAAAATCGATATCGTTGATAATGGCACAATGTTTCGATCGAAAATTAACACGATTTTCGACTTTATTTTCTCTAATCTTTACATGGTTGTTAAATAAACATAACATAGATATTCGTTGGTAGTCGAAAATTGAATTAATTTGAACTTCCTGAACAATTCTAGAGCTATTTAAATTACCTCAACATTCCATTTCCTTCTGGGATTTCGTGAACTATTTTGTTGCACAGTTTTTTCTCTTCTCACTGACATGGTTAGCTGAAGAATAGATTGGGCACGATTTTTACAAAAAATTAATGCGTTAAACAACAACTTTTCATCAAACTTTTGGCCTAAAACTTTTCCGCAGTTTTCAGGTCTCTTAAAAAATTTTTTTTGTGTCACTGGCACAAATTTTTTTGGCCTCTTGTGCCAATTGGCACAAATGTCCGTGCACAAAAAAACGCCGCTGATCAGTGTTTCCTTTTTGTGCCTAAACGTGGCTTTTGAATAGACACAAAATGATTTGGAATGGCACAAAAAATTTTTGGCGTTTGTGCCAATTGACACAAATTTTTGGCTAGTCTAAGGCTAAATTTCCATGATTTTTTTTTAGAGCTGAAAACGCAAAATTTTCTTGGCGCATCGCGCCAGCGTTTTTTTGTGCCCGGACATTTGTGCCAATTGACACAGGAGGCCAAAAAAATTTGTGCCAATGGCACAAAAAAATTTTTTCTACTACAAACATACTGAAAACTGTGGAAAAGTTTTAGGCCAAAAGCTTGATAAAAGTTAGCATTAACGCATTAATTTTTTGTAAAAATCGTGCCCAACCTATTTTTCAGCTAACCATGTCAATGAGATAATATAAAACTGTGCAAGAAAATAGTTGACGACGTCTCAGAAAGAAATGGAATGCTGAGAATATTTAAAGAATCCTAGAATTGTCTAGGAAGTTCAAATTGATTCAATTTTCGACTACAAATATGCTATCATACCTGTACTTGGGGTGGGGTTGGGGGGGGACCCCCCCCCCCAACTTGGCCAACCCAGTAAGTACCCAAAATCATTCCCCCCCAACCCCCCCCCCCAGTTGGGAAAAAATTAAAAAAATTTGCCAAAAAGTGTATGTTTTTTGGCCTTTTTGGGGAAAAATTTCGACTTTTTCCTACCCCCCCCCCCCCAAAATTTCGGATTTACCCCCTCCAACTGGTCGGAGGTCTTACAGGTATGTATGCTATTGTATATTCAACAACAATGTAAAGACTAGAGAAAATTAAGTCGAAAATTGTGTAAATTTTCGGTCAAAACATTGTGCCATTATCAACGATATCAATTTTTTATTTGAATCACTCAAACACAAAAAGTAAGAATTTGAATTTTAAATCCGACTCTAACTGAATAAACAGAGAAAATTCAGAATTTCTTTTCATTCATCAGTCATTGACAGCCTATAAAGTTTGCTGCTACAATACTAATACACTGTTCGAAGAGAAATCGTTCGCGTTCGGGTCAAATATACGAATACGGAATATAACACTCATTGACTCGGCGCGAAGCATCGAAAATTTTTGCATTTTCAGCCACCAAAATGTCTAAAAATCATGGAAATTTAATGTTTGACCAGCCGAAAATTTTGTGCCAATTGGCACAAATGCCCAAAATTTTGTGTGCCATTCCAATTTTTTTTTGTGCCAAAAACCATGTTTTGGCACAAAAAAAACACTGCTTCGCGCCACTGTTTTTTTTCCACGAACTTTTTTTCACAAATGTGAAAAGAGGTCAAATTTTTTTTCCACGGGTGGAAAATTTTTTATGACAAGTTTTCGTTTTAAAAACCACGTTTTTTCGCTTGAAAATGCTCATAAACCTAAGTGTTTTTGAGCTTTTTAAAGCATTCTGACAATCATTCTGAACATATCTCAAAAATTAGATTTAAATTTTGTGTTCATAAATCGTAATTTCTAGAAATTTATCATTCGAAAAATTTTAAAACTATTAATTTGTTCGTAACCTTTCATAAATTTGGCCGAAAAAGTATGAGTCAGAAAGCGTGGAAATTTTTTAAAAATACTTCCATGCACTGTTTTTTTTCCACATTTGCACTATAACGTGGAAAAAAACTGGAATATGGAAAAAATTTTTGAGGTCTTTCCACAAATGTAGAAATTTGGGGTTTTCATATTGAAAAGATGCATTCTGTTGCATTTTAGAAGATCCAAATCTGAAAATTTTTCGGCGCTTCGCGCCGGTTATAACTTTAATAATAATTATTACTTATTATTGCTCATGCACGGCTTTTAGCATGTCAACCTTCACTTACCATTTAACCTCTGATAGTTTTCATCATCTTAAACGTATTATTTCATGTTTAATTGGCAATCTTGAATATTATACTTTATATTTAATGAAGATTCGCCTTTTTCGTGCTCCAAGCGAGACGAGAGAAAAATTGTAAAGATTGATGGAGAATCTCATTTATCGGCAAAATATTAACTTGTAACTATATTAAAATAAAAGATGAGATAATTCAGTTGGTTGAAACTGTTGAAAGTTAATTAGTGAGTGGAAGTAGATATGCTGATGGCCACGACTGATAGAAAACAATGACAATTATACCCATCGACCGCCGCGAAGCACCGGAAAATTTTGAGATTTTTCCAAGTGATAGACACGAAATCGACATTTATGTAGCAAAGGTCCCAAGGAGAGGGATGGTCGCTCCCCGTCCCCTACAAAAGTGGCCTTGATTATGCTGCTTGTATTTATGACCACAAATGGTGGGTGGGCAATGTGTTTTGAGGTTTTAGTCCAATAGAGTGCTGATGAACTAGTCAAATTGATGCATTCCGATGGTCCAGCTTGGTCTTTCCCTTGGCCTGAAAGACAGGATATTTGCTGGGTCCCAGAATCGCATTCATTTTTGTGGACTTTGCCGCCACTTTTTGTTACTCGCATTACAAATTTGCTGGAAAAGTGCACAAGAATGAGACAAGAAAAATGTTAATGTGTTTATTGTTATTTTGTGTCGCCGCCATAAGTCTCAATAATTTGTGAAGTAGCATTTGTTTCAATTTCGATTCACAGGCTATCACGTATATCCTTACCGTGACAACGGCAGCAACTTCCTCAACATTTTTCGAACCTTGAACCCGAGCTTTAGTGGATCAACCATAGGTTTTTAAGGAGTTACAATTATATACACTCTTTCTAATGGAACCGGTTTCAAAAAAATATATGATGACTCTTCTTTGCAAAATCAATGCAAAAATATGTACTTTACTTTTTGCTACTTTATACAAAATTGAAACTCTGTCCTCAAAATGTAAAGTAACCATCGAAGTTAATGAATCGAAACAAATTGAGTTTAAACACAATCATCTATATATCAAGTAAGCAAAGTTACAGTCTCACAGCTTTATATCTTTGCGTGCTGTTTAGCTAAGCAAAGTTTACACTTTTTTAGAGTGCACAGATATTTTGCAGTTTTCAAAACACTTTACACTCCTTGGGTTCCCTATGTGAAATGTTTGATTCATTTAATTAGAAAGAGAATGTTCCAAACTAGCAGAAAAAAAATTTATATTTTAAAAAATACCATAGAATTATAACGATTCAAAATCGACTAAATCTTGCGTGCATACTGTAACAGGTTTGGTTATGCGGTCAATCAGGTTATTTTAGCTCCACGAATATTGCAAATCAGAGGGTAATATTTTGGCAATGTTCGTTTGAGACATGTAGAGTCCTTCACACTAAATTTCAGCAGAATCTGAGATGGTACGGTAACCCTTTGATCAGCTCAGATGAAACGACCCGTACGATAATGAATTTTGCGTATTCATCTATTGACTTCAAAATAGTGTTGCGATATTTGAATATCACTTGCATTTTTTATTTACGTATCATGGTCTACTGTAGCTAAAAATTTCAAAGTCCGCAATGATAGTTACAAAACTTTTCGGAGCAAGTTTTCTCAATTGGCGTGAGTTAAGATTATGTCTTACTAAACTCTATTACAGGAAACGTAGATCTTCCAAACAAAAAAAGAACGTTGATTCTAGTTTTGATTCGTCTTTTTCCTATGTGTAGCATTTTTAGAGCTATCTGTTCCGGAATACGAAGTATTCAACTAGCACCTGAATCGACGTGATAGAGGAATTCAGACTTTAGCAGCATTCCATTTCTTTTTGAATCGTAAACTGTTTTCCCGCTCAATTTTTCTTATCTTACTGACATAATGGGCTGAAAAATATGTGGGCACAATTTTTACGTATATTTCTGCAGTAAATGTAGCTTTGATTATGTTTTTATCAAACTTCTTGCTTTTAAAGGGCCAAAAAATTGTGCCAATGGCACAAAAAAAGTTTTCATCCTAAAACATACTGAAAACTTCAAAGAAGTTTTATACTAACAGTTTGATAGAAACGTAATCAAAGACACTTTCATCCAGTGTTTTTTGTGCCAAAACATGTTTTTTGCACAAAAAATTTGGAATGGCGCAAAATTGTTTGAGGATTTGTGCCAATTGGCCCAAAATTTTTGGCTGGTCAAACACTAAATTTGCTTGATTTTTAAGCGCCGAACGCGAACGAGTTCTCTTCGAATAATGTATTAGTATCGTCGTAGCAAACTTTATAGGTTGTCAATGACTGATGAATGAAAAGAAATTCTAAATATTCTCTGTTCATTCAGTCAGATTCGGATTTAAAACTGAAACTCTTACTGTTTATGTTGTTTTGATTCGAATAAAAAAATCGATATCGTTGGTACAATGTTTTGACCGAAAATTCACATAATTTTCGAATTAATTTTCTCTGGAGTTACGTTGTTATATTATTTATATATGTAGATATTCGTTGTCGAAAAATGAATTAATATGAACTTTATGAACAATTCTAAGAGTTATTTAAATTTTCTCAGTATTCCATTTCTTTTTGAGTCGTAAACCATCTTTTTGCAGTTTTTTCTTACCTCACTGATCACTGACATGGTTAGCTGAAAAATTTTTACAAAAAATTAATGCGTTAAACGTAACTTTAATAGATATATTTTTAATAAAATTTTGGCCTAAAATCTATCCGCAGATTTCAGTATGTTTTTAGAAGAAAAAGATTTTTGTGCTATCGGCATAATTTCTTTAGCCCCTTGTGTCAATTGGCACCAATGTCCGTGTACAAAAAACACTGCTTCACCGCCCTAGTATAAAAATCGTACCCTCCATATTTTTATGTAACCAATCACGTCAGTGAGATAAGAAAAAGTGATCGAGAAAACGGTTTATATAAGAAATCGAATGCTGCGAGAATTCAAATGTTTTTATAGAATTTGTCAGGAAGTTTATATTTTTCGTCAATTTTTGGCTACGAATTTCTTTCTAATGACGATGGAAGGATTAAATAAGGGATGTCTATAATTGCGTTCTCCTGAAGAAAACTAAATCGGAAGATGCGTTTTTGGTCGAAAAATTGTACCAACAATGTACGTTTTTCTTCCTGAATGAAACACGAATGAAAAAAATTGGAAAATCCTTGGGATCATCCAATAGCTCCATATGCCTGACAATTTCTGGGGGGGGGGGGGTTCCTATGGGACTTCACTAATCACATGTATGCTCGCATGTCTTCTACCTACATTTTTCGTAAATTTCCTATTCTTTCCTATCCTTCCCAGAAAATTTTCTCCGCCCGTTTCTGGCCAGAACCATCTCTTAGCGGAAAAAACGCTGAAACCAGCTGATTTCTTTCGACAATCTCACTTAATCAATCCGGAGTACAATCCTGAGCCGCAAATTTATACGAAGCCAATAGCGCGAACTAACCAAGCGCTATCCTTAACTCATAATGCGCAATACAAATTTTTATTTTCCGCTTTTAAGTTTCTATTTCGGTGAAGAATTCTACGATTTTAAAAACCGTAACATATGGCATTGGAAAAAGATGTTAAAATGGAAGATAGTGCAAAGATGGAAACTAAAGAAATTTCGAGTAACATCGCCAATGTTTCATGCCCATACTTAGATACAATTAACAGGTATTCCTTTCACTTCTGTTGTGTCACCTTTCTTTTTCCTCTTTTTTTTCTTCCTGTTGGTGAACATAGATATGCAATATTTCTTATTCATTTTCTTAAGACACGTTCTCGATTTCGATTTTGAGAAATTATGCTCGGTTTCGTTGTCACATTTAAATGTTTATGCTTGCCTAGTTTGCGGCAAGTATTTCCAAGGCCGGGGCAATAATACTCACGCTTACACACACAGCGTGGACACGGATCATCGAGTATTTATGAATTTACAGACGTTAAAATTTTACTGTCTGCCTGATAATTATGAAATTATCGATTCGTCATTAGAAGATATCAAAGTAAGAAAGTCGATGATGAACCAGAAACATTAAAATTTTCAAGAAATTGTGTTTTTTGTTATATCCATCACATTGTGAAACTTCGGAGCTGCTAAGCCACGACCACTTATCTTTCTGTCAAAAATAGCAAAATGACTAAATTTATTTTTCAAAAAATCTAAATAAATAATTCTTGGCATCATTCCACTTTAGTATAAACTTTCACGGGACCTTTTGAAGATTAATTTGACTCTCGTGTGGCGTTATGGTTATAGTATTAAACATCTACAAAAATATTTAGTTCCTCGACCAGACTTTTCGTTTGGAATTAATCCACTCCGCTTAGCGTCTTTTCTATAGTGCTTCTATAAAAAGTTCCTTCTTTTTTGTGGTTATATATGTAGCTTTTTTAGTTGATTTTTATGCATTTATTTTGAATTTAGTATCTGCTAAAGCCGACATTCACTCGAGATCATATCGCAAAACTAGATGTCAATGCCAAGCTAAGTCGCTCTTACGGTGGTGTCACATATTATCCGGGCGTAGTAGGATTGAATAACATCAAAGCTAATGACTACTGTAATGCCGTTTTACATGTAAGTTTGTTGTGAATTATTGAGCAGAATAGAGATGTTCACAGCGAAAGTGCAGGGAAGTTCCCGTTTGTTTAGATATAATGGAACGTTTATGAATATTTAAGGCTTTATCACACGTACAACCGCTCCGAGATTATTTTTTACGAGAAGATAATTACGCTCTTCTGAAAAAAGCACCTGGGGATAACATGGTCCTCGTTTATCAACGTTTTGGCGAATTATTAAGGAAATTATGGAACCCGAGAAACTTCAAAGCTCATGTTTCACCTCACGAAATGTTGCAAGCCGTCGTATTGTGTAGCAAAAAGCGGTTTCAAATAACCAAACAAGGTATTTTCAACAGAACAGAACCAGACATGCACGGCAAGAATTTTCCAGGGGGAGGGTCCGTGGACTTTTTTCCAGGGGGGTAGGGGGGTGGTTGAGCAAAAAAAACAAAAAAAAGTTTTGAAAGCCTGTTCTTCATACAAAATATGCACAAAAATCATCAAAAACCTGTCTTGGAAAAATTTCAGGGGGGGTGTTTGACGATTTTTTTGGGGGTGGCCAGGGTCTCAGGTATGGGAGTTTACCCCCCCCCTATGTGCATGTATGAACAGAACAGTCATAAATGTCATTGGGTTGAAGTACACAAGAATCCCCCAGGAATCCTCGACCTTATTACTAGCTATATATGACGGACGACCTTAAGATCCCCCAATCATGTCTTTTATAGGATTAGGTTATATGTCCCTCACCCTCTGGAATCAAAGAAATCTAGAAATGCTCATATTTTGGTAGAAAAGAATCATTTTTGGGATAAAAATAGCCAAAATTGTCGGTTTTTCTTTCTTTGCGCCGTAAATACGAAATGTTATGGATTTTCAGACAACAGGAAACATTTTTCGCACTTTCACTTTCGTGTATATTACATGTACGAGAGCAGTTGCAATAGAATGAATCCTGAAAATTTTTTGATGATTTAGGATGTTAATTTGACCAAAGAATATTTGAATTCTCATTCTAAGGTAGGCAGTAATAGCGCATAATAGTTCCGCTCAAAATAATGCTTATGGAGAATAATTCACGACACTTTTGAATTCTAAATGTATCATCTTTTTTGATCGCAATGACTATAATTCACTAAACTGAATCTTATCTTTTGTTGGCTGCGGTATTTTAAATTTAAAATTTACATTTTAGGAGACGCGATTGAATTTTTATCGTGGTTTTTGAACGCTTTACATTCGTCATTAAACGGTACAAAAAAGCGAAATTCCAGTATAATTTATAAAACTTTTCAGGGTCGGTTAGTGTCCTACACCCGTAAAGTTTTACCGGTAGACGCTGTAAGAATTCGTTCTGCATCTGAATTATTCATGTGCTATTATTTGATTTATTTCTTAGACTGAAGAAGAGAAAATTCAGCTCCTAATGACTGAAGAATATAAAGGTCTCTTAACATGATTAATGTGAAGAATGTTCTATTCGTGTTCATTCAACATTTGCTCTTAATTTTTCAGAGACTCCCGAAGAAGTTCCATTTCTTTATTTAACGTTGGACCTACCGCCAGCTCCTTTATATCGTGACGAATTTTTACAAAATATTATACCGCAAGTTCCGTTGAGCACGCTTTTATCGAAATTTAACGGCATGCACGAGAAAGAGTATAAAACCTATAAAGAAAATATAATGAAAAGATTCCAGATTGCCGACCTACCACCCTATTTAATTTTGTCCGTAAAGCGTTTCACGAAAAATCATTGGTACACGGAAAAGAACCCTACAATCGTCAACTTTCCTATAAAGTAAGTGACAATATTATTTCTAAGAAATTCAATTGTATTTTCAAGTGTTTTCTCTTCGAATTACAAAGTTTATTGTTTATTTCCATATTTCTATTTAGTATCTAAACGTCTACGCTTCTACAACGCGCATGCACGTGCGAAAATTCTCCAAGATGAGAAGGTCTGAGACTTTTTTGTTGAACAGAAAGGTTTTCTCACCAAAGATGTCATTTATTTGGTCGAATAATGTGACTGAACTAAATAATCAACAAATATTATCAACTACATACTATTAGACTATCTATGTAAAATTTGAAAAACGTGACTGTATCAAAAAATTATTATGAAGGAAACAGCCGGTCCATGACCCGAAAATCCTCGGCCTCGGCCGGTCCATTACCCGAAAATCCTCGGCCTCGGCCGGTGCATTTTTAAAAGTGGGCGGCTCGGAGTATTGAAGTCAAGCATTTAGAGAATAGATAAAATGGTCGTAATTATCGCTTGTTCAATTAACGGTTGCACAAATCTACACACCGAATATTTTTTCTTTTATGGAAATTGGCGTTATAATTTGGAAATAGCTCTTCTTATGTAAGATGGATTAGATTGACACTGAGAATTAGTGACTTCTTGGTAGATTAATTTTTTGGAATACTCTGACTTCGGCTCCTGTTGCTATTTATTTTCATCAAACGAAAATCAAAAATCTAACTGAAACACGGGCAAAGATTCTGTTGGTGTTACAAGTAAACAAATGCAAGCTATTATTGAAAATATGCTTCCAGGATTTTGACTCAAACTTCGAATGGTTAGTGACTTGTCTTGTCCCTTGTAGAAGTTCACACTGCACAAATTTTGTTTTCGTTTGAATTCTTAGAGTGATTCCAAAATATTTTTGCATAAAAATCTTTAGCATGACGAAAAAATGATAACTTTGAAAGTACGCAATACTAATAAAGGTTACAATTCTGACGGCTTACTCATTCAGAAAAATTGTTTTGTCACATCAATGAGTATTAAGTTTCACACTGAATTAAACGAACGATATCAAGAAGTTTATGATAATTTTTTCCACTTACTCATAAATAATTCCACTCACCTACTCATAAATAATTAAGTGTGACAGCATTTAATAAAAATCAATAACGCTCTACTCCATTGATTCAAATTAAGACATTTTCAAATTTTATACAAATATACAAAACCTTACTTGACTTACGGATAGGAATAGAGTCACTTTGGTAGGTGGTAGCTTGCAAAGCTCTCTGCCTCCATTCTGATTCGAAAGAGGAGAATCATTGTGATTTTGGTCCTCTATTTCCTTAGTTCGTTAGTCACAGGATTTTATAAAACAAACGGCAAATTTAATTTATTCTTTCTAATAAAACTTGATTCTACACGTTGACTAATTTTACCCAAATGATCTCATTTCATTTTCATTCGATAGTTGACGTATTGACATGAATAATCCCCGGTCACGGCTTCGGCCAAAGCAAATTTATCGTCCCGACCCCGGCGGGATATAAAAAGATTTTCTCGACCGTTCCCTATCATGAATCGGGTTTTGTATGAAAAGCACATAAAAAATATCGCATAACTTCTTGGATGCATTTTCAATAATAGTGATAATTTTTCAACTATCAATCTTTTTCTGTTATTATTCAGAACAAAAAATGCAGTTTCTAGGTAGATTTTTGAATTAATGGACACCATTTTTAGCATAAACGGATATGAAAATATCAGGAAATGACTATAATTTGTGAGCATCTGTCTTTTTCACATAAAATTTGCCTAGAATAAAAAACTCCGAAAATTTCCAGGGAGAATGGATTGCCATTTTTGTGTCCAGAGGGTACCTAGAGGTTCAGGAAAGATAATTTATCATACCCATATACAGCTATGTGTGTTGTACAATAAATGTAGATTATTCCTTTCATTTCAGAAATGTCGACTTGTATGAATACTTGTCCGATGATGCTAAAGGAAAACTAAAATTTACAACATACGATTTGATATCGAATATAGTTCACGATGGTAGTCCTAAATCAGGCGAAGGATCATACAGAATTCAATTGTTGCACAAAGTAAGTAACTGAGAAACAGTGCTCTGAATGATTACACACAAACACAGCTTTCAGATGGGGAAATCACAATAAAAAAGCCGGAAAGAGGAAGCAGAAACTGAGGATCGTTTGAAACTAAAAATAGAAAGATTGAATTCAAATAAAAAACATTATTATCGTTAGCTATAGGCTTTTTCACCTGATCGCTTCACATTTGTCATTTTCAAATTAGTTCGGTTTGATTTTACTCGCCTGTTCAACGAGTTTTTTAGGTCTAGGAGCCATTTTGGCTCCTAAAATTGTGATTTATATATTAATATGTTAGTGAATTATATATTTTCATTCAATTTTAGATTGTTCTGTAGGCTCTAAAATCAGAAAATACCAAAAAGTTTCCAACGTCTCGCGCCAGATTTTATTTTACAATTTCTTGGATTAGTCATCCCACTCTTTTTCACAAATCAGACTTTTTAGAGGAAAAAATTCGAAAAAGGGAAAAAATGAAAAAATTCTGGGTGATTGACATGGAAAACACGAATTTTGGTCTTCTTTAGAAGTCAAAATTTAAATTTTCAATATTTTGTAACTATAATTATAAACATGAAACTGAGTTTTAATTTATAGACATCATGGAAGTAAGTTTTCAAACTTATGAAACTATAGAGTATTTTTTTCAATTTGTAAAATGATAAAGACATGTTTTTGAACGGAGAATTATAACCTTATGTTCATTGAGTAAGTTATTTTTAAATTGATTTTCCAGTATTTTAGAATGTCAGAACCTCAAAGTTTTTTCGCTCTACGCGCCGGAAAGATAGGCGTAAAAACGAACAAGAACAGAAAGCCGCATTTTTGAATAAATATGGCTTCTGTTCAATAAAGTAAACGGAAAATCGTGGCTTTTTAATGTACAAAAAAATATCCTTTTACCAAGATTTTTTGGCCCATGTATGTACAAAGAGGTTTGTACAAAAACGCTGATTGGAAATGAAATTTTTACAAGTTATTTTTTAATACTATCAAATAATTGAAAATCCATATAATTTGATCACATTCAACATTACGTTACAAGCCTATACTTCGATATCCTTCAATTAAAGATTTTTGGTTCCTAAAATTTAAATTTGACTCCTAAAAATTTAGGCCTAAAATTTAAGCCAACTTAGCTCATGCTTCTCACACCAAAAAAGCTGATTGTGCCGCGTTCCCCCCCCCCGTAGCGTTTCCCACCTGGCATCTCGTTTCTCCACCAATAAAAAGCACATTTGTCGCGCTTCCCGCACTGTCTTAATTCTCCCACCAAATTATAATTCGGCGTCTCATTTCCCCACCAATAAAAAACATGACAGTTGTTGTGTTTCCCCCATTGACTCATTTCCCACACCTAAATATTTTAATTATTCTCTTGAAGTCGCTCCATGTATAAGTGAAGTCCAGTTTGAAAAATTTGACAACTTTTGTTACGCGCAAATTCATGTTTAATTAACGTCGCAAAATTATCAGCTATGGAAGTGCGAAAAATAAGTTTTAAATTGGTTAGTAAAGGCTTCTCTTGCACATCTGTTAATAAGTCTAAGCTAGATATCATTTTTTCTGTTGTTCATTTCTTTTGTGTACACTGTACACTCAAGGAGGAGTATATGTGAACGTCCTTAGTCGAAAAAAGTCTTTTCGTAGCATAGACAAAAAAAGTAGTTTCTAAGGTTTTTTGACCAACCCCGTATGATATGACTACTTTTTATGTTAAGATGGTTTAGTCATTTTTTCAACCTCAAGACAGGGTCAGTCACTTTTAGGTTTGAGGGCTTAAAGTGGGCAAACGTTCAAAATTGATATTGTTTGTCAAAGATTGCGTTGTTAGCCTGCAACGAGTTTCTTACATATAATGGAAGTTTACTATACGACCATTTTGGGAATCTGTCCTTTTGGTGAGACCCTTGAGTTTGTGCGCCTACCCAATCACCATAGTGTAAACTATGTTATTTAAAACTCAAAGTTCGCGACAATCATAGTTGTGGTTTTCAGGGTAAATTCTGTTCGCAGGGTAGTGCGGCGAGCAAAGAAACGGGTTGTGACAAAAAGACGTCTTGTATGTTCATTTGAATATTTTTGAAGATTCGTTATTATGTTAGTCGCTATCTTTATTTTTCAGTCGCCTACTAAAACAATGAATCAAAATCAATGGAATAAAAAGCATAACTCTTTTTTTACCAAAAAAACCTCGTGAAAAAAGCAAGTAGAGAAAAAATTCAGAATTCCCAAATCAATAGCCCTATTTGTTGATAGTAAATTTAAAATTCATCCGAATAGTCACAGCAAGTAGAAATTTTCCGAAATGATCCAATATTAATTAAAATTTTCATAAAACAGTCACATAGTAAATAGAGAATTTCCAAAATAGGCGTATAGTAATTGAAATTTAGAATTCCAGGGAGTTGTAAATACCCTCTCCCCCTCTTTATGCACAGGTATCGTATGACACCAAGGTTACGAAAAGTATGTGTGAATAAAATTGCAAATAAAAGTTATTGTCAAATTGTTCAACCTTGACTTCACTCATATATGGAACGACTTCAAGTAAATAATTAAAAAATTTAGCTGGGGAAAATGAGACAGTGGGGGGAACACAACAACTGTCATGTTTTTAATTGGTGGGAAAACGAGACATCTAATTGTAATCTGGTAGGGGAATCAAGACAGTGGGGGAAACGCTACGGTGGGGTATTCAAACATTCAAAGACGTACTCAAAATTCTCTGTAAAATATGCGCATTTCTGACGAACATAGAAGACAATAATTGTTGGTCTATTCAAGCGCAACTAAAAAGTGTAATTGTAATGGCGGTCATACATGCATATTGGGGGTGGGGGGTAAACCCCCTTACCTGAGACCCTGGCCCAAAAAAATCGTCAAACACGCTCTGAACTTTTTCCAATACAGCTTTTTTGATGATTTTTATGCATATTTTGTATGAAAAACAAGCTTGCAGAACTTTTTTCTGTTATTTCGCTCGCCCCCTACTCCCTGGATAAGAAGTTTTAGGACCCTCCCCCCTCGATAATTCTTGCCGTGCATTGGCGATATAGTGCAATGCATATGCGTCAGCGGGCCGGACTTAGGTATGAAAGATAATCGGCAGAGAGGGTCACGCTTGAGGATTCAGGCCCGTGAAAGCTCATCGTTTTCTCTGCTTGGAAAACTTTTATAACCAGTTCAAATAAGTCATTATGCAAGGTGTCCAGTCAACCTTGAAAAGTCAGAGAATTTTGATTAGGATTTTTATCATCTAGTTGTTTTTATTGCAAGATAAGCTCATGCATGATAAGCCAAATTTGCGTCTTAGAAGTTGAAGATCTTAAAATTTTTCTGGGTTTCGTGGCGGTTTTAAGCATTACTATCATCATTTGTTTGAACTTGGCTAAAGTTTAGTTCTCAGGAAAAATAGTAACAACAGGGGTTTTTTCATTTTTTTCTCCACAGACCAATGGGCTTCTACGGTCAAAATTTTACAGGCCGATCCGAATTTCAACAAGTCAGAACTGAAAAGTTTATAAACGAATGTGGTAGTGAAACAACAGTTTTTCAACAAATTTATTCAAAAACACCCTTCAAAATCACAGTAGAAGCCTACATAACAGATCAACCATTTTGAATACGTTTTCAATCACACACAGAATAAGGCTCACATAGTAGATCAGTCATTATTTAATCATCAAGAGTTTTTTCTATAAAAAACTACAGCATCATGGAGTAATACTTGAAAACATAATATATGCACAGAAGATATAATTTTGTGAAGCGGCAATGTTTTCTGAAATTCGAAGTCGAAAACACCTCTAAATTACGCTAAAATTCCTAAATTGTTTACAAGCCAATTTGGCTTATGTTGCTAAATTTTTAGGATCCAATCAGAATTTCTAGGAGCCATGGCTCCCAATTGGCCCAAAAACCCTGAGTACCAATTAACATTTAATAGTTATAGCGTAGTGTATTTCGTCTCTAACTATTAATATTTAACGTTTTTCGAAGAGTAATTAGGATTTCAACTTTTTTGCTGATATTATGTTTGCTGATTTGATGATTGTTATAACGTTATTACGTTAATCAAGAAACATTTAATAGCTTACTTTTCATTTTGATTTAGTTGCTGAGAGCTAGATTTTGATATGATCTCCGAAGATGTATACAAAGTTACCACATGAAGATGCTACTGTAAAATTTGTACATGCTCTTATTCAAACACACGTTTGTAGGATAGTACTAGGGATGGGCCGGGTATCCGGATTCGATCCGGATCCGCTGAACCAAATTTTTTAAGATCCGGATCCGGATCCGCTGTTGTCATTGATTAAGATCCGGTCATAATCGGATCTTTATTCATTACTATTCACATAAAATTTTGCAGTATTAGAAAACATCAAAAATTTTCCGGTGCTTCGCGCCGGATTTTATAATTCTTTGCAATACTATTTTTCTACAAATCGTGCTTTCTGGAGAAAAAATTTCCAGTAAAGGAAAAAATGTTGGCGGTCCTCCTGTATGGAAAAGGCGAATTTTGGTTCACTTCAGAACATCAAAATCTATTTTTCCAACTTTTTTGCAACTGTAATTTTAAATATGAAGCCGAGTTTGAATTGAGAAGCATCATGGAACTAATTCTGAGAAATTTCAGGTTTAACTCGAAGTTTTCCAGATTTATGAAAGTTACGAGTATATTTTTTTAATTTGCAAGATGATTATGAAGGACGGGAACTCGAGTGCTATTAGGAAGAAACTTTGTGCGAAAATACATAAAAGATCATGGTTTTTTCAGTGTACAAAAAAAATTTCTTCGTACAAAGACTTTTTGGCCGATCTTTGTACAGGTACAAAGAAGCTTGTACAAAAAAACACTGCAATGGTAGCAAAATTATACTTGAGAAACAGTAATTTTTCAACAGTATCACCCTTCAAACGATTTTCGGTAGGATCATAAATTTGACCAACACCACTGAATAGCTGTTCATAGGGGGCACTTTTCACTGGTGCTAATTTAAGTTTACTTTCTGCATGAAGCAATTGTCCAGAGACGTTTGAGATTTAAGTTCATGCTCTAATTTGGTTTTTGAGTTGCTAGGTTCATTTTTTGGCTATCTTTTTAAGAAAACACAAAAACTAATTCTTTAACATGACTATACTAGTAGCAATTTGTTCCACAATTACTTCTATTTTCTTTATCTTCTTTTTATTTAGCCGCAAACTGCTTATACTCGTATATTGCCATATGTTTCCTCTCCAAATGTTTTCTCTGACATCCACTAGCACAACCTTTTCTGGATAAATGTATTCTGCATTTATTGCACTTTGCCTTATCTTCATCATCTGGGGACACTGTGAAGTAGTCCCACACTCTGCTAGTTAAAGAAGAACTTGAATCCATAATTTCTGAAAAAAGTTTCTATTTCTATTCATTTCTTTTCTGATGAAACCAATATTAATCTAAGCATGAATACAATTTAATGAATGAAAATTACTAATTAGTACATGTGAACTATTTCAATAAACAAGCACCTCAATCATTAATAATCTATTAATCTATTGACACCAATGAATATAAATTCATGCAACTCAATTTTAGACAAATTAGACATAGTACATAACTTATTGAAAGATCCGGATCCGGTCGGATCTGTTCCTCAAGATCCGGATCCACTGAACCAATTTTTTTTGGATCCGGATCCGCTGAACCAAATTTTTCAAGATCCGGATCCGCTGTCGCCAAAAAAGTCGATCCGGCCCATCCCAAGATAGTATGCATGCTGCTTCTGCTATCGAGCTGACTTACAGTTTCCATAGAAAACAAAACACGAGTTAAATGATTTACCCGTAAAATTCTTCGGAAAAAACAAACTTCGTAATAGGTGAACTCTGAAAACAGGTAACAAGTCAAACAATTTTCGCCGAAACTAATTTTAAGGATCAATAATTGTATTTAGATTTAGGTTTTAGCCTGCATCAGATAAAGGATCTCTAGTCATTTTTTACTAATTTGGATATTTGCGGGTATAGAACAACCAGTGTTCTCAAATATTTTCCCATTAAGTTGAAGACTGATGCATCATTCGGATCTAAAATCTTGGAGCGGGCGCTGTGGCAAGCAGTTGAAAAAATAAAAAAAAACAGTTGAAAAAGAAAAAATGAAAAATGGTGCTTATGCACCTGCACCAGGCCAGTGCCAGTGTATTTTTCTCGGTGTCAATAAATTTTAGACGCCATATAATAAAATATATTAAATCGATCTATAATGCTGTTGAGAAAGAATGAATAAGCATCAGGATTCAAGATACATAACTAAAAATGAACCAGGCTTTTTTAGTCATTTTAGCGGCCTGGGCCCCCAAAAATTTGGAAACGGCTCCTAAAAATTCAGGTCTAGGAGCCATTCTGGCCCCTAAAATTTTGATTTACAAATTCATATTTCAGATGATTGTAGTTATTTTCATTCGATTTTAGATAGTGAATGTTTTTCAGGCTCTGAAATCAGAAAACACAGAAAATTTTCCCGCCGAGTTCCATAATTCTTCGGATTGATCTATCCACTGTTTTTCGCAAATCAAACTTTTTGGGGAAAATAATTCCGAAAAAGGGGAAAATATAGGGTTCGAAATGGAAAAGATGAATTATGGTGTATTTCATGTAGCCATTTCATAAACATGGAGCCGAGTTTAAATTCATATCCATCATGGAAGTGATTTCCAGAAATTTCAAATTTAACTTGAAGTTTTCAAACATGAAAATATGATTTTTTAAATTGCAACATGGGGAATACATGTTGTTGCACAGAAAATTTGGATCAGATGCTTACTGAATTATCTTTGTACAAAGATTTCTCGGCCGATTTTTGTACATGTAAGGAGGAGGCCTGTACAAGGAAAACACTGGTTGGAAATCAAATTTTGAACAGTAATTTTTTTGTACACTTATCAACTGATCGAATATGTATATGTTCACTCCACAGCATGATACATGCGTATTTTTCTATATTTTTCGTCAAATAAAAATTTGTGGCTCCCAAAATTTGAATTTGGCAACAAAAAGGAGCCATTTGTCTCATGATTTTCAAAGCAAAAACCTGAAATGAATTAAAAAAACAATATGAGCAACAAATCTAATCTTCCTAACATACATTACATACACGCTATATCAAACAAATTGAGCAATTTCTTAACATTTGTGTACGTACCGCCGGCATCAATTAAAAAGTCGGCACCGGTCCGGCGCATCACTAGTTGACGCTTTGGTCCCTAACCATGAAAAACTGTGATTCAGCATAGAAGATTTTCAATTGATTTGTATATGTTATGACTGCATTGTAAAATTTAAGTTTCCCCATGCAAATCGTAAACACTCTCTTTTTTGGTCGGACTGATTAATTGGAAAGCGTTGAGTTGGTGACGGGTAAGATCAGCCTTGGATTGAATGTCATGCAATTGATTTTTTAGAGAAGAAAATGGTAGAGAATAACATCTGCACGATGCCAAAACAAACCAATCCATGACATAACGTATAGCAATTGAATTAACTCTGATTCACCTCAATTTAGTGTTTGATTTTTCACTTTTTTGAGCTTTGGAAATGGGCTTTCACGTGCTGTGCTTTTTTCTTAGCTTTATGGACTGGGCCGCATTTGTTCGGTCCATGTAGGTCACTAGTCGACTGGCAAACTCAGCTGTGCAACAAGCTCGATTTCAGTTCCACTTTGATCGACTGCATACCTGTATACCTCTTTACCTTTTTTCTCATCTCTATTTTTATTTGCTTTCGTGTTTTGTTGATCCAAATTTCCTTATATTTTGAAGGGCACTGGGAAATGGTTCGAATTGGAAGATTTACACGTTAAAGAAATTTTGCCTCAAATGATTACACTTACTGAATCGTATATTCAGGTTAGTATAGAATTCAGTTACATACACACAGTTTTTTGACTTCTTCGAACTGTCCGTAGAAATTTCAACGAAATTTTGAAAGAATAAGAAAAATAAGCCCTCAATTCGTTTATCGCATATGTAAATGTGCTAAAACTACATGATAGAATATCAGTTTATTAAAGTGAGTAGAATATTGTATATTTTATAAAATGCTTGTTGACTGAAAAACAGCAGAAATTAGTACTGTTGTCAATATCGCTGGCATGAAGCCTTTGTCGTAGAATTTTTTACTCAAAAAATCATTGCAGGTTAATTTTCTGATACCAGAAATCCACATGACGTGCAATTTAGCAGAAAATCACCAAAATATGAAACATCATTTGGCTTCCGTTTTCATTTTTAGTAGGATTTTAAGGAAAACAAAATATATAAAAACGATTTATTGTATCTTTGATCCTTCCTAAAATCGAAATAATGTCGTCCAGTGTTTTTTGGACCAGGAATTTTAAAACTGAAGACAATATGATAAAAACGAATATATGCCCATAGAAGAATTCAATTTCATCTACTGATCACGCATAGCACTCGACCCATTCTTGCCTATTCCATTTGTGCTTTCTCGTGAATCTTTGCTTATTTAGGTTTGGGAACTGAATATGACAAAAACCAGAGAACAGCGTTTTGACGAACCGGTTGAAGATTTGGCTACCGCTAGCTTAAAAACTGAAACGGCTGAAAGAGAAACATTGAAAAATTTTTCGACTGAAGATCAACATCCTGCTAGTACTAAAAGAAAAGTGACTTTTGGCAGCGAAGATGCTGAAGAATTGCCAGTTTCGCAAAATCTCGATGCCAAACCGGCGAAAAAGAAAAAAGCGGTATCTTTCGGTAATGACGATTCTCATTAATTGTTGCGTTTTGTAAAGTTTTATTGTTTTATGATCCACGAATAAAATAGTTCCTCCTAACGCGTCATTGTACGGAAAGAAGGGTACATATAGTCTGTTTTTTTAAAAATGCTTCCAAATAGAAAAGTGACAAATTAGTACTGTCGTCAAAATCGTTTACATAAAGTTCTTACTGTAAAATTTTCCACTCGAAAAATTGGTGAAGGTTAGGTCAGTACACTCACAAATTTCTAGTCCTTTATGATATATTGTTCATTAGAAAAAAGCAAATATCTGAAATACTTCTTGCTTTCGACTTTCATTATTTGGAAGCATTTCAAGAAAAACAAACTATGAGTATGTTCGCCTTTGTTACCACATGAAAAATCGTAACCTTTGAACACGACACACATTCTTTCGAGATGCTTCGCAAAAATTCCAAGTTGCATTGCAAAAATTTCAAGATTAAGTCTTTTCCACTTTCTTTGTTGGGCACCCTGTTGCGGGCAAGTTGCCATGGGAAATCGACATGCAAATCAAAGAATTGGACGACCAGCCCAGCCGTGCAGACATTTGCATAGCAGTCGAGCGCCACAAAGAAGAAGAAAGTGATAGTGAAAATCATTCTTCACTATTATTATGTTTTTTATTATATTTTTGGTAAAGTGCTGGCATCCAATAATGAACCTTCACCCAGCAACCTTGTAGTCAATTTACATAATTATTTAGTGGTGTACCCACATTCTTTTTACTATTCAATATATTTTATTAATACTTTATTTATTTAGAATCGATATTTCCCATCTAGAGCGAAGGGCCCGATGCCCAAGCGCGTCGCTTGCTAACGCCAAGCACAGCACAGGAAGATCTTCATAGGGATCCTGCAAGTAAGTCCATTCCTGAGGAGGAAAGTTTCTCTACTAGGAGATTGTGCGGGTCTGTTGTGAGGCCCCCTCAATTAAAGGTAAGTTAATAATTGTTGTTGCCAAGTCTGGGGAACTGGACTGTTGCGCGATCCCCATGGCCTAGCCAAGGAATTAGCTCTAACAGGTAGTTCAGACCAAACCACTCTTTCTTTGAACCCTAAGGAAAGAAGTGCATAACATCTTTCCAAGTGCTTCGCATTTTGTTCTAGATAATCTCAAAAAATAAAGATCCTATCTTGAAAAAATTGAGATCCCATCATGGAAAAATCAATATCCCATATTGAAGAAAAAATCAAGATTGCTGCACATCAAAGGATGAAAATTTCTTATCCAATCAGAGACGTTACTGCCTCCCATGTTTACTACACCCTTCAAAATGGATTTCTTAGGTCAGGAGCTGGCGCGGACGTCGCCCTTGATTTTTACGGGGAGTGGCAGACGCAGAGCATGGGTGGAGGGATCCAATGAACATATTGTTTTTTTCATGATTCTTATTTTATTTTTCGAGATTTTCCTCGAAAACATCAAAAATGTTTGTTTTTGCAACCAAAATTTAGCAATTCTGCAAAATCATCAAACTAGTAATTCCACAAAATCGTTAATTTTCTGGACTTTGTCGGCTGTTCTAATGGCATATTCTCTCTGTTACGTAAGGGGTCAATTCTCTGATTATGTAAACGCCTTCTAAAATATCCGTTTATTAGAATATAATATCAGAAGGCTAAATTACAATGTGGATAAGGCAGGGGACACGATAAAAATTACGAAAAAGGGTTGGGCAGGAGAATAAGAGCAACTGAGTGAAAAGGAGGCTGAGAAACTACTAAATATGGGGGGAGGTGAGATTCTATGGAGGGATAGGCGTCGTCCCGAAGATAAACTAGTGGTGGATAAACATCGCCCTAAACACAAACAACTGGACGGATGAATGTCATCCTCAACAATACCAAACAAACTGGACGGATGAGCATCGTCCAAGCAAAACAAGCAACTGGACGGATGAACGTCATCCAAGAAATACAAGCAACTGGATGGATGAACGTCGTCCAAGAAATACAAGCAACTGGACGGATGAACGTCGTCCAAGAAATACCAAAAGGAAATAGGGGAACACACGTAGTCAGTAAACTGAGACGCTGCCGATTTTCGAGAATCCAAAGAACTCAACTGACTGTTTTCCCTTTTTTCCGAGCATCCGGAAAAAGAGGTGGGGTTTTGGTGAGGGGAATCTCATTCGCTAGAATTGTTTATTGGGAATGGGAAGAAATCGTTTGAACCTGATTGGTTGAACTTGCTTACGACGGGTTCCTTGAAGTTGTTCACCCGTAGGGTGGGAGTTGGTAAGTGGACAAAAGGGATTATTAGTTCTCTGTTTTTTGGCTCTTATTTTCCTACTGTAATACTTTCCATACGTATTTTACAATTTCCGAGTAAATAATAGAACGAAAATGCATAAATGGTTTTGGCAAATTAACGTAAGAAATGTACAAAACAATAGGCTACTTAACCTACATTTTTCCTAATGGTAAAAATGGAAAAAAACAACTTAAAAATGGATTACTGTACAGGAAACTAATTTGGACGAAATTATACAGTAAACTTAAGCTTAACTTAATTTACATGATTTACACATTCACTTATCGTGACACCTCCCTACTTTATAAAGCAAACGTCCTCGTTTGGGCAGGTCACAATTCGATCGAAGCTGGCGAATCGGGTCGAGCAGAACAGTGGGTGGAGCTACGCTGAAATCGGTGGAAGGCGTTTTCTGGATCGGGACGTCATTGATTTGAATGGACTTTGACTTTTGGATGATACGGCTGCGTATTGTTGACATGAATTGCCTCTTCTCGATCTGTTTTGGGGTTATGGATCCAGAGGTTGGGGTAGGATATCCGCATAATTTTGTAGGGACCAAGGTGATGTGTGCCAACTTAGACGTTAGTCCTTGTTTTACTGTTTGGACGGGTTTGAGGACCAGGTCACCAACTTTATATTCCTGGTTGTGAGTTTTCATGTCATACTTTTTTGAATAAAGAGCTTGGCTATTTCTTATGCGGTCCTGGACAATGGTCAAAGCAGTGTGAAAATGATGTTTGACGTCATTGACATAATCGTTCATGTCTATGGCGTAGGGGGACGGTGGGGTTCGAGAAATAACCGATGGGAGGTCCGGTTGTCGACTATATAACAATTCAAAGGGGGAATAGCCAGTGCTTTCATTTTGGTGAATATTTGTGGCAAAAATGGCAAAAGGGAGATGGTCATCCCAATCAGTATGCCAATCATCAACATACATCCGCATGTGGACAACAAGGGTTTGGTTTGCACGTTCGACTTCGCCGTTGGCCATGGGATGGTAGGGGGTAGTGTGGACTTTTCTGGTTTCACACAGTCGAGTTACTTCGGTCATGAGGGTGGAAGTAAAATCAGTGCCATGGTCGCAGTGCAAAATTTTAGGAGCTCCGTGTCTACAAACAATTTTTTCGACAAAAGCTTTGGCAACAGTAATTGCTGTAATATCGGGGGTGGCTATAGCTTCGACATATTTCGTGAAATAATCGATAAAAACCACGATAAAACGATTTCCATGTTCAGAAAGGGTCATGGGACCAACACAATCAACACCTACCCTTTCAAATGGGCCTTTTACTTGGATGGGAACCAGATTAGCCGTAATTCTATGGTGTGGGGGTTTATTCACTTGACAAGGGTGGCATGATCGGCAATAATCAGTGATCATTTTTGCCATGTCCGGCCAAAAATACTTTCTTTTGGTAAGGCTGATCGTTTTTCTTATTCCAAAATGGCCAGAAAACTTATTATCATGGTTATCCTTGATAATAGTTTGTTGGAGAGCACTGGGTACATAAAGTTTTTTGAGGGGGCCTTGCTGCTTATAAATCAGATCATTTTCGAGGGAGAAATTTTGAACATGGACAGGGTCTCCGATTTCTACTTTTTCTTTGATTTTTCGAAGGATAGGGTCACAAAGCTGCTGTTCTCGGAAATTTTTCAATATTTCTTCATTTTCTGAAGCTTCTGCTTCTAAAACACTGTTGATGGGCATGGGTTGCTCAGGATGGGACTGTGAAAAATTGTCAATATCAAAAGCAGAACTGGTGGTGGGAAGGGGAGTATGGGATAAAGCGTCCGCATTTCCATTAGCTGTGCCTTTTCTGGGTTGGATGTTAAGCTTAAAGTCACTTGGGGCAAAGCCCCAATGGCAGCTTTGGGGGGATGGGTTATTTTCTTTTTCCAAAATGCTTTTTACAGCTGTGTGATCAGTGTGGACCGTGACTTCATGTTGATAGAGGTATGGGCGAAAATGACGAGCAAATTCAACAACAGCGAGGGTTTCTGGACAGGTTATGGAATATTTTTGTTCATGAGGGTTTAGGCTGCGGCTTGCATACGCAATGGGGTGTTCCTTTCTGTCGGATCCTATTTGGCTGAGAACAGCGCCTATGCCAGTGACACAAGCATCGGTTTGCAAAATAAATGGTTGTGCGAAATCTGGGTGGGAAAGGATGGGTGCAGATATGAGGTGTTGCTTTAGGCCATCAAAAGCACCTTGTTGATCTTGTCCCCAAACAAAAGGAACATCTTTTTTTAACAATTTGCCAAGTGGGGAGCTGATTTTGGAACAATTTGGAATGAAACGACGGTAAATCAATCCCCAAAAGGACTTTATTTGTTTTACCGTTTTTGGGGCGGGCATTTTCTGAACTGCTTCAATTTTTTCAGGGTCAGGGGAAATTCCGTCGGCTGAAATTATGTGGCCAAGATATTTCACGTGGGACTGTGAAAATTTGCACTTTTGGACTTTCAATTCTAGTCCTGCTGACTGCATTCGAGAAAGCACTTCTTTCAGCCTGTCAAGCATTTGGTCATGGGTTTTTCCAAAAACAAGCACGTCATCCAAGTAGACAAGACAGGTTTGCCACTGCAAGTTGGATAAAAGAACATCCATGAGGCGCTGGAAAGAGGCAGGGGCGTTACACAGACCAAAGTGTAGGAAAATAAAATGATAAAGGCCGGCGGGGCTGTTAAAAGCCATTTTTTCTCTATCACATTCCTTGATTGGGATACTGTAATAGGCATTGGTTTGGTCAAGGGATGTGAAAAACTGCATGCCGCAAAGGGTGTCGAAAATATCATCAATTCGGGGGATGGGGTAACTGTCTTTTTTGGTGACTTTGTTTAGACCACGAAAATCTATGCACAAACGCATGCCACCATCTTTTTTCTTTACAAGAACCGTGTTGGTAGAATAAGGGGACATGCTCTTGGAAATGATACCCTGGCGTTCCAAGTTTTCGACTTCTTGATGAATAATATCCTTTTCTTTTGGGGAGGTACGAAAAAGGGGTCTCCGGACGGGTTTAGTATCCTCAGTGTCAATCACATGTTCAACCAAACTAGTGCGTCCATTATCGGCTTTGGAGGTTGAGTATAGTTCGGGGAACATTGCAAGGGTGGACAAAAGTTTTTTCTTCTCGTTTGGGCTGATGGATGTTTGGGATAAGTCAACATTGGAGTTCAACCATTTCATTACATTATTGGATGTTAATATTTCATTGGGTGTGGAATTACACTGGGCTACCATTGCTGAATTTTCGGTAAAAGTTTGGATTGTGCCCAATCTAGTTTTCTCATATAGGACAACTGGGGCTTGGGTGGGATTGAAAATGAAAACCATGATATGGCCTTGAAAAACGGTGGAGACACTGTTAGCTGCACAAATTCCGAATTTTTCAAATAATTTATCACGTGGAAAGAATTCAACAGTTTTCGTATTTTCGTACATTTTTGATACGGGTACAGTAAACTCTGTGATGGTTCTGGGTGGAAGGACAACAGTACCAGGCAAAGAAATTTCGCCTCGATGTTTGGGTGGGTTGTAGGTAATGCCTCTACATGGGACAACAGTTTTTCCAAAACGGACAAAGGAATTTTCATTGTTGAATTCGTAGCTTTTGAAATGGTTAGTGAAATTGGCACCTAAAATAATAGGTGAGGGACAATCGTCTTGTATTTGAACCACAATTGTTTCTTCCAAATCGTCCACTTTTAAAGTCACGATGGCCGAACCTACCAAGGGGATAGGGAGTTTATTTGCAGCAGTGGCCATGATAGTGGGGGAATTTTTCCAGACAAGGTCATTTATAGAACTTGCAACTTTTTTATCCATAATCGAGTAAGCTGCGCCAAAATCGACCATAGCATAAACAGTTTTTTGGTTATTAATTGTAAGCAAAACATGTGGGATTCTATCAATTATATCATTTTCGGATGCAAAATGAAATAGGGGGATGGGGCACTAGGAATTGCTCGTTTCACGTAATGAATGCTGCTGCTGCGGGAGTGAGTAGCTTCCGAGTTTTGGGCGTGGTGGGCTACAAGTTAAAACAGGGCTTGTCCGAGGGTTGGTAGAGGAGGTGGGTTTTTTGCTAGAATGATGGGGATTTTCGTAAAGGTATGCGGCAGATGGCAACATTGGGGGCATTCTTTTGGCGCGCATGTTATGGAGGTACGCATAAGACCAAAAGAGGACGAAAACTACTGCAGCAATGCTTGCTATGACCACTAGACCATTAATGATTAATTGTAAGGGACCTTTCAGCAGGTTATTCAAGCCATCTGTAGCACTGTGGGCTACGCCGCCGATAATCTGTTCCAATGATTTGGAATATCCTTGCATGACCTTTGACATGCCTCGGCCTGCTCCTGACAGGGCTTCCTAAATGACGGAGGGGTTCAACGACATTTCTGAAGTATAGTTCATTATTCTATGCACATTAGCTTCTAAGCTGTGCACTTTGTACATGTACTGCTTCAAAAAAGCTAAATTGGAGGGGATAGATCCTAACTGATCATGAAAAATGGCTGGTGAGTCAAAATGAAAAACTTTGTATTTTCCATGCCAGAAAACTTGAACGGGTACTGTAGTGACGTGGGTGGGTCCAGTTTCTGTCATCCATTTGTCTCCATTTTTGTATATGCTTATGGGATGATGATGGCAATCAATTTTTGGGCTAAGAGGAAGTAGATCAAAGGTGCTGGGATTCATGAACCAAAGTGTATCATTAACTCTGACGGGAAGGTTTTTGTAACACATTTCATTTACTTTATGGGACGTAAAAATTTCTGTAGCATTTAGGGATTTACATTTTGAGACGGTAAGAATGTTGCCAGTAAACTTGGCGATTATGTCAGTCTGATGTAAAAATGCATGGGCACCAAGGGTGGGGTCAAAATGTAAAAGTTGCCAAATGATGTCAAGATATCTTTGGGCTTGACGGCACAATTCTGACCAAACATTTCGGAAATTTTTGTATTCCAAGTCCAAAATTTTTGTGTTAAGATATTTAACTTCGCATTCACTGGGTCTGGGTTGATAGGGTCTGAATTTTCATCCAAATTTGATGAGGTGAGTTGGGTCATATTTTTAAGCACTAAAATGACTCCTTGGTGGGTTAGGACAGCTTTTTCAATTTTGGAACATTTAGTGTAAGCAGATTTTAGGGTAAATGCGCCCTGAATAGCATCTATGACAACATAATTATCGCTTAGGGTTCCGTTATATATGCCTTTTAGTTGGAGGGAACAAGTGTCCTTGAATTTGGTATCGTCCCACAAAATTATTCCATCAGTGAGAGTGCACTGTCCGGCTAGAGGCTTGCAACTGCCGGAGTTGCCTAAATCGGTGGTCTAATGATCAGGTTCCCAAGAGACAATGTTACCTTCTTCGATAATCAAATTTGTTACTGTAGTACAATGATCACTACAGCACCACTTAAAATCGACTTTTAGTGGGTTTTCTGTGCTCCAAAAACCGGGGGAGACGTGGGTCAAATTTTTTCTTTGGTAACTTTTGGTGAAAAATGCTTCTCTGCACTCGGACGCGGGAATTGGGGCAATTTTTGAGGAGTCCAGGACAATGCCTTTTGATCCGAAAAATCCCATGTTCGTACAAATAGTTCTCGTATGCATTTGACATTTGAAGGCAGGGGCGGTATCTGGTTGGGTTTTTGGAATATAGACATTGGCCACTATTTTACCAAGATGGGCAGGGGAATTAGGGGCTTCACACTGGACACTTTTCGGGATGTCAATTGCATGACCACTCCTAGACATACCACATAATTGAAATGTGCCATTTATTGGGGCGAAAAAAAACGACAAGAAAAATAAAAAAAAAATTATATTTGGTAAACAAAAATTTTCGTTTCGCCATGGTTGGCGTTGGGTCTCATCAAGCTGCATTGGTGATCTCGCCTGAACAAAAAACGAATTCTGGGTTAAGTTGGGTTTTGGGGATTCTTTTGTATATTCACCGTCTTCCATATTGTCTGCGTAGACGATCTCAACTTGAAATTTGGCCGGGAATTTGGGGGTTGGTGGGCGAGTGGATTGGGCTGACGCTGCTGATGATTGTGATGGGAACCGTTGACGTCCAGCCGGTGGGGCAGGGCTTAGGGACCTAGGGCTCGTTTCTTGATTGGTGTTGGGAGTGGGTTTTTACAGCTTTTTCGGATTTGTATTTTTGAAAATTGCTTGAAAAAAATAAGGGCCCAATTTTTGCAATTTTGTAGAAAATTTAATTTTTAACAAGGAGATGGGCGGTTGGGTCATTTGGGTATTTTCGGTCATGGCCATCTTGACCGACTTACTTTTATGGTTGGGTTTGTTGCTTTTTGTAAACAACGTATTGATGTGGCCTACTTTCTGTTGTCCTGAACATTGGAGGAACATTTCTATATCATCAAAATCAAGGGGGCAAGATACGGCAATATCTGGGGGGCAGGATTGTTGGTGAATATTGGATGGGTACTTACTTTTCCGTGGTGCTGTGCAATGCCTGGCCAAATGGTTACATTCACCGCATTTTGGGGTTTGGGCGGACATTGGTTGGACCATTGGTTTTCCAAATGGGGCTGCCGGTAACCGTGTTGGTTTTGTCAAGTGTTGGGCTTGCGGGGATAACTATTTTTTCATTGGTCATCTCGTTGTTTCTTGTGGCACACGTTTTCCAAGTGGCTGCTCTTGCCACAATAAGTGCAGGAGACCGGCGCAAGGGTCGTTTTTCGTTCGAAAAGTTTTGACATTTTATCTGTGAGGTCAAGTAAAGAACGTTCAATATTACTTTGGGTAACTGTTGCAACCATGTCAATGGGGGGTATTCTGGGAATGGATGATGAGAAACCAGGTCGGGCTCGTTGAGATTCTACGTACATGACAGCCTTATGGGCTTCATCTAAGTTTGAGAATTCACGGTATCTCAAAATTTCACAAATTTCAGGCGTTAAGCCCCGTAAAAATATGGGTTTTATCAGGTTTTCTCTATCCTCCAAGGACAAATTTGGGAAAGCTTGCCGCGCAATTTTTCCAAGTTCTGAAAGAAATTCAGTGCCAAGTTCTGAACTTTTTTGTTTTCTTTCCATCAAAACTTGTTGATGAATATCACAATCGCGATTATTCGGGTATAAACGTTGGAAACAATTTTTATACTGCTCGTATGTGGTGAGAGGGTTCTGTCTTAGCCTCAGATCATCCAGGGTGGCTAGAGCAGGTCCGAAAAGGTAGGACTCGAAACAGGCTTTCCTTATTTCTTCATCGTCAGGTTTGACGCCTTGAAAGGTGAGGAAGGTTTCAAAATTTTTTATCCAGTCCAAAAAATTTTGACCAAAAGAACCGGAAAATAAAGGTGGGGATCTGATGGGAACGAATGGGTTGTTCCTGAAATTGGCTAGGCGGATATCATTCAACACTGTATTTATTTCACGATTTGGGGCATTTTGACCAGGAATGACATCTCTTCGCTGGTCTTCTAGACCCCTAAGTTGGTCATCAACAACATGTTCAATGGAATGTCTAATGATTTGATTGATCTGGTCAGGGTGGATCATTTTTCGGGTGTTCAAAACTTGGTTTTTTGCTTCCTTTTCAATTTGACAAAATTGATCTGACAAACTTTTCTTTTGTTCAGCCAGATTTTGTTAACAACGAGAAAAGGGGAGAGGAATGGTAAATGGAACTTTTAGAATGATGGAATGGGACTTTTTCAACAGGAAGGGTGGGAATAAAAACTAGGGGCTTACTTTCTTTGGTTCAAATTGATACGGTCACCACTTGTTACGTAAGGGGTCAATTCTCTGGACGGATGAGCGTCCTCCAAGCAAAACAAGCAACTGGATGGATGAACGTCGTCCAAGAAATACAAGCAATTGGATGGATGAATGTCATCCAAGAAATACAAGCAACTGGATGGATGAACGTCATCCAAGAAATACCAAAAGGAAATAGGGGAACACACGTAGTCAGTAAACTGAGACGCTGCCGATTTTCGAGAATCCAAAGAACTCAACTGACTGTTTTCCCTTTTTTCCGAGCATCCGGAAAAAGAGGTGGGGTTTTGGTGAGGGGAATCTCATTCGCTAGAATTGTTTATTGGGAATGGGAAGAAATCGTTTGAACCTGATTGGTTGAACTTGCTTACGACGGGTTCCTTGAAGTTGTTCACCCGTAGGGTGGGAGTTGGTAAGTGGACAAAAGGGTTTATTAGTAGTTCTCTGTTTTTTGGCTCTTATTTTCCTACTGTAATACTTTCCATACGTATTTTACGATTTCCGAGTAAATAATAGAACAAAAATGCATAAATGGTTTTGGCAAATTAATGTAAGAAATGTACAAAACAATAGGCTACTTAGCCTACATTTTTCCTAATGGTAAAAATGGAAAAAACAACTTAAAAATGGATTACTGTACACGAAACTAATTTGGACGAAATTATACAGTAAACTTAAGCTTAACTTAATTTACATAATTTACAAATTCACTTATCGTGACATCTCCCTGCTCAGGAATCCGACAAAAAAAGGAAAGTTGAGTCCTTTCTCCTATAATCTGTTTTTCTTGAAATGTTCCTAAATAATAAAAGTGGAAAGCAAGTACTTTTTCCAATTTTTAAGATTTTCCGCCAAACTGTATGTCACATAGAGCTGAAAACCTATGAGCAAACTCGAACAAATTTAACCATTTTTTGAGAAAATTTCATAGTCAAATGTTTGTGCAACCGATTTCAGCGACAGAGCTAATTTTTCTCAATTTTCACTTTACAAGCATTTTATAAAAAACAGACTATAAAATACTGAATTTTGGGTGAAAAACAAGAATTTGTGACGTTTCTCTTTGAAATCTCGAGCAATAAAAGTTTTTTTGAAAAAAAACTTGTCTATCGGATTCCCCGTGCTGTAAGGACCAGATTCTGTGAAGCACTTTACTTCAACCAATTGGACGTTACGGCGGGAACGGCTATAACGGAGCGGGGGAAACGGGAATACGGGTGATAATACAACAAATGGTCGAGGGTCGCTTGAATGTCGACTACACAAAATTGAACGGCGCGTTCGCTTGCAAATGAAAATACGACTCGGTTTAACTGCTTTCGAAAACAGCTGCTTGCAAATATAACTGAATGGCGCAGATCGAAAAAATGGAGAATTACAACAATAATACAAAATCACGCTTTGCTTCTCTTTAAATATGACGTTTTTGGTCACTCCCTGGGCATCGCAGGAGGTCATGCTTCTGTCCATCTTCTTCCGCCAATCGTCGCTTCCTGCTTTACTTTTCATGCTTATTTAGTCACGCCCATTAACGCTTTTCTAGTATGGCATGCTTTTCGTGTCTTGCTTGTTTCCTACGGTGGGCTTAGCCACACCTCTGTGCTTCTGTGCATGCTTCCTGTATCGGTTTCTCTGTCTACACATGTTTTGTGGGGCCGTCACTACCGTTGCACTTGAGACTACTGTCTGGCGGGGCTTTTACTTATTTTACTGTGTGCAGGTGTTGTTTACGATTTTTATGGGGGATTATGGTAGCCGTGGAATGTGTAGTTTAGTGTAGGTTCTAGGGGACCAGCTGCCATTTGTGCAAATTAATTGGGGCATCTTAATTGGGCTACCGGGGTGTGAATGGATCAAAATAAAGTACTTCACGTAATTTTATAGGAATGTTTGGGTGTGAATCCCAGACACCCTTGAGACGAAAAAATACGAAAATGAAATAATATTTAATAAATGTCTATCATATACAGTATGCTGTATATTTACAGTACTGCTTTAGCAGGTACGTTACTGTGCTAAATAACCTTCCCCCGCCGTTTTCCGCGAAAATCGATTTTTTTTTAAAATGACATTATTTTGATTTTTTCAAAATTAGCATGAAAGAATGCAGTGCACTCGTAAAGAAAGCCGCACATCGAAAAACGCTCACGTCTTTAGTTTCTTGCGGTGCATCTTAAAATTTTTGCGATGCATTATGTTCGAGGTAACGATTTTTTCTAGGTGGCCCTTAGGCCTTCAAAACGGTAAGGTTCCATTCATTTTCAGAAGAAATTTCGGCATTTTGAAAAAAATCAAGTTGTCTATATGTCATCCGGAATGTACGAATTTTTGCCACCCTTTTCAAGTTTGAAACCTCGGCAGCTTTCAATTTTTATATATAAAGTACGGAATATTCGAAGCTTCACCATAATTTAGCTTATGTAACATCTATCAGACCTTCTAAGTGATGCGAACTGTTACATCTTCAAGTGGACTAATTCACTTGTTCGGGCTTCTCCGCATCAGTAGATGGGTATTCATCAGAAGAAGCTATGGAACTTACTTGGTGTGCAACACCGTTCGACTACACAACCTATTTTTTAAATGCCAGATGCTGCGACATCGCAAAAGTTCTTGAACGTTTGCGGTGCATCACGAGATGACGACTGTGACAGAAGCATGCAGTCCTTTTCTTGTCGTTCCAGTCTATTGTTTATTCCAGAATTTCGTTTAAGAATCATGGTTTCGGGGATTCGTTATTTTGAGAACCGTTGTTTAGGGTACCGTACGGATTAGCGGGGTATTCTCATGTGAGCGATTCTCAAGTGAGCAATGCCCAATTGAGCGATTCCTCATTGAGCAAATTCTTAAGTGAGCGAATTTTCAATCGAGTGATTCCCAATTGGGCGATTCCAAACAAATGATCGAGAATTTAATAACACTCTCTTCATAATTTCCTTCTTTACCACATATTATTCTTTGTATGTATTTCTTTTTTCTTTCGTTTGTGTTTTCACGTTTTCATCTGTTGTCTGTGCTTTCTTTCATTTTCTTTCCCCTTACCATCTGATTTTTTCTTTTTTTGCCCATGATCCAATACATTACAAGTTTTCATTTTAAATGACCGTAGTATTCCGTATAAGACAATGAAAGAAAGCAGAGGCAAAAGATAAAAATGCAAAAACATAAGCAACACACAGAACGAAAGACAAAAATATATATACAAAGAAAAATATAAGGTAAAGAAGGAAAGTTTGAAAAAAGTGTTACCTATTACATTCTCTACCGTCCGTATGGAATCGCCCAATTAAGAGCCGCTCACATCGGTTTTGCTCGATTGGGAATCGCTCAACAGGGGTTTCGCTCAATTGGGAATTTGCTCACTTGGAAATAGACCAAGATTAGCGCGTGAGCGACTGAGGACTGACGGTGTCCAGCGGTTCGCGTCTCAAGCGATTAATTTTATGTCACTTATAATACAACTATAACAAATAATATAACACAGCGAAAAAATAATCGGTGACGTGAAATCAATGTTTCGAATGTTTTTCAAAAAGATAAATTTAGGTCATGATCGAAAAATTTAACGGTTCGTACGAAGACAAATTTAGGAGCAAACACTTTGCACAGATCATCAAGACAAAACTCTGTTGTTGGTACTCCCATTCACACCAATACAATATATTAGGTTACAATTTTTTGACAACCGCAAAAATTTCGTATTACGCCATGTACGGATCATTTTGACCTTTGGGTTCAAAATTAAATACAGGCACGATGATGTGAATGAAGTCTCCAGCTTATACCGGACCATTTAGTTCGGAAATCCATGATAACATTGTTTGAAAGTTTATTTTTTCAAATAAGCCTCGGAGTGCCGAAAGGTGTTCCTGCAATGAATAAACAACCTACGTATACAGTAGCTTTTCTCTCGTTGGAGACAGTATTTTGGAAAACAAATCGACAAAAAAAATAATTTTGGCATTTGATGCGGGTTCATTTATCTAATCGCGGGTTCCTACTGATTGCTTTGCCTCCGAGGCTCATTAAAAAATTAATGGAATATTATAGACTATAAACATTTCATTACCAAGTCAGACTACAGTAAAATCGAAGAATGTCTGTGACTGCGCTTAGAAATTATGAGAATTGTCATAAAGTGGAGTCGTGCGCTATGAGAGCTCACCTAGCGACGAGTCACCCAATGCCGCACGGACCGACAGAATAGCTGTTATCAAGGAAATCCTGGCAGCTGTCCGAACATCCCATTTTCAGACCAAAACCCAAAAACATGTCAATCGTAGGCTAGAAATTGCCAATTTTGATGAAAGTGTGAAAAACGCAATTTTATGGCGCCCGCACCGTACGAGACTTTTTTGGACTTGATCATCCATTCTTGAGGCATTTTCACAATTTTAGGTCAGAAAGCTATTTTTTGGATCCCTTCGGACCCCTCTCCCCAAAAGGTCCGCTTACACCAACTTGGCATTAGGGATCTGTTACATGTATTGAATCTGAAATTTTCGTCAATAACGCCGCGGTCAAAATATTCGCTAGTGCTCTAGACTGTCACAAACGTAAAAAAGCCTGGCACGGCAATCTTATCACTGACTTTTTGAATTTTCAAATCAAAAGACTTCCTGTAAGACTCAGTATCTATAATGCTCATTGTAGAATTTATTCGTCGCGAATCGAATCGATATAAATCGGTTTGCCATCTCTTTTTAGCTTCTCTCTGTATAATTTCTTTTTATTTTCGTCGATTCCGGCCAAGGTTTGGGGAGGCGCGTAAACCGGTCGAGGGTAAGGATTTTTGTAATGCAAACCTGAAAAACGAAAGTCTAGAAAAATGCCGTATGCAAAAAACGGACACGTCGGGTCGTCTGCCATTCTGCATATAGGAAAATTGGTAAGTTTATTATTGTAGTCACGGAGAAAAACTGTTCGTTAACATGCGGTGAACGGAAAGAACGGCAATTTGTTCTATAACTCGGTGAAATCGTTAAAGTCGCCCGAGAAGTGGTCGCTTACTGTTGCCGCAGCGACTCACACTTGAAACTAATTACTCAATAAAAAATCAGTACTTGTGTGGTTTCATTTTCAATGCCGATAGATAAAATTCCAATCTTTTGAACTGTAAAAATGAGCGTCAGCAAGGTTTTGAGTTTGGCACAGCAAATAAATCCGAGAAGATAATATTTTTATAGAACAATAAAAAAATTACCAATTTCCAAGCGAGCACGACCCTCTTTCAGTTTCATTTCAATGTCTTCTTTCTTCTTCAACTGAAAGAACAATTTTTTTTAAAGCACGAGACATGTTACTGTACATAATATTCAAAGGTTGTATGGATAAGAATCACACATCTTTCCCTAATTTCTGATATTTATTCGAAAACTACCGGCAACACCATTTTCGAAAATGCGCAAGACAACACCATTTTCGGAAAAGCGCAGCGAGAAACGGGAATCCTTGCATATCATGTTTACATAAACTCTCAAAAATACCGTTGAAAAATTATTGATGTGCTCTACCTACTCAAATTATACATACACACACACAGATAGGTTATCGTAAATTAGATTAGATCCCTCGTCACGCTGGAGCACACTTTGTACCAAAATAATTTGAAATCATGAAGTGCAAAAAGTATTCGATGAAAGCGCATCCTATCTGGTCGATGGAGTCTACAGGAGAATCTTAACTTGACCATACTTTTTCGCATCGGGTATTTAGGTGATCGTGCCCCAACTCCGCCACCGTCCCAACACCGCCACCGTCCCAATTCCGCCACTTTCGTGTCCCAACACCGCCACCGTCCCAACTTTCTTGTCCTAACTTTCGCAATCTTTCAAAAAGTTTGTTTTTTTTTGTAACTTAACAACATGACATTGCTAATTCATAGGATGGCAAAAACTGATATTATCATTAAAGCAATAAATACATGGTATATCTATATAATCTTCGTTTGTATAGTCGTACTTAACTATACAAACGATTTTACCGAAATAACCAAAAATAGAACAACGAGCGTGAGACCGGAATTTACTTCCTTAGCATATTACCAAAATAACTGTGTGCTTTGCACATTAAAATACAAATATACGTGTCTGTTTTCATTTCTTGTTGTCAATTGATTCGAATTTGTGTGATCAAATCATGGGTGACTTTGGTCCTATTGAAAATTTTATGAATCAGGAATTAAAGAGTAATTTAGTGATAATTGCGGCGCGTAATGATCCGGATTTGTATTTTCTGTTCCGGAAGAAAAGTTCTAAACGTTTGTCAAACAATGAAACATCGCTTATATCTTAAAATATTGTTCATTCATAGATCCGATAAGCACATTTGGTTAACTTTAACGTGTTACAAAAAATAAACTTTTTGAAAGATTGCGAAAGTTGGGACAAGAAAGTGGCGGAGTTGGGACGGTGGCGGTGTTGGGACGGTGGCGGTGTTGGGACGGTACCATTTAGGTAACCCGTTCATGAATGAAACCCGAGTTTCTTAGATATTTATAGGTTATTTATTCATTATTATTTTTGCTTACACGCAATTGTAATGCGTAAACGATTTTTCCTTCATTAACTCAGCGCATGAAGCAATCCACGGAAAGTGTTGCCAAAAAATTATTGTTATTTGCAGACATGCACGGCAAGAATATTCCGAGGGGAGGATCCATGGACTTTTTCCAGGGGGCTAGGAGGGGCGGGTGAGCAAAAAAAACAAAAAAAAGTACTGAAAGCCTGTTTTTCATACAAAATATGCACAAAAATTATCAAACAACCTGTCTTGGAAAAGTTCAGGGGGGTGTTTAAAAACAAAAAAATACTGAAAGCCTGTTTTTCATACAAAATATGCACAAAAATTATCAAATAACCTGTCTTGGAAAAGTTCAGGTAGGTGTTTGACGAATTGTTTCCAACCAGGCTGGGTGGCCGGGGTCTCAAGTATAGGGGTTTAGCCCCCCGTGTGCATGTATGGTTATGTGGAAACTTTGCGTGACGTGGAGCAAAAGTTTTTCATACTATTTTTGACTCCAAAACCGACGATAATCATTCGGTTGAGATAGAATAACTAGAACTAGCGATATAGCTAGTTTAGACAAGGCCTCATCGCATGCTTATGATGACTGATGGGTGGCCAAATCACTATGAATGACTCATGAGTGTAATGTTCTCTGGAATAAAATATGCTACGGGTTTTTCATAATTTTGGCTTCTTATGATTTCGTACGGGTGGTTATTATCTCAAGATTCGTGTATTTCTTGGAATTTTTATTAAATGCGTTCATTCACTGACATTTTAAAGTAGGGTCATTCCATGTCAACCGTCCTGATATCGGATATGGTTCACGCTCGACCATCTCAGATTTTATTCAAAATTTTTGTGGGTGTGCTAAGGATATTATGAAAAATTTCAGCTCGATTTGTCGAGTGTTCGACGAGCTAATGTACTTTTTGTAGACCTATACTAGGTTGAAACTCCGCCTGCTAAAATCTGGTCAACTTCGACAAGTGCTTGTGCATCAATTGGTCTGAAATTTTTGTACAAGCACAACTTCAGACTCTGAACACAGCTACACTATGCAAATCGGGTGGAAAATTCCAGCCTCTGTATTATTTAGATTGAAAGTGCTATGCAAAATTTGTCGCTGAGACTTCGGATCAAACCTTAGCTATCTATAGCTCCGAGACAAAAGTAGCTAATGTTATGATTTTTTAGAGCAAGACTGAGGACCAGGGTGTTATGAAGCTTCAGCAGTATCATAGTTTTTGAGCAAGTATATCAAAAGTTATTAGACTAAATGTAAATGCAAATTTATGCTAATTTACAAAGCCAGATTTTCCCACTGAGCCCACCTTCGATCTGTTCATTCTATCATTATTGGAAAAAGCACATTTTTTATTTCAGGAATCCAGTTTCAACTGGATTTAAAATGTTTTTTCAAAATGCAAAATGTTTTTCCCATATAAGGTTTTTATTTGCCTCAAAAGAACCCCGTGTTTTACTATGTGCGTGATGCCCGTTTCCACGTAACGATTCAAAGCGGGTCATGCTGATATAAACAATGACAACTAGGCTTCATCAGAAGTGCATAAGAAAGGTTACGGTTTGCATTTTATTTGAATGTGTTACTCACTACAGTATGAACACACAATATGATGTGCAGGCAATGTTGTTTTACATCAATTACACTAGAAGCTTCCAGAATTTTCTGGATTGTATTCTAGAATGTATGACTCTTGTATTCTGAGGTCACAGAATATAAGCAGCATAAGCAGCAATCGGACTATGATTTGTAATTAGCTGTATCCGTGCATCCTACTGCATATCATTTTATCATTGGTATTCTCATGCAGTTTATTAAGTTGGCCAACTATCAACAACATAGATTGGCCAATGGAGCAAATTGACAATCTGATTTCAGAACTTAGCCAATGCACTATTGAGCGATTGGATATTTCTGCATGCTTCTGTTGAAATTGATGTAAAACAAGAGTGCTTGCACATCGTATTGTGTGGTCATACTGTAGCGAGTAACACACTGAAATATATTGCAAACTGTAACCTTTCTTAATGTACTTCTGCTAAAGTATAGTCGTCATTGTTTATATCATCGTGACCCGCTATAAATCAGTATGTGGAAACTTGCATCACGCGCATAGTAAAATGTAGGGTTCTTTGTGGCAAAAACCATTTTGCTTCAACTGGATCTCTGAAGTAAAAAATCTGTTCTTTAAAATGGTGGTAAAAATGAAAAGGTCGAAGGTCGGCCCAATAGGAAAATTTGGCTTTGAAAATTAGTATAAATTTGCATTTTTTTATCGAGCCCTACACATCGAGTCTAATAACTTTTGATGTGATCATTCAAAAATTACGATACTGCTGAAGCATCATAACACCCTGGCCCTCCGTCTTTCTGACAAACATCAGGGTATTAGCTACTTTTGTCTTGAAGCCATAGATAGCTATAGTTTGACCCGAATTCTCGGCGACTAATTTATGACACTTTCAATCCAAATAATACAAAGGCTGGAATTTGGCGCCCGATTTGCATAGTGTAGCTGTGTTCATGGTCATAAGTTGTGCTTGTGCAAAAAATTTCAAACCAATTGATAAGTTAGTTATTGCACAAGTACTTGTCAAAGTTGACCAGATTTTAGGACGCGGAGTTCTTCCAACTCTATTACGGGTCTACAAAAAGTGCCCTAGCTCCTTGAATACTTGAAAAATCGAGCTGAAATTTTGCATAGTAACATTCTAGCACATGTATATGTACACTCACAAGAATTTTGACTCCCAAAACCTGAGATAGTTGAGCGTGGACCTCTAGGACACTTGATGTGGAATGACCCAGTATACTTTACTTGCATAAATTACCCTGGTCCTGAGATTTTCGAAGTGTGAAGCACAAATTGACTATAGCATCGAACATCAAGCTTTTTTTCATGCAAACCCCTCTAAATGTAGTAAAACCGGGCGAAAAATTTTTGTACGGAAAAAAATTTTATGCACTAAGATGATCACAAATTTTGCGGGTATTTTACACAAAACTTTTTCTAAAAGAAGTTCTCTCGCACTTCACTGATGTTCTTCGCGGCAGAACGGATATTGAAAGATACAGCTTCTGTTATTAATGTAGCCTCTTGTGCAGAATATCAGATGAATCCCAATACATGTTTTTGACGGCTGAACATACTGTTAGCATAAAAACATTATCTCAAAGCTTCCTTAGATGAACCAACTATAGAAGAATTATAAAATACTGAGACTAAAAAAGCATTTTCTAACCAAGGAAGACCGCAAATATCAGTTTATATACAAACAACCAAAAAATATTTGGCAGAGATTAGTGATGAGGGTCAGGAAAACAGACACTTGTGTTCGACATGAAAAATTTGACATTTCAATGCACATTTACGAAATTTATCAATTTTTTGTCAAGCAAGGCAAAAAGAAAATAATGGGTCTCTATAGTGCTAGGCAACGTGATAGTGCCAATCAAGATCGCAGATGTACGTAAACATACCGTTTTGTTTTGCTTGAATAATCGTCTGGCCTCTCCTTTTATGAACGTCTTTTCGTGTTCAGCTTCTCCTGGCTTTACAGACTCCCATTTGACTGCCGCCCTGAATACCTCCTTGTACAATTTTAGGACGTTCGCACGTAAATTTTCACCTGAGATGAGCGAAAACCGCATCGTTTTGACAAGTTCATAAGCACCTAAATTGAATGAAATTCGTTAACAGAGCGCACGGATACGAGGACCATTCGGAAGACTAAAGCACATTTTTGCATGGTCAAGAAAATTTTGAATAGCAAAACAGATTGAGGAAAAACGTTGTTGATAAACTATAAAAACACTGTGGCTTTAAAACGATGCAGTATAACAAAAACGTGAACAACTTGAGTGGAATCATTATTTCATCGGTCCAGTGGATGCGTGCTTCGAGGCCGCTGATAACGCTGCGCCGGGTCCAAGTAGTAACTAGAAAAATAAAAATTTCAATAAAAAATCAACTGAAATTAATTTAACTAATTAACATCACGAACTACACCTCACACAACAATAAACATTCACAGAATCAGATAAGACATTGGCATTACAACAGCATTTGAACTATCAAGTCTTGCATACATACGTATATTTAACCTTTGTTGCGAATTCAGGATTTCTAATTTTAAAGTACATTTAAACGTAAAATAACAATGCACGTTGCAGTATGTATCACACCAAAATATAGAGAATTTTTGTGAGTCTAATCTTTATCAAAATTTTCTAAGAAATACGCTTGAAGTTTACTTTTTATAATTTCTTTAGAAAGAAAAACAACCAAAGCATTTCCCCGTTTCAGAAATTTTCTCGGAGGATGGGAAAAACAAGTTACGTGACAATAATGGAATGACATGCATAAGTAATGTCCTACATACTTTACGTTCATCTTGTCGAATTTGTTCTTCATAATCGAATCGTTCCTTTTCTATCAAATAAGGCATAATGCCAATAATGGCTGTTGCGCTAGCAACCCACGCTGCTTGGCGCAAGTAGAAGAAAGAAGTTTTAACCATACTAACGCTTCCACACACCAAATTGCAACTAAAATTCCGCAATGGTTCAGGGAACATTTCTGTTAGGCCAATTAAGCGTTCTCCGACGGATTCTACGACTTCCTGTATATAGAAAGGACATATCAACTGAAAATTGCAACCGAAAGTAAAAACTTTTGGCTAGGGGACACTTCTGTTAAAGAAAATGCTGGTTAATGTCACCGTTCAAACGGAATACTCGTCCTGATTAAGAATATATACATAAAATCCAAGGACTTCGATCATTGCTTTGTAATCATCTAAGCAGAGGTGAAAAGAAACAGGAAAACAGTAGGTTATTATCATGGACCATCTGAGCTGTTACTATGTAATTTAATCAGTAATCACTGAGTTTTTTGATCATGCGATGCCTCGCTCGATAATTTAACGCCTGTTTACTTTGTTGCACTGCACTTGACTTATTATTATACATGTAATTGAGGGTGAGTGCTATGGGAACCCCTCCCCCCAGAAATCGTGGACCATATGGCTAGCTATTGGGCGACCGCCCCCCCCCCAGGATTTTCCAATCCTATGGCTAGCCATATGGTAGCCGTAGGAACCCCCATACTTTTTGTCCAGGGTTCCTACACTACTGGCCAAATAAATCCCCTGAATTTCCCAGGTTTCTCAGGTATTCATAATTAATTTCCCAGGTTTTTGCCATACACAATTGGGACACAATTTTCGTTGTTTACACTATATACTTTTAGAGTGTGTATTACAGGGTTTTTTTTTGTTTTTTTTCGACAGGCCATTTGGCTCCTGAGGTGAAAATTTTACAGGCCAATAGGAATTTCAACAAGCTAAAACTAAAAAGTTTATAAATAAATGTAGTTAGTAAAAAACAAAGTTTTTTGCAAAAAAATTCGTCAAAAACACTCTCCAAAATCACAGGAAAAGTCCGCAAAGCGGATCAATCATGTTGAATACATTCTTAATCACACACAGAATAACAAGGCTCACAAATTAGATCAGTCATTATTCGAATCAATCATCAGGATTTTTTCGCACAAGACAGGTTGATCTGTAGCTTGGGGGAAGAGTTTGGTTGCACAGATTAATCTTTAGTTGCTCACTCTAAAATTGATAAATTTGCTTAATTTCATCAGAAAAATAATCAAAGGTTACTTTCCTTGTATTTCATTCACTTCGTGTCAGTTCCTGACTTTTGAATTGAATTTCTTGAGTTTTGGGTGAGAAATCAAAAGTCTGGCTAGAGTAACTTGTTAGGTGCCTAGCGCCGAAAAATTTTGATTTTAAGCCTCTAAAACAGAGCGCCCCATGGGGGGGGGTATGGGGGGTATTACTCCCGTCTTAGATTTGGAAATTCATTTACTACCCCCATAAAAACAGCTCACTATAGCAAAAAATTTTGGTAGACTTCATCCTCTCCCCAGTAGGTTATACTAATTCGAGAAAAATTGCAGAATGTGTGATTCTGAGGAATTACTCACTGCTCTTTTTGACACATTTACTGAGCAAATGATAATGAGAAAGTATGCAACTTCTGCGCCACATAGCGATTTTTAGGAAAGGATATCAGCACATTAATATATACTACTTGCAGGAAATCATTATAAATATAATTGGGAGATGAAATAATGACTTATGTATATGTGATTAATCAAAGAATCGCTCCTTGGGAAGAAAAACATTATGTTCTTAAAATTCTGCCTCATGCTCTTCTTTCCTTTTCCCCGCTTCTGCGTTGGGTCTTCTGTGCGCATATGGTTACCCAAGCTGTGGCATACTTTCCTACTATGAGTTGAGACATGTGAGGTCTGTTGTTATGGATCAGGAGTGGTACTTGGTTTCAAACTCGTAGGGGGAGGGGGTCGAAAAAAGTCGAAATTTTTCCCAAAAACAGCCAAAAAACATACACTTTTTTGCAAATATTTTAAATTTTTTCCAAACTTGATGGGGGGTTGAGTATATGGATGGCCAAGTTGGGGCTTCCCTCCCTCAAGAACAGGTATGGTGCAACCAAAATATTCCCTCAGGTTGCACATTAGAACCTGGCACCGTTTTTTTTTCCTCAAATGGGGTCTTTTGAGGAAAAAAATTTCGAAATGAGGAAAAAAATTTTGGGTATGGTTCTCATTGAGGAAAAAATTTTGGGGAATTCCTAACCGAGAAGATGCGTTTTGGTGGACTTAGAAGGGTCAAAATCTGAAAATTTTCCGGCGCTACGCGCCGGTCACGGGTACAATCTTGACTATTTTCCATCAGGCGCGGCCATTAGCATATCTACTTCGACTTACTAATTAATACTCAACAGTTTCTATCAATCAAGCTAGCTCGTTTCATTTTCTAATCGTTAACAGTCAATTATGTCGCCCAATATTGAGATTTTTCATCAATTTTCTCAATTTTTTCTCTCGATGTTTGAAATTTTTTAAACGTCTGCAACCTGAACTTTTGCGTTTATTGAAGATAGAAATTGAAGACATCATTCTAGACTGCGATTTTCGAACTTCTGTTTATGAATATCTGTTGGAGAGATTTATTTTCCAGCGTTTTAGAATATGAAAACTGAAAAATTTTCCCGGCGCTCCGCGCCGGAATGGGAAACAAATTATACTTCATGGGTTGGATTTTAATTTATTTCCCAACGTTGTGAAGGTTCAATTTCCGGCGTTGTAGAAAGTGAAAATCCAGAAATTTTTCCGGCGCTCCGCGCCGGACGAAGGACTGAATAAAATTACATGATTCTAATGAGAGCCATAGAAATGTTAATAGCGGATAAATTCCTGGAAACTCTATCGTTATTCGTTAACATGCTTCACCCGCTCCTGTAGAACACCCATATATTCTTCATGAGCTCATTTTGGCTAACATAACTTGGATTTTCTCAATTTTTTCTCATTTTTGCAGGTTTCTGACTCCAAATACAACAAAATGCATGGGTATGCTCCTAAAATGCATAAAAAAGCATCCGTAGCCACATTATAAGTGTTTTTAAAAATGTGGAAAATTTTTGGAAAATGAGGAAAAAAATTTTGGGTCGGGTTCTCATGTGGAAAAAATCTTCGAGGAAAAAAACGATGGCCTCCGACCAGTTGGGGGCACCGTTTTTTTCCTCAAATGGGGTCTTTTGAGGAAAAAATTTCGAAATGAGGAAAAAAATTTTGGGTATGGTTCTCATTGAGGAAAAAATTTTGGGGAATTCCAAACCGAAAAGATGCGTTTTGGTGGACTTAAAAGGGTCAAAATCTCAAAATTTTCCGGCGCTTCGCGCCGGTCACGGGAACAATCTTGACTATTTTCTATCAGGCGCGGCCATTAGCATATCTACTTCGACTTACTAATAAATGCTCAACAGTTTCTATCAATCAAGTTAGCTCGTTTCATTTTCTAATCGTTAACAGTCAATTATGTCGCCCAATATTGAGGTTTTTCATCAATTTTCTCAATTTTTTCTCTCGATGTTTGGAACTTTTTAAACGTCTGCAACCTGAACTTTTGCGTTTAATGAAGATAGAAATTGAAGAAATCATTCTAGACTGCGATTTTCGAACTTCTGTTCATGAATATCTGTTGGAGAGATTTATTTTCCAGCGTTTTAGAATATAAAAACTGAAAAATTTTCCCGGCGCTTCGCGCCGGAATGGGAAACAAATTATACTTCATGAGTCGCATTTTAATTTATTTCCCAACGTTGTGAAGGTTCAATTTCCAGCGTTGTAGAAAGTGAAAATCCAAAAATTTTTCCGGCGCTCCGCGCCGGACGAAGGACTAAATAAAATTAGATGATTCTAATGAGAGCCATAGAAATGTTAATAGCGGATAAATTCCTGAAAACTCTATCGTTATTCGTTAACATGCTTCACCCGCTTCTGTAGAATACCAATATATTCTTCATGAGCTCATTTTGGCTAATATAACTTGGATTCAGGCTTTTTTTTTTAGTCATTTTAGGGGCCTGGGCCCCTAAAAGTTTGGAAATGGCTCCTAAAATTTTAGGTCTAGGAGCCATTTTGGCTCCTAAAATTTTGACATATTCATTTATATTATAGTGAATTGTAGCTGTTTTCATTCAATTTTAGATTTGGAGTAAGTGTTTTACAGACTTTAAAATCATAAAACATCGAAAATTTTCCGGCGCTTCGCGCCGGATCTTATTATATAATTTTTTTCATTAGTCTATTCACTGTTTCTCTACAAATCAATCTTTCTGGAAAAAAAATTCTCGACGAAGGGAAAAAACATGGGGATTCGACATAGAAAAGATGAATTTTGGTGCATTTGGTGCAAAAGAATTCTGGTGATCAAAATCTCAATTTTTCCATTTTTGTTACTATTATTTTAAATATGGAGCCGAGTTTGAATTCATGATTATAATGGAGGTGATTTTCATAAATTTCAAGTTTAATTTGAGCTTGTCAAACTTATGGAAGTATGGACATATTTTTTAGTTTGTAAAATGATATTAATACATGTTTTCGAACCTTGTATGTTTCTCGAAAAAGTTATCCTTAAATTGATTTTCCAGCATTAAGAGTGTCAAAATCTGAAAAAAAATCGTTGCATAGCGCCGGAAAGATATAGGAAACAACAGAACAATGAGAACAGAAGCTGTAATTTCAAAACCCTATACTTTTGAGTCGGAAGGAAATGAACTCAAGTGCAATCTTGGATGAAGATTTGTGCAAAATTAAACGGAATATCGCGTTTTTTGCATGAAAAATTTTCTTTGCACAAAGATTTCTCGGCTGATATTTGTACGCGTGGAAAGATGCCTGTAACTGAAAACGCTGGGTGGAAATCAAATTTTGAATAGTGATTTTTTAAAACTCGTATCAACTGATTGAATATCTACATAATTTAATTATATAGTACGTTCTACAGTGTGTTACAAGCACGTTTTTCAATAATCTTCAATTAAAAATTTTTGGCTCCCAAAATTTTAATTTGGCCCCTAAAAATTTAGGCCTAGGAGGCATTTGGCTCCTGGTTTTCAAACCAAAAAAAAGCCTGCTTGGATTTTCTCAATTTTTTCTCATTTTAGCAGGTTTCTGACTCCAAATACAACAAAATGCATGGGTATGCTCCTAAAATGCATAAAAAAGCATCCGTAGCCACATTATAAGCGTTTTTAAAAATGTGGAAAATTTTTGGAAAATGATGAAAAAAATTTTGGGTCCGGTTCTCATGTGGAAAAAATCTTCGAGGAAAAAAAACGGTGGAACCTGGCCTTTGCAGAAAAAAAGCCCCGTGGTCAAGTTCAGTTCATATCTTTATGTGAGACTGTCAGCTGTACAGAATCAGTTTTGAGATTTTGTTTTTCATTGTTATTTTTTTATTTTACTGTTTGATTTACTTTTACTACAAGTTTACTGTTTGATTTACTAATCATGTCAAAATTAGGTTGGAATAAATGAAAAACGTTAAAAAACACACCAGAAATGATTTTGAGCGATTTATAAGCAGAGAAAGTAAAAAAATTGATTTTTCCTCACCAGGAAAGAATTTTTGGGATTTTTCCTCAAGTGGGGCAAAAAGTTTTGAGGACAAAAAACACTGATGTCGGGTGCATATCCATACCTGTAGTTGGGGGGGGGGACCCCCCCCCCCCCAACTCGGCCAACCCTGTACCCCCAAAATCATTTCCCCCCCCCCAGTTGGGAAAAAATTAAAAAAATTTGCCATGTTTTTTGGCCTTTTTGGGAAAAATTTCGACTTTTTCCTACCCCCCCCCCCCAAAATTTCGGATTTACCCCCCACCCCCCCCCCCCCCCCCCCCAACTGGTCGGAGGTCTTACAGGTATGGTCGTATGGTCGGGTGGTAACATAATTATAAGTACGTACTTCATCGCCGATTATATCGTCTTCAGCCATTTCTAATTATGATGAATTGAGTGTTCAAGATAATCGTTGCAATTCGTACCTTGTGCGGCCGTTATAGACTGATCAGTGATCACGGATCCAAAAATTCGAATCATAAAGTAGTTGTTAATAACAATTCTATCCGATTATTCAACAGTAATTTTAATTGAACATTTCAAACTTTATAAGAGGATATACCTGTGTTTTAAATTATCTGATGATAATCAATGAGCACATCACATGTCAGTGTCTGATGAATTGCGTAGCGTTGAAGATTGGAAAGGACACAATCCGACAACTAAGTATATTTTGATAGGTTCGGACCATCGAGCGCGCTAAATGTACTGTTGTTAGTGAGCCTCTCGGACACTGTTTTTTTTTGTGCCAAAACATGGATTTTGGCACGAAAAAATTTGGAATGGCACAAAAAATTTTGAGCGTTTGTGCCAATTAGCACAAAATTTTTGGCTGATCAAACATTAAATTTCCTTGATTTTTAGACGTTTCAAGGACAAAAAATGCAGAAATTTTTCGGCGCTTCGCGCCGAATCAATGAATATAATAATATTTCCCATTCGTAATATTTGACCCGAACGCGAACGATTTCTCCTCGAACAGTGTATCAGTATTGTTGTAGCAAACTTCGTAGGCTGTCAATGACTGATGAATGAAAAGAAATTCTGAATATTCTCTGTTCATTCAGTCGGATTCGGATTTAAAACTGAAATTATTATTTTCTGTGTTTGATTAATTCAAACAGAAAAATCGATATCATTGGTGCAATGTTTGGACACACAATTTTACACGTCATTTCCTCCAGTCTTTACATTGTTGTTTATAGATATTCGTAGTCAAAAATTGAATCAATTTGATCATCATTTCTAGAGCCCTAATTTTCTCGGCATTTCATTTCTTTTTGAGTCGCCACGAACTATTTTCTCGCACAGTTTTTTCTTATCTCACCGACATGATTACCTGAAAAATAGTTTAGGCTGGGCACGATTTTTACAAAAAATTAGTGCGGTTAAACTTAGCCTTAATTTATATTGTTATCAAACTTTTATCTAAAAATCTTTCCACAGTTTTCAGTATATGTTTTTAGCAGAAAATTTTTTTTGTGCCAATTGGCACAAATGTCCGTGCACAAAAAAAACGCTGCTCGGACATATAATTTTCGGACGTGACTACCAGTGTTTTTTTCGGTGCCAAAACATGGTTTTTGGCACAAAAAAATTTGAAATGGCACAAAAAATTTTGAGCGTTTGTGCCAATTGGCACAAAATTTTTGGCTGGTCAAATATAAAATTTCCTTGATAGCACTACTGTTTTTTTTCCACGAACTTTTTTCCACAAATGTGGAAAGGGGTCAAATTTTTTTTCCACATGTGGAAAAAAATTTTTTTCGTCTTAAAATCCTCGTTTTTTGACTTAAAAATAATCACAGACGCTTTATCGCACTGTTTTTGAGCTTTTTCAAGCCTTCCGGTGTTTTTAGAGAAGTTAATTCATTAAAATTGAAGAAAAATTTGAAATGTTCGACTTAAAAGCAGGGTTGGCAAGGCTTTGGTTTTTTGGCTTTTAGTTTTTTAAAAAAACCAAAAAATTGGAAAATCTCCGGTTTTTTGGTGTTTCCAAAATCATTGGGAAACTGTTTTTTCACATTAGTCGATCTTCTAGGCATATATTGGTGTCTATCTAAATCAACAAAACAATTAATTTAGTTGAATTGACTTCACTACAAAGTATAGAAAAAAGTCATATTTTTATAATACATTTCGTACTCGAAAGATGTAATATAAATCAATCGATATCCTTCGTATCCATCTTGCAAGCACACATTTAGTACATGAGTCAACTTTGCTATAATTTGCTCACAAAAAAGTAGACGCTAAATCTCTCGTGGAGTGTACTTCGACCATACGGGGTGACATCCATTGATGCATATCATCATCAAAATGTTATAAAATATGAGTTTAATATCCTGAATTTATTGTTACAGTAAGCTTTTTAATTTCAAAATATAAATGAGACAACAATAATAAAATTTTATACAGATCAGTTAAGCATACTGTAAGTTGACAAAGAGAGGAGTTTTTGAGTGGCTCATTTTTATCTGACTTGACATCGCTACTAAGTAGAAAAAATCTTACAAAATGCAAGCGAGAATAATATATATAACAAGACCCATTTGCTGTAGTTATAGTTCGCAGACAGGTTTGAAAAGCAAAAATTTGGAAACATCAGAAGTGTCTATGTGTGACCTTAAAGTGCAGTTTGTAATAATTAATAACATGTAATAATCTATCAATTTAAAACCCTCTTATCGAAAACGGTATGCTTAAAAATTGTGTCATTTCAACTTTTCTGTGCATATGTATATGTGATGCATTGATACAATTCTGAAGTTGATTTCTTTTGAGTTTTGATTACGTACATTGTGTATTGTATATTTCTCTTTATTTGTAATTTTTCTTCTTTTCCTTGAATTTGTCCCTTACATATCGCATGATCTGTTCCATTTTTACTTTTCTTATGTTCTTCACTCATGGTTTCTTTCTTATGTGCCCACTATCACTGACACTTCCGATAAGATTAATACTTCTAGCTGTCATTCTAAGGCTCCCTAACTAGTCTTAGATGATACGGAGAGCTTCCAGCAGTTTTTTACAGTTATTTTGATGTACCAAACATTCTAAAGAATTAAACCAGAAAAAACCATGGAAAAACCAAAAAAATCATTAAAAAACCAAAAAGTCGAAATTTCAAAGTTTGGTTTTTGCCAACCCTGCTCAAAAGCCTAATCTACAAGCATTGTTGAACAAATTTTTTAGCAAACTATCCAAGAGCACAATTGACTTGAATTACACCAGAAATCAATGGTCAAGTCCTCTATGATGACAAGCGAAAGCCCAAAAAAGATGGTAATCTTTCTGGCGCCAAGCGCCGGAAATTTTTTTGGGTATATTGACATTCTGGGATGCTGGAAAATCAATTTTCCGAACAATTATTTCAGAAATTAGATTCCAATTTTGTGTTCAAGAGTCGTAATTTCTAGAATCTTACTTGAAAAATTTTAAAATCTGTAATTTATTTGTAAACTCTCATCAACTTGGTCGAAAATATATGAGTAGGAAGAGTATAAATTTCCGAAAGGTATTTCCATGAAGCTTTTGAATTGATTTTACGTTAGCAAAGAAATAATCGCATCATAACTTTTTGCATTTAGAAAATGATTAAAAGATCACCAGCATGGGAAATAGCAGAGGTTATTGCTATTTAAAGAAGCCATTCAGATTCATTGTTGCTTGCCTAATTTTTGAATTTTAGTTTGCCCTACAGAAAACACGTTGAATTCACTGAAAAAATAGACCCTTCATGCAGGAAAAATATATTATAAGTGTGCATTTTCCAACGCTATAGAATATCATAATTTAAAATTTTCTTTCAGTGCTAAGCACCGGAGATCAAGTCCGAAGTAAAATACCTATCGCGCTTTTTTATTTTATAGATCATGTGAAAACAATCGCTTTTGATAAATAATTGGGATAGGTAAATTACTGGCTCCAGATATATAAGATCCAAAATGGATGTAAAATGTTTGACCTCTTCCGCCAATCAAATGGTAAAAGGATCATGATCGGTTATTGTCAGTTGCTGTAGAATGTGCTGAAAAAATGAATTTTCCGACATTTTAGAGGCCTCAAAATCAAAATTTTTCGGCGCTGGGCACCGAACAAGGTACCTTGGCTAGACTTTTGATTTCTCACTTAAAACTCAAGAAATTCAATTTTAAAAGTCAGGAACTGACGCGAAGTGAATGAAATACAAGGGAAGTATCTTTCAATCATTTTTCTGATGAAATTAAGCGATATCAGTTTTAGAGTGAGCAACTAAAAATCTGTGCAACCAAATTTTTCCCCAAGTAACAGATCAATCTGGCTTGTGCAAAAAACCCTAATGATTGATTTGAATAATGAATGATCTCATTTGTGAGCCTTATTATTCTGTGTGTGATTGAGAATGTATTCAGAATGATTGATCTGTTATGTGGGCTCCTACAGTGATTTCGAAGAGTGTTTTTGATTAAATTTGTTGAAAAAACATTGTTTTTTACTACCACATTTATCTACAAACTTTTTAGTTTTGGCTTGTTGAAATTCCTATTGGCCTATCAAATTTTGACCTTAGGAGCCAAATGGCCCATCGAGAAAAAACAAAAAAAAACCCTGGTTCAGCCCAATCTCTCATTTCGAGCTATAGTAAAACGTATTTTGGCCCTCGTGAATTGGATACTTACGATTGCATTTCCATTCTCTTGAACTCTATTTCTTGTCAATACGCATGCCATTTATTCAATTCAGTTATGTAAAATTTGCTCCATTCGCATTAGTGTGCATAATCTTGTATGTAGTTTCAGACTGAACAACCCATCAAATATGTTCACGATGTTCACATAGTCGTTCACATATTGATTCTTAAAGAAGGCATCGCATTACTGTTATTAGGAGCGTCGTATGGAAATAGAGAATCTTGTTGCCAATACAGTTTACATCAAGGCCAGAGAAAGTATATCATAATCTTTGTTCATTTTTGTTTATTCATTTGCGTGATCGTTTAGGCGGCGGATCTAGAGGTAAAGGTCGTAGCAAAAAGTGGCGTAAATATCTGGAATTGCCTCATATTTCTCAGTGCCTACATCTCAAAGATGAAATTAGTAAGTTTTGCATCCATATGTTCTTGGTCAATATACAGATTGCGGAAAGATACATACAATTTCACGATTTTCGAAGAAGTTCTGAAATTGAATTTACCAACACCGAAACTTGCCTTCCAGAACGATGGTTTGTGATGTTTTATTTTACAGGTGTTACTTACGAATACATAGTGGAACATCAACCTATCGGTAAAGAGTTATTCAAACAATTTTGTAACAGAGAGCCCCTGTTACAGAAATGCTGCCTGCTTTTAGAAGCATTAGTAAGACAATTTACATTTTCATTTTTATTATGAACCTATATATTTGAAAATATGTTAAGTGTTTATAAAAACATTACATTATCTCGCTTATTTTCTTCTATCATATTGAGAAGCGGCGCGCTTAGTTGTAAAAGTTCATCATAAAACGCGATTTATGCACGTATAAAAAATGTCGACACCAATCAATTTAAAAATAAAGTGTGTATGATTTTGGGACTAAACCTCTAAAATATGTCGATTCATTTATCTATCCTATTTCTCCGTCTTCAATTACAATAGGAAGAATTCGATATTACGTCCAACGAAGATAAAGAGAGTTTCGCTTCTTCCATAATCAATCGATATTTGCGTCACGGAGTGAGTATGCATTCTATTAATTATCAGTAAATATTGTCGAATAGCATCCTGTAGGAAGCCTTTTCTTTTAGTCTTCAGATTTATTGCCATCCGATATTGTACCTTCTGATCTAATACTGAACTGTGACGAAAAGTCGGGTAATAGCGAAGCCATATTTTTCCCGAAATGTTTTCGACTAGTCAAAGAATATCTTGCAAACGAGCCGTTCGAGCGATTCGTCGATTCTATATATTTTCAACGATATTTGCAATGGAAATGGCGAGAAAAGTATGTGGTTTTTTGTTTATAGATGCCGATGTGTGATTACACGAAAAAACGTTTGTGTAGTTTTTTGTACTAGTAACATATTTTCATTTTTCAGGCAGCCAATAGATAAAAAGACATTCCGACTGTACCGCGTTCTTGGAAAAGGCGGTTTCGGCGAAGTTTGTGCATGCCAAGTCAGGGCGACCGGCAAAATGTACGCCTTGAAAAAATTGGAGAAAAAACGAATTAAAAAACGTCACGGCGAATCAATGACGTTGAATGAAAAACAAATTCTAGAAAAGGTCGACTCTAGGTTCATAGTAAGTTGCCAGCGGATTTTATTATTTACTTATAAGAGAATAAAATAACTTTACACTATGGCCAACATAATATTTTTCGTTTCCTTGGAAAATGAAGATTAAAAAATGTGGACTATTATTCTTGAGGGTAAAATCGAAAAAAGCATTTCCAATATTTCTTTAATTTATGCGATTCTTCATATCTCCTTTTTTATAGGTTAGTTTAGCTTATGCGTACGAGACCAAAGTAGCTTTGTGCCTAGTTTTAACCCTTATGAACGGAGGTGATCTCAAATTTCATTTGTACACTTTAAATCCGAACGGTCTCGGCGAATCTCGCGTTGCGTTCTACGCTGCTCAGCTTACGCTAGGATTACATCACTTACACCAACTTAGGGTTTTATATAGAGACTTGAAGCCTGAGGTTAGTTTCAGTTATTCATTACTTTTCATTTTTTACGCATCACTTATTTTAGAAACCGTCATTCTAAAAGTCTGTAGTTTTCGAGACGTAATTCATAATCAGGTTTTCATTTTTCAGAATATACTGCTGGATGATTACGGTAAGCTTTGTGTTGCGGGCCCTTTGAAATTTTGACATTTTGTAATGATAACAGGAAAGCTTTACATGGATCAATCTGCACTTCTCAGACTATGTAGCCATTTCAAATTCATTAAAATCAAAACCTAATATTTTTGATTTCAAACTTTTATTACCAAGGGCACGTTAGAATTTCCGATTTGGGTCTTGCAGTCGAATTGGACAGCAATCATTGTGCCAAAGGTCGTGTTGGTACTATAGGTTATATGGGTATGTTGCGTTGTTATAGTATCATGAATGAGTAAGGATGTTAACCAAATCACCTTAATTGTTATCAATTCAGAATCGAATTTGATTTTTGATGTTCTACGTTTTTTTGTACTAGACAAACATTTTTGGCCCTGTACTAGAGGAGAGCCCGGGGATTATCCCCGGGCTGGGCCTTAGGTCACGGATTTTCTGTCACTCAATTTTGGCCAACCAGTCTCCAGCTGTACAATCAGTGGTTGCATATATGCACACGGTCAGGGGTCTTAGGGTGTAGAAAGTGACCAAAATTGGTCCTTTGATAATTTTTTCAAGAAATCAGGTATATTGTAATTTTTTTACAAGTGAAATTTGTTGCTTTTTGTATGAATAATTACTCAACAAAGTTGTTTGCTGACATTATTCATAAACTGTGTTTTAAATTGATCTACCCTGTGCGCATGTATGAGCGGTTTCTTTGCAACAACATTTCTTTGCTTCATTATTGACAAATCGATATTCACACTGAACGTTAAAAGTGCCAGTATGTAGAAATAAATGAACATCATGTTGGTATCCTAAATTAACTGTTTTTTTTTAAATTAGGAAAAAAATTTGCTACCCAACGATTTTGTGATTTATCCCCGGCCTGAAACTGGTACCGTGCACATGTATGTCCGTACTCCGCAAAAAATTTCAAGATTAAATTGGTTTTTTTAAATTATGAAAGTATCCTTTATTTGTAAAACGGTAACGACATGTTTTTGAACAGAAAATTTAAACATTATATTTCGGGAATAGAGAAAATTTTTCAGCGTTTAGAATGCCAGAACATGAAAATTTTTCCGGCGCTACCAGCTGAAAACATAAGAAAGAACTAAAGCTGTATTCAATATCATGTACTTTTGTTACATATGAAGGACGTGAACTCAAGTGCTATCACAGAAAAAAGTTCGTGGAAAAATACACGCAAAATCTTGAGTTTTTTTAGTGTACCAAAAAAAATTTCTTCGTACAAAGATTTTTTGGCAATCTTCGTGCATTTACAGAGAGGCTCGTACAAGAAAAACAGTGCTTCTAATATATCTGGTGAAGTGTTGATTCCTGCGTACGTAGAAGTTCTCGTTTCCACAGCAGCATCAGACTTTTTTAAATCAAAACTAGAAGATTATCATCGATCTGTATTAATAAGATCTTTTGTTTTTTTGTATATTGATAATTAAATGATTTCCTCGGAAAACGAAACCTGTAGAATTTCGCTCTCCATTTGAAATTCGTCGATATGATGTTTCCAATCAATTTTATTTCGTTGTTGACTGTTGTCTGAATGTTTGTTCTTTTTTAGCCCCAGAAGTTATAAATAATAATCGTTATTCGTACCCAGTTGATTTTTTCGGCCTGGGATGTCTCATTTATGAATTAATTGAAGGCAGAGTAAGCGTACATCTATGTCACCCGTTTTTACTACACTATATTACTTTCCTCTGATCTTCAAATGATTTTGCTCTATCCCTTCAATATGAAACGTGAGTGAATAATGGGCACGATTTGTAGCTTCTAGCACCAGAGTTTTTTTAACACGGCGCTAACGAAGTTGTGCGCTAATGAAAATTTTAGTCGTACTGAGAAAAAGTAACACAAATCAAGGAAAATTAGCGGCTGTGCTAATGGGACTTCTGCTAAAAAACCTGGTCAGCATTGGTTCATTACCAGAACAATATAATCTGATTTAATCCATTCACTTCTCACTGTGGACGTGTAACAGGCAATGTTCATATTTTCAGGGAAGTTTGTAGTTTTTCGAGTTTCTCCTTTTTATGCCATTGTATATTTCCAGATTATTCACAATTCTTATCGCAGATACCTCTAAAATTTTATTACTGTTGATATTGATCTGATTCATTGTTCCTACTACATTATAATATTCTGAAGAATATTTCAATTCGCGACAAGTATCAGTGGTTTTTAGCACGCAGTCGTAGCATAGGGTGCGTTGTACATCGGTATCCCGAATGTATCAGAATAAAGAACGTATCGTTATACCGACTCGGTATCCCGATCAACAATTTTACTTTTTATTCCATCACATTGACTAGTTTTTGTTAATATCCCGAATATACATTTTTGTTCATGTAGTTAACGCTCATCTTGCTCTAACTTCCCGAAAATTGGTGTGGGTCTTAGGCTCAGGGTCAGTTATAGGCTTTGACATGACTCAGGATGCCGATACGTTCGGTCTATAGAGAATTATTGTTCTTGTATGACACTGTTCGGGATACTGATACGTACGGGATATCAAAACGCAATCAGCCGTGCAAGGCTGCTCAATTAATTCTCTCAATCAATTAATTCACATTAAAACCTTTGTCGGAAACCGCATTTTTACAACTTGTGACTATTATCAGAAACCTGACATCTTATGTGCTGATTGAGGGTGTTTGTTTTCTGTACATGAACAACGTTCTTTAATAAGTAGTTGAGAATGTTTTGTAAGTTTCTTTTAAGAAGTAAATAATCTTCGCTAAAGTAAATAATCTTCGCTCATCGATTAACTCAACCCTTTAACTAAATTACCATAAATTTACGATCACATAGTGCATTTGAATCGATTACGGATCACCAAAAATGTTCTCGTTTGCTCATAGTTACTTTTATTTCTTCCAACACTTTTTATACGCGTCACATAAAACGCCATTATTGGAGGACTCTAATACCATTGCATCGTACAACGTCAAAAATACTCCGCCCTATAGGTCACCAATCATTCGCTGCCATTGCATCTGTTTTTTCCATTTCAGTCATTCATACTATTTTCAGGGTCCTTTTCGCGCGCGAAAAGAAAAAGTCAAAAGAGAAGAAGTAGAAAAGCGCATAAAAGAAAATCAGGAAATATATTCAGGAAAATTTAGTGAAAACGCCAAGTCATTGTGCAAAGCGGTAGTTGTATTCGTTTTTTTCTTATATATCTTCCAATAAGATTTTTTTCAGCTATTGACTAAAGATCCCAATTTGAGGCTCGGTTCCAGAGGACGAGGCATAAATGAAATAAAAGATCATAAGTGGTTTGTCTCGATTAATTGGAAAAGACTAGAAGCTGGCAAGGTTCAGCCGCCTTTCGTCCCGGATGTGAGTTTCGAAGCTGGCTAAATTCAGCCGCCTTTCATTCCGGATGAGATGATTCTTCTAATCGCGCATGTAAATGAGAGATACTACCATGGAAACGCCCAAAAATCTTCCGTCTTACGGCTGCCTATATGGTGACCACCAAGATTTTTCAGTCATATCGCTAAAGGGGACTAGGTTTTGGAGCCCCCATCTTTCGGACGGAAAGAGTAAAAAATTGTTGTCAAAAATATCAAATTTCCGGTGCATCGCGAACTTTTCATGGTTTTTTAGACAACAAACAGTTACTATTTTTTAACCATTTTTCGAAAGCGTTGGCATGTCATCTTACTCCCAACTCTGACCTGAGCTTGAACCGCCGTTAAATGTATGCAACACAGCTCACACGACTTTTAAAAAGATTTTCGTGTGTGTGCGAAACTTAATTGTAAAGTTTAATGATCAATCTGAATTTCAAAAGACACATTTTTTAGTCGGGATTAAATTTTTTTGCAAAATCGAAAACCATCGCTCAAGTTTAATTGAGCTACTGTATTGAGGAAGAATATTGTGATTCTTTAATTTCAAAATTTTTCTCAGTAGGAACTTGATGATCTTTCCCGTATGGTTTTAGGAGCTAAGAAAAGTAGTTCATTTCATCTCCATGAATATGTTGAAGTCATCAAGATATTTAATCAAACATTCAAGCTCTTTACCAATCTTTACGTTTTGCATGACAGAAAATCATTTACTTCTCGAAAAGTCCAATATGGGCTTTAGGGAACGGTCTATTTTCCACAAACGGTCGGAGAATCATAAAGTTGAGCATTTAGAGCATTGATTGATCAAAACATGGCAAAAATTATCATACTCGGGTATTGGACTGACTTTGCACAAATCTATTTGCTGAATATTCTCTCCTTTTTCATTATAATTGGCATTGTAGCTAGAAAATATTTCTTCTATCGATGTATTGGGGAGCTGGACCCGAAATTACCCGATCATTTTGTCGTACCCAGACCCGATATTCTTAAAATTTTGGGCCTGAACCCAAAATTCTCAACATTTTGGACCCGCACCCTAAAAATTGTTAAAATTCTGATTCGGGTCTGATGTATAGCATAGTCATTCAGCTAAAAACAAATAACCATGTTAAAGAATGTGATGACACATCAATTGACTAATAAAATATGAAAAGTAACAAATCAACACTTAATTGCTTAAATCATTTTGAGACTGACATAGATTTAAAATCTACAGCACCCAAGTTATATTTCACAAATTATTTTTCGACCATTTTCCTTGTAGTCGTCGTCTTTTCAATCGGAATGTTTATTAATGATTTAATCTAAGGATCAAAAATTATATTGAAGATATGCTCAGTCACTAATATTTCATGAGAGATTAGTGACTCAAATCGATTGTGTCTCAATCAAACCATACGATTTCGATATGATGTTGTCTCTTCCACATTTATTTTAAGATACAGTTGTTGAGAGGTTCGACCTCGAATGGGATTGGTTGAAAATGAGTCATACTCAAAAACGGGACATATTGTGTGGTTTTACATACTGCGTTTGAAAAATTTTTTCTAATATTGTACTTTACACATTTTACACCTTTTAAAGTGTCCAAAGGAAGGTAAAAAAAGCCGAAAAAGACATTTGGACCTCTTTCCGGACACTTTTGCATATTGTGCCGCACATTGTTTTCATCATTTTCGTTTGCACTTATGTCCAGCGTTTATGTTAAAATTTCAATACGACTTGTGTACCGTTTTTGAGTTGTAGCGATTGGCACACACTGCACTGCCATTCAAATATCTTTTTGAATCTAAATAAATCCCCAATCAATAAAGTTCTGAGAAAAGAGGATTCGCCATTACCTATACAGTAAATTGGAAGAAAAATGTGGCTTCAAAGCAAAGTAGATTTTGATTTATCTAGCTGTGATATTTGCTGAACAACATGTTTGAAATCAAAAATTTTTATTAAATTTTAGAAATCGGGTCATTCTGATGTTTCTTTACAAGAAAATGCTAGCTATTCCAATGCACTTTGTTGTATTTAGAAGGCCCTACAATCGACTATCATTTCATTTATCTTCATGTGGCTAACCTAAGGTGGTGTCAAGCAGAGTGCCTTCTACTGTAGAGAATTTTCCCACACCTTATAACATAGGTCGGAGTTAGGCAGGCGTCATTTATTTTGTAACATTATTCGCAGCCGACTTTTTTCAATTGAATTACTGAAAATGAAAGAATTTCGGTTGCATCCCTTGCGAGACACCCTGCTGCACAACCACTACGAATAGATCAATGAGATTGTGCCAGTGGTTCGGCCAACATCTTACCTATTTATTTGTCTAATCTGGACGTTTTTAAAGTTTCTTGCATCCCATTGATGACATATTTAGTGGCATAAAACAGCATTTATGTATCAATTTTCAAGATGTGCCGACATCTACAGCTCCCAAAACGGTACACAAACCTTATTTACATTTTAATACAATGTCTCAGACATTAGTGGCTGCAGAAATAAAGGAAAAAATTCCGCGGCATCTTATAGGAGGGTGCCCGAAATAGGCTTCAAATGACTCTTTCAAGTTATTTCGACTTCTCCGACACTTGAAAATGGCATAAAAAGTGTAAGTTAAGATTTCGGAAAATTTCTTTTATAACTTCTGCATATAGTGAACATTTGAAGATTTACATTTCGAAACACACTTAGAGACTGAAAAATGCCAAAAAATGTAAAACTTCCAACTTTTGGAGTGCTGTAGATATCCGAATTTTGACTTTTGCGCCGAACATATGCTGTCACAATACTCAGCATATAAAACCACACAAAATATCTCATTTCAGATATTTTTAATTTCCAACTTATCATAGGTCAATGGAGCAGAAGGTCAAATCTCCCAGAAATCGTGTCGAATGATGTCACACAGAATAGCGATTTGGAAAAATATAACGGACCCGGACTCGAAATGAGACCCGAAGTTACCCGACTATTTTGTTGGACCCGGACCCAATATTCTCAAAATTTTGGACCGGACCCTATATTCTTGAAATTTTTGACCCGGGCCCGATATTCTGCAAATTTTGCATCTGATACATTTCCACTCTAATTGCTTCTAATGTGAGAATGATTCAGTTGCGATCGACATTTTCTGAAAAATTTAACTGAACTATAGCTGGCAATTCTTTTGACAATGTTACGAATATACAACTGCAAAATATTAGAGAAAAGCAGGCGTTTAGAAGTTTGATTCAAACTTGAAACAGTAAACTAAAAAGTCCTGCCCACTGCATAGATTTTGTTCTGAATAGCTTTGGAAATATGTAATAGAAAATTTACAATTATAATCAAAGGTTCGTTCGTCACTGCAATAAATTTCATGCTGGATTGAACGAACAATGTCAGGAAGTTTTAGAGTAATTGTAAATAATCATTAAAAATGCTCCATTCCATTAGTTCAAACTAAGAATAACAATTAGTTACTAATTCATTCAATTGCAAACGGTAAAAATGGCGTGAAACTTGTCTGCTCTTCAAATAATGTATAATTTTTAGTTTCATGGTCATTACAGCACTTTATTCCGTGAGAACCTATAACTGTGATGCCATTCACCTAATTTTACTTACAGATGGGGATTGGCGGTAAGCTAGTGCTCACTCGTGGCCATGTTTATCACTTTTTCAATGGTAGACTTGAACATTCTCTGTCACTATTCTGACTTAAAAGAGGTAATCATTCTGATCGGTTTTGATTATTGTTATCAAATCGTTCAACCAACGCTTCTTTACTGAAGGACAGTTTATTGTGGATATTGTCGAAGTACCTGACTCTCGACTTCGTTATTCACAAACATTTATAAAACAGACTGCAGATTCCATTATTTCTTTCAAATAAAATGCGATTCTACATGCTGAATAATTTCCTCGATTAATCTCATTTCAGTTTCATTAGATAATTGACGTACATAATGCCATGAACCCAGGCCGGCGTTAAAAGCTTGTCTCGGTCGTTTCCTAAATGGTTTCAAAAAAAGTAGTAAAATTATTTTTATGTACTTTTCAGCCAAGGGCCGTTTACGCAAAAGATGTTCTAGACATAGAACATTTTAGTACAATCAGAGGTGTTCATATCGACCCCAGCGATCATAATTTTTACGCGAAATTCAATGCCGGTGCCGTCAGTATACCGTGGCAAAATGAGGTATAATATGCGTACACATGGAAAAAATTTACTGTCAATATTTTCGAGTAAAACTTTTGCAAAATTCAGATAATCGAATCCGAATGCTTTAAAGAATTGAGCGCTTTCGCCGAAGACGGCGGCCCGACGCCCGATCTTCTCCCGTTAAACATCAACGATTTGCCTGACAACCAAAAATCGGATGAGAAGCCGCTACGTGGATTATTTAATCGGTTGTTCTGCAATAAGAAGGTAACTTTCACAAGAAAATGTTACTTACTGAGTCCCTGAAAAATCTGGAGCTAAGTTCAATGCAGGGTTTTATTTTTCATTTTTTTCCACAGGTAAATTTTTAGTTGCTCGTCCTAAAATTGATACATTTGCTTAGTTTCATAAGAAGAATGATTAAAAGTTCCTTTGTATTCCATTCACATCGCCTCAGACTTTTAAAACTAAATTTCCTGAGTTTTAGAACATTTTTCTAACATTTTCGATCTATTATATCTAAAGCCAATAATTTACCAATCATAATTATTTATGACTGTTTTCAAACGTATAAAGCATAAAAAGGCACGATGGGTATTTTACTTCGGACTTGGATAAAGTTAATTAATACCGGAGCTTAGCGTCGGAAGAAATTTTTGGATTTTGATATTCTATAGCGTTGTAAAATGAATATTTTTAATATCTGTTTCCTGCTTGAAAGGTTTAATTTTTCTGTGAATTCAACGTGTTTTCAATCGCGCAAACTAAAATTCAAAAATTAGGCGAGCAACAAAGAATTTGGATGGCTTCCTCGGACAGAAGAACATCTCACATTTTCCCATGCGGATGATGTCTTAATCATTTTCCAAATGCAAAAAGTTATATTCACGAAAGCCGAAAATTCTAAAAGACCACACAACGATTTTGTGAAAATAATCTAGAAAAATCTAGGTTTTCGTCAAATACGTGAAAAAACTATACAAGGTCAAACGTTCATCAATGTAACGGGGCCCCGAGGTGCGGGGGGTGGGGCGACTTTTTTTGGGCCGAGGTGAGTAATTCCCAAAACTTTGGAGGGGGATCTATCAAGAAAAAAGATTCGATTTTTCACGGAAAAAAATCGGAAAAATAGTTCAAAAAATAGTATTTTTTTCTAAAAAGATCGGAAAAAGTATTCATGGCGCGAAGCGCCGAGGAAATTTAGATTTTTGACCATTTTTTGTTCAAAAATTACATTTTCCATCAAAATATTAACATTTTTCAGTATTTTTCGGTCCAAAAGTGTGGGGCAAGCCATGGAATTGGAAAATCCTGGGGCGCTGTCGCCCAATGGCTAGCCATATGGTCGACGCTTTCTGGGGGGGTTCCCATAGCACTCCCCCCAATTACATGTATGATCAATAACATGTGATGTTTAAAAGCTATAAGCGTAAACTGGGCCGACATTTTCAAACCGCACAACAGAAATGGTACCAAGAATCATAAAGGATTCGAAGAGCCAATTTGGCTTGCGCCCCTAAATTTTTAGGATCCAATCAGAAGTTTTAGGAGCCATGACTCCTAATTAGCCTAAAAAACCCTGGTTTAACGGCTTCGGAAATTTGAACGTGAAATCAAAAATTTCACAGAAGAGGCGTGATATGCTCCCATATCGTTAGAAATATGCATTGTGTCAGAAGTTCACTGCACAGAAATAAAATTTACGCTAATTTCATTCTCTAGACGTGAACTAATTATAGTCCGTTTTTCCTGTGGAATGAAACTGAAAAGCATGTACTATTCCATATTTTTGTTATTTCTGCTTAATCGTACGTGATATAGAACAAAGACTTTGTGAGTCCACTTTAACCCATCAACAATTTTTGAATAAAAGGCTGCGGTTAAAAGCTTTGTGAAAGCGAGAATGAAAATTATACCTATTTATGCTATTTTGCAATTAAGTAACATTTTAAAAAGCAGGTTATACCTGGTAAAAACATATTGTCCGATTGCTTTGCATACGCATACAGGGGTTTGCCATGGCCGAACTTTGATGAACAAATTCATCAATTTTATCAATTTGTTGAAAAAATTTTAGCAGTTATCCTTGCAGAATTTTATCTTGTGTATGCGTGTGTCGCAATGTTCATGATATTGATTTACCTTGATTTTTTCAAAAATCGTCGCGAAACTTCAAGTTAAGAACGAAATCTTTTTTTGTGGAAACCACATATTTCAAAACGTTTTCTATACAAACGGTTCTCTGGATTACGTGCAAAGTGAATATTTGTGGAATCAGAGATTTTATAGCTTTGTTTATATTTTCTTTCGAGAACATTTTTCGGTGATCATTATGAGGTTACGTAATCTTATAGTTGAGTTTTTGTTTCGGTCATCAAGGATTGGGATTATGTTGACGTAATAATGTGAACTGCGATAAAGTCAGCGTATGTATATTGCTGCATTAAATGTTTTCCCAGTACCTTATTGTATTTAGAAATCCGAGAGCGAATTCGCTTGCGCCTCAAGATCAGACCATTCTCACTCTGACGACGTGAAATGATACGATGGCCGAGACGAAGTCATCTATCGACACCAATTTTTCGCTCAATGCCTACAAAATTATAAGGTACAGGAATTCTGCGATTTTTCCGCGTTCTATTATTTCGAGCGCGTTCATTAGTCAGTTTTTCCAGGTAATTTCACGAATGAATCCGAATTCGCTCATGTACTCTTCAAACATTAAGTTGAGAAGAATTGAGAATATGCCAAAGGCTTTTATTGCGAAAGTATCGAACTAAATTTTCTTTCCACGGAGTTTCTCTATTTTTTCTCAACGATTTTGTTTTATTTTTGGTGAAAATCCTGGCATGTATTTTGTGCTTTTATGTTTAAAAATGCTTGCTTTATTTTTTTGTTATATATTTTACCCTATATTTTTGTACTTTTTTGTCCTGCGTCCGGTGATTTTTTCCCAGCCTCTGTCGTATTCCTTTGTTTTATCTCGTTTTCATTTTTATGTATATGTATGTATATTTTTCGCTTTCTGATCGATTTTCCTCGCTATGCATTTGTGAAGCGCACAAAAAATCGTTTTCTATTCTTGTTTATGTATAAGCTCGTAAATTTTTTAGTCGACGTATCGATTTTCGTCGCAAGAAAAAAAATTTATAGCCCATTTTTTGAAATATGACTCGGAAAAAGTAATGCCAAGTTTTTTCTCGAACACTTATCGTTCGAGAGTCATACAAATTTGTGATGTATTTTTTTCATCTCGTCACGATTTTCGCTCTATATCGGTGATTTTCATTCAAATTAGCTCGAAAAAACTTGTCCGTCGATTTTAACGGCCTGCTTAGAATTCGCTTTTTCTTCAGAGGAAAAACTCGCTTCTATAATTTATTGCACGATAGTTATAATAAATACGTCGAGATTTTTCGTCCATGGAAAAATTTTCGCATTTCGTTTCTATTTGGTCAAAAAGCGTGAAATAAAAATGGGCAGACTTTTTAGAATTTACGTTAATACACATTCTATCCAAGAAAAATTTTGAACTAAAATGAGCGGAATAATTCTATATTTTGAAATGGACTAGGGGCGTAGCTTTTGTGGATGAGAAGCCAAGAATTTTTTTCTCGGGTTTAATCTTGAGTCAATTTCAGAAAAAGTATCCGTTATGGGTGGCATGTTTCCATTATCTTTTTTTGTTCCATGTCTGCTCTGGAACAAGTGGGGTAAAAGAAAAGACGAATGTTGCGCAGTCTGTCTTCTGTCAAAAAAAATTCATTTGATGGAAAGATTACAATGATATTAATCTTCTGTAAAAGGTTGAATAAGGTCAAGTAGTACAATGATGGCGGATTCTCGATATCACTTCGAAATCAGTTTTTGGAAAGGTTGCAGAATGTGTAAGCCTGCATGGAACCTCAAACCAGGTTGATGAGGTGAAATGTTGTGGATCAAATTTTTTGTCTAACCAATGTGCATATGAAAAATCTAAGAGAAATCAGATAAACTACAGTACACCTTGACCACGCTGTTACCATCCAGAACGAAAACACCCCAACTGGCATCGAAAATGTCCTGCTCATCTGAAAAGCTCCTATCGTCCAAGCATTACTCTGTTCTTATCATAATTTCGTATGATTTCTGTGATTTATCTTTATCATTCGCAACATTTGTTGTGATCATCTTATTTTTTCCTGCATCCTCTGCTAATTTTGTCATGATTGTTCTCTTCGATTGTAGTTTTCTTTATTGTTTGTGATGTTATATAGTTTATAATAATTTTTCTGTATTATGCACCAGCTTTATGTCATTTGCGTACACTATTTTGTAATTTTAGCTTATAATTCTGCCGTTATATACTCTATTGTGTTTTACCGCATTTCATCACAATCTAGTCTTATACTTTTTTCACAAAAAACAGACGCAAGCGACTTGCTCCTGATGTAATGAGCACTTTCAGCATGTAATACGTCGCAAAATGAATATTGAAATTGCCGATCGAAAGATGCCCAAAATGTTCAACCAGTATCCACTATGGGCTTTAAACACAGGTTTAATGCAAGACGCTTACAAAATAGTTGACATTTGCAACACTGAGCAAATTTTCCTTGTGAAGTGTACTTCACTGGAAAGAACTCGTCAAGATTTCTGTTGCGCACAGCGAAAATAAGAGATTCGTTCAATTTTGATTGTTGCAATCCAAATTGAAGTCATTCGGGACAGATTTTCGACAAGAAAGTATAGATCGCCCTTTATTGTGATTTTCTAATTTTTTCCACTTTTTTCCATTGTATGTCATTTTTTGTTCTTACATATTTTTTCACGTTCCCTCTAATTTTCATGATTTTATATTTGAATCAAAATTTTTTCCATCATATTTGTTAATTTTGTGATGATTTGATTTTTTTGCACATTTAGCATATTCGGTTGTATTTTTCCAACATTTTCCTCTATTTTTACAAATTTTTGTTATATCGCATAATTCATATTTTCTCTATTTTGTCAGTTTTCTGTGGTCTTGCACATTTATTGCAGGCATCACTTGTATATTCAACGGTGATTTCGTAAATTTGTTGTACCTTCCTAATTATTGTATACAGTTTTTCTCTAATAGTTGCATATATTACATTCCTGCGACATTTGTTTCTATTGTTTCTAAATTGTATTATTATTTTGTGTGATTTTTCTGCGTTTTGCATTTTGGCACGTTTTATTTCAATTTTTCTCCATTATTTGTTTTGTCTAATGTGTAGTTTTGAATTTGTAGTGGATTCGTAGGATCGTACAAAAAATTGTTGTTCTTCAAAGATAAAAATTGTTTCATATATTACAAGGCTAAATTAGTGAATATCAATTTGCATGAGATCTGAATACACATCGGGGTATAAAGTGCTGGCTTCTGGAACAGTCAAATCTGTTGTTATCATAAGAAGTTGTTCAAAATTTACTATAGTCTATTTTGAAATGGCAATGCAGCGAATCAATGAAGTTCAATAGCGAAAAAGTATAAGCCGTAATGCATCATCAAGAAAACTTGTTTCCGATCAGCGATAAACTCATCCACTATTAATGTTCTTCTACAACCTGGTCAAATGTGATTTGGTCTCCCTGATAGTTCATGTAAGTCAAAAATGGATAAACAAAATGTTGCTTGTTTGTTTCTTACCATCCCATTGTCGTGGAGAAATTTATATTTCTTATATTCAATGAAAATCGTCTGTCAAATTTGACGTACTTTTTTGTTGTAGTTACTACTATAAAATTTACTTGTTTGGCTGTTCCAGGCATCTTTGTTTTCAAATTCTTGAATTATGAAATCGAAGATAAGAAATTCACAAAATTATAAAGCTCCTAATACTGCGAAATCATGGAATTTTCGGATAAAAACCCGGCTCCAGTTCAAATGGGCTCCAGATCCTGACCCGGAAGTGATGGTTAAGCGCCAGCTTTGGAAACTACCAACCGAACCGGCCTTTATGGGAAAAAACCGAACCAGTTTCAAAACTTGATTGGCTACTGGTTGGTTCAGCTGAATTATGTTCGCAGTCTTAAATTCAGTGAAGCGTGCCAGATACAAGCCGGATTGTGACAGGTTTTTTTGTCCATAAAGTTACTGAAGTAAGAGAGATAATCACGCCGAAGTCTTGTGGATGATTCTATACTTTATTCATTTTGGAATGATCGATGCAGCGATCGGAAATTCGACAAAAGCAGCCTTACTAAAGATCAGACAATCAATTTATATAATCTTTGAATAATTGAAAAGAGTGATCACCAAGGACTACCTTGAATGAAGAGTTTATTGAAAAGAGTCAACGAGCCTCCCATAATTTTGGATGAATGTTTGGCTGCGACCTCGCTGCATTAATCATTTCGAAATGAATGGAAATCACTGAGTCTGACTAAAAATGTCCTCGATTGAAATTGGTTCTGGGGCTACATTTAACGTTTTGAATCAAGAGCTGAATCTATGCCAAAAGCCTGTCATTATATTATGACGGTCGCCCAGCTGACCAAAGTCATTTGTCGAACCAAAGCTTGATGGAGTCAACGATGTGGAGTCATATAAGTTTCATCAAAAATCGTAGAAATGTATCTCACCATCTGGCATTGGGCTAGTTATTAGATGAGTTGGAAAAGAATTATGGGTATTTGTTTTTTTTTTACTTTTTTTTATTTATTTTTTTATTCCTTATTTTATTTTATTTTTTTTATTTTTATTTTAGCATTTTTAGCTTAAGCTAAGGCAATGGCTTATCCACAGCGCGAAAGTCAATGCGGGGAGTATAATTCACAAGTACTGAATTATGTGGCTAAAAGACATCGACTTTATGCGATTGCATGGATCACCCCATTTTACATATTTTCAGTTTTTCGACAATATCCTGACACCGAATACCCGTGAAAAGTTCAAAACTGTTCTGAAATAGGTATGAGGCGCAATATTCTTCGCTGTGTCATGGATTATTTCAGACTCAGCTTCAAAAACAGTAACAGATAGAAGTATTCGAATTCTTCTAAACTGATAAAGCTGGACCAACGGAACTATTTGCTTGAGTAAGATTTCCTGTCGTAAAAGTAAGTAGTAAATCGGTGATAAAAAGGTCTTTTGAACTTTTTCAATTTTCCGTCATACATTAAAATTTTTAATTTATATTTTGCTGTTTTTTTTATTGGCCTTGTCGACGGCGTTGAATTAGCTGATGGTGAAGAAGAACGAAATCATGTTCTGTTACAAAACACGGTTATTTACAAAAGAGAACAAACGTGATATAAATAAAATGTAGAAAATCGTTGACACTCGTACAAAGATTACTGTACGAAAGCTAGAGTAAATTTTTTTGGGACTTCGGAATTCAATAATAATAATTATAAAGAGTCACATGCATACCATTATGGACAATACGATGTCAGTGCTTTTTAAACTGATTTGGTGAAACCAAGTGCAGGACCGGTAATTTAATTTGCTTATTCACCAAAAACTAAATGTCAAAACAAATCTATATAAGTGAATTTTATGGAGTCGAGCAAAACTTGCCGATTACAACATTTTACAGTATAGACGCTTCAGTTAGACTTTATAAAGTATGGTTTTAAGATATGAGATGTTAGAGGAAACCAAAGCGAAACACCACCATTGCTAAACGAATCCACATGAGTATAAAGGAGTTGTTATTGAAGTTCACACATTCCATCCGTATGAGACTGATGTTTTCCCTTATCCTCAGGGTCCAAACCCGACTATTATTCATGAGGCTTGATCGAAATCTTGACGCCTCCCCGACATTAGTGATTAGTGGGAGATACGGCACCATCCGTGTGTCCCTTCAACATCAATGGATCTCCCTCTCGCTCCAAGGAGAGTCTGATATATGTAGTATATACGTCCCACACTTGAGATAGATTTTTTCCCTGGAGTCAGTTCCGAATCCGGCCACTGTCGCTGAGCCCTAGTCGCGATAGTCACATCTAAATGAAGCCGAAGTAAATCAAGATTCAGTTAAACAGTTTCCCAGTCCAAAAACTACCGAAGTCCCCGTTGGCACAAACATAAGTAAAAACACGTACATCACGTGACAGTATAAATCATTTAAGGCCAAGCCGTAAACCATCGATTGGGTGCGCTTAATGCCCACGTTTAACCGTATAGAATTCAGCCCAGTTACAATAAGGCATTTTTATAGGATAGCAAAGGCGTAGTGGTCTGGACTCCACTGACCAACAAAATGGATTCCCGGTGGACTACCAAGGCCGGTTGAATAGGCTCCTTGTCGCTGCTGGGCGTCGTTTGTTGGTGACCAGAATTTTTTGGTCGACACCGATCGCCGAACCACCAACAAATCATATTGTCCACTTCTCGCCTAAAAATTGAAACTTTGATCACGTGTGCTTTGCAGGCAATAACCCAACGAATCTTCGTCAAGTTGAACAAAGTTCCACTATAGTCTGTTTTTTTATAAAATGCTTCCAAATAGAAAAGTGACACAAATCAGTATTGTCGTCAAAATCGTTTGCATAGAGCTCTCTCTGTTAAATTTTTTACTCGAAAAATTGCTAGAGGTTAAACCAGTGTGCTCACAAGTTTCCAGTCCTATACGATATTATTATTCATAAGCCAATTGTGAAAATCTGAAATACTACTTGCTTTCCACTTTCATTATTTACAAGCATTTAAAGAAAACAGACTATGAGGTCGTTACTGAATTTTAGGACTTCTTGACCACAAAGACAAATGTTCACTAGTGCTCCAAGTAAGTTGATCCACAGGAGATAAACCTCGTATGTGTCATTATTAATATAATCCCATGTGTCCGACCAGCAGATTATCACACGTTAAGCGGCATTAAGATGGTGCTATGTCTTATAATGAAATTACGAATAATAGGAGTACGGATCATGCATTGGAGTTAGGGGATTGCCCTCAGCCGGCAAATTTTTGACCTCACACGGATGGGTGTTTACTGCACCCAAATAAACAATGACCTTTCGAGGTAAGAAGGAATTTATGTCTTTTGAAATTCAAGAAATTTTGTATCAATCAATATATCTCGTTTAGATCTATTCAAAAACATGATACAAAATGGTGTATTTTTATTTTTTACGGATTTATGGGTAGTTACAATTTGGAGGATTTTCTTGCTGCCGATGTGGCACGATTATGGATTAATTAACAAATTTGAAAAGTAAAAAAAGCTCAACTTCAGCATCTTCCCTCTGAACAGTCAAAACTTTATCCTCGGTGAAAAAAGAAGATTCGGGACTTAGAGTCATGCAATAGACGTAGTTCTTTAGGACGTTTAACTGTAGAACTTTGAAATATTTGGAATAAATGATTAACGTCTATGACCGGAATGTGAAGACAGAGAACGCCTACGCACATGATTTTACCTCAACCCACTATTGTATATCAAATAGACTGTCGGATTTATTGCGTTATTGATGAAAAAGAACGAAGTGGTCGTGAAATAAAGCCAAGGCGACGTCGAAATTTGAAAATTTCCCAAAACTTGCCAGGTTAAAAACGTAGCCAAAAAGACTGCAGAAACGACGAAAAATTGTACAAAAAGATTCATTTCGCGCCGACTGGGTGGTTGATTAGCCGATCGATGTACCGTGACCGCCGGGTGCTGATTATTCTGATTACTCGATCCCGTGCCTAAATACGGAAAGAAATATTTTACAAAAAATAACCGACCTCCGACGTCAGCAAGATCCAGTTCAGCTATTTTAAGATGAAAAAGTATTGAAAAGACTTGAAACTATAGTCTATTTTCAAAAAAATTCTTCTAAATTGAACAAAAATTAACTCTGTTGTCCAAATCGGCTATATATTGCAGTTTCCAGTGTTAAAATTTCTTGATAACCGCGCGCGAGAACGGACTGCTAATCATTATTCATTGAAAATGGAAAACTTTTCAACATGATTTGCTACAATAGATTATAAATTAATGAAATTTTCTCAATTTTCGAGAAAAAAGTCACTTGAAGTTTTTAAATTTTGATCAACGTTACTGCATAACAGTTGGGTAAATTTTGAATCCTAAATCCTTTTATGCTATAGTTCCTTTTTACGAAAAATGTGTGGAAATTTTTTGGTCTGTTTCTTACAGCACAATGTTTTGTGATGTTCAACATGTATTTTTCGTGAAAAATACTAAACGCCGAATTTGAACAGTTTGGTGGGTTATGAAATTTCAAGTTGATAATGCTGAATTTTCTTAGTTGCAGAGTCCAATGTGCTGCATTATAGGGCAAAGGATCATTCGAAATTTTAAGAAAATTGAAGTCGTTTGAGATACTGAGATTATTCAAAATATTTAATTGGTGTTTCGTCAACTTATTTTATTTTTTTCGAAAAGGGATATTAAAACTCACGAAATTGACATCCTCACATTATGCCTCGTGAAGACGTTTTGTGAAAATTGAATTTGGATTGAGCTTTACGACATACAAGGAAGAATATATTTAACAATGTGCACTAAAAAAATTGGAAGCTTATTTCACTAAGTTACTGTACTATTTTGCAGTTTTGGAGCACCCTTTAATGTTTCTCTTGTTTTTTTCGTTTGCAATTGCTTCTTAAGAGTTCTCAAAATTTTCGCTTTCTTCTTCCATCTATTGAGCGATTTTGACGACATCACTGATCTTTGTCATTTTCGATTTAGAAGTATTTTATAAAAAACCTATTAGCTTCCAAATACAAATACTCGAACTGCCCTGAGACAACATTAAAAACATTTTATGGTTTATAGTTCGATCAAAATGATTTTGATCACTTCCTACCGTCTTTTGAATCGTCCGTCGCATCATAACATCGGACCTTTTTGCCGCCGCAACTGGCTGGCGGCGGCCGCCTAGTTTCAGCCGGCGTTGCCGCCGCCGACGGCGCCCCGACCCCGGCACCTGGTAGGCGATGACGCCTGGTCGACAAATGACTTTTACGAACTTTGAGCAAAATAGAAGCGTAGCAAAAAATCATGATAGCCAAACTGATCGTATTCAATGCCAAATCGACGTGTGCGTACCAAGTCTTCTCCTCCAGATAATAGGTCAACCAAATTTTGTGGTCGTAGATGGTGTAGCAGCACGGATGTAAGGCCGGTATGGAGACACCAAGTCCCAAGCAGTAGAGGAGAGCCATGATGAGCAGCGTTCTTTCCGGGGAGAAGATGCGCCTGAAAAAGTTGCTTTATTTCATGTGGAATTTTCATGAATGAGATCGTTCGGTGCAAAATTTGAGGCCGTTGTAATGCCGCCCTCCTTTGCTTTTTCAAATAACCTTTGCAGTAGCTGAACCTAGTTCAACGACCGGTTATGACTGAGGGGAAAGATATCCTACTGTAAATTCTGATTGCACATGCCATAGTGCATTTCATATGGAGCAGCGTTACACTAACCGTGTTCCTCTCGCATGCCTTCTTTACATAGAAATTCGCATAAATGTGTGAAACACGGAACTTGGATTATATTTGATCTAAGGAACAACAAAGCGTATGAAAATGTAATTAATCTCTCCAGATGGAAACATCAAATATCAAAAAAGTACTTCATGGGGTGAACGACTGGCTTCACACTGCGTAGAGTCATAACCTTTCAAACTTCACCACTTAGAATCGTGTATTGCAGAAACTATTATAAGTAGATGATTAGTCGTATGAGCACTTTATTGCGGTAATTTAATAGGTCTTTAAAACGCATGTCTTGCCGTTAATTATGCTTCAGTAACTGCTGAGATGGGTGTAGGCAAACCTTACATGGTTTACCACATTTATGCAGATAAACAAGACCTACATGGAAATACTATTAGTGAAAAATTACACTGGTTGTTATGGCTATCGAGTTTTAATGATGTATTACTCCGCAATATTCGTCTGCAGACATTTCCTCGTATGATTTGCTGTCGAAGTAGCCAGTTTTTTGGAATTTTACAGCATTGTCACGCAGATATTTTCAAAGCATTTGAAACAGTCTGGTTGAGAATGACCCGAATAGGAGTTTTATGTTACAGTAACCACATCAAATCTGATTTCCATGCTTCGCATTCATGTTAGAATCCTTGCCCAGTATCATGTGCAAGAATTTCACGTTTTCTAAACTCACCTATGCAGATGCCTTGGAAGTGGAACCATCGAATCTTATTGATAGAACCAGACCATTGAAAGAATGAAAAGTTGAAATAAAAACGACTGAATTACAACATTGTCTACAAAGTTTTGATGCCATAGTCCATTTAATTTGAAATGAGCCCCGACGATGCAAAACGCAAGATCCAAATAAAAAAAAGTTGAGGAAAACGGTGATATCATCGTTAGTACAAATTGAAATTTTTCATAGGTCGCTGCGAGCTTACGGTACAGGTATAAAAATCTCTGTGTCGTTCACGCTCATTGTATAAGTGGATTATTGATCCAATTCTTCAATAAAAAAATTGGAAATTTCGGAATAACTACAAAATTCATCTCACAACCGAACCAGGATTCAATCAACGTGCGTTTTATGCCCAATTCAGAAGTGCAGTCGCCGATTGAATCTTAAGAATCGGCGACAGTCGCTGACTGTCGGCGACAGAAATCCTAGTATTTTTTCACCTCTGAATTGGGCTTTCTGCAAATTGCTTATTCATTCCTTAGAATCGCAGACTGTCGCCGATCCCAGGATTTTTCAATTCTGAACAGGGCCTTAGGGTCTAATCACACTAAACAGGGCAAAGTAACAGTAAAGCAGGAGAGGAGCTATCTTGGAGTATCTACTTCACTTCCGCTGCTAAATTTTTTACTTATTTTGCATATTTCACAGCGTTGTGAGAAGAACTGTTTTTGGTATCATAGAAGGCGGAGCATATAGGTTAGGAGGATTCTCGGAGTGTAGGTGAAAAAAAGATTGCGTCCTCATTCCACGAATGTCTCGTTTCTCCGAATGTCCCCATTCTCCGAAAGTCCTTATTCCCCAAAGGTCTCGATTCCCCGAATAATGAATAAAATTTCCGTTTCTCCGAACAATTCATTAGTCCCTATTCCCCGAATGTCCCGATTCTCCAAATACTATGGATATCCGCTTCGGCTCCGGATCTGGATCTGGAATCGTCGGATCCGTATCCTAAACAGCAGATACGACCGGATCCAGATCGGATATGAATCCTGCATATATGTTTAATTTGTCAAAATCAGGTTGTTTGAATTCATATTTCTTAGCATTTCAGGAGTTATTTATCATTGAAATGAGAAGAAAAATGAATCAAGAGCTTAAAATCTTTAGACTGGGCTTTTTTGCAAGGTTCTATCTGCATCCTACAGAAACGACTCAAGAAATTCTGCATTGAATGAGTTTTTCCTGTTCCAAATAAATGTAAATTTTTAATACTTTTGGTTCGGATTTTTAGTCAGAAAATGACCGTATTAAATAAGTGACGGAAGAGTGTGAGAGAAATCAACAATTTCATGTTCATCGCAATAGCAAAATTCCATTAGGATAAAAAAGTGGGTTTCCCAACACTTTCGCATTTGTGTAATTGCGATTTCAGATGCTTCACGAGAATAAATTTCGCTTGGCAATAGTTTTTCATCAAATAAAAAATTTAATAACATCTTAGTTTCGATTTTTCGAATCGAATAAAAAAAATTTCGATTAAGGTGCGAATTTTGTGTGAAGTTTCGAGGAAAAAATTTTTCTGAACCGGGGGAACATACGATTTACAATGCCTCCAGGAAAAATTGGCAATTTACAAAACGCAATCTAAAAATAGCCTTCGTCTATTTGCGGGGACGGGATTTGACAATTTCGGAGGAATAAGGACCTTAAGGGAAACGGGACGTTCGGAGAATCGGGACATTGGGGGAAAAGGACATTAGGGGAATAGGGATACACCCGAAAAAGAAGCAAAGTATTAGAAATTTGTGCCAAAATTTATTCCTGGTGGGAGCAGAAGTATATTTAGGAGCGAAAAAGCAAATGTGCACAGCATTGTGAATCGTACTAAATTTGCCGCAGTCTGTCACCAGTGGATAATTCAAGAAAAAACCACATGCATAACAGCAATCACAAAAATGCGACCACTCTTTCTTTAATTTTATCAGGTGGCTCCAAAATTACTCGCTTTACACTTCTTTCCCTTTCTGTTGTACGACGGTGGTGTAAGTTGGGAGCATACAAGCAAGTGGGGTTCGGGTGTTTTTGAACTCAGCAGATTTTGATTGAACCTCAGCAAATTGTTGCGGAAGCCTAACAGATTCGACCCCCAACCTTGATCGATAAGATGATGATTGAAAACGAGCCAGATATAAGAGAAAGTTGTCATAAAAATGGAAATGATGTCGTAGTTTAACAGTTTTTCTAAACAAAGCATACTTGATTCCAAAGAAGTAACATTGAATCCTCGAAAAATGCTGACCAAGCAAATAGTTTAACATATTTGACTAATATAGATTGAAGAATATGCTGCTTGAATGTTAGAAGACTTTTAGTTATCAATAAAGAAAAAATTGCATCCCAGCCCCTGTTCTGGCTGACCGCCAACATAATTCCTATTCTGTGCACATGTGCTTGGGAGAACATGAAAAACACTCCGTGATTATGGTTTATGTTGTAGCTTTTTCCTTGTTTTGTTCCTTTGTTGGTTCAATAAGTAAACCTCGTAAGCCCAGTACTTCTTTTGCTTCAGGAAGTAAAGCTCGTAATAAAAAACCTTCTAACTCCATTATGCGTTCATAATCCACTTTTTTGTTATACATTCTGAGTATCGAAATAAAGATGTTCATCGATATACTCCGACTGGTGAAGTGCGATTTCAGACTACTTTCTTGCCACAAGACGCTGCTGATTGAGCTTAACACGCCCAGAATGCGCACATTAGCCTACAATTGAGTGAAAATCTGATAGCACAGTTTGATCAACTAATACAGCAAAAACAGGCTTGGTGTTTTTCTGGTAAAAATTTACTTTTTTATTTGAGAGCTGTTTCTATATTTTCGGGAGTGAAGTGCGATAAAATTCTAAAAATAGGCTGCCATAGGTCGTCTTCAATTATTCTGATATTGGTATTTCTCGATCGAATCTTATACAGTTCAAAAACAGGCCTTTTAAAGTTTCATGTAAATGTAACGGAACATTAGAAATTTTTGATCTGAATCGTTCACATGTCGCGTGGAAGAGCGGAAGTGGAAGTCTCTGGCGCTTAGTACAACCCACCTATAATGGGTCGAATGCACGATGCTGACGTACCGATTGACGGCCATGCCGCCCAATTGTATAACACCGCTGTACCAGAATACGTCGTACAAAAATATGGCGAAAATGTTCCTAAAATCGGACACGGCGACAAAACGGTCATGCCACAAAGTGGCCGGTATCAGGTGACTCAACGAAATAGTGATCATTAATAGATCGCAGACGGCCAAACTCATGATCAACCAGTAGGACGTCGAACGCCTCATCTGTTGATTCCTGACTATGCCGGCTAATGTTAAAAGGTTGGTGACGAAACCGTAGGTCAACAAGGCCGACCAGACGGTCACGACGATGAGGTCGTCGTTGGCGTTGGGTTTTTCGTCTTTGGATGGTGTGAAATTGGAAGATGAATTGGACACCTGTTGGGTAGTAGCCATTTCGACAATTGTAATATTAAAGTGATGGGTCAAAACATATTAATCGAAGCATGCCAGTTTAGCCTATAAATAATCGAAAAATTGAAGAGCGTGGATTAAACTGTTCATTTTTCTAGGAGCATTTCAGTGATCCTCTGATGAAAAGGAAACACACTGATTCTTTTACAACTTTTCCACGGTAACAGAAAAGCATAAATTCGTGAGAATGGGCCTCGCCGTAGCAACCAGATTTTTTATGACTATAATTTCACAAAAATTGTACCTTTTCGTATCATCCTATTACTTGGACTGTAAGCATAATGATTAATCACTGGATAGGGATTATGAGATATTAGCATGAATACTAGTTGAACATGATTGCATCCATATAGGGTGCCGAAGGAAATGAAATGCAGCGGGACGTCCTGGTGCGCCAAAAAGCCAGAAATCATGCCAAAGAGAAGGTTCGTTCACAGACAACATTGAAATAGCGGTTTCTTAAAAAAAGTAATTTTTTGACCGTTATTTAGTGTCCAGTAATTAGGTGGCTTAGTGCTCAGTAGTACAAACATCCCCTTCGCGAAGGGAATCTCTTCAGCCATACTTCAGACCAGAATAACTCGTGAATCGAGGACATTAACTTTCTTTACACTGTTGGATAGATGTTTGAAACCCACATCCGATGAAGGAAAGCGAAATTTGATTAGGAAAAACTCATGGAATTGATTAGATCGAGGAGGCCCCTTTCTCGAAGGCGATGTTTGTGCAACCGGACCCAGAAACATTGCATTAGAGGAAGAATAATCTGCCGTGTTGGTTGAAACGACCAGTTGGATCGTCCGAAATAGTTAGTCGTCTCAAGTTTCAATTATGTGCTTCATTGCAAGACCTATAAAAATTGGACCATCACCTGCAATTTCAAACCCCTTGACATGCCAATAATACATACTCTCATGGTCAGCTTTTCTTATGCTTGAAAAATGAAACCGGGAAGCAAGTACTTTTTCACATTTTAATGATTTCTGCTCAAACTTTGCAAGCTAACTCAATTGATCCTTGTAATTTTTCGGCAAAAACTATACAGTAGGCTTCGTACAAAAATTTTTACGATAGCACTTATTTTTATTTATTTTCGCAACAAACGTTATTTCTAATTTTATGCAGAGTAACATATAGTTTCAAAGTCTGTTTGTGACATTTAGTTATAGTTTATTTTTTCCAAATGAGCCTCGGGAAAAAAATAAAATGTTCGTGCAAATAACAAACAACCTTTCGTACGTAGCCGTCTTTTTCCCTCAGATTGACTGTAGCAGTCAGGACTACAACTTGGAAAAAGAAAATGTAGGCTTACGGTGCACGGTCATCAACGGCCTACAGATTTCTTTGGACCCCTTTGCGTATCAAATTTTGAGTCATTGTATATAGCATAATTTGTATACAAGTTTATTAATGTACTACTACAGTAAGAGCGAAAAACACCATTTTCTGTGCAAAGACTTCCGACCAAGTATTGATCACGAAAGTCTGCATATGCACCTGAGAGTTCTTTTTCTGTTAAACCGGTATTCAACATATATAAGCAATTACGGAAGATAATTTACATAAATTAGGGAGTAAATGCACATAACGACAGATACCGATTATAAATGCTACGTCATGGAAAACAGGCTACTTTATAAGCAGAAAAATAATGATGAATACGAAAAAGCAGACCAATAAAAGAAAATTGAAGGCGGTTTCTAAACAGTATCTTTGATATGTCCTAAATTACGTCTTAAAATACTGAAATGTCAAGAAGCTGTTCAGAAGTAGACCTCTGAAGCACGGTTTTTGGGATTTTTTCATTAGTATATATCGTTGGACACACTGTTGATTGCTCACCTTTTCTTTTCTGGTATTTCAAATCGGTACATTATTCCACTTCTAAAAAATCAAATGTCATTTGCTCCACGTTGAGCGCCATGATAATATTTGAATAATCGCAGACGTTTTCGGGAAATACTCATCTTTTCTGAAACGGAGCGCATAATTTTTAAACTAAACCCCACGTGATTTATTGTAATTTCTCCACATTATCATAGATCGTTTTGTAGTGAACAAAAATAAAAAACATCACGATTTTTAAATGTTGTCTTCATCGTTTTTGTAGGATTTGGGGAACCATTGGGATATGATTGAGCAGTCCAGTCATTACTTTGAGAATTTGACAACACAACATTTGCATGATGAATATGACAATTGTTCTCAGTTTCAAAATATCTCTTCTGTTACTAATACATAATAAATTTGGGAGATGGAAAACATGAGTAGTCAGCCCAAGATTTCTTTTCTACTCAAATAATCATGAGTTATACCCTCCAGTGTTCTCCGTGGAATTTCAGAATAGTTCAAAAATATATAATCTGCGAAATCAACTCTGCGCAGATGAATGTTTTTTGTCTTCGCTTGAAAGCTAATCTAGTCGATTTCTAAACATCAATAAAAACAAAAATTATAATTAAGAATCACTCAAAGCCGAAATATCGAAAAATATATAACAACAAAAATTTCACATTATGTAATTCTAAAATACCCTGAAAGTACTGGAAATAGTCACGCCGGATATTTGATTTCGTATCCATCACTGTACATATATAGAGAAATGTAAAATTATTTATATTTCAAATGTTACAGATCTCAAATTCGACGTTAGGGAGATGACTAACTAAAATTCAAAATTTATATGTTTACTGTAAACGTTCCGCTTATTTCTTCCTAATTTTCTATCGAAATAAATTACCAACGTCCGGAAAAAACGATTTCTCACTATTCAACCACGGGGAATAGAATAAAAAAGGAAAGTACGTTTTGATGAGCTATTTTTTCGAATTTGTTCTTTTCAAATTTATAACCATGATTTTTTTATAAACTAGGAAAAACCGTTTTGCTTGTTTTAGCTTAATGGACAGAAAACAACATGAATATTATACAAAGTTGCGTAAAAAACATGCAAATTAATCAGCGCCGTATATCACGTCACCGGAAAAAAGGATTTTGTCAAACCATTCCGTGACAAAAGATACCGGTAAATCTCTCCATATCACTACTAGTGGCGGGTTTTTCTACGATTGCTTTCGTTCTAGAATCTTCAGCGGCCTTTTGTATGTAGTACAAAAATTACTCGATAAGTGGTTCTCCGGCGAATTGAGAACGAACAGGAGCAGAGAAAAAGAGAAGAACCAATTTCGTGGAAAATCGGCCTCGAAAGGCCGCTACGGCCATGATCGCAGAGGTAAGGTTGTTCTTTATTCAGAGCTTCAGCAAAACAGAAGTGTATTGGGGAAGGAAAGAAGGAGAAAAAGTTAATTCATCAAAATTGAGATGACTATCAAAAAGATTTGAATAACATCAAAAGTCGATTTTCGTCAAAAGATCTATTAAAGCAATAAATCTCTGCGAAATGAGTGACGTTGGTGTGTTTGGGGACGATATGAATCGAGGCACATTTCAGAGAGTTATAAAATGAAATGTTGAAGCAAGTAATAACATGAAAAGATCTGAAACACATGACCCCTATTCTACCTTGTACGACTTTTTTCAGAACAGGCGGGAGTATCTAGGGTCTCGGGTACCTGCGTTTACCCCCTACCTCTTATGTGGATCTTTGTTTCTTGGGACATGCATGGACAGTAGAGCAAGTGATGTTTAACTAGAATTACAGAGTGGAAATCTGATGCTATGCCAAACTAGTTGATCTGGGTTTCACTTGTATCAAAAATCTATGCTATGCAAGCACAGTGATGTTCATTAGCTTCGAGTGCGCCTAATGACTGCTGACATTACTTCGACGTGCACATGAAAGAGCAATTAGCGTTGTCATAAAAATTTCCACGTTTTAGTCATAAAAATTAATCGTCTGAAAGAGTTTTCTTCCCTATCTGTTGGCTAGATTATACATAATTTCATAGCCATTTTTCGCTCCCTAGTGTCCAAAAGTGCCACGGAAGACAGCACGGGTGACGTTGATAACAGATAACGACCGTAATTGCAAAGTTGAATATATATTTTCATTCTTCGCAGTAAAAGTTTTTGAGATTTGTAACTATTTTCGCCTGTTCTTGTGCGTCCCAAAAAGCGTTGCTGAATATGCTCACTAATTTTAAGTCTTACGTGACGTGTGGTTCTGCAGGAAATTGTAAGAATATGAAACAGTACTTGCTGTCCACAACGTGATAACGTTATATTTTCGGTAGACAATAAGCGCACCAACTTGAATATAAATACTTTAATATAGAATCGGAGTATAAACATAAGGATAGTTGATTAGTTCAATTTCAAAGTTGAAAGTTTAATTTTGGCTACTTTCTCCATAATACCAACGCAGAATTTTAGATCACATCTGCTAGTTCCTTATTCCTAGTTTATACAAAACGCTTATAGTAATAAGGAATTCCGCAGTTTCGTCATCAAGATCAAAGCTACGCTTTCTACAGTAATTGCATAAATTCCGAAACTGCTTGCGTGCTTAGCATTCACAATACTTCTTGGCCATAGTCAACGAATAGCAATAGGAAACATTACCCTTCTCAGTGGGACCATTGAGCAAAATTGTGAGAATGATTATATAAATCTCCATCACGGAGGACCCGAGAAAAACCTGTGTAGTTAATCTTTAGAAATAAGAAAAAAGAAAAGTTCAAAGCAACAAATAGTTTTCGGTTTATGTGTCTAAAAGGGCAAGAACTACGGGATTGTATACTAGACATGATGCAGGACGAGAACAGATGCTACGAGTGTTCAACTTACTCAAGAAAATGTATTTTTACTAAAATCAATGCAAAAGCAGAATCGGAAAATCAAAGAATTTTGAAGGTATTAAAGCCCTATGTCTTAATAATAATAAAGATCAGAAGTGAATTAGTGATATATTTCACTATATGATACGTAAGCAATTGATTTTCATTACCACGTTTCGTCGCATAGTGATTGTGAAAAATCCGTGAGTTCTAATGACTCTGGTTTTAGACTGTACAGTTCATGAAATCTATTAAAATCGAACTTTCAATGCTTAAGCACATTCACAAAAATATACATTCCTTCGTGAATAACGCTGCACTGATCTTTTTTCTGTTTACAGTCTAAAAATTGCTGAACAATATCGGATGTTGGTAGCAGTCATACCACATCTACGCAAATTTGGTGAATTGGGAAAACCCACAATTCGATCAAAAAAAGAGTGATTTGTCATTCCTTATATTTTTGTTGGTCTAGTGCGAGTCGCTTCCGTCGACTTTTATTTCTGTTCTGTTCAGCTCAATGAATATTTTGTGTAAGCCTGCAAGAAGCATCTGGGACAACCCTGATTGCTTTTTGATTGCAAGCTTGTGTCATTCCAGTTACTAATTAGTGACTGAAGGTTGCGTTTAGTTCTGCTAGAGAACTGTTGCACTGGGTTCAGCATCTTACCTATAAGAAGCTCGTTTGAGAGACCTACGGTAATTAGTTGGGTACAAGCCAATAGACTCTTTAGTTACATTGCTGATGTTTTTTGGTCTAAACAGAGATCTAAACATAGCACGACTTCGCCTATCCTTGCGACTTACACGGGCATGAAAACATGGATAAATTTGATATTCATGTTACCCGGATCTCATAATATGGTTCTTAAAGTGAATGTGTTCAAAGTTCTGAATTCAAAGCTGTTCGAAAATTTTTAGAGGGTGAACCAGGTCCCAACGACAGCAGCGATAATTTCTCAAGATCTATGGCTTGGATGCAGTTTCTATTCTGCGCTTGTTTAGTCTTCACCATTTTATACATAATTTATGCAAATTTTAGTGCGTAAATATAGTCTACTGGAAGGAATGATCAGGATCATATTACTCACGCAACCGAGGAATATCTAATGTAATATAACAAGTATGTTTTCTGCATTTCTACCAATAAGGTCCACGAATAAGGTGACAATGTGAGACACTCATAAAAGTCCGAATGGTACTTACAGTAAAATGGTTATTGTTATCACGTGGATTTTTCCTATACTAGCTTGCTAAGTTCCACTACTTTCAGACGTACATATAAAGAGAAAAAGGCGTAGAATGAGGTAAAGAGAATAGGCTAAGCGAAAATTATTGCTGGGATCAATTTGTAAGTGGAATTTATAAGTGCTTTTTGTAAGCCTGCATATCCTTCGCCCTTTTTCTCCTTACAATCTCTTTCGAAACTCATACCACGCGTGCTCCAATTACGCGGAGAAAATTAGGCCTTAATAGCTACATATCATCGACACGACTTCTACGAAAAACGGCCGGAATTGATTTTACCTTCTACATACAGCAGTATTTCATTCCAACGAACATAATTTGATCTCAATTTCAGTTTTGAGCGCCCTTTGCTAATTAGAATGCTGAGTACTCGAGCACTCTATGAAAAAACCGCATGTCAGAACTGAATTTTTAAGCTTCATTTGCATACCGACCTTATAACTTGATAAGGCCCGAAGAAACATAATCAAATGAGAGGAACGAAACACGAAAAATTGAGGTACCGAAATCGACTCCAGAGGGCATACCGTTTCGAATGTATCCAAAAAGAAATTTACTAAATTTAGCCCGTTTCGGTGATAAAAACCAAGAAACTGGGGGCAATTTGTCAGTCTTTGGACTGGAGACTACGCGAGAGGGCCAGTGGGTCATGAAAAAATGATTAGCAGCGCCGAAAATATAAACCCGTATTTATTTTGATGATGGGTTTTTGTTTTTATGTGTATGTTGTTCGCATGTCTGCTTTTTGTATTTGTGACACCGCCTCAAGCTGGCAATAAGGGTGGCCCAACTGTAGATTTTTCATGATCATTCTGAAGAATTCTCATCGTGGACTCAACTTCGTGAATTTAAAAGCTGCAGGTAAAATTAATGTGCTAACAGCAATATTTATTGAAAAAAATTAATCGAATGACAAAAAAATGTAACTTCCATAGAATCACAAACGGTATATTACAACAGAGTAGAAATTTCGGTATTTTGAATATACATGAACCGGTTCACTTTACAATATATGGTACACGATTTAAAAGATGATCCAGTTCTGTATGGAAAAGTGGATCGTCAATTATTGTGGCGATGATCAGTTTTACGAAGATAGCTAGCCTAGCAAGTGGTAAATCGGCAAACTGTGTTATTAATCTCATTTTGTACAGAATCCCACTTTTCCAACTAGTTGGTTATCAGGTAATCATCGATGTGAAAATGAGACGGAAAGTGATGTTAAATGTCCGATAATGAAATTTGTTTGAGTTAATATTGAGTTGCTTGTATAAGTTCGGCATAACCCATCTGATAAATCAAAGTTTTATCTAGAAATCTCCGGTCAGTCTGATTGTAGAAATAGTCACGTTTATTGTGGCACTTTCACGATTCAACATTACACGTAGAAGAGTGTTGAATAAATTGGATGGCCAGTTTTTCAGCTCATGGACGCGTTGCTGTCTTTCTTCCATTCGAAGATTCGACACAAGTCACTTTTTACCCTAGAAACTAAGTGGTAGGTTGCAGAAGACTTCGTATGTCGTACCACATGTAAGACATTCTAGAGTCTTCAGGTGCTTGATAATAAAAATTATTCTGCGTCAAATGTCGATAAATCTTGAATGATGAATGATTTTTTTTCAACTAAGTAATAGTTGTTTTTCATATGAGCTTTTGAGCGCAAAAATATGCTCATGCAAATAAGGAACGTTTAGCGTGACTGAGATTTTTTTGCAAAATCTGCGGCAATCAGAGCTACTAATTTAAAAAAAAAATGTCGGCATACGATGCAGGCTTATTATCTGCCGACGGGTTTCTTTACATTCTGAGGCTCATTTGAAAGTAAATAGACTGCAGATCTCTATAACTATATCTATGCTCCATTCATTCAAGGTGATCGATGCAGCGATCCTATGAAATTAAGTTGAACACGGAAAACTGATAAAGCTTATTAACATAATGAATAAAGAAAATTTCTCGTCCACGAGCGGTAAACAGGTAAACAGCTAAAAGTTTCCTTCCCTAACCTCGTTAAATGGCCAGAATTTTTCGAAAGCATTCAGATGTGAAACAGTAATGTCCAAATTAAAAGTGCATGAGAACCTTGTCTTTCTATGATTTTGGCGTTACAATTGTCATGAAGAAATTTAGCATTTTTGTATTATACTCCATTCAATCTAAAATGATCATCGACGCACCAATGTCGCAGCCAAACTTTTATTCAAAATTCGAAGGCTCATTGACTCTGTTCAATATATTATTCTTTTCTAGTAAGACTGCGTTTTCCAAAACCGACCACAGCATCGATCATTTCAAATTGCATGGAGTAAGTTTTTCATTCTGTGAAATTGCATATCAAATTGACCCTACTTTTTTGGTTCTCACAGTGTCTGTCATTTCGGAGTAAATGAACTTTAATCAGGTACCAAAGATAACTTACTTGATTGACCGTAAAAATGGTTATATTGAGCCTTTTGATCAATAATACATTGCAAGTGTGCATGATATAAGATGGTTAAATTTCAGTAGTGACAGGTGCAAGTGATTATCATGACAGAATAAATTGCGGAAACGAGCTGCTCAAGAGAAAAGAAATTTCCCAAGTTTCTAAAAATAAGCAGACTGAGAAAACTTTAATGAATCCTTAACAGCAAAGACATATTATTATATTGCTTCTATTTTTCAATGAACTAGCTTTCGTTGATCGGTACCTGCATAAATCATCTCTACTGTAAAGTTTTGCATACTCTATCTAACATGGCTTTCATGGCCTTGATATTACATCCAGCACACGATTCAACAGGCTGACAGCTAATGTCGTTGGGGGTGCGAAAAATAGTTTAGACGTCAGAGGTCCGAAGCGTAAAGCTTATGGATCTACAAGTTACGATACGCCATTCATTTTGAAATGGTCGATGCAGCGAGCTTGCAGCCCAACTTTTATCCAAAATTATCGAAGGCTCGTTTACTCTATTCAATAAATTTTTTGTTCACGATACGGAGTCCTTGATAAATACGCTTTTTAACCACTTCAAAACTATTGAAATTCATTTCCTGATCTTTAATGAGGCTGCGTTTGCTGAAACTCCGACCGCCGCATCGGTCACAAGATCATGAAAATAAATGAAGGACAGCTGGTGTTAGAACCTACAAGCTACAAAGTAAAACAAGTCAGCAATTTATGGCTATAAGTTACTAAAAATTGTAGAGAGAAAATTTTAAAAGACGAACATCATATAGCGTTAAACATGAGTTTTCTACTTGTAGCTTGTAGATTTTTATCCCACTTGTAGTAACTTGCACAAGTTGCCGGCACTTACATGTTTATCTCGTAGTCCGTAGGTTTTTCAACATCAACTTGTCGCTGAAAATGTCTAAAAGCTTTTTATTCAACGGATCGCAGGCATACATGCACGTGGGGGGTTCGGGGGGGGGTCTGACCCCCAGCAGATATAATTTCACATATCTGACTAATATAGGTTAAAGAATATGCTGCTTGTATGTTGGTAGACTTTCTGAGACCTTTCTTTTCGACATCAAGAACGAAAAAAAATTTGTATTCCGCCCCTTGTTCTGGCTAACCCCAGGCAGAATTTCTATGCTCTGCATGTATGATCGCAGGTGAACGTTAATGATAACTATGCAAATTCAGAACAGGCACAACTGCTATTTAAAATTTATACATACACAAACTCACTGCAACTCAAGTATGACATGATTCGTTCGACATAATATTGATAAAATCTGGCTAGTGTAAAGATGCTTAAGCGGTCAGACAATTTTTTTTTGATATTTTTTCCATGGCCTTTTTCTAACAGTCCACTAGCATTAATTGTGCTTCTTTTTTTTCGGCATACATTTCGTTCTTATTTGCCCTTCATATGCAATAAATCTCCGAACGCAAATCTGCCACCTATAAAATGCACACTGTTTATCATATGAAATCAAACAGAATGCAACAAAACCTCCGCGTACTTGCTCAAGTTTTGTTGACACTACAAGTCTGATATCCAAACTGAACTGAAGATTAAGACCATCACTATATAATACGATCTAGTATGCTCGAATTAGTAGACCGGATAGATAAAATGTTTATCCGATAAATTTAGCTACATCGGATAAAGATTCCATGATTTCGTTCATCTGGATGGAAAGTTTCGAGCCCGACTAGATTTCTTGGTAAACAGCTTTATGAAATGTTTGGAACGGATCAGAGGCACTGTTAGATAAAAAACAGCTTAGGGTCAACTGAAAAAGCCAGTTCTTGCTCTAGAATCAGCTTCTGTCATAATCTGCAGTGGCTGCGAAACATACGAGCGAAATGAAAAAGTTACAACCCACAATTTCAAATCTGTACGTATGAAATTTTACGAAAATATACTTGAAAAATAATTAGTGATCAGTCTAAACAATGTATTTACCACAATTTGTTTCAAACTAGAAAATATATTCGTAGCCGTCAGGTAAAACGACGAATTGATCGTGAAGACTTGAAGCCACAGAATTTATAACATGCCGTTGCAATTTCTATGGGCTTGTGCACAGAAGAATATATAAATGCAACTTTTTCCAATTATACGTCAGACCGACATAATTCACATGGTTTATCATCGTGTCAATGATAAATTTGATCACGCAAAAACCCAAACTTAAGAATATAGATAGAAGTCAATGATGAGGTATGACGGAATTAGATTTTCCATAGTCGTATTCTGAGATTCTATGGCCCATAAATGATTGGGTATGGTTTAATTAAAGATACGTGAGGGCAGGTACAGTGGTGCATCTTAATATTCTGTATGTGCGAATGTTTTTATAGCGGTCTGCGTCTATCTAATGTCGATTTTTCTAGTATTTTCGTATATTTCGTAATAAGTGACCAAAAATCAATGCTGAAAGAATTTCGAAAAAACTCATCCACAAGTTAAAGAAAGGAGGACTTTTTGAGATGCTTAATCTATTGCGTAAAAAATCGGCATGTAAACAAAAGGATGCAATGCGCTAAATCACTTTTCATACACAAAAAGTTATACTGCACCTTAAGCTGCAGCTTAACTCTTATAAAAGGCATATCAACAAAGTTAAGGTGCAGCTTAAGCTATAGCTTAACTTTGTATGTTAAAACATTGCCCTTAAGCTACAGCTTAAAGCCGCATTTATACTTCACGGCACGGCAACGGTGACCGTGACCAGTCAGGCTATTCCATGAAAAACTGGCGTTAAATATGATTGGTTGCACGTCACGTGCACTGAAATTCGATTGGTCGCGAGTACCGTGACCGTGGCCGTGCCGCAAAATGTGGCTTAAGCAACATCTTAACTTTCTTGATTCGTGTTGTATAGGTAGTGAGCAGCAAATTAACAGCAATGGTATAACGTATGGGAGATAAGCTGAAGCGAACTGCTGCTCAGGTCAGGTGAAGCTTAGATCCCTATGATGAAACCGCGTCCTGACCTCGGATTACCTTAAAAATGCAGGGCAATTTTCAAAATTGGACGAGGATTACTGTACTTATAAAAATGGCAATGCATAAATTTCGGACCAGTGTTTAGCTTCGTGCCTGTGTTTACCTGAATCATAAATTCAACTTGTCGTAACTCAGTATCAGATAAGACGATTTTGGTATTTGTTGGTTTGATTCAAGTACCAAACATGAACTGGTTTCATTGCTCTCTATTCTCAATTTGATCCCTCAAACCACAAACAGAAGGAAACGTTGACTGTCTCGACCGACATACCAGATGAACCATTACAGTTTGTCCTGATAGCACCTATCTGAAGCTGTCCATTATCAGAATTGTGAAAATACCAGACGATTTAATTCCTATAACATTGGATCAATTCCAAAATGTGACCTGGAGCGTAGAGGAAACCCGTTCCAGATTTTTAATTTCATCTTCCCGATCTAACAAGGCCGAAATCCAGTGATTGCTCGTTGATGGGCTTATGGAAAAAGAAAAGATACCTCGAGGAGAGGGAAATTTTTAATCAAATGAGCAAACCCATTTTTTCTAGGAGGCCTCCCAAATCAAACCGGGCCTCTAGGCGCCGAGGGCCCAAAAAACATTGGCCGTTTTCCCGAAAGGAAAACAAAAAAATTTGTGGAATAAGCGAAAAATATGATAAAAGCAAAAAAGGAAGCGGAATTTTCGACGCGTTAAAGAAAGGTTAATCTGGCGTGACGATAGAGCAGGAGCACAAGCTGTGATTAAGTGAGAAAATAATTTTTCACGGTACGGATAACAATTTGCACATCGCTAATTTTTCACCGTTTTAGTCGGAAAAGCGAGACAAGTAAGAGGGGAAATTTTCGAGGTGGCAGAAAAAACGACTTCTTTATAGGCTTTAGATTGACCACGAAGAATTCCTTCTCAAACAACTTCCCTAAGGCTCGGCATTTTTGAAGCATGATACGGATTCCCATTGGATTCAGTTTGATAATCAAGTATGTATAGCATGTGATTGGATGTCGAACAGGACTTCCATTCGAACACAATAATTCTACGTATCAGATTGTCTAAGGTTTATCATTCCTCCATTGTCTGAAGGAGTTTGACAACAAGTTGGTTCTGAAGTATTTGGGAAATGGCCTGAATCCCGATATCTGTGAGATTTTCTTACGAACATCTTTCGCAGTTTCAGATCTTATCCTATAACGGACCATAAAAATTGTACCATGATACAACAGTTATGCCTTATTGAGAATTGCAGTAAGACTACATAATTTAATGTCCATCTAGGTGCACTACGATCTAATTTACGCGTGTCTTGAACATACATTGATTTGACGATCCACCACTTTCAAATCAACAGAATCTCCAAAAATACTAGGCTGCGAAAACACGCTGTTAACTGAAAAGAGTTGATACAGAAAAATTCCACCCATTTCTTACAGAATTTTTCCTTTTCGCAATTCATGGAAAAATGTGATGAAAAGAACTCAACCAGTAGAAAGTTATCAAGCCGATCCGTTTTTTGGGTCTCTTGCAAAGTATCTCATCATTGACAAGAGGATTATACGAATCAAATATCATAAAATATCTTGCAGCAGATGAACAACTCAACGAAATTAAACCGTCTTTGATCCCTATATTTCTGGCTTACGATATGTAAGACCAATACTATTATCCGAAAATTCTGCGAATTCTATTGGTTTCAGAAGTGATCCCGATCCGTTAATAACACTAATAAGCTCGATCTGAATAAAATATATTTGATCCTTGGAATGATTGTACGATGGTAGCACCTGTTCTAATGTCTCCAATAAAAAAATAAAAATAAGTTATTCATTTCACATTGGATTAATGAGAAAATATGTGTCTCCCTTTCAATATAGAAGATCATCCTCAAATATTCACAAGACAGCATTTCCCAAAAATAGTTTGATTAAAGAGTATACTTTATGCAGCTAAAAATTATTCATTCGCTCGAAGCGAAAATAGTCCTCCTATTATTTAGAAACGATATTTTCTGAATAATGTAAATCGTCAGATAAATGGAATGACGGAGACGAATGATGAATTATGACCTTCTTGAAGGAAGTTAATAATCTATTAAGAGCATATTCTTCCAATAAACTCGACGTCATTTACGATCTTCGCGATATGACAGGAAATGATTTCTTTTCGAATCCTGAAACACCGTTGTCGATTTAACTGGTCATAAATGCACTAAATAAGCCATTTGAATTCTGCTAGCAGGGCTGCGGATAATGTGTAGGTAGCCGAAATGGCGTTCGAAGATAAGAAATTAGGGTATATGTATAGGTCACATGCAAGATTTTGATCCAGGCTTAAATGAATTGAGTAAAATCCAGAAGCACAGAAAAAGTTTCAGTATGTAGGCAATGTTTCGAATTAAAGCATACAAACTTGAAAAAACATCCGAATTGAAGAACTCACTATAGTAAATTTACTTTGAAATGACAGACGAAGCAGGAACCAGAAAAGTAGGTTTAATTTGACACACAATTTTCACAGAGTGAAAAACTTTGTACTGAAAAAACGCTTTAACCACTACAATGGGAACGAAAGACCGCGCTGCTTATCCACTTTTAATTTGGATGTTTGACACCTGAGTATTACTGAAGAAATTTTGACCATGTAACGAGTATATGGAAGGAAATTTTTATCTGATCTGTTTACCGCTCATAGAACCTGTTTACAGATGTGTTTGAGCGTTTGCAAATTGAAAAATGACAAAAAATTTACATCCGAAGCCATTACTGCTGAATTTTCCACCCATAAGTAGTTTAGCTTGGAAATTTGTAGGTTTACATGACGGTTCGTTTAGTAGAAAATTACAAAATTTTGAAATATTTTTGAAAGTTTCGTTTTTATGAGGCATTTCAAGAAAAAAGAACAGTTTTCTTTTTTGTTTATGCTTATGCTTTTCTTGCTTTACTCTTGCTTTTTTGTTCTTCTTGCTCTCTTCGTTTTTAAAATTCATTATGAAATGCAAAAAAGGCATAGAATCCGGAAAGAAGCATACTATTAAAAATTTTTAATTTTTCTGATAAACTACACATCAATTGGGATGGAGCTGAAGATCTGTAACACTGCTCAACTAACCATCAGAAAATTTTTGTATTCTACATACAGCAAACAAGTTTTGTGTTGGCGATTTTAAAATCAGCATATATTTATTCATGTCGATTTTCATTATACATGTATTTTATACAAACATGTGACTATATAGTCTGTTTTTCTTGAAATGCTTCCAAATAATGAAAGTGGAAAGCAAGCAGTATTTTAGATAATTGTGATTTTCTGACAAACAAAATACCATGTAGGACTGGAATTTGTGAGCATACTGACCTAACCTTTAGCAATTGTTCGAGTGAAAAATTTTACAAAAAGAATTTTATGTACGATTTTGACGACAGTACTGATTTGTGTCACTTTTCTATTTGGGAGCATTTTATAAAAAACAGACTATAGGTTTCATGACTTAGAAGCGGTCTCACGTTCTTCTTTATAGAGCAGTAGGTTCCTTTTAGTGAGCTTTAGATAACTTCTGTTCTACTGTAGTAATTTCGATATGGTCTGTTAAATAGCATCTGCCATTGAAAAAAAATATCAAAATCAACTGCTGTAAAAAAGTATTGTTTTACTGAAAAACGTTGAAAAAAATCGACTTCAAAGCGAGAATATATATCATTTAACAGTCATTAAGTCACGAGTCTGAAACACAAATTATTACGAAAATATACTTTCTCTGGTTTTTCTTGAATAAAAGTACTGAAGATCTTTTCTAATCACTCAATTCTTACCGGAGCTGATGAACTTTGCAGGATAGGTACATTAAGTTCATAGCACGATTACTGTAAGTGGGAGCCATCGAATTTCGAAATTTGTCCGTGACAAATGCCAATCATAGACGTATTTACGAACAAGTCCTCACTAAACAGATCATCAAAATTCTTGAGAGAATCGTTCCATTTTTACCAAAATAACTGACGTTAATCTTATCAAAATGTGTATTACATCATCCGACATTGATAGGATGCACATTTTTCTTCTTCGGTTAATAGGAACGTTATCCGTGTTAAATCACAAGAGTCTGCTTTACTTATTTGATGACGTCGGCAGCAAATGAGATGAAAGAGTGAAGGCACAAAAAAATTCAACAATATTCATTAAATTTTGCATAAATATTTTTGAAAATTCCCACCTGTGAATTTTATCATCTTTTATATTCTTCATGGAGAGTAGTGCGGCATAAAGAAGACAAATGGCATCGCTTTTTGGAGGATAGTTTTCGACAACGGAAAATGATTACCTCCTCGGTTCTCGCCACTTTTTTTGCATCATCAAAATGTTAAAAAATGGCATCGCCAAGCTTTTTCAACGTCCAGAGCCCAGAATCACGCTTTTTATCTCTGGTAGGCAAAATTAAAATCCGCATTTCGATAGAAACTTCATAGTTGAAGATATAGAAAAAAGGTTTCCCAAAGTCAAAAGGGAGGATACTCTATGCTGAATAGAACTGTGAAAGACTGACGCAGTAAAACAATGGGAATAAAAAATTTGTCTCTAGCTAATAGAAAAAGTTCAAGTTCGCGTCAGTGTGCTCGAAAGATGGGTTGAGATGAACAGTAATCTGAAATAGAATACTGGTTTTTCAATATACTGTGGAACATGAATATTAACTGAATGAAACATGTACGACGTCAACAAGATATGAAAATGATCAAGTGGAACAGTAAAAGCAAGAAAATGGAACATGTTTTCTAGAAATCTCACCACGTTCAATGAGATGTGAATGATGCAGAACAGTGAAGATTAGAAAAGCGTAGCTGGCTTCCGCAGATATGATTTCAATTTTACAATTCTTTGATCAGTTCGTCTAGCAAGCACAGAAATTTAAAACTTGCGGCAGGAAACTAATTTGCACCGGAACCCATGGTAGTGTTCTAAAAGACACATCCCACATAAAAAAAGTCAAAAATGCATATTTACTTTTTATTCGTAATTGAACGTTCACAAGTAAATTCAAAGAATCGTGACGATATCCCTGGAAGAGGCCCAGTTTTTTCTATACAGCATCGACATCAAAATTCTGAGTCAGAAGAATTATCGCTGTGAACGTCGACTATTTCTGAGCTGAAACTATGATGAAGTTACCTGTGTGACGAGTGATTCTTGTTACACAATTATATGAAAAGTTTTTGTTTGATAGTGAAATTCTGATTTTCGGCGTTCAATTCAAATTTTCAGATCTAGGATGGTCTATTAGATGGTGGATTATGTTGAGGAGTGGGTTTTATTAGGAACACAGTATTCAATAACTTTCTTCTCATTCTGCCCATCAGAAGAATACCTTTTATTACTTATTGCTATTCTGAATAAATTAAAAACTGTTTTTTACTAAATGCTGGTAAGTCAAAAAATGGCAAAAATGATTAATTGGGCAAGGTTTCTGCGATAGAATTTTTATTCGGAAAATTGTCAAAGATTGGTCTAGTATACTTATATCGTAAAAACATAAAATTTAACTTGTATTCCACTGTGATTATCTAAAAGCATATCAAGAAAAACGTAGTACAAAGTAATCACATGTACCCACCAGACATTTACACATTAGGAGTCGGAGTGAATCAAAGCCACCTGGTTTGCCAACATAAATTCGATGTCATCTGTGACTGAGAGCAAGCATGGATATGAAACATGCCATGCTTACTAGAAAAAATTCACAATGACGATAATTAAAAGCCTTTTAGTTAATTAGCACGAATACTAAAACACTGTACAATTCTACGTAATATATGACGATAGCGCAAAAGACGATTATCAAGATTATTTTGGCTTACATTCGGCTTTTTTAATGTTCGTCGGGCACGCTTTCACGGTATCAGCTAGAAGAAGAACAAATCGTAGAAAAAGAAAGATTGTTGTTACTATAGTAGCATATTTGCATATTTTATTTGGATAATCATGCCAATGATCAAGATAGTAAGGAAATAAGATTATCTCGGAAGTCAATCTAATGATTGCTCGAAAAATGTTTTCTTATCCAGGACACCAAAACACTCAGTAAAGAAGACCGTAGAATATGTACTCGTATTGTGACTATCTCTACAGGGAAGAACACGGATACAAACTTGGAAAAGATAAGCCGCAAGTTCATTCTGATTTGAAATGTAAAATTGCTTAAGCTGCAGCTTAAGTCTCTTTAACGAAACCGGGATTTGTAGGATTTATTATACATAGAATCACATCGATGGTCACAAACAACAATTTCTTCATTCACACTTTTTGTGCGTAATTTCGAATTCACGTGATATCGACACAACGGCTGTTTGGATTCCATCTATTCGATGTGAAAACTTTTACCATGAGGCAGGGGGTACCGCAGAGAAAGGGGTGCCGCAGCCAGTTAGAACTCTTTATGTCTACTTTAGAGTATAACTCTATATTTCAACTTTTGATTTTAAACAAAAATTAGAGCCTCCGACGGATCACACTATTTAGTATAAAACTAAAGAAAAGAATTATACTCTGTTTTTTATAAAATGGTTCCAAGCAGAAAATTGACACAAATCAGTAATGTCGTCAAAATCGTTTACATAAGGCTGTTACGGTAAAATTTTTCACTCGAAAAATTTTTAAAGGTTAGGTTAGTATGCTCCCAAATTTTCAGTGCTATATGATATAGTGTTTACTAGAAAGTCGTGAAAATCTAAAATACTACTTGCTTTCCACTTTCATTATTTTGAAGCATTTCAAGAAAAACAGACTATAGGTGATGCTTGTTTTCCAGTTTCGTGATTTATCAAGCGTCCAGAGAAAAACAGATTATAGAATAAACAACCTGAAAAATCGAACCCTAACAATGTAGCTTGGTTGGCTGAGGTAGAACAGCCTTCAAATCGGGTAATTTTTGAACGGTTATGTATCAAGACAGAGAAGAACCTCGAAAATATTACAGGTCATATATCATCAACCACAGTAAGCGCAGTTTTGACGCGCCATAAACATCCATATGAATACTCAGCAATGCGTATCGGGGCACAAATCAGTCATATATAGTTTGTTCAGTCATTATCGTAAAATGTATTCAAATTTCTTCCAAAACCCATAAACACTACCAATCCCACAAACAATTCAACTGAATTGATTGTATTATGTTTTATATTTTCCATTTTTCCTATATTGTGCTCTTTTGGTAAAACTTTATATGAATACTTAATTTTTGCACAATGCTCGTTCTATTCGGTCTTTTAGGACAAAAAACACATTTCCTCCCACTCCCGAGTCGTGGGACAGCTGAAATGAAATTGCCAGGCATAGGTAGGATGCAGTAAAAACAATGAAATACGAAAATTTTTATTTTCCGAGCGAAAAAAGGGAAGGAGAAAAGAAAATTTTCTTCATTACCATTAGGTCATTCAGCAAACAATTACGGTGTTTGAAAATTGATAGATTGGCGTTACTCCCCGAACATACGTACAATTTTTTAGCATGTCGGAATCAAATTTATTCAACGAAAACTATTACAGGAAAACATTGGATTTTAGGGTAGGTAACTTTCAAATTCAACGTTACATTTGACTTTGTTGAGAATTCTTATGTATTTGAAAAAATGTATTGTAGCTTTTGTTATTCTTATCTGGACCAGCAAATCTAGAAAAAAACTTTGTGTAACTCAAGATTAGAATTTTGCGCCAAATTGCCGCATGGAAAGTATCATTATAAAAGCAGTGCACAGGGTGTCCGGAGCTTTTCTAAAATGAAATTCCCTGACTTTTCTAGGTTTTTCAGGCCATTTTTCAGAATTTTCCAGGTTTTTTTGGAGCGAAAATTAATATTTCCTACATAAAGTGGTAAAAATGTATGTACCATAGGGAGAAAGACCAGAGCTATGTACTGATATTTTCAGTCAGTCAGATAGTGCTGTCAACGAACCACCAAACGAATCAGCTAGAAATCGATCCTTTTTCATAAATTTGGTTAAAACAACAGGAATCAAATCAGTTTTGTACTGAAAAAGTCAAATACAATTCAGAAACCAGGCAATACATCAAAAGTAGAGATTTTTCGACCAGCAAGAACTTTTGTCATTGCCCGGTACAGACCAGGGACTGCAAATATGTATGACATTATAAAGCAGACATGATTCTAAAAAATTCTATCCAATTGATTCTAGAACACTCTTGACAACTTTTTTTTAGATTCTACGACTTTTATAAAATTTGTTTCTGAAAATAAATTTTCTCTGGTATTTCAGTGCTTATCTTTCAACAATTCAATTTCAGCTGCCACATTTTCTCGTTTCAATAGCTATCTACTTTTCTTTAAATAATTATGTCTCAACTTTCTGATAGCTTCTTTGCGCCGAGAGTGGCTAAACACTTTTCTGCCATACATGTAACAGAGCCCCGAAGTCCGGGGGAGTAAAAAGACTTTTTTGGGGCTGGGGGTCACCAATTCCTCAAAAGTTTAGGGGGTACATCAATTTTTCACCAAAAAGGTCCTAAAAACGGTTCAAAAAATAATAATTTTTGTCTTAGAAACCGTAAAAAATGTATTCATAGCGCGAAGCGCCGAATTGACTTTTTCAACTATTTTTTTGTTCAAAAATTGACAGTATTTTTTCAACCAAAAGGGTGGATGCCTCTATGACTACCATATGACAAGTCAAAGGATTAGCAAATCCTATGAGAGATCAGTTAATGGCTAGACATATGGCCCACGATTTCCGGTCAGGACTTCCTGTAGTACTTCAGCCCAATTACATGTATGGTTTTAGTAGAAAAAAGCCAATATAGCTGCTGTTAGTGTGCGGGTTAGAATAATTAAACACCAGCGTTTTTAGTGGTGTACTCATATGTATCTCAAGGACGGTTTTAGGACCTGTTTTATTCATAATCTACATAAATGATATGCACCTAAAACATAATGTAATCTGCATCTAAATAATTATCAAAATTTCAACAAAATCTGTCATGAACTTCATATCGGCAGTACCGAGATATGGAAACAAAATTAATCATTAACTTCTGCTAGTTGCATCAAAGATTTGAGTGTAATGTTACCGAAAAATCGAAAATTAAATGAAATATGAGTATAATAGTAAAACATGCTTGTTCTAGACATCATCATACTTGCAGAAGTTTTGTTCGTAGCAAAGGTTTCCTACTAAACAAAAGCAAATGAGGTTTACGTGAGACTTTCACTTGAATACGCTACAATTGTTTGATCATCCCACTCACTAGCTAATATTAAAACGGTTGAAGGAGTACAAAAATATTTCTCAAAGCGTATCATTAACTATCCAGATTATTGTTATCCTGAGGAACTCGCTGTTCTGAAACTAGCTGCTTTTGAAAAAAGGAGAGTACCAGATTATGTTGTCATGTTATATAAAATATCTTCTCAAAAAATTGATTTGAAATTGGAAGACCATCATGCAGTCGACCACAGATCACAAAACAACTTGAAACTAAAAATGATACTTAAAAATTCTCTTTTATGAGCAGAACATACAACAATTGAAACAAACAATCTCAGCATGCAGTTTTCGTCAGTAATAACAGGAAAGCTTAATCAAAAAAATTTGATTTTGAACAAATGAAAATTCACAAGCCCTTTTGACCATGCACAGAAAAATATGAAATTCAGATATGACATTTATGGTATCTGATTCACTTGTAAACGGTCCACTATTGGCTTTTTCATGTCTTTTTCTAATGTTCTTCGTTTTCCTTTTTGTAATACTCTCCAATTATAAAATTATTATTCTTATTTTTAAACACGTTTTTACAGCGCACTGTAGCTCACATAGAAAATTCTCAAAACAAAGGTAATAAGAATTTTTTGACGTTTTAAATTCATTATGTACAAAGGAATAAATGTTATACAAAGTATCCGTTATAGCAGTATTATGCTTTAGCTGTTCTTCGATCAGAACGATAAATCTCGCTTGCACTCAGTACTGGATATCGTAATTGAAAGTAAACTATCAACGATAACGTTATCACAATCGTCAAGTCAGTAAACATAATAATAACAGCAGAAAAGCTTAAATTCTAATTACTCTTAAAATAAATTAATAAGTAAAGACGAAATAGAATTACTGATGCACTAAAACAATTGAATGTGAATTGTACAAGACTTCCTATTAACCGCACTTTAGCCAAACTCAAATAGAGAGTGATAGTAATGCTTGAAACCGGCGCGAAGCGTTGAAAAATTTGAAGGTTTTGAAGTCAATAAATTATAACCATTTTAATCGAAAATCCCTGACCTTCCCCATTTTTTACAGGTTGCTGGACATCCTGAGTGCAGTGTCAGTGAATTTTTTGAATCTATGTTCAGTTCATTTGCGAAGGTTTTCTCTATTTTATGCCGAATTCATGAAAATGTGACAACTAAGTGATATTGACGACTCATATATTTTCAGACGAAACTTTGACAGGCCTGCGACAGCAACTAATTGAGCTTCCAACAATGAGATATATTCATATACTAAAAAATTTTGATTATCAGACATTCAATACGTCAACATGCATTGTCTGATAATCGATTACGAACAATGCAATTGCATACACGAAGAATCAAAATTTTCATTTGTTGGGAAATCGTCATGAATGAGGTTTGGAGGTTTTAACCTTCAGCAGAAATTCAGATTTGACACTTCAACAATTATTGAGGATATAACGAAAAAAGGATTAAGAGATAAGAAGACAAGGGCGTCTTAAGAATGAATATGATGCTTCAGTTAATGTTTCCATCTCTAGCAGAGCTCAACAGCAAAAATGGCTGGGTTTGGAACCCGTTGAATGGGACAGTACCGTATCAACTTACAATTCCATGTTCCAAGTCATCGAAAAACGACAATTTCTGCGACTATCAGTTCCCATGCTCTGACTTTCTCCTGGTTCTAAGAATTGAAAATTCAAAGTGATTTCACTTAGCAATAATCTATTTTTCAAGCATCGATTGGTGTATTCAGGGGCCGGTTTCATCAAAAAAATTAAGCTTCAGCTCTATGTTTTATACTATTGCCGTTGGTGCAGATCAGCCGCAGCTTTACTGCTACGTACAAAACATGTCGGGAAAGTTAAGCTGCAGCTGAGCTGTAGCTTAACTCTGTATGTTATAAAATTGTCGTTAAGGTACAGCTCAACTGCAGCTTAACTTTCCCGATATGTTTTGTTCAACTACGTGCTGATCTAGAAAATGCGGATAATTTTGCTGTTCTGTTCGAGACTAAGCCTTACTTACGATATGTTAAGTATCTATTGGGATGGTCATAAAGTTAAACAAAATTTAGTATGCGAATAATATACTGTCGTGGTGGGTCAACAAAAAAATCAAGATCTCATCTTGAAAAAAATCAATATTCCATCGTCGAAAAAATCAAGATGAGGATGAAAGTTTTTGATACTAGTCAATCAAATGTGTAGTCACTTTCTGTAAGATCATTTGCCATAAATTTTACATATGTTGTTCAATTTTTGACGCTGATTATCACGGTAACAATCAGTTTACACAAAAGTCCCTTTTCACGGAGTTATGAGCATGTAAAGTTGCGAAAATTTGTATGAAACTGCAAAAATGGTTGACGTTGCATTTTCACGTACCGTTCTCTCAGTTTTAATCGTGTTTTGTTCGGTTTTTTAATGAAAGAGCAAATGCGCTACAACTTTGTGTCATATTTCATGGAAAAGTTATCTACTAATTTTTATGAGCAAAAGAACGCTGAAATTCTAAAATTTACCAACACAAATTTCACAGATTTTAGCCTACAGTAACCCACAGGTGTTCGGGCCGAACTCCAAATTTTTTTTAGCTTTAAGAACAACCATATGGCCTTCAATGAGCAAAAAATAAAAAAATAAAAGTATCGTTTATTGGGCTAAAGTGCTTCAAAGTACATAATATCATTTTGCTTAACATTGTAATTTTGATTAAAATGAATGCTAGTTCAAGTTTATAATCTTTCTATTGTCAAAACCACACCGACAAACCACAAATACTTTTGAGCTCATGCTTTCTACGTCGAGAGTTACTTGTGCGAGGTTGACCTAATTACTCACTGTCTGTTAAAAACTCAAAATAATTATTCAAAAAGTCAGCAAAATGACTGTGGGTCCAACAACTGAGGGGAATAAAGCATATACATGCTTTCTTTGCAGCTAACTTATGCATTGATATTGATAATGTGCGTTAAGCACTTTTTAATACATAAAGTTCAAGTCTGAACATTCGGTCAGCAGCAAAAGTTCTTATCTTGAAAGGTATAGTTATCCTATTATGTTGAATAACAGAACTATTTTTCTGAAACTTTGTCTGACGAACAAGTTTTTGTTAAACCCTTAAGCCCGGTTCATACTTCTGCACGGCGAACAAATTTACCCCGAGCATGCTCGGCAAGCATCTCCGAGCACAGCTCCGAGCATGCTCGCCAAACAATAAAATTTGATTATATTGTTCAATTGATCATAATAATGTTTTTCTGCAACGATAACCATAATTTTGCTCCAATATGAACAAAGAGTTCTGCATTCTGGTGAATTATGCGATCACACTTTGTTTTCAATTTTGATGTTTTTCCACCTCTTTCTTTCCACAAATGTGATTTGTCCATTGGCATGTATTCAAAAAATAAACGCTTTTTTGAAATTAATTTTAACTTCAAATTTAAAAAAAGTCATGTCCAAAAATCTAAAATTAAAAATTTTGTGCCGGACGTTTTTCCAACTCTACTTTTTTATATTTTTGCAGGATGTTTATGATTATCATTCTTATATTCATCTTTAATTCTGCCTATGGAAAGCACGTCGTGATCAATGAAATAAATACAGGTTCACAAAAATGAAAACGGATCAGATTTTTTGGAACTACGTATTTCTGGAGATAACCCAACAAATTATTCACTGAATGGATATCATCTGATTATTATCAAACCATTTACAAAAATTTGTTACTTCTTGATGCCGTGACTCGTTATTTACGACAACTTGTCTTATTTTAACATTCGGGCAACGCAAAATTATTTTACTATCGTTAGTCTCGATATAATGTCAGATCTTGATTTCAGATCACCGTATATACAAATGCGATCAAATCAAAAGAGTACATTTACTTGGAGGAAACTCGATAAGGGGAACAAGGAACAACTTGCCATTATTTTACTCAAAACATCTGACACGGAATCTATGAGCACCAATTTCCATCAGTCACACCACGGTATGCCCTACTCAACAAGTATTTCATTGAATTGAAATGCCATACGTCCATCATGACAATGATGCATGGTACACATCGTGTGATCGGATGGCCGGGGTTATCAAGCGAAAGATGAAGCTGTACATTAATGAAAACCACGAGTGTACAACAGCAAACGAATTCACCATTTCAGCTTACGGTAGTACAAAAGGGACATCTGTAATTTATGGAACCTCTACAACAGTACAGCCAAATCAAGCAAAAGTACCAGGCCTGAATATAACAGCTTTTTCTTTGATGGTGCTGAAAATATGCAAGCAAGGAAAGCCTACAAAGTTGGTGCAGCCTTATTGCTGTGGCACCATGGAAAGGCAAAGAAAAAAGTTCAAGTTCAATAGCTAACTCGTTGCACATCATGATGATGTTGTTGCCATTGGTGAGCGAGTCAACTTATGGAAACCATTTTATGACGAAAGCACTGTTGGGCCAAGCATCATTGGAATAAAACAAGCAGATCAAATACTCAACAGTGATGAGATGGGAATAAAACTATTTCCATGCCCGGTCAATGCTTGTGTGAAATCATATGCTCCGTCAAATAGATCTTGATCATCACCTTAACTTAGAACAGCACGTTTTAAGGCCAAGCAAAATCAGTCTCCGTGATGCTGCAATAACAACGAACAAATATCAATTGGAGATCCGGCAACTAACACACGGGTTGCCTAGTCTAACTGAAGTCTTTCACGAATTTTGAGATATGTACAAATTGAAAGGCTATCAATAGGTTGGGCACTGAGACAACAGCTCCCATGTAAAATATTCACATGAGAGCAACGACAGTTTTTGCTTCAAAAGTTTGATTATTTAGAAATAAGAAATAAGCATCTGTAGTACATGCAGTCTAAGATGAACATTGCTTCGTGATCCATGTAAAATTCAATGTATTCCTCGCGCCACCTGTTGCTTTTTTTGATCCGCTTTTAAACGCGACAATCTTGATGAAACGACGACTATAGTCTGTTTTTCATAAAATGCTTCCAAATAGAAAAGTGACACAAATCAGTACTGTCATCAAAATCGTTTACATAGAGCTCTTACTGCAAAATTTTTCACTCGAAAAATTGTTAAAGGTGAGGTCAGTATGCTGACAAATTTCCTGTCCTATATGATACATTGTTTATCAGAAAATCGTGAAAATCTGAAATACTACTTGCTTTCAACTTTCATTATTTATAAGCCTTTCAAGAAAAACTGACTATAGTCCCCTCCTTAATTCTGTCCTCCTTGTGTCCTGTTCGCGCCCTCCCCCTTTACAAAATTTTAAAAAAATTTAAACAAATAAATAAGAAAAATTAATGGAAAATACATCATGAGGAATGAGGTAAAGGAAGAAAGAAATAAAAAAACGTGAATGGATTGCAACGATTTATCGGGCGATCTCTCTCGATTCTCTTTGCTTCTCCAAAATCAACCATATTTTAGAGAATAGCGCAATGCATTAACTATATTTTAAAACTCAAATTCAAATGGACATTTTTACGGGAAGTCTGTTAGATTTTGAGAACGTAGATAATTCATTCAGTTTTCGAAATTCTTGGAACCTACGAGTTTACATGCAAAAATGCAATGTTTCTTTGGGAGACTATGTGCTTTCTTCATTGAAAAACTGTTTCTTTATATGAAAAATATGAGTAAAATTAACGCATATTGAATAACTCCTACAACTGTAATGATATATGTGTATTACTCGCAAATGCATATTTTTCAGTAATCAATAAAAAGTGAATTTGGGCTAATTTTGATCCAAAATATATAATACGCCAAGTTAAGACGGACGCCAAGTTAAGACGTACACCAAGTTAGACGCCAAGTTAGGACGAACGCCAAGTTAGGATGGAAGCCAAGTTCGGACACAATCTTCTATAAAAATCAGACTATAAGTCCTTAGAAGGAGCACAGGAACCGAATCGATACTTGGGAACTTGGAAAAAAGACTTGAACATGAAAAGCGACTTAAAAATTTTTGCTGTACGAACTGGAAGTTAAATGAGATGTACGACATTCCAGTATTCATCAGCAGATGAGTTTGGGTGATTGCAAAATTAATGAATTTGGATAAAATAAACGGTTGGTTAATTAAAACAGGGTCTCTCTAACTGAACTGGTAAGCCCGACTAAGGCTGTTAAGTGTCGATTATTGCTGGAACTTTATTTTCCTTAATTTTTCTATCTTTACTGCCATACGCGTAAATCTCGTCCTATACTCAATAAAAATGTTTTTCTGTCGAACCAGGTTGAATTCATCCGGATTACAGTTTTGAATCGGATGAATCATTGAAGAAATATTCCCTTTGGAAAAATCGTTGCTTAACATTTCCGCAAAGTCGTACCTGAACAGCCGCAAGTGCCGCAAGTATTGGCGCACCACACTTTCATGTATCTTTGATTCTTGTCGCATTCCCCAGTGGACGCCCAATAACAGCAATAATGTGAGGCTTTGTCCTCGCAAGTTGGAGGATCAGCGACTTTTTTGCCCAGGACAAGATCTTTGCACTTCTGAGGCACTAAGATAGCAAAACTCATTATGTGTCGAGATTGTATTGGTAACTATAGTTTCGGAAAGACCACGCATCACAAGCCAACATTTCATTTTATTTTTCCATGTTCTAGTCCTAACTGCTACAGTTCATGTGAGTAAAAAAAGTGGGACGTATATGCAGGTTGTTTTGCTTGCATGAGCAGCTTTTTTCTTTGGGTTGGTTATTCAGAAATAAATTGTAATTAATTTTTGTGCACGTTCCTTTTGAATTCAAACAACTGAGGAATGAAGTAAGTCAAACACGCACACTTTGGGGAGCGGTATTTCTGCGAAAGATTTTAATATTTGGTAATAGTCTCAACAGACTTGGGTGTTTGGTAATTTTTGCGAGTGCGGAACCCTTTTGTTCGCATTCGGAAGCTCATTCAAATATAGGCGGACCATACCGAAGTATAAAAATCAATGAACTTACGATCCGAGCAAGTGATAGTCGATTTCACATTGGCCCAATTCAGGGCACAGAGTTGATTAGGAAAATCACATTTCTTCGCGCCACACTGAAAATCTTTAGGATTCGCGGGTGATGGTAATATCCAACTTGCGCCATCCAAGCGACCTGTGAAAAAATTATTTTCCATACGAATCCATTGAACACATCAAAATAAAAGTACATAAATCGGGATTTTTTATAAAAATTTCTGTAACATTTATATTGTCGGAAATTTGTGCGTTGCAGCTGATTACGATCAGTAACAAAACGGAGATGTAAAATCTTATAAATTCCATATTTCGCTATGACAAACACAAGTTCAATATGAGTAATTTTCTCCACATGATAGTGTTAATTTTACTAGATTTTTCACATGGAAGAGTTTTCTAAAAATAGAGTACACAACGCCCTTGCGTTATGACTTTTTTCAAATATTTTGCAGTTTATTGATCAGAACCGAATCGTTGATCCAGCGGTTTTTGCGTCAACGCATGATCTTAGACTTATTATAGCCCATTCAATTTGAAATAATAGACGTATCAAAACTACAAAATACATGAGTTTAAATTGATACGAATTTTCTGAGTAATACGAGGAGGACAATGCGAAAAAATTGTTACCCCCGAACATGGTGCGCAACTTTTTTCGAGATGCATCGCAAAAAGACAAGATGTAAGTTTTTCGATGTTCGACTTTCTTTTCAAGTGCATCACAATTTTTTTCATGATAATCTCCTGGACTTCATATTGAAAAAAATCAAGATTCCATCTTCCAAAAAATCTAAATGGGCGGAACATCCGAGGGTGAAAATTTCTAAAACTGGCCAACCAATGGCGTTGCTTAGCCTCCAATGTTTTAATACAGGGTGAGCCAAAAAAGGCGACCGGTGTTGACTTCCGTAACTCTTGAACGAATAAAGCTTTTTTAATGCGAACTACTGCTTTAGAATGCCCTGACAATCTTTGTATAGAAGGCTAAATTTGATGCTCCTATCCTTTATGGTTACTGTACAAACAGAAATTCAGTGAAAGTGGTCATTTTTCAAGAAGTAAAAATTGTGAAATCAAAGTAAAAGTCATCCTCTTGTGAGAAAAGTTTTGCAAAGCTTTTTACACACAATAGTACTTTAAAATTCATCCAGATTTGTAAGTTACACGTAATTTAAAGTCACTAACTTCTTGTTTCAATATGGACTTCTTGATTTTTCTTTTGATTTTTTGCCAAAATCAAGAGCTTTTGTTTTGAAATTGCAAAAAGCATAATCAAAACAAAATCAATTCTGTCATTGACTAGATCGAAAAACGATTAAAGTTATCGGTGAAACAGAAAGTAGGACACACTAAAACGGCTGTTATATGGTTCTCATGATTGGGTCTATTGTACTTTTCTGTTTTCTGTCAATTTTGGTCAATTTTTCAGAATTTATTAGCAAGAAAATCGACGTTTAGTATTTTTGATTCTAGTCAGTCACTAATCGAGCCATCTGGCTGAAACTTCAGTTTTTTGCCAGGTGTTTTATCTAACGACGGCAGGAAACCGCATTAGAAAAGCCTCACCCATTTGAAAGCTATGAAAGTCAGTACCGGTTGCTTTTTTTGGCTCACCCTGTATATGACGGAGCATTTTAAAGCGGATTTCCGAGGTCGCACATGCTGGCGCAGGGCACCCACGGTTTTCGCAATATGTCTCAAAACTGGGAGGTTACTTTACACGGAGAATGATGGAAATATTAGTTTTTATCATAAATTTTTTTGTTTTTTTGAGACTTTTCAGAAAAACGTCAAAAATTCGTTTTTTTCACTTGAAATGCATTTATTTCGGAAAATGGTCAAAAATCTTTTTTCAGGTTCCTGGAATAGCAATGAAGCAGTCGATGAAATCCAAAATTTTGTTATTTTCCGGAACTACCGCATGTCGGGTGAAAAACATAAGGAACTTCATGAAAAAACATGAAGTTTTTTGACGAATTTTTATACAGAATACTGCCTCCATATTTTTCCAATGAGATTTTCAATGGAAAAAGGGTTCATTTTCAATTGGGTATCCGAACAATGAAAGTCTAAAGAAATTCGCAGACAGATGAGCCTGCATCGTTGTCTATCACTTCAATAAATTAGAAAAGATTACGTCAATGAGCGGCGAACAGTACAACTCACAATTTCTTTTGACAATCTAGTCAAGTGGTGTACATTTCTCGAGTACTACTCAGGTAGCTGCGCAGTTCCGACTGAATCGACAATAGATAAGCATTCTGTTTTTCCAATGATTTTGGCTTTTCTCCCTCATGAATGAATTCGGCGTTGTTCTTGCAGTATAAAGTTCTCTACTACAAGAAAATCGTGTGTCGGGTTGAGCGTACCCTTTTGGCTTTCGTTGCGGCTATTATTGTAAATTGAATGGGCAGTAGGTTTAGAGAAGCGATTCAGATTCTGCGTTTCGGCTAAAATTATTAATCTAGCAACCAAGTACTGTACTGAAACGGTTAAGCCCTACTCAAAAGTGAAAAATCCAAGGATTTTTGTCGGCGACAGTCGGCGACTGCACTTCTGAATTGGGCTTTAGATTTGAAGTTCGGAATATTGAGTAATATGCGCTTTTATGCTAACCTCGTAGTCTTGGCAGTGTCGTACATTAGGTAGACTTGAAAATAAAGTTTCCTTTCTCAACATTACAGTATGAGCATGCGAAAACAAACGTCCCCTAGTGTGACTTTTTGTAGGGTGTTTAATTAATCTGACGTTTCACCCAAGAACAAGGTCATGCTTGGGTTTGAGTTCGCCCAGTTTTCTGGTTGAATTCATTAAAATGTGAAAAGTTCTTCAATGTTTCAGATACAGTTTACAAAGGATGTCCAGTGCTTTGCAACACAATCAAGTGCCCATTTATTATCGTGGCGCCACTTGCATATTGTCTCACTCTGATCATTGACAAAATATGATCGCTTGAAAATATTGAGTATCCGAAGATTATGGCTTTTAATAATTTTCTATTAGCAAACAAGCTATTTTACTTTATCTTGATTAGCGCTGTAGACGTCTGTCAAAAGAGATTTTTTTCACTTAATACGGAACCTAATTTGAAATTTTTTCGCATCTGTTTCGGCGCCTAATCTGCCAATTCTTTGCACCTAAAAAGCCGGTTTCATCAAAGGTTTTCGGAGCCGGTTTCATCAAAGAGACTTAAGCTCCAGAGCTGCAGCTCGGCTGTAGCCTAACTCAGACACACATAACAAATCGGAAAAGTTAAGCTGCAGCTGAGCTGCACTTCAACGATTATGTTATAACATACAGAATTAGGCTACAGCTCGGCTGCAGCTTAACTTTCTCGATATGTTTTGTGTGCATGATTTAAGCTACAACGGAGCTGCAGCTTAACGGCAATGGTATAATATACAGAGTCAAGCTGCTGAAGTCTCTTTGATGAAACCGGCCCCCTGTCTATATAGTCTGTTTTTTTATAAAATGCTTTCAAATAAAAAAATGACACAAATCAATACTGTCGTCAAAATCGCCTACATGGAGCTCTTATTGTAAAATTTTCAACCCGAAAAAATGGTAAACGTTCGGACGGTATGTTAACAAGTTTCCAGTCCTATATGATAAATTGTTCATGAGCAAATCGTGAAAATCTGAAATACTAATTGCTTTCCGCTTTTATTATTTAGGAGCCTTTTAACAAAAACCGACTCTAGTAATAACATACTTTGGAGCATCGTTGGCAAGGATGATAGATATGCCGGACTACCATATGCCCTATTCATTTTGAAATGATCGACGCAGCGGACGGTGTTTCGGCAAACTCAGACTAGCCAGAGACCAAGAAATCAATTTGATATTTCGAAATGATTGAAAAAATGGCCCTTGAGGACTCAGTATCAGGGAAATTTAATTTCGAATAAATTTTTATCTGCGACCTCGCTGCATCGACGACCAAGACTGTTTATTTGATACATATATAATCATTCGCCAAAATATGCAGGTTGCTACGGATCCCTAGCCGAAAAGATTGAAAAAAGATTCGAATTTTCACGATTTGTTGATAAACAATATATAATTATAGGATTGGAAATTTGTGGGCATATATACTGACCTAACCTTTAACAATTTTTCGAATGAAAAATTTTGCAGTAAGAGCTCTATGTAAACGATTTTGACGACAGAACTGATTTGTGTCACTTTTCTATTTGGAAGCATTTTATAAAAAACAAACTATAGTCGTCGTTTCATCAAGATTGTCGCGTTTAAAAGCGGATCAAAAAAAGCAGCAGGTGGCGCGAGAAATAGATTGAATTTTACATGGATCACGAAGCAATGTTCATCTTAGACTGCATGTACTACAGATGCTTATTTCTAATTTCTTGAAATGAATTTCTTTACGGGCCCGAAAATGGTTGCACACTGTAAAGGCCCTGTCATACTTCGCCGCGCGGTACCGCGCGGCGCCGTACGGCGCCGCTTTTTTTTACTTTTGGATTTTGCTCTTCTCAAAAAGCGTGTATTGGTTTAGTTGAAACCTGACGGGGCGCCGCAAAAATTACAAAAACCTATTCATACTTCAAAGGCGGTACCGCGCGGTGAAGTATGACAGGGCCTTAACTCGATTTGATTCTCGCAGGAAACTTCTATCCAATACAGAACATTGTTATTAAACAGGCCAGCCGAAAAAGGTAGATATATAAAACTTTTCAACTTGTACGGATAACTTCTGAATTCTGAATATCGTCTATAAGAAAAATATTTTGATCCTGTCGATGGTAATCTCAATAGTTTGAACGTCCTTAAGTTGACTAGTTTTTTCGATTAAGTTTTCTCGTACATTGAGATCGACGATCTTCTCGTGTAAATCGAATTATGCTCCTTAAATGTGTATTGAAATGATGATATTTATGAAAATATAAATTGTATGCAATAAAGCTAGGTGGAGTTGGGAATTATTGATAAATACACCATTAGGTTTTCAAGTTAGAACTCTTCATATGGCATTTGAGTTTACTGTTCATTTGAAGCCTCACATTGGCCCCAGCACGGCTGTGGCTATACAGACTGCAGTCTGTATAGCTATCCGCCGAGCTATATCCGCCGAGCTATACAGACTGCAGTCTGTATAGACAAGCGACTATACAGACTGTGTTTTGCTGATTAACATGTGCGTATATATACAGTAAACGATGACATGCAGTCGACAAACTTCAAAACCTGCCAACAAAGAATTAAAATGACATCCGTATCGTCTGTGTACATAGGTATATTGAAACGTAGAGTAACGATATTCATGAGATCAAAATTACTTCACTTGATTATCAGATTCCAGAAGTAACATTTTTCAACTTGCAGTATTTTTTTCACCTCATCGTATCTCGGGTGTAAACAAGCGTATTTTCGTGATTTTTCGGTGGAAGGAATTTTCGACCGCGGAGAATTCCATAGATGCGATCATTTTACACAATAAAATTTTCCCGGGTGTAAACAAGCGTATTTTCGTAATTTTTCGTTGGAAGGAGTTTTCGACCGCGGAGAATTCCACAGATGCAATCACTTTACACAATAAAATTTTCCCCGGGTTTAAACAAGCGTATTTTCGTAAATTTTTGGTGGAAGGAGTTTTCGACCACGGAAAATTCAATAGACGCAGTCACTTTACACAAAAGAGTATGCTGGGTGTAAACGAGGGTATTTCCGCGAATTCTGAGGGGAAGGGTTTTCTGACCATAGGGACTTCAATGGACGCAGTTACTTTACACAAAAAAATCGTCCTTTGTGTAAACAGAGGTATTTTTCGATTTTTTGGGTTGAGGTTTCTTGACAATGGGAAATTCAACAGATCTGGTCACTTAACATTCTGTTTACAACGTCATTTACTACGCAGTTTACTCATCTGTTACTTTTACCAAAAGAATTTGTTCCAAGAGGTTCAGACCTTAATGAGGTGACTCTTAAGGCCCTGTCATACTTCACCGCATGGTACCATGCAGCGCAGCGCAGTGCCACTTTTTTACTTTTGGATTTTGCTCTTGTCAAAAAATGTGTATTGCTCATCTTCTTAATAAATCTTCATTGAAAATTAAGTAATAAATTTGGTAAAATAATTTGACAAGTGTCAGAATTCACTATTGAAGTGAAAAATATGATTCAACTACACGTATAGATGTCACAGTACGCAACAATATGTTACAACAACAGTATACTGCATTTTTACAACACATAGCTTGTTCGAAAATCTCGTTTCAGTTGAAGTTTGATGGCGGCGCCGCACGGCGTCAAATTACAAAACCTATTCATACTTCAAAGGTGGTACGGCGCGGTACTGGGCGGTACCGGGTGGCGCCGCTTTTTAGTATGGATAAAACTACCGGCGCCGCGCGTTACCACGCAGTGAAGTATGACAGGGCCTTAAGAGTCACCTCATTAAGGTCTGAACCTCATCTTGGAGCAAATTCTTTTGGTAAAAGTAACAGAAGAGTAAACTGCGTAGTAAATGACGTTGTAAACAGAATGTAAAGTGACCAGATCTGTTGAATTTCCCATTGTCAAGAAACCTCAACCCAAAAAATCTAAAAATACCTCTGTTTACACAAAGGACGATTTTTTTTTTGTGTAAAGTAACTGCGTCCATTGAAGTCCCTATGGTCAGAAAACCCTTCCCCTCAGAATTCGCGGAAATACGCTCGTTTACACCAAGCATACTCTTTTGTGTAAAGTGACTGCGTCTATTGAATTTTCCGTGGTCGAAAACTCCTTCCACCAAGAATTCACGAAAATACTCTTGTTTACACCCGGGAAAATTGTATTGTGTAAAGTGATCGCATCTATGGAATTCTCCGCGGTCAAAAACTCCTTCCAACGAAAAATTACGAAAATACGCTTGTTTACCCCCGGGATAATTTTTGGTGTAAAGTGACCGCATCCATTGAATTACCCGCGATCGAAAACTCTTCCCACCAAAAAATCACAAAAATAGGCTCGTTTAGCCGATATTTCGTTCGTAACACCTGCACGATGAGGTGAAGAAAAAATACAGCAAGTCGAAAAATGTTACTTTTGGAATCTGATAATCGAGTGAAGTAATTTTGATCTCATGAATATCGTTACTCTACGTTTCAATATACCTATGTACACAGACGATACGGATGTCATTTTGATTCTTTGTTGGCAGGCTTCAAAGTTTGTCAACTGCATGTCATGGTTTACTGTATATATACGCACATGTTGATCAGCAAAACACAGTCTGTATAGTCGCTTGTCTATACAGACTGCAGTCTGTATAGCCAGCCACAGCCCCCCAGCACCGTTTCTTCCTCAAATGAGGGTCTTGTGCACACTGTTTTTTTCCACATTTGCACTATAATGTGGAAAAAAAATCTGGAATGTGGTAAAAATTTTTGAGGTCGCTCCCCAAATCTTGAAGAAAAATTTGGGGTTTTCATATTGAAAAAATGCATTTTGGTGCATTTTAGGAGATCCAAATCTCAAAATTTTCCGGTGCGAAAACTTTAATAATCATTATTATTTGTTACCAAGCTCAGGCGCGGCTTTTAGCATGTTTACCTTCAGTTACCATTTAATCTTTAATAGTTTCCATTATCTTAAACGTATTGTTTCATGTTTAATTCACAGTTTTTTTCCTCAATCGACCATT